>JAQOOI010000022.1:2400000-3097890 GCA_028554645.1 Omphalotus guepiniiformis
CGACCCATTGACTTCAAAATTGAGAGCGAAAAAAGTTTGGTCGAGGAAAATATGGAGGCGGGCCGGGAGAGCGTCGAGGAAATTGAAGACAGTAACAAGACAAAACAAAGCTGTTCATACTCAACCCCTCAAAATGAGGTTCGTGCATTGGCCCTCTCTTATTCTCGACGCTAATTTCTTATCTGAATTTTTAGTCAGTATGTTCATGTTCCTAAATCCGAGCTGGACGAGGCCCAGCTGCGGCAGTTAGAGGAGCATGAAATTTCGCAGGGTCCTTTGTCAGTTCTCCAACAAGCAGTTCGCAACCATACTCAGGTTCTCATTTCTCTACGAAACGATAAAAAGCTGCTGGCTCGTGTAAAAGCGTTTGACAGACATAGTAATATGGTGAGTAGATATACTTCAGTACTCTTTAGCTTGACTGATTCGCCCTTTTTAGGTATTAGAGAACGTGAAGGAGGTATGTATCTCGACCTGCCCCTCAACGACTGTCCGAATTTGATGCATTTGAATAGATGTGGACGGAGATTCCTAAAGGCAAAAACAAAAAGCCGGTCAACAAAGATCGCTTCATCAGCAAGATGTTCCTTCGGTGAGCTCGTCTGCCTCTTACCTTGTCTATGTGACGACTAACTGTCAGTCAAGTGGAGACTCGGTAATTCTCAGTAAGTGTTCTAGATTTTGAAGTTTCTTCGATGTTCTAATTTCTTCTCATCCTGCGCAATCAAGCTTAAGACTTCGCATCGATTTCGAAGGGGGGCCATAAGTGATCATACAGGTGTTGTAATAGCTAGCAGCAAATTGTCTTGGCGTGGATCGTCTGTATGTCTTCAGTTTTCTTGATAAATTCAAGATTGATCTATCAATCCAAACAAGAATTTATTCGCGCGCACGGATAATTACGAGACAGAACTTCATTCACGTCGTAAGATCTTTTCCAACTTCAGACCTGCAAGTTTGTTTGTTCTAGAGGATGTTAGCAGCTAATTCGACGTTCACTCGCTGGTTACACAGTAGACGCGATCTGCGAGGCGAATTCTAAACGCGGCAGCGACTGCTTCCTCTGGCGTATGAAATCTTGTTCGATGGTTCTATGGGTCTTTACGCGGTATCAACGACGCATTGCATGCCTTCGTTTTGCTAAAAATATACACAGGCCACAAACTGAGTTGAGCGTCTCTTCATCAGTCGCAGCAGAAGAGAAAAGATGCCGGTCCCTAATGCTCGTGTTGTGCATCCAATGTACGACTGTGACGACAGTCAATTACGCTGTAAAGACCTCACAATCCGAAACCGGTGCACACAGGCTAGACGCAACATAACTAGCCCTTTGTTTAGGCAGATATCTGACCGTGTGGCAAAGCCGGGAAGCCATTTTGATTGGAGAATTGTCTTTCCATTCAAGCTCCAATTCCAATCGAAGCCCTGTGTATCCTATCAAATGAACTGCTCATTCTACTCTGGCATCAGCCCCCTCTTTAGTGATTGAGGGGTCTTGAAAACCGTTTATGTCGCGTCTAACTTTGCTGTTTTGCTTTAAAAGCTTTGTTACATTTCTCCTCCGACTGGATAACAAATTTCAATTGCAATAAAGCTCCCCGTAATCCCAGGCCGCAGCATATCAAGCAATCAAGATGATAATCCTCCTACATGTTTTAGCCATTGCGTTGCGTCATCATGTTTCGAACTGAAAATGACTTTCGACTCGGCCGCTAACTGGGCATTGAAAGATTAATGTTGAACAGAAGGAAAGATTCGATGCATGCTTACAAGTGCGTTCTTCAGCACCTCAGATCCTGAGGCCGAGACAGCACGATAGAAAATGGACGAGCCTAAACGAACTTGAACTAGTGCCTTGCAGGTATAGCTAAGACAGTAGACAATGGGTCCGCCGGGAGCCTACAATTTGAAGTTTGTATGTGGTGATAGCTGAACTACGTGAGACCAAAGAGTCCAACTACTGCACGCTACACGCAGATCCAAAATTCCCACTTGTCTTCGCTCTCCTTGCTGATCGATGCAGCCGCAACAACCTGAAGCTGGAAATTCAGCCATGGGTTCAAATGGCGTGCGAGTCATAGTTTTGAGTATCAGCCACGTATTTGTGCGCTACGACGTGGTCTCACGAGTGAGGTGGCCGGGACGGTCCCCAAGGTAGCATCTGCTTCATTTCGCGTCGACCAAGTCTGACTTTCTCTTCAATCAACGTCTGTTACGGTGCTTTAGAGGTAGAATATCATCTAGATATGAAAACTTACTACATCAGTCAGGTTTCTGTTTCGTTCAAATTCACTTCGAATCCAGGAAAGGGTTTCGTGGCGCGTGCCTTGGTCGGGTATCGCTGAGAGGATATATAGCAAGAACGTGAGCTGTTTCTTGAAAAATACGTACCTCTGCAGGCGCGAACAGCATGTCGGTATAGGTCGAGAACTTGTTTTCTGAGAATGAAATGTTTGAGAGTGAGCTGGTGCATATAAAGAGATGTAGTACTGGAGTATTTATGGCGCCTATGATGGTTTCAAGTCCCGCTTGAACCTTGCCCATACGACCAAGTCCTCCGTCATCTCATCTTTCACCCAAACCGCCACGTCCAGCATGACTACTGCTGAAGCAGATATTCAGACAGATTCTGTGCCGGTCGCTGACTCTGCTATACAAAATTCAGACGTTTCTGTTCAAAATGTCCCCGAAGAGGAAGCCAGCAAGCCCGAACAAGGCGACAATCCTCCAATATCGTCTCCAAGTCCTCGACCTCTTCGAATATACACTAGAGCGCAGATTCTTGCTCTTTCCAAGTCTCCTCTTGTCACTCTTCCACCCAACATGCCAGAGTTGAAGGACTGGTTTGGGTATGTTTTCTGTCCGTATTCTCTTTCGCACCTAGAGCTCGTTTCGCTAGTGCCGAGAATGAACAAAATCTCAACAAGAAAGATTCTGAGCCCTCCACTCCAAACAGTGGCCGTGAGCGACGGTATGCATCTCTCGTGTCACACTGTCATACTGTCGTTTATATATCTTTTAGCTTTCGCCGCGACGCAGAGGAAGGCGGTATGAACATATTTGAATCTCGTCGCTCGGCTTTTCATTATTGTTTACTTCAGATTTACCTGCTCGGCCGTCATTCCGTTCATCCCTTTCACAGCCGTCTCAAATGGGTAATTTCAAGCACCAATCCTTACGCTCTAACGACCGTGATCGCGATCTGGACAAGGACAGGGACGGTCAAGAAAGACTTCGTAACGTGGGTCTTAGTGAGCGTACCTAGAGGAAATTTAGCTTATATTCAACTGGCAGCTGTCCGATAAATACGACCGGGATCGTTTGGCACTCCCTTTGCGCAGCAAGGATCGAGACATAGCTCCCCATCTTGCCTCTTCAAGTAGGCTTTCTTCGCAAACTCAAGGAACCATCGCTACACGTCGAGCCGAGACACGGGAAGCCGCTAAGAAGAAAATCGGTGAAGCAAACGAAGATTGGCGAAGAGGTGCGTTTCCTGTTCGCGGATGCATATGTTTCAATGTTTAATTTTAAATAGTCCCTGATCAACGCCGCTCAGACCGTATGTGTAATTTTTTCGCTCTTTGGCCCTAGTTCTAATGAAGGTAAAACCGATAGGCGCTGAGAGCGGCCGTGGAGAGCGTGAAGAAAGACCCCGATCCAGGTCTAGGCATCGAGGGGATTTGTCTTTGTCTCGACGAGACCGTGATCGCGAGGACGCTCGCAAGGACAGGGACAGGGAACGAGATGACTATAAGCGGGACAGAGAAGACTTACGACGAGATAGGGATCGTGATGAGGACGACGATCCGAGGCGATGGAGGGACGACGGTAAAAGAGACGAGAGAATGGCTGCAAGGCGAGATCGGGACCGTGCGAGAGACAAGGAGGGTGCTTGGGAGAATTCCAATGACCGTCGTTGGATCTCTCTTGAGGATCGCGATGCTCGGTCAAAGCGTAATACTGGGAGAGAGAAGAAGTCTGCTGCTGATGAAACCAGGGGGGATGAACGACGAGGAGAGCGTGAAAAGGAGAAAGAACCGGCTTGGATGGAACCTTACATTCCTTCATCTTCGAATGGTGGGTTCTTAGGAGGCAAAGGTGGCGATGGGGAATTGGATGGGCTTCAAGCATGGAAGAAGAACATGAAAGAGAAGGAGCTGAAGGCTAGTAAGGCTTCCGAGAACGAGCCGTCTAAAACTTCTGAGAGCTCCGGAGACTTGGAGGAATCGATGGACGAGATTCAAAAATTCAAGGTGATGATGCGACTTGCACAGAAATCGCGTCTAGACAATGTGAGCGATGACCATAATAGCTCATCAAAAGATGACGCGTCGCCCTCCCGAGGTCTGTACATATATCCTTGTTCTTGCCTTGTATAATTACTCACACTGTCACAGATACTGAAAGTGCCGCCTTTCAAAAACCCTCCACAACCACGTCTGGTGAGAATGATCCAGCGGTGGTGGCCTCGGCTAAACTGGACACCTCCGTTACAAGCGACCCTTCCCGTTCACTGCTTTCTTTACTCAATACTGCCGAGTCTCGGGGCTCACCCCATCCTTCTTCCAGCAGCACTGATCCTGCCATAACCTCTGCCAAACCACTCTCCAGGCTTCCTCCTGCAGATCCTGCTATAGCCGAGCGGGCTCCTATGGAAGCAACATCTCAATTTAATCCTCCTCAAGGGTCTCGTCTTCTCGCTCTTGGCAATCGTGCGCCCGGCAAGCCGCCCGCCCTGAACAGTCAATCTCTCGTCTCGCCTCCTCTCAACGGTTCTTCTCTACCCAGTAATGTTCAATCGGCGTCGAAGTTACAACTCTCTGGTCTTTCTAACAATGCAGCAATCTTAGCAGATCATGCTCAAAATTTACCCAAACTTAGTGCTCGGTCACCTTCAAATTTCTCTCCTTTTGAAGAGCAGCGGGAAGCTCATGACAGCTCTCGGCGCCCTCCAGGAGAGCGGACCCCCTTCATGCCTGAGTCAGGCCCATGGCCTGATTCCGCGCCAATAGACACCACTTCTGCTGGTCATACCATCGGAAAAGGAAGTCGGTTTGCTAAATTTTTCGACGGCAAAGGCAAAGAGCAGACGCCCGTCTCTGCACCCCCCATCCCAAACAAGGCACCCACACCTGTTGGTTACGTTTCTGCATCTCCGGGCCCTCATCAGCTCAGGCCCGATAGCGGTTTCGGTGGTGTCTCGAGTCCAAGTATCGAACACCGAACTGTTGACGATCTTTTTGCAAAGCTGAATCTGAACAATACCTTACAGGTTAGTTCATTAAGTTTGAAGTTCCCCTCCAGAAATGCTAATGCATTGTTTCAGAGCCAGCGCACAATTCCCGTGCCGAATTCTGCGCCATCAAATTCCAACATATCGTTTGGTCAACAGGCGCAGAATCAGCTATATGCACTACAGCAGCAACAATTACAGTCGCAGAACCATCAGATGCATGGAGCCCGAATGGAACCTCTGTACGAGAGTAGGAATTTTATGCCCGATAACCTTGTACCTGGTCTTCGATCCGCGCCTCCTGCTCGCAACCGAGAAAATGGCGGCATGTTTTCTGATCCTCTGGACGAGGCGATACTGCTGAGCTCACAACAGCGACTTCCAGTGCAGCAGCAGCGAGGCATCGAGCAACTCTATGCGGGTTCAGCTCCGACTGGCTTTGCCCAACAGCAGGCTAGAAATGCAGGAATTCCAATCCAGCCACCTCAATTCCGTGGCGGCCCGTCTCCGCTATCAGCGCAACATAATGTTGTGCATGGCGCTCAGCAGCAGAGACTGCCACCGGGCTTAGCCAACCTTGGCGCACGACCGCCGCACGACCCTTCGCAATATCTGGGGATGCCTGGCTTGTCGTCGCAAGCGATGCATGCAGGCTTACATGTGAATGGACCTCCACAACAACATAATTTCCACCCCGGAGGAGGAACCATGGGATTCGGTGCACCGCAAAACCAACTACGTGCTCCTCCGCCGGGTGCGCACCAGCTTCAAAACACCGTTGTACATCATCAACTAGGGAATCTCGGGCATCCAAGTAATTTGGATGTTCGCAGTGCGAGTCAGGCCCAGCTTTTGGCCTTGAACGGCATCGGAAGTACGGGGCTAAGAGGCGTTGGAACTGGCCAATTCAATCCTCAGCAAGCAAACTCTGCTCAACTTCAGAACCCACTTCTCGCTATGCGCCAGCAGCAAGGACCGCTTCCCCCTCACATGTTGCCTCACTTGCTTCCTCCTCATCTTCAACAACAAAGTCCATCTTTGCCCAACCAACAGTCTGCTAATGCCCAGGATTTGATGGCGTTGCTGATGGGAACTCATAGAGACTAAGTGTCTAGGTTTTTACTTTCTTCTTCTCTTCGACCTTTATACCAACTTAAGGACTTCTTCTGTCTGTAGCATCTCTCACTTTCTCCGTATCTTTACATTTCATTGACAGATATTTCCGTTACTACGCACGCCCTGGCGCCAATGATAACCAATACACTTGATCTCATTCTACATGGAGTAATCTGCGAGCCTACAAATGTGCTATTGGGCTGCCATGTATGTCATCATAATACTTATTTGAGTACGAGTTCCGCCCAATTTCAATGTTTCATATATGTTTCTACCGAGTTCTGACCCTTCAACTGTATTGCAACCGGTATGCCTAGAAAGTCTTCCAACTTTTTTCATCTTCTTCGCGTATGTATTAGAATACACAGCAGATTCGATGTAGATTGTTGTGTGGTCATGGACCACTACTGCGATATCAAACTGGCTTCTATTCCAACGACGTATCATATGTTCAGTGGTGGACTTTCCCCGAGGATAATCACATCATTCACACTTCACAGCGGTTCACACTGTACAGTGAATTCAAACATTCATATGTCGGAGCCTGTCGGAGCCCGCGCTTCAGCTATGTTGAAAAATATATTCCACTCTCGCGTCTCCTCGCGCACAGAATGAATGGCTCGAGAACTTATTTAGTATTGCTCCTCTCATCCCTCATATTCGGCCCCAACTCGATGATATTCGAGATATAAAGGAAATGAGCTTGTGTCCTGTGTGTCCTGTGTATCCTGTGTACACGTTGAATAGAGTGAGGTATCCCCTGAGTTTCCCTTCCCTTTTAAGATATCAAGACCAAGTCTCTGTTGTTCGGGGCTATAGTTGCCATATGTACACTAGTATCTGAAGATTCCATCAATGTAGCATTCGCGTCAGTAAGCGGTCCCGATTTTTCGTAAGCACTACTAGATTGCCGAACAATGCCTGTGACGCTGAACTCCCGCAGCAGGAAACATATTCAGCGTAAGTGTGAAGACCGAGAGCTGTTTCAATGCTCTCTGGTGTAATAACATAATCCATGATCTGAGGACTGTCCAGGCGAATGTACATAGCTGAGCGCCCTGTATCATCTTGTGCACAGTGGGCGGGGTCGGTCGGAACTACCTTTTATCTGTCCAGGCCGTTATTCACGGCGTTCGCCTGACCCGGCGCTGTTCAGTGTTCAAGGCGTCGAATCGTTTCATGTGTTCTCTGATCCATTCAAATGATTCATACAACCTGTCAGGTCTTCAGGCTTCAGGGATTATATGAGAGGGTAACAAAAAATACTCACGATTTCACTGCCTCCGGACTTCTAGCTAGATTTTCTGTTATCTGCGATCGGATTCTATTGAGCTATCCGCTCCTGTGTGAGTACATACTGTGGACGCTTCTGAAATCGTAATGCTTACGAGTGATATGGCCAGTAAGTACGCCAGGCTAGAAAGAGCTTCCACAAGAAACGGTTTATTCACGTCAGATTCGCGCATAAGAAACGAGAACTTTTGGACGCCTGAACAAATAACAACTCAAGTACCTGATGGCTTGGGATAAGCTTGGGGAAGCTCAAATCAGACACCACGAAAAATCAAATGAAAGCGCTGCGCTCGATTTAGTATTCTCTTATAATGCCTGTAAAGGAACAAGGGATAATTACACTTTCATGTCATGAGGTACTCAGCACAGTAAGTAAGTACCGGCCTCCCACGCACACGACCGGAAATACATACGTCAATCTTGAAATTGAGGATCGCGGACTGACAGACGTGACTGACGTCCAACTATGTAGAGGCTGAGCAGGATATATATCTTCGGGCATCTTTTCGGATATCCTTAGCAGTGGAGGATGTACTACTTTGCTATCTGGAACATTGGAGGATTGGAAGATAGAATCGAGTCAAGTTTTGGTTTACTTACGAACAAGTGATGGAGAAGCAGCTGATTTAGCTCATCCAATTGTTTCCAGACCACGGAAGATGGGAATTGGTGCGGCTAGTGGCTGAGAGAACGAAGCACAAATTTGACCCTTGTGGAAAGGGAAGAACGCGAGACTATGTACTCGCCGACTAGCCATTTGCTTCGTTGACAATTGGTGGGCGAATCATCGTTAGAAGACAGCAAGTATTACCTTACTTACAGCGAGGATATTAATATAAGAAGGGTCGTACGTCCTTTGAGAGGACTAATTTGGTACATAAATGAAATAGACTGGAGGAGACAAATTTGACGTTGATAGTTTCACAAGACACAGCTAATCGGAACCTAGGTACTCGGAGTCCTAGGTAAAAGCTGGTCGGGAGAGGGCGGTCGCAATTGACAGCGAGGGTGTGATCTGTAGGCTGAAGTATGTAAGTCCGATAAAGATGCAGAGGAACGCAAGAGGAGTGAAATTGGCTGAACATGTACGTGAGATGACCCAATTACCAGGGTAAAAGTGGATAGTGATACTGATGATCATGGGCGATAAGAGTGACTGATGGAAGGGTATGTGACTTTGAGTCCTGAATATGACGCCTCCATCTCACAACTGCAGCTGATCTTGAACCTGCGGAAGTGGCAAGCGGTACAAAGGCCTAGATGTCGCGATTTCCGGCATAAACTAAATTTGAAAAGGCGGAAAGGAGAGAAAAGAAGAAGTAAAAAAGGTGAAGAACAGGCGAGGAATTTACGTGGATATTGGCGCAGAGGAGAGGAAGCTTACATAAAGGACAAGCACATGGAAGGACATGTCGAGAATCTGAGTCTGCCTGCAGGCAGGAAACGTGGTGGATGTGTATCAAAAGAGGACTAAAGGCATCACCGAACTTGTCATTAGCCCTGAACCAAGAGGGTACATACAACCGAAACACGCTGCAAACGCATTCCTGCGTGAACCCCCACTTGAAAAACTCTGTGTCGTAGAGCCGACACAAATTTCTCTTCCCCCTCTTCGTTCGTCGCCTCTCCTCTCCTCTCTCACCAACTCGTGTGGTTCGAGGCCCCAGGACCGGCGTCGCAACAACAGGCAATCCTCCAGCGTACCAGCACCTCTCCTCGATTCAGCCTTGTGGTCTGAAGCACGAGCGAGATAATAATCCACAGTCAAGCACTCACGCTAGTCATTCTTTTGGTTCTCATACTGTCGCCGATCGGGCAAGACACGGAATAGAAAAGCTAGCTTGAAGATTTTGAGGTTTGCAGGTGAGGAGATTTACGTCATATCCGAGTGGACGTCGAGGAACGTGGAGCGTGGGAAATTGCAATGGCGATGGCAGCAGTGCAGCAACGAGCATAAGGACTTGATGGTTGCACTGCCTAATTTGGAGGCGAATATCCGGTTGAGAGTACCCGCATATATTTACCACACAACCCTCTTTCCCTTTCTCTTTTTTTCTTTTCCTCATCACCGTCGTGTCCGTTCTACTCGACGTGTTTGATCTCTTCACGACTTACTACGTTCAACGACTTTGGTTCCCCTCTTTTTTTTCTCCTTCTCTGTCGCATGTTTTGCATCCTTTCTTTGGTCAGTTTCTGTGTGTTTTTGTTAGGCTACCGCGGTGGCTGCCTTGCTCGCAATGGCCTTCTCTCTCTCCTCTTTCCTTGTAACCATCCTCACCCATGGTCTCGTCAAGTATCGCTGACGCTCTCGCCCTCTTCTCTAGTCCACAATCGATCGCACAGCAGTCCGCATCGATTTTCGACATGAAAGATCTGTCTTCAGCTTCCAACAGGCACGCCCGTAACTCTCTAATTTACCCCAGGAAACGTCCTTCTCCTCATGGCGTCTCCAAACATCATCATAAGACACCTGTTCTTCCCTACCAAGGCAGGTCACCTCGTTCCGCCAAAGCCGCTCTCCTACAACAGCGCCAGCGGCGTGATGCCCAGGCTCTCGCTCTTCGCAGGGATGGCGTTTTGCTTGAAGACGAGTACCGGGACGAAATAAGATGTTATATGCTTGAGATGGAGGTTTGTCGCGTCCCTTGTTTTCTGTACCTTCTTTCTCCGGTTTCATCCGTCTTGCTCTTTGCAGAATTATACAATGTCCTCCACTCAATCTATGGATCAGCAACCAGAGATTCGGTGGCATATGCGCCCATGTCTCGTCGATTTTTTGGTCGAGATTCACTTCAGTTTTCGGTTACGCCCTGAAACTCTCTATCTTACCCTCAACATCGTTGATCGCTATGTCTCGCGCCGTATTGTCTACATCAAACATTATCAGCTCGTTGGGTGCGCCGCACTCTGGATTGCTGCAAAGTTTGAGGATGCCAAGGAACGCGTGCCTACCGTTCAAGATCTCGTACAAATGTGCCACGATGCCTATGAAGAGTCCGCGTTCATCCAAATGGAGTGTCACATTCTTTCCACTATTTCGTGGACCCTCGGTCATCCAACGGCGGAGGCTTGGTTGAGGCTCATGTGCTGTGGTCCCTGCATGGAGGAACCTAAAGTTCAACACGTTGCACGCTTTCTCATGGAGATCACCCTCTTCTACCGCGAGTTTGTCAAGTTCACTCCTTCATCCATTGCTCTGGCTGCGTTGACACTCGCCCGTTTCCTCTGTGGCAAGCCCCGGCGCGTTTGGGAAGAGACTGACGAGTGCTCGGAAATCGTGGATCTACTTGACAACCGCCTCGCCAAGCATGTCAATGAGCTCTCTGAGACACTGGTCAAGAAGTACTCTTATGCATTCTATTCCAAAGCGGCTACTTATGTAGTGCAATACTACTTGCAGGGCGGTCGTTTTGTACGCTCTATCCTACCCCCGTATCCCGTCACACCTACGCGTTCCAGTCCAGTCTCAGCTGTCAGTACACCAATGAGCTGTTCCACGTCTATTTCGGACATTTCGGATGATTTCCCTCTCACTCCGATCACGCCAGCTTTACCACCTTCCAGCGATTCATACACATACGACGACAAGGAAAACATGCCTTCAACGTTCGAGCCGGTGGTAAATAAACACCGAATCGATAGTCCTCCAGAGCAATATCTTCCTCATGACTTTGTGGTGTTCAGTCGTCCTGCACTTCACAATCTCAATGTCTCCCCCCGTGCATTTTCGTAGCAATCGCATCCAAACACGCAATCTTTGTATTTCCGCATCCACCTCGCTGTCTTGCAAGTCTCATTCGTGTCAAAAAGTCTATCAGTCCCAACAAAATGTAATACCATACACGTCGACAAATTCGACACTTTGCAATTCTTTTCCTCCTTGTCGTCTCTGCAATCTCAATCATCCATGCATCACACTTTCCCTTGCAATTGTTCCAATTCGTTTCATCCACAACGCATCATTTTCAGATTTCCCCACCTCTCACCTCGTATCCAGCACTATCCAACACTGGTAAACCTCAACAACCTACCGATAGTCAAAGGACATGACTACTTATCGGCTTCAGCCACTACAGGCATCGGTCCTCGTTGAGAGGACAGTTTTATTCTACCTGCCTATCACGGGGAGCCTTTGTGTCTGCCTTTTCCCAGTTTATTCATTTATTCATGGGTCGGCAGTACTAAATGTGCGAGATTTCTATATCTCGCTTCTAGCTGTCTTCTATCTGTTCATCGGCTCGCCCTACACTCACTCAACGCTCCTATTTCTTGTCCCTTCACTACGCTATACATCCTTCACTCAATTGACATCCCCCTCGCCCTTTACTTCATTCCCCCGAATTTCCACCCATCCTAATGTCCACAGCCGACTTATTATCGACCTATTTCTGGTCTCGTCGTGTTCGTTCTTAGCTTGAAGTATACATTATTCTTCATTTTATGTTATACTTTTACATTTATTGTCCTTTGGTCACCGCCGATTTTGTGGCAACTTACACGCCAGTTTCATATCCTTTCTCTTGTGGGTTCAACGCAGACTGAGAGACGTCTGTCACATTGCTGTCATCATAGTACATTCATACTCATCGGCATCTTCTCGAGCATTTTCCACTACTCCACATTTACAGTAGCTTTTCTTTTCGAGTACATATTGTTCATCGTTTATTCTATTGGTCATCGTTCACTTACACCCATTACCTTCACTTCCCCCCACCTTCATTCATTTACCCTGTTGCAACAACTCGGCTCGTTTTATTTGCAATCAACTGTCATCCTTACACAATTGGCTGGACTCGAGCGTGTTCCTCCTATGAGTGGATCCAACGATAGTGCTCATATTCCTAAAAAAATACTGACATCGTGGCCTTGGTCGTCCTCGCGATTTTCTCCACTCGCCATGATTCCCTGTGCTCAACGGTCTTGTTCCCTCTGTTTCCGTGTTGTGATTTTCTGATTTAGAATGACAGAAGGCGCCACCGTTACCCAAGTATCAGGCCCATGATCGAATTAGTCCACGGCAATGGACTCTTCCCTGTAATTTGCTGGCACCCACCCTTCCAGAACGTGTGGCTCTCTGTAGCTCTGTCTGTGAATCGTGATTCCGGGGCAACGAAATAAATCAAATCTTGTAAATTTCCAAAAAAAAATCTCGTTACGTTCTGCTTGTCAATTGACACAAGTGTTGACCATCACTGAACGTCCGGGTACAAGTTGTTCATTAACGTCCCGTCAAATGCATAACCGAATAAATGTATTTAGTGTAGAAGTTTGACTTGAATACGGAGCAAATGCGCATTGCGGCTGAGTGCGGTGGGAGAGGATCTTGACCAATTACGCAGTGTTCTCTACTTATGAGAAAGAAGCGTTCTGGATAATTACGAGCCAGAAATTACAGCCTCAGGCTTACAGCGGCCTGGGATGATCTAGTGGCGGTCCTAAAAGCTGTAGGCATTTAGCCTAGGCAGAAGAATTTTGCGCCATCGTGTATCTTTCGATGGCAACCAGCGGTGCTTGCGACTTTAGCTAGCACAAGACCGGCACAAGACTATATCGCATATGTTTTCACTCCGATTACCCATTCTCCTTTCATCAGATACACACAAGAATATATGTATTCTGTTATGCGGACCTTGGCAGCCCGTGTACAGCATCTGCCTTCTTGTCCTGTTCCTTGGAATATCATCCACATGTCTGGATGGTCGTGTGGGCAGTGGGGTGGAGGCGATCAAGACTCAGTACTCAGGCCTCAGGTCCGTAGTAGCCCCACCGCGATATCTCAGTGAGAATACGCATGTCCTTTGGGGAAGTCGGTGGGAAGGAAGGAAAGAGCCTCGGCCCCGATATAAGTACTATATACGCATTCTGTTGAACCGGATCCATTAGATCAATCATGCACGGTAGAAGTAGACATCCGTTGGGGAATGACAATTCACTCCGCTAGGAATATACTCGGAGACGGGATGGAGGGTCATGCATATAATATTGTACAATACACAAAAACTAGTCGCAAAGCGGTTTGTACGCTTCTTTTTTCGCATCTTACTGAAGAATCCACTCGTCTCCGTTCTTCTTAATACCTACCGGCCGTTTTTCGTCTAAACTGATACGACCCGCGTTCAAGATTGCCGTCGTTAGAACTGTGTTGGCGATAGTGGGCAACCCGTGAGCGTCATAATCCTCGGCTTTGGTGAGCCCAGCATTGACGCTCCTTGCAGCATCAATGAACTTTTCAATCGACACGTAGCCGTAACCTCGCTGACCATCGAAGTGGCCACTCTCTGAAGGAGAGTATTTCATGCTGAAGATATAACCTGTCAGCTCCCCGAAAACTCGCCGGATAGACTCGCTTACTAGAATGGGTTGTACCACGATTTACCGGTGTCATCGACGGTGACATCGTACCCACGATGAGCTTGGTCGACCGTAATCTCGCCCTGTCATATAATCATCCCGTAAACAGCAAACCTACAAGAGAAGACAGGACAGTCGAACGCACCTTTTCAGCCATGTAGTACCAGTGCTGAGCCGAGTGAACACCAGCTTTCAATGGTGCAGTCCAGCTTGCGGTGTAGACAGCAGTTCCACGATGCTTAGAGCTCGTGGTGGACTCCCAATCCACCATAAGCGTTATGGTGTCTTCAGTCTGTGGGACGCAGTTGTAGGGCTCGCTGGTAGCTATACCTGTGGCTGCACTCGCGACCACTCGAACTGGTACAGCTCTGTCTTGAAGAATCCAGCAACAGATATCAATGTGATGAGACGAGAGATAAAAACTACGATAGGTGAGTCAGGGATATTCCGAGAACCAGTGGACTACTAACCTGATATCGGATTCTTTGCCAGCCCAAGCTCGAAATGTTTCAAGCTGGCTTTTGGGTTGACTCATCCAGGCGCTGAAGAAATTAAACTCTCCCAAGTTGGCGGCTTTCGCCTTTGCGTCACTGTAAGCTGGATCAAATCTTCTCATTATTTGAGCAACCATCACTGTGAGCAGATAGGTAGAAATTTACCTCTTGTGATGCTCTACGAAGCATACTACGCCCTGCTTCTTGGCGGCGGCAATTAGTTCATTATGATGGGATAGCAATTGCACTGCTGGCTTTGTGACAAGCACATGGATTCCCCTTTCGATAGCATACATAGAGATGGCATAGTGAGTTGCTGAAGCAATACCCGTCAGCAATGTGCATTCAAGGGTTCAAGACTGCTTACGATCAGGAGTAAAGATGATTATGGCGTCTCCAGGAGCCATTTGATCGATTGCTTCTTTGTCTGTAGATATTTTGCGTCAGCCAGTCAAGGATGATAGGATAGCAGGAAAACATGCATGCTTCAGGATCAATTTTTCCTTCTTTTGGGAATTCGTCAAAGCTAGATATATTCTATTTTGGTGTGTGAACCTGGCAGCGAATTCCGGAAGCTTACGAAAGATCCATATCCTTGTAAACGCCTCCAATATTTGCATCGAGGTGAGCTCGAATAGCGGGAAACTTTCCGCCATTCACACCCACCATCCCGAGTTTGTCGACCTGGAAAGGTGATTTGCTCAGAACACGACAAGGAGCATGAAGAAAGCTGTTGATACCTTTCCCAATCTACGGAGATCAAAAAGTGTGAGTCCAACAACCTATGAGAGGTTGAGCAAACACGTCCAACATCCTACGAGGAATACCTACACCAATCTAGGAATGGTTTAAGAGCAATCGCACTTTAGCTATTGGGCAATCATACCTTCTTGTCCGATTTGGAAGCTCCAGAGCCAGTCCATCCTGTCGTGTACTCTCCCTAGGTGCTTGATTAAATGGATGGAAAACACCGTAATGTCGTGTAACGTACAGTACCACCTATTGCAAGTTATATCCTTGAAGAGCATTGATAAACTTGATCACTTACACATGAGAACGTTAATCTTTTGCGGATTAGACATTTTGATCAGTATTTGCTGGGTGTGGAGATGAGTAGGTGAAAGTTGCGGGGCCGCTGCAATTCCACCGACTTTATAAGTATTGCACGAAAACGAAGGTTCAAGGAGAATAGATCTCTTGATGCCAGTCACCCGAGGTCGGCCCGAAAGTGACGACGGGCCGCCGGACCGGTGCACCGAAAGTACAAGAGACTAGTTATGTATGTTTTCTTCAGAAGATACACTGTCTCTGTATTTCTTCTGAAGCTTCCCAACACGGGGAAGTTGAACGTTGAACGTTAACGCTGAGCTTACGCTGAAGCCTGAATCGTTAGCCGCTGACGCTATAATCACGTGAGACGGCACGTGCCAGCCGCTACTTGACCCTACAGACGCTGAGATTGACGATGGACGAGAGCGATAGACATTGAAAGAAGACCAAGCAAGTGTAGAGAATGTATTCTGTGGTTGTATGAGTAATGCGGATGTGCGAGAGTACGAGGAACAAGGAAGAGAACGAAAGGGTGGAATGAAATTTGGGATCTGAATGGTGTAGGCTGGCGCATGGAGGTGGAAGAGATAGTAGGAAGGAAAAGAGAAGGATGAAGAAGAGTATGAAGGAGAAATAGGAAGGAACATGGAAGTAATTGAAGAGGAAGATTCAGTTGAAGTTGAAAACGGGGGTATGGGGAGCTGGTAGTATGCGGAGGAAAAAAAGAATGTCTTCAGTCAGCCACCTGTCCTTTTTCTTGCCGCGCCGCTTCCCCATCACTCCCCTTCCTCATCCGTCCCCTCCCTTTTTCTCTCTTTCCTCGTCGTCTCTGTCGGTCCCCAACATTCTTCCTCATCGTTCCTCTCCTCCTTTCCCCCCCTTTCTCTCATCGCCCAATGCCTACTTGTCGGCGCAAGAGAGTCGTTCTCACTGAGCCTCCAGACTACCTTTTGCGACTGGCCAAAACGAATCCTGACAAGGAGGTCTTTTATCTCCAGCAGACTGGAGAAATTTTTGATTCATATGAGTGTGTCGCCTAGTTCTCTCTCCGTCTTCGCTTCTCTAACTCACTTGCTTAGGGCATACGCTGCACGTATGTCTTTCTATCGTTTGAAACAGTTCCAGTGTGAAGTCACCGGCAAAAGCGGCCTTGACTATTTCCAAGCTATTGAGAGTGAACGCTCTGAGGCTCAGACCTTACATTCGCGTTTCTCAGAACCTCTCAAACCTGCCATTTTAAAAGCCGTCCAATTCCGTACGTCTCCGAGCACGTCTAATATGTTTACCTCGCTCACCGAACTTTCCAGAGGTAGTCGGTCGTCTGGATCATCTGGTGGAAGCTGTATACGAACGGTTCAAAGATCGCTACTTCAAAGGCGAAAGTGCGTGTCGTTCTCCTTTCCGTGTGCTCGGATATTGACACCTCATTTGTAGGAGTACTCGTTGATCTCTCAGGCGTCAAGTGAGCCATATAGGCATTCTTTTTCTTCAATCCGGTTCGCTAATCACCTTTCACAGATACTATGCCATAGTCGATACCGTCTATCCACCCAAGTACAGCTTCGATGTTCAGGCTCGGGATGCTCATAAACCTGGATCTGGTCAACGTGATATCGATGATGAGGAGCCACACCTCATATATGGCGACCTCAAAATACCGGTCAAGGACGTTAATGCACGCGACGATCCTGTGTTGTACTTCTACTGGGTGCATATTGTAGAACTGGAAAAGGAGAAAGGCGACAAGAACAAAGGCGGCAAACAGTCAGAGGAGGCCAAAATGATTGGCAGTATCATGGAAGTCCAGTGCGGTAGGATGAGGTATGTGTTACGCCACATTATCTCCAAATATTATCTTGATCACTGCGCGCCCCTAGTCGCGACCGTCTCTCCTTTTCCAAATCTATTCTTCGTCGATTCATTCGAGATTGTGTTGATCGTGATGCGGCTGTAGCGTCCCCATGGACGGTCAAGTCTAGCATTGCCAAACGTTATGGTGTCGATTCAAACATGCCTGAGGAGATTCGTAGAGACGTTGAAACGCTGAAGAAAGGCGAACACGACAAGCGAAAGAAGGCTTGGGAGGATAAGGAAGGTCCGCCCACCAAGAAACAGAAGAAGTCGGCCGCTACCCAGGAAGAAAAGGGTATGTTTTATCTCAGATGTCTTGACTTCGGCTTCTGACGTGACTTTTAACGTAGCTAAAGCTACTGCTCTGGCTGCTGAGAAACGTGATCGCGACGTACAACTGAAGGAAGAACAACGAGAGGCGCGGGAGGAAGCTGAGAGAATTGCCGCAGAGAAGAAGAAGAAGAAACCAATACGATATCCCACAGAAGATCTCGATGTACGATTGGCAGACAAAGACAAAAAGGCTGGTATGAAAGTGAAGCGTCCTGTACCGAGCACCCATGCCCTACCTTTCAATCACCTTCCCGGTGTCTTTGAAGCCTTCCTCATGAGTTGGAACTTTCTAGTGGTCTACGGGTGAGTTATGTCTTCACGTATGCAATTAGATTTGACTGTTCCTCTCTATCAGACAACCCTTGCACTTGTCCCCCTTCACCTTGGACGACTTGGAGCACGCCATCAAGCACTCTGTAGCTGACTACCCGTGTCCACTATTGGCCGAGGTTCACTCTACACTCATATATAACCTCCGAACTGTGCCATTTCAACGACACAGTGCATTGATGTCGTTGCTGAGGAGAAAGGAGGCACTTGAAGCAGACGACATTCCTGATGAACCCTGCTTTGGGGTCACCATTGAGCAGCTCTCTAGTGCTATGGCTGACGTTGGCAACAACTGGGAAAGAGTTCCTCTTCGTCATGCCGAAGGTCGAGAAGGCTGGGAAGAAGCACTTGTCGGGTGCCTAAAAGATGTTTGTTCTCGGTACTAGCTATCTCTTTTATATTCTCATTGATGTTCTTTCCCCCCCTCAGCATGCAACCCTAGAAAACTTTCCTCGCATTCGAGAGATTCTGACCAAGCTTCTTTTCGCGCCAGAAGCTGAGGACGGTCCCTCTGCTCAGGATCATTCCGATCCGTCACCTCCAAGCTCGAGAGGACCATCACCTAGTACTTCTGCTTCTCCCCCAAAACTTCTTACCGTCCCCTCCGTTCCAAGCGAGCGGTATATCAAGCTCTGCCCTGAAGACCGAATAGCTATCGTATCTTTCATGACGAATCTGGCGGTGTCAAGCAAAGCTATTCACTCGCACATGGAGTCCTGCGAAGAGCAGCTGACAGCCCTTCGGAAAGAAAAGATAGAGGTGAATCGAATGAAGAAGCAGTAGTACGTATTTCCCGACATTCCTCTTGCAAATTATATTGACCGCGTCTTAGCACTGAGGAGATGAATATCCTCATAGGCGAAACTAAGGGGGATCCGACGCCTTCGATGGAAGATGATACACCGCCTGGCCAAGATCCTAGTGATCTTTCGGACGCGCCCGCTTCTGATAACGGCTCAGAGTCTGCCTCTACTTCAGGCAAGTCAAAAAAGGGTACACAACGGCAAAAAGATCTTCGACAGATGGCTCAATTGCAAGCCCATTCGAAACAGCGCGAGGCTGCACGAGCTAAGCAAGCGTCTGTCAAACAAGCTATGGCGGAACACCGCCGCCTGGACGAAGAGGTGAATAAACTCGAGCGACGCCTGGAAGGCATTGAGCGCGACTTTAGGAAGCTTCTGGGCGGTGTGAGAGTCAAGGCTATGGGTAAAGATCGGTTCTATAATCGTATATGGTGGTTCGATGGTCTTGGTTCAGCCAACTTGCTAGGTAGTGGGGGTGTCACACAATACGGCGCCGGTCGACTCTTTATCCAAGGTCCGAGTGAGTTTGATCTAGAGATTTTGCAAAGGAGAACGGAAGACGACGTACATGCTCGAAGACTTGAAGAGGAAGGGGAAGAGGGTATATTGAGTTCTGGAGAATGGGCTGTCTACTCGGATCTCGAAGAGGTATTCTTTTCTGTTCTTCATCCTTCATCTTTCACCCAATGTTGATTTGTGACAATCCCTTAGATCGACGAGTTTGTTGCGTGGTTAAATCCAAAAGGCCACCGTGAGCTGGCCCTGAAAACCGCTCTCAACAAATGGTGGATACACATAACTGCAGGTATTCGAAAAAGGACGGCGGTGGGTAAAAACATATCAAGGCTTCGTCTTGTCACTCACTGCTTATTACTGCAGGACATCAATGCTCACGCTAAACTCCCAGAGGCTCGACGCAGCGCTCGTACGAAAGTCAGCAATGATATATCCAGAGAACCTTACATGATGTGGACAAATCGCCGTGCAATCAATGCCTCGTAGTGTGGTTCCATTTTGTTTTCCTGTTTCATTATTATCTCGTGCATCGCGTTCGCGCATTCTTTATTGTATTGATTACCTTTAGAAGAGCTCGCACCATACTTAACCGTCCGTCTATCATGCATACTATCCAGATGCCTACATACAATGTGCTATTATCGTTATAAATTACCTGCATTTTAACTACTTGGCTAAGATTGTACAACACCCTGTATCAAGCTTTATACTGAGGAGTTTTCGACGCGTGTGTCCCGACCTCACCATATGGTCGGTCACTGGCACATCGAGGATGCCGAAAAATCTCAAGGATAAGCGCCGAAGGTTGATATGCGTTCCTCAAATGATAAGGAGTGAAGGAGCGGCTAGGATATTCCTAGGCCGTCCCTTTCACTTTGTCGTATACAGTAATGACATCCTGGCGGAGCGGAAGCTTTGTATTTGGGACTTCGTCCACTCCAGCAAGTGGAACAAGTGTTCGAGATGTGATCGCGTCGTGTGCGTAATACGTATTCAAGCTCTCCCTGACGCCTTAATTCAATGGTTTCTCTTTCTAGATCGACGTGCGCAATATCTTGTAGTGGGGTCCACAGTCGCATCCATTTCTGACGAATCCAATTCGTTTGAGGACGAGGAGGCTGCAATTCGAAGTCGCTTTGAGGACGAGGAGCAAATCGAACCCGAAGAGAGTCTTCGGACGGATGGCGAATCGACTCCAGTAGTAGATCAAGATGAGGCTCTTGTAGGGCAATTCCACTGGGATGACTTGGACAATGTGCCCGTAGCAACCCCAACCCAAGATGATGCACCTTCTCCATTCAGAACGACCTGGCGAGAGGAACTCTCGCGCTCTGCTGACGAGGGTACACCGTTATTACGACCCACAACTTCATTCGCTTCGACTCCGACTCAGAGACGCTCCGGACCTTCTGCTGTTGCAAGCAGGTTCCAGGTCCCAAATGAAGGCCGAACTTATGGGACGGATAATGATGCTCAGATGCCACACACTCGACCACTTGTTAGACGCACATCTACATCGTCCAAGGCCGGTCATAGTAAACACAACTTTGGTGGTCAGAGTACCTTCGGGCAGACAGTACGTACGCTGCTTTTGACTTCAGATCTTTCGGGTAATGACGGTGCCCTGACATGTCCAGCTATTCAACTCTACTGCAATCCTACTTGGGATTGGTGTACTTTCCGAGCCGCTGGCTTTTTCGTATGCTGGATGGGTCCTAGGAACGATCTTGATTGTCGGTTACGGATTCGTGAGCTGTTACACGTAGGTTTCTCGCTTTTGTTGGTGGCTTTCAATAACTTGTGCACAGTGCCAAATTACTCGCGCGAATTATACTGTCAGATCATCGCCTTCGCTCATATGCTGATATCGGGAGGAAAGCGTTTGGACCAAAGTCGACAGTTGTGATCAGCATTATGTTCTGCCTTGAACTTTTCGCGGTCAGGTGAGGACAGCATTTTATTCCTATTTATACCACGATAATTTCGACCCTAAACATCGTCAGTGTCATTTTAGTGACGTTGTACGCGGATTCTCTGCATGCTATCATACCCGACTACTCTTCTAATACCTATAAAATATGGGGTCTGCTTCTGTGAGTGTACCACGACGTCTCAATGCATGCATATTGACATCTACTAGTTTGATACCAACAATATTTCTGCCGCTCTCTCTTCTGTCGTATACCTCTATGCTGGGTATCATGTCAACGGTGCTGATGATCGTCGTCATCCTATACGACGGTTTGACGAAATCGACCGCACCTGGAAGTTTGAGAGACCCAGCTGAGACCTCGTTCATGTTTGATAGCTGGACTAACCTTGGGATTGCCTATGGATTATTTATGGCAGGCGTGAGTAGCAGCCCCTGTATTCTGCAGTCTACTCTCAAATTTTGCATCTAGTTTTCAGGGCATGCTGTCATACCCTCCCTTGCTCGCGACATGATAAATCCTGAAGAGTTTGATACAATGATTAATTGGGCATTTGTACGTCGTCCCACATGTGAATACCACTGCTGCTCAAGTTGTCATTGCGTGATGTGTAGCTGGTGGCTACTACCATTTATTCGTGCATTGGTTGTGTGGGCTATCTGATGTTCGGATCGGATGTCAGCGATGAGGTGAATGATATAATTTCTGATCCTATCCTTTTCTCTTATTCCTTCAATTCAGATCAGCATGGACCTTTTGCGCACGCCAGGATATAATCCGGTCTTGAATGAAGCGACGCTCTGGATGTTGGTTATTAGTCCCTTGTGAGCTTTTCTTGTTATCCTTTCTCGAAGTTGCTCTCATGGATAATGGAAAGGTCCAAGTTTGCTCTGACTACTCAGCCAGTACGTACAACTCTTTTCTACTACAAGGATGTCAGGTGTTCATGAGTTCGGTCTAGCTCAATGCTGTTCTCGAAGTTCTCTTGGGTATCGAACCCGTGCCCTCCTCTCCCGAAGATGTGGCAATGAAGATGGCTGCTCCTGTTCGGTGGTCGATGAGAGCAATACTGGGTCGCATTCAGCGAGTTACTGTCGCATTGCTTTCAGTCGGCGTCTCCATCGCTATTCCAGAGTTCAGCGCTCTCATGGCGTTCTTGGGATCGTTTTCTGCATTCATGATTTGCATCATTGGGCCCATCGCAGCGAAAGTTGCTATTGAGAGAAAATGCAGTGTCTTCGATGGAGCAATTATGTGTGTTGGTGTAGTTATGGCTGTCTGGGGTATGGTTGGCGGGAAGTCCACGGCAGGATTTTGCATTCGTCCTTCGGTTCAGCTCAGTTCGCAGATTACATATAACGTGCCTTCATCCGGCTTCTACATGATTCAGGTCGAAATAGGCTCCGTGAGTCCGGATTATTCAATATTTGTCAAATTTAGTGTACTCCCTTGCTGAATATCTAGCACCAAGCGAAGGATATATCCTCCAGTTTTGCATGAAGTGAAAATCTACCCTCAGGCAAGTAAATATACAAGAAACTGCCAGCTTTCTATATGTAGCTGAGCCTTCAAAGTTCAGGTGTCTGCGGTCGGGCCGGGATGTGCGCCGAAGATCACTTATGTAATCTCTGCTCCGCGCACTTCCGGCAGAGCCCTCCACTCTTAGCCTTGGGCAAGATCAAGAAAAAACAACCGCTCATTGACCATCTTTCTCTTCCAGCTCACATGCACGATCTCCAGTCGAGAGGTGGTACTTATAAGGAAGTTGTACTAAGTGTTTATTATCTATGTATCTGCCTCTATTACGTAATACGGACAAAGTGTTCCTGCGAAGCCCATCGCCGACTGTGCCGGTGAGCGTACCTTACTGCGTACCTCCGTTCAAGGCCCTCCGCAACCTCCGGAGTCCGCAGGCGCTCTGTGCTATTCCACCGGAAGCCTCTTTCGCATGTATCGCTGATATTTACCCTCTTTTATTTCTGATTTACCTTCCACAGGCTCCCTTGTTATACAGGTCTTGAACCTCAATGCCTTTTATGCAACTCACTGAGCTGTATCTACCATGTCTCTTCATTGTACACGGTCTGTCTTATAACAGCGTATTTTAATCGTTACGAGGGGCAGAGTCTTTAACAATGTATCAAATAAAGTCAATGTATCAAATAAAGTAAGTACCTACCGGCGCTGTAGAGTTATTGGGTGAGCGTAAGCGAGCCCAATTGTAGAGGGTGACCCAAAATCCGTTGCAACAGCCACCGCGCGCGCGCTACATTTCGACACAACACAAGTAAATACAGAGTTTTAATGTGCCGCAGCTTGTAAGCAGATTAAATATGTAGAAATAAAGCTTTTTCTTTTTCTCTTCCCCCTGAGAGTTCTAGGAAGAGGTTCCTTCCATTCAATAGTATCATACAGTTTATTAATATTTTCAAAAACTCAGACAAAACCTGAAAAAAAACTACTCATGATAAAGTTGTAGTGATATTCTCACTCTACTTTTTGGAGAATAAGTTGCTCAGCTCTCTTCAGTTGAAGAGTTTCCTCTCTACTCCATTACTCATCAGAAGCCAAACAGTCATCTAACACTTTTAAAAGTTGAAAATTTTCAGACATATCATTCTTTCACCACCAAGTCTAGTATTGCTCTGACTCAAATCTTTTGTCAATCTAGAGGTAATCCAGAGCATAAGCTGTTTAGAGATGTGCTCCTTTGTCTGAGGATTATGGACCTATCTCTGCTGGTTATCAGCAATGCAGAACTCACTTTAGGGGAATATCTCTCTCCTGATAAACATTTCAGATTTGACAAAAGATCCTTTTGGCTGATGATGATAGAATCATGATTACAAGGAATCTGTGGACTTATCATGATGTTTTTAGTAGCTCTAAGGTAATGCCCTAATGCTTGAATAAGCCAGTGAATGGTGTAAGAGACTTTGTCAGGAAAAACTGGTGTAACTCTTCTGCAAATGCTCAGTGTGAGGATCTATCTTCTGTGGTATAGTTTTTAGAATGTAAATGATACTAGATGGCAACATTACTTCATCAAGCATTGCACTGAGATTTGGTATAGATTCTCCAATCTAGGCCTAGAAGAAGTTAATCTTCCTTGGATTCCCATTGCTTAACAGTTTTCTGGGATACTAGAGGGTGACACTGAAATGAACATAACACAGCTATTAGAGCTAACACTGGCTTGGGCTATAACAATTTACAAGAGTCAAGGTTTGAGTCTAGACACATCAGTTGGACCATCTTTCTTGGTGAGGAGGATTTTTGCTTCAGTTGAATTATCCTTTGTGCCAGCCATGAGTGAAGACATCAAAAAGAATTGCCTTCCATGACTCATTTATAGAACCTCCTTTGCAAAAATTGCAAAAAGTTAAGAAATGTCTTATGAGGCAGTATGATGTCCAGATTTAAAGAAGAGAGGAATTGAAGTTGGTAGTTGGTACTTAATGATTATAAAGTTGACTTCAATAGTGAATTATAATTTTAATATTAATTAATTTCTTCAATGAGTATTCTTGCATACTAATTGGTACATGCAAAACCAGTGAATTTGATCATAAAATACGCTTACCCATATGCAGTAGGAGCCTAGCTCGTAATGCAAACCTAGTTATCCATTTCGCTGGACACATCATTAGCTGGTAGGCTGCACGTGCCAACTGAACCGAACGACGAAGCGAGGATGCAAATGCAAATCCTGCCGTGGACTTCCCGCCAACGTCACTGGGGTACGGGAGCCGCATTCCTTTCTGCTTGATGTGGAAGACAATCCACTACCTAGATCACCTAGGTACAATTTATTGCGTAAGATGCACATTGCGCCTTGAATATCTACTCAAACTAGGATGAAATGTAATCTCTTAAATTTGCTGAGATCAGTGCTGGAACAAAGCTAGCGCTCAATTTCGTCCTTTTTGGGTGATACATAGACCCTCGGTTTGCACACATACCACACTTTACGTTGCTCCCACAAATTCTTGTCATGGCTAGCCCTCCATTTGTACCTCTCCTTCCAACAGCTTTCGCTCTTTTGCTGAGTTTTCATGGCTTACGACGGAAATCTCTTTCACCATCCGGTGCTGCTACTGCATTCGTTGTTGGCCTCCTTATGATGACTGGTGGAACGACTGTTTTCGGTGTCTCACTGATTGCGTTTTATTTGACCGGAAGTCGCGCTACGAAATGTACGTCTGAGTAGGTTCCGTCCAGTGTCACAGCTTAATTGGCCTGTGAAGACGGAAAACAGAGAAAGGCACGTCTGGAAGACGGATATCACGAAGCTGGGTACCGCTCTGGTTGGCAAGTCTTAAGCAACTCGTTCGCGGCTTTTATCGCATGCGTTCTGTGGAATGTCCTTTTTTCTGGGTCCAGCTTGCAGTCCTTCCTGATCGACTCGATACCAGGCTCGAGAGATAACCTGCACAAATTAATTGGGCTTAAAGAAACCGATACCCTAGATTACGCTAAAGGAAACTCTTGGTGTCCTATCGACGGGACCATAGCTCATGGCTGGAGCAGGGCATTTATTTTCGCTGCGTTGGGGTAGGTCAAACTAGTGTTACTTCGCGTTTGTTCACCACGCTGACAGACTCTAGCCATTTTGCTTGCTGTCTCGGAGATACACTTGCTTCCGAGTTGGGGATACTATCTAGCTCTATGCCTATACTCATCACAACGCTCAAACCCGTACCTCCGGGCACAAACGGAGGTATGAGTGTTGGAGGAACACTTGCTTCAATTGCTGGTGGCGCTATTATGGGCCTAGTGACGACTATTTCCTTGTTGATCGAGAGTTCGAGGTGCAGAGAGAGCTCCCTGTCTGTTGCCTTCAGTTTAATTTGCTGGGGTGCAATTGGAGGTGGAACCGGCAGTCTTGTAAGCCGCGTCAATGTTTTCTGTCGGTGTCGTTACTGAGCAAGGTTTCAGGCTGACTCCCTTCTGGGCGCTACCATTCAACAGACGCGGTATTCGCAAGAGCAAAAGAAGATCCTGCAGGATGAAAGCACGCTAAAGGGTCCAGTCAAGGTGATAAGTGGATTGAATTTGTTGACCAATAATCAGGTGAGAATCATCTGAGCACTTTTCAACAAAGGTCTCATGAATATGTAGGTTAATGTCGTTTCAAGCATATTCACAAGTATCTGGATGTCTTTCCTATGACGCATTTCAAGACGTGCTTGATCTATTATGTATATGTCTGGGTACTTATAATCATGCCATTGAATGTACCAAGAACGCGTATTCAATGGAGATGCCTGAAGCATACATGAATTTTTTGTAGATGATAGACTTGCTTCTGTTACGATTTTGCGGCTTGCGAGATGACTTTGGTGAGCTCTATACGAATGAAATGAGGCTATATGAAAACTGGAGAATTGACTAGTAAATTCACGTACGGGGCAACTTGATGTTCTCTTGGACGACAGTAGCCTCAATTTGATTGTCAGGGTTGGGTGGGACATTCACTACTGTGCCCGATGAATCGAGTGTCCACCCGAGCTTGTCGATGTATGCATGTAATTCATCTGGAGCTGGAAATGACAGTTGTCAGAGAGCGCCCCAACAGCGAAGACTTATATAGTTACTGTTTATGTCCAGATACAACCCCAGACGATCGGTGCCAATCCTGGTGAAAGTCGACTTGACTGCACGGATGGCAACCTCACGGACAGAATCTTCGAATCCGACACACTCCACTGTATAGTTATCGCGAAGACTCTCCAGGGACTCTGAGTGGTATGCTCTCCAGAAGGCAGGGAATGCACACCGATAAAGCAGGTGATGCAGACCTTGGAGGATAGGGAGAAGCGAAGGAAGAGGGTCTGGTTCATCAAGGGTTGCATTTGGTGGTCTCTCATCTAGTAAGGATATACAGAGGTTGAAGTCGGGTAGAGGTGAAGCAGTAAGAGCTTTTATGAGGATGTTGATGACAACGTCAGGATTGTAGAGATCAGAATTGAATTGGTATCTGGAAAAATTCGTTCAGAGTTATAGACAAGAGTACAGTCAGGTTCATACAGTTTTAGGATAGCTAGGTTAGCCAAGCAATCGTATTCCTGACTCCGTATTTGATGATAGAGGTAATCTTCGAGGATACCAACATTGGAAGGATTGTATCGGTCTGAGCTGCTCGGTTAGACCTGCAAAACAATGAGAATTAAATTGACTTGCCTACGCCCGAAACAAGATTTTCTATGAGTTCTGTCCTGGTCGGAGGGGATATCCACGAAGCGGCCATGGAAATACAGAGAGAGGTTCAAAGAACTTTTTTCCCGCACGTGACAAAGCGCGATATGTCTAGCACTTATTCTGATATTATTTATTCAACTTCATCTTTCTTTTGCTATGGACCAGCCCGAATCCATATCAACTGAACAGCAGGATGTGGTGATGCAAGATACCAGTCATTCCTCCGAACCTTTGAATTCTCAACAAAACACCACCAGCACCCCGCCTGCAGTGACAGAAACAACATCGCAAACAACATTGCAACCACCTTCGAGTCCTTTTTTCAAGCAGCGTTTCGTTATGAGTGGTCACAAGAAATCTATATCCTCTCTTAAGTATAGCCCTGACGGCTCGATCCTCGCTTCTTGTGGTGAGGTTGTCTTTAATCTCGTTCAGACCTGTCCAAGCTGGAACTATCTGGAAGCAAGGTGCCGACAAACTCATCAAGCTTTGGGATGCATACACGGGCGAAATCCTGCGAACCTTCTCTGAACACCAGAAGGGTATCTCTGATATTGCTTGGTCTCATGATGGAGAGTTTCTCGCTTCGGCATCGGACGACAAGTCAATCATAGTTTGGAATGTGGACCTTGTGAGTTGTTTACCTTCAAATTTATACGCAAGTGGTTCTCATTTGAGATAGGGAACGAAAGCGCAGCAGCTCTTTGGCCATACCAGTTTTGTGTTTTGTGTGAACTATAATCCAAATTCCAATCTCCTGGTGTCGGGTGGATTTGACGAGACTGTTCGCGTTTGGGATGTTGCGCGAGGTGCGTCGTCCAGCGCAAATGAACTGGCAGTGTTCCTCAGGGATAGTCAGGGAAATCGCTGAGAGTCCTTCCTGCTCACTCCGATCCTGTGACTTCTGTTGAATTTAATCATGATGGAACACTTATCGTATCCTGTGCAATGGATGGCTTGATGTGAGTGCAAAGTGTTTTCCTTCTTTCCTTCCTTTCTGTCCTTTGTTCATTTCACGTCCGTCCAGACGTATATGGGACTCAGACTCGGGTCAATGTCTGAAGACATTGGTTGACGACGATAATCCGATTTGGTAAATCCCCCGAATCTCAGGTAAATGCGTGTTCAAAATGTGTTTCTTCTAGCTCCAATGTGAAGTTCTCTCCGAACTCGCGGTTCGTGCTGGTCTCAACACAAGATTCAACCGTTCGCCTGTGGAACTATCAGACGTCACGCTGCGTCAAAACATACACAGGACACACCAATCGCACCTACTGCATATTCGCATGCTTTAGCAATACAAAAGACAAGTACATTGTCAGCGGAAGTGAAGATCATAAAGTGTATATCTGGAATCTACAAACACGCCAAGTCATGCAGGCATTAGAAGGACATAGAGGTAACATGGTACCGCCCATTTGATTTGTTTTGTCTAACTTCAATGAACATCCCTAGATGTCGTGCTTGCAATAGCGGTAAGTAGTCAAATGCTTAACTCGTTCTCTTCTCAGATCTGTTGTAGACACATCCTACGAAGAATATCATTGCTTCGGCGTCAATGGAAAAGGACCTAACAATACGATTATGGTTTGCTTGAACAGCATTTGCATTTTAGATTGTGTAGTGTATAGTGGCCGTTGTAATGACCTGCGTCTGTTCTGGAATGTTCATATGAGATGAGTCATAGCCCGGAGTGGTCCGGATTCGGGAAATTTAGAACTCCGCTACCCACTTATAAAGAAGCTCCGTTACCGTGGCACTGTCCCAACCATTACTTTGTTATCTACCACTGCAACAGCTTCATTTCCAGCATGCAAATTTTCGTAAAGACCCTCACCGGAAAGACCATCACACTCGAGGTCGAGTCCTCGGACACTATTGACAATGTCAAGGCCAAGATCCAAGATAAGGAAGGGTAAGTTCTTCCAACCAGCTGTTGCTGATGTATTCAGGCTCACGGTATGGCTGCAGCATCCCCCCCGACCAGCAACGCCTGATTTTCGCCGGAAAGCAGCTCGAAGACGGACGTACTCTCTCAGACTACAACATTCAGAAGGAGTCTACGCTTCATCTCGTCTTGCGTCTCCGTGGAGGAATGCAGATTTTCGTCAAGACATTGACCGGCAAGACAATCACTCTTGAGGTCGAATCGTCTGATACGATTGACAACGTCAAGGCCAAGATCCAGGATAAGGAAGGGTGAGTGTCATTGAATGATGGAGTTTGGCTTATCTGTCTCACAATACGCCGTGCTTCAGAATTCCTCCTGACCAACAGCGCCTTATCTTTGCTGGGAAGCAGTTGGAAGATGGTCGTACACTATCCGACTACAACATTCAGAAAGAGTCTACTCTCCATCTCGTCCTGCGTCTCCGCGGAGGTATGCAAATCTTTGTCAAGACCCTCACGGGTAAAACGATTACCCTCGAGGTCGAGTCTTCCGATACGATCGATAACGTGAAGGCGAAGATCCAGGACAAGGAAGGCATCCCCCCTGATCAACAGCGTCTCATCTTTGCTGGCAAGCAACTCGAGGATGGCCGGACGCTTTCGGATTACAACATCCAGAAGGAGTCGACTCTTCACCTTGTTCTCCGTCTTCGTGGAGGAATGCAGATCTTCGTCAAGACCCTCACGGGTAAGACGATCACCCTTGAGGTAGAATCGTCCGATACGATCGATAACGTGAAGGCGAAGATCCAGGACAAGGAGGGTATCCCTCCCGATCAACAACGTCTGATCTTTGCTGGAAAGCAGCTTGAGGACGGCCGCACCCTTTCTGATTATAACATTCAGAAGGAGTCCACTCTCCACCTTGTTCTCCGTCTTCGGGGAGGAATGCAGATCTTTGTCAAGACCCTCACGGGTAAGACGATTACTCTCGAGGTCGAGTCTTCCGACACGATCGACAATGTGAAGGCGAAAATTCAGGACAAGGAGGGCATCCCTCCTGACCAACAACGTCTCATCTTTGCTGGCAAGCAACTCGAGGATGGTCGAACCCTTTCTGATTACAACATCCAGAAGGAGTCTACTCTCCACCTTGTCCTCCGTCTTCGTGGAGGAATGCAGATCTTTGTCAAGACCCTCACGGGTAAGACGATCACGCTCGAAGTGGAGTCTTCCGACACGATCGACAATGTGAAGGCGAAGATTCAGGACAAGGAAGGCATTCCACCTGACCAACAACGACTCATTTTTGCTGGAAAGCAGCTCGAGGATGGTCGGACCTTGTCGGATTATAACATTCAGAAGGAATCTACTCTGCATCTTGGTATGTCAGTGTTCTTGCTCAGCTAACAATCCACTGACATCATGTTTGTAGTGCTGCGGCTTCGCGGGGGCATTTGATTTCGTTTGCATCGGGCTAGTGTTGATGTAGTCTCATATCACAGTTAATATTCGTTACCACACGTTCTCTTACACTCGATGAATATTATGTGTTGTACCATGAAATATTACAAGATATCGAATTCGCCTATCATGAGGTGCTACTGGATGACTTCCTCCGTTTCCTCTTGCGAACTTCGCCATCTCCCATCCTGCTCAAGTTGTGAGGCTCATCATCATCCTCAGAGCGCTTTCGTTTAACTGCTTTGTCTGCACGGTCTTTGTGAGGCGCGGTAGAAACAGAAACTGTCTCTTTTGTACTTGATTTCTTTTTCTTCACGCTGAGTGGATTCGGTGCTTTGGGTCCTTTCCTCTTCTTAGGCGGATGAGTGGAAGCAGTTGGAGTTGATGCAAGCGCTCTTTCAGCACCAGCGGGGTGGAGCGCTTGCTGTTCCATCTACAAACAAGAAATTAAAGGCGAAATCGAAGTAAGGTGAACCTAGTTACTTGCCGCGTTCTTTGCCCGAATAGTCATGTCACTCGGAGGCTCAAGAATCATCACTGAGCGATTGATATGTATGATTGGTACAGCAGGTATGGTTCGAAGCTTGATCCGCAAAGATTGAGACTGAGTCGCAACGACATAACGATGTTTGTTCGTCTCTCCTATAGACTTCTCGTCAGCTTCGTTCGAATCACAGTGTATTCCGACTACGCACCTACGACGCTGGTTAAGCACTCATCGCCAGGTATTGGTTCTCGATGGTTACATTTTCTTCGTTCAAAAGTTTTCGCCAGATCAACAGCCGGCTGTTGAGATCTTTGCAAGTACAACTCGTGTATACAACACTGGGTGATCACTACGGCGCTTTGCCGCAACAGTGATCAGCGTCGCTGGCCCACCATATCGAAAAGAGAGACTCACTGGGCTTAGCTTCCCCCTGAAGGACTGTGGACAATTGCCTTCTAAAATCCGATTGCTGCTCTGTAGCAAATTTGCATATTTCTGAGTCGACTATATAGATTCAAGGATAAGAATATGCACAGAAGATATTTGGCGAACGTCTAACCGAGCACTTGATACGGTTGTCGAAATCCAAATGACATGGAATAAAGAGCCATAAGTTTCTTGTACGTCTTTGCTCGTTTTTGCCTCATCTTGAATATGAGAAAAGTGGTTGAGGAGGGAGAAGAAATATGTTCACGTGCTCGAAGATCACCATACTCAGTGTTTGTAGTGGAAGTCCTAACATAGATCCTTCAACATTATGCTACCAGCATTTGGTTTGGCTTTGATTTTCGGGTGCGTAGTATCGTATTTGTTATGAACCACAAGCTTGATGGAAGTACAGTCTGATTATCCAGGGGAGTGCGCTGGACATAAATGGCCGGATAATATGGAATGAGGCGTGCCCAAGTGAGCATAGCTGGCTTCACATACACTGTACGCCTAACCGAGCATTACTGACTACATTTGAAAAGACTACAAGGCACTGGGTCCGTCAAAGGTGATTTTAGACCACGGACGCCTCACTGGAGGAGTTTTGACAGACGGGTCCTTTAAAATGTAAGCCTCACCGACCATCCCTTCCTTTCTCTGTATTGAAATATTGACCGAGTTGTCTTGCAGCTCTGACGTGTCATCCGGAACATATATCTTGTCCGTGCTCTCTCATGACCATTCGTTCGATCAGGTATACACCGTCGCTCGCCTCTTTTCGTTCACTTCGTCATATCATATGTTGCGCAGCTCCGTATAGATGTGAGCGAAGCTCAGTCCGAGCCAACTCTTGAAGTCCGCCCATACACACCTGGAACCCCTTTGAATCCTCCGTCCTCAATAGTGCTTTCCCATCCAATCAAACTCCAAGCTAAACAGAAATATGATTACTTCGTTCCACCAGAATCGTTCAATATCATGGGCATGTTAGGGAATCCAATGATGCTCATCATGATCTTCGGAGGTGCAATGGTGCTAGGGATGCCATACATAATGGTAAATTTCATCCTATGTTGCTTGCCCTACCGAAAGCTTACTTCTCCTTTGATAGAAAAACTTGGATCCCGAGGCTCTAGAAGAGTTCAAAGAGCAACAAGCGAAGATGACCAAGATGCAAGATGCAATGAAAAGTGGTGATCTCAAGTCGGGGTGCGTGATACGATTCCTTTGAGTGACCCGTTCTTATATATTGATCCTCACTAGTTGGTCAGCCCTCACGGCTGGACTTGACGAAGCCTCCCCGCAAGCGACGCCTCAGAGTCGAACTCAGCCAGCCAGCAAAGGTCGGGGGAAGAATAGAAAGCGATAATCACACTCGCTGTACCGGACATCATGTAGACATAATAATGAACTGCATACTATGAAATGGTATCTACACAACCGCTTTGATTGCCATCACCCTGGCCTGGCGGTGGTATCCTGGTTGTATCAGTCGTCTCGTTTGATGACAGCAGCGGTTCAGGGTAAGTGAGAGCGCGACGCAAGACGAGATTCCTTTGATATTGTTAGCCACTCCCGGACACTGGATACTTGGATTCGTTTCGTACCTCTGCTTGAACTGAGAAATAATAGATTGTGGTGACCGACGTTCCTGAACAGTAGCAGATCTAGATTCCATCAGCCAATATCGAGCAAATGTGTAGCGTGCATGGACGAACTTTTCATCACCGTTCGTTGTCGTCTCAATAATATACATCCTGTCATTGTGTTTCTCTTCTGCTGCTGCCGCGCCGGGCGCTTCCTCTACCTTTACCCCCGTTACCGCCATGCTAATGGATGTACTTTTGACCGTTGGTGCTGAGGACTGATCCTGCTCATATTCAAGTAATAGGACGTGCTCGTCTGGATATTGAGGCAACACAGACAACGGCGAGTCGTCTGCGTAATGATACTGAATTACAGGGTGGCCTAGAGATGTTGAACTGGACGACTGAGTGGAGAAAAGGATGTAATAGGGTGGGTCCATATGTTGGTCACGGTGACAGTTGATGCTCTCCTGATGCTCTCTCTGATCTTTTAATTCTTCCCCGCGTCTGACTGGGCCTGACAACAGGGTCGTATGGTAACTTGATGGTCTCGATAGTCGCTAAGCCTCCGGAAGCGTTCGGTCAGTGACCCCACAAGACATGAATGACCCCTCAGCGTGGTACCTGGTCCCACTCATTCCTTTCCTCCAACTTCCATCGTTCACTTTTGAGGTCTTAGTGTCGACCGTTTCTTTCCTTTGGCAACACGTTCTTTTTGTACACTTCTCGACATGGCTCTTCTTGCTGTGCTGTTCTCCTATGTCGTCGTTCTTGCTGTTCTACCTTCTGCGTCTGCTGGACCAGCCTGTGCCAGAAAGTACTGGCAAAAACAGTCTTGTATTGAACAATGTAAAGGCAAGTGGGGATATCCCGGTATGATGATGGGGACAGGCCCCTGGGGTGCTGTCATTCAACAGACAGAAGAAGATTCCTGGGACTCCGTCATTGCGCAAGCGTGCGGAACGTCAGTCTCTTCGTGAGTTTTGCTTGATTATGTTGCAAGGGTTTGACTCTCATATGTATGCCGTGCTATAGTACTTCTGGTGGTTCTGCAACCGTTGCTGCAGGAGCTCTCGAGACTTTCAGCACATCTGCGTCGAGTTCTAGCGTCATCTTGACCGCATCATCTGTGCCTCAGGTTACCCCCGTGTCCTCATCACAGATCTCCTCGCTGTCTTCCTTTGTGCAGAACATCACTTCTGACAGCATCCAAAGCTCGTCTTCAATTGCTCCTGTCACCAGCAGCACTTTTGTGCCTTTTACAAGCAGCTCTCCTCCCCCTGCTCCGCCCACGACTACTCAGGCTACTCCGTCTAGCAGCTCGTCCAGCTCGTCTGAATTTACTCCAGACATTACTGCCACTAGCACAGAACAGCCTAGCCCCACTACCACATCTACCCCGCCCCCCGCTACCACTTCGTCTTCTGCTTCATCTAGTCCATCTAGCTCATCTAACTCGTTCAGTTCTTCGGGAACTACTTCAGATAGTGACATCCAGGCTTATTTGTCTGCTCATAACTCGGTTCGGGCTCAACACGGCGCGTCTCCTCTCACATGGAGCGACGATGCTGCTAGCAAAGCTCAGCAATGGGCTAACAACTGTAAAGTGAGATTTGTTTAATTGCTTCTTCTCCTTTTCACCGACAAGCATTCATAGTTTGTTCACTCTGGCGGATCTCTTGGTCCATTTGGAGGTCAGTAATCTTCTCGAATTTGGACAATAATCTGCTACATACGACTACTTTCAGAGAATCTTGCTGCTGGTACTGGCGACAGCTACGGAATTCCACAGGCAATCAAGTCTTGGACGGATGAAGTCTGTAAGTATTCAGCGCTATGAGCCAGAGTAAACGGATATTCATTTTTGATACGCAGCCCAATACGACCCAAGCAACCCTCAGGCTTCTCACTTCACACAGGTTGTTTGGAAGGGCACTTCTCAAGTCGGTTGTGCTGTGCAGTCCTGCAGCGGAATCTTTGATGCTAGCTTCGGAGTAAGCTTTCTATTACTTCATTCTCAATACATCAGCTCTAATAAACCTAAAGTTGGCTAAATTCTATGTTTGCGAGTACTCAGCTCAAGGAAACATAATTGGACAGTTTGCGTGAGCAGTAATTTTATGCCATGTTGTGTATTTCACTGACAGGGATTTGTGTATCAGGGAAAATGTGCAAGTTTGATGCAGTCATTGTCCTTTTTTTCCCTTTCCCTTTGCCATTCCCTTGTTTTATTCCTGTATATATGCTGTAGTACGTTAGGACATCTGGAATGGCCGCTTTGACCTTGCCTTGAGAATTATTACGTCATCATGCTACTTTCTCCTCGACTTCAAAGAACGCTGCTAGATGCTAGCTTTCTCGTCCTCGTTCTAGTGACTATATGTATCACACTACTATCCTGCATTGCTCTTCTATCGCAAGCCGTACGAACAGCTCCTAATAGAGACTGGATCAAGAATTTCAATGCACTGGTTATCGGTGCTTCGTATGTGATATTGGTGAGCTCCTTTGTCTCTGCGAGCTGAGTTAGTATAAAGACCAAAGGAGCCCCATAGTTAGCTGCATCTATCCTGTTATGTGCAAAGCGAACGCTAGCTGTGCGGCTCAGGCTGTCCCGATTCTCCAGGGCGCACAAGACCATAGGCCAAGGAGATGTCCCCGGTGTAATTTATTCTTCTGTCGCCCAGATATTTCTTCGGTTCTAATAAAGCATTAGCCAGTGCACAAATACATGACACAAGAGTATGCGCGTACCTGTCTAATAGCGCACCAGAGTCAGCCAACAGGTGCCTCGCATGCAGGATGGGGCAGACCTGGTATGCAGCTTCATCATATGCCCCATTGCAGTTCTTATCCATCAATTTGTAGGCACTAGATACGAAGGTATCCGTTTCCGTCGTGCACTGCTGAATACTATCTCTGAAATCGGTGAGGTATCCTTGAAATATTGCTCTTCGCAGTATGTTGACAACCTGCGGCAGATTACCTGGCTCATCTCGTTATTCCTACTCATCCATTGTTGAAACCTCATGCCCGCGTGCTTCATCACTTTCGGTTCATACTACCGCTTCTCACCCCGGACGAAGACGCTTTAACGCCTCTTCATTATTACGACTCTGTAATTCAGATATGTCGAAACTCTCATAGAGAGCCCACAGAAGGAGAATTTGAATTTGGTATGGAGATGGCAGAGACCATCAAACAGCTGTACGTGGTGATGTACCCAACTTTTCACCCAAGTTCACATTTTTTACACAGGCTAAACGACTGTTGGCTGGAAATGGCAGAGGAATCGACTACACAAGTTTCAGAGGAAATTTGACGGATGTCTCAGAATACCCATAACATTGCAGAACAAATACATAGGTGATTCATGCTCTCAAGCTATTTAATGGAGCCCCAAGGCATACACTTTCTGCCAGCTGAGTCTTGCACTCCATGCATTCCAATATGCAACTAGGCCCGTGGGCACCGGCTTGCCGAACGCATTCTCAAAAGCTGCCAGACCTTCTTCGCTTCGCTTAGCGCCGACACACGCAGCTATCCTTGCCAACCATGCACCAACATGGAAATCATCTTCTCCAGGTGTTTCGCCTCCGATGAACCCGCTGGCTGGGATGTACCTGGGGAGTGTCTCGTCAAAGAAAGCCGCGACGGTGGCATAATGGCTCTCAGACTGCTTGAAAAAGCCGTTTTTAACTTCCTCAGGCACTTTGCCTTCGTAGATGGCATGAAGGCCGCCATTGGCTTCGAGCTTCGCATCATAGAAAGCCTTGTGTGGCGAAGCCTCGGGAGTCGCTGAATGCTTCAGCAAGGCGGTTTGACCTTTATACACCGAAGATTTTGAGAGCATGGTAAGATCGATGACACAGATCACTTACGTCCTTGAAGAAAAGCAGACGCTATAGCGGCACCTTTGGCTCTGAGCTCTTCGTCGCTGCGCTGTGAAGAATATCAATATCTGGTCAACATCATTCTGGACGAGAAGTGGTAGCTGGAACGTACCGCGAGGAGAAGGGAAAAGTTTGGGTCATACCTGTCATCGTGCACGACCTGTATCACAGAACTACCAGGCTTCACAGCCTTGGGTGCATGTTTTACCAGGTAGCTGATGACATCTGCGGTGGACTTGTAAACTTCACCCTCTGCTTCGAGGGTAGGGATGGTTGCATTTGGGTTCTGTCGCATATCGTTAAATCATGCGGTTTACATATAATACCATGACTGACAAGTTTGACGAACGATGGGTGGAAATTCTCGCCGTGGACAAGATTTACGGTCTTGAGCTCGACAGCTCCTTCGGGGTATAATTCAGCGCTAAGGGTTCTATCAGTTTGTGTCTTTCAGTATTCCTGAATCGTACTCACGCAGCAAGTTCAGCTGCTATACAATTGGCCATGGATATTAGCCTCGAGCGAGCTGACAGCGATACAATGGACAAGCAACATACCAGCACCCCAAACAGATCCGCCAAAAGTATAGAGTACAGGCTTGGACATCGTCGATGTTGGAGATAGAAGTAAGTAGATTAAGGTTGTTACTCTGTTCGCGTTCCTTTTGCACGGCTTAAAAGGACTCAGTAACTTAGCACTACACCCGCGCGACCCGTCAATCACATGACTCCCCCTCAGGCTATGCCTAGCTTACTATTACTGCTCATTCATTATTTATAAAATTTATAAGAAATGTGTTGTCGTCTGTCAGCACCGGGAATGGTCATGGGAGGGTGGAACACTCTCTCAATCTCTCAAGGCCGACGGGAAATTCATATTTAATCCAGGGACATTGATTGTCAATACAAACGAGCAGTACAGATCATTCAATCGCCCCCATGATTAAAGTGTTCGATTATACCTACTCAGTTTCAACTGTAAGACATGATTCAAGGTAAAGGTACCAACAGGAGCCTTGTGAGAGCGAAGAAAGGACCGACGGTCGTCCTCCAAAGCAGACGCTCGAATTTCAGCATAAAAGAATGAGGTATTCCAAAAACTCGAAGCCCAAAGGATGGGGTAGACACCAAAATGAAGTGGATAATGTTGAAGGGCGGAGGGAAGTAGTATGGTTTCGAATACTTCACGATAGTGCGGTAGAATGTAACTCTTGCGAGATCTCCAGATGGTGCAGGATATTTGTCCCAGGAGGATATACTACGTGATGAAGGAACTGTCGATATAATCGAAAGATTGAGAAGCAACATAAGGAGAATGATTGCTACACCAATGAAAAGAGCTAGGAACGCTCCGCGCGTCTCCATCGGTGCTGGAATTACGAAAGTCGAACCAGCCTGTAATTGCAAGAATGTGTCCGCCAAAGAGAAGGACAGCAGGTATACAGACAACGCCAGGATGGGAAGAAAGAACAGTAGAACGCGAATGGCTGAATCTAGGACTTTTGAGCACAAAAACACGGCGAAAGGCAGACTGCGTTCCAGTGGCAGAATGAATAGAGGACTTGGAGCAGAGGGAAGATGCAACTGCACTAAAAGCAAGAAGATGCTGATGAGAAGGAGACTAAAGGAAAAGTGTCCAGGAAGCGGGACAGATGGTAGACGCATCAGGAAAGCAAACAGAGTGATAATGAAGGGTATACTAAAAGTCGACCAAGAACTGAGAATCAGAGATACACAGCTGACGAGGAGAAAGATCTCTCTGTGGTCGATGTATTCCAACGGTTTAGCAAATATCACCGCTCGTGGTGGATCTAGTGTATAAGAGATGAGAAGGAAGAGAAAAGCCAGGTGAATGACGAGGTCTACGGCATGAGCACTCCTGCAATGTTCGGGTAAATTCAAGAAGATATGTCGCAAAACAACTCGTCAGCTCACCGAGGTGTGCACTGCGAGTCATAGCGGGAAGTCAAATAATGCCTTGAGCGAGAATGGTCCAGTACAGGGCCCTGATACCAGCGGTTCCAGAGATTGGAGGATATTACTCGGTGCGAAAGCAATTCCTTCGGCGCGTCAGCTGTGAGTAGAAAGTCGATGACTGAAAGAAAATCTGTCAGGGATCATAATCTAATCTGAAATGATTGGTAAAAGTACTTGCCTCTTACTGTCTTTTGGCTTCCCTGATCTATCTGGAATACAGACCATAGCACGGCTTCAATATCACTAGAGCTGCAATATGCGTCCAAAAATGAATGTACCCAAACTTGCTCGATACATTCGTTGATTGACTTGAGCTGTTTTTGAATTGTTGTCTCATAAGACCACTGATCCCAGGGATTGGCCAAAAGGGATTTATCGTGCAACTTCTGGTCGCGAATAGTCAGCAACACGACCAGCGCGAAAGCGACCCGAAGAGCTCTATAACGAGATAGCTCTGAAGGCCATAACGCCTCTGATTCATATATTTGGTCGAATTCACGGTGAGAGAGAGAGTCAAGATGGATGATAGCAGGGCGAACTGGAGGTAAAGACCTAACTACAGGCAGAGTGTCTTGCAAAAGGGCGGACTCCTCCGTGACTACGTTCATGTTAAATGTTAAGATAAATCGGATTATGTAATAAACCTTCCTTCAAACCCGCATCCAAGATGAGCGTGTCAACGCCTCTCCTCGACACCATTGAACCCGATGAGCCCTCAATTCCGCTTTCAGGAAAGATAAATTCTTCAAGACCTGCAAATGTACGAAAACCCATCGTATTGACACCTACCGACCGCGGCGCACAGGCAACTTCTGCCATGGCTTCAACTCAGAGTGACGCAGAGGCTGGTAAGTGTAGCGTCAAGGGGCCGCCATGTCTGATGTCTTCTTACACTTCTGGTGATTGCTATGGGATACAGGCATAGCAGGAATATTTCGCCAAGTAAGCCTCCACGAACCCTCAGTAACACATCTACTCAACTCCAAGATCCTCTACTCTAGTCTGCGCATCCGCTCGCGTTATTTTTCCTCTATTTCTTTCGGATAGCGGCCTTGACAGTATACATCATATCAGGATTCTTTACAGACAACTACGTACTTTCGGTTCGTCAAATCCTATTCGTGCTCGGCTTCATCTCAAGAAAGGTATTAATCACAGACGGTCGTCGTCGTCGTTCTGTTGGCAATGGATTTCTGGAACTGCAGAGTGCGTGGGCTGCCCTACGTTCTGGTTGTTGCTGTGCTAAGAATCCAGTAGAATGTATCTGGCAGAACCCTTGTTGGACTGCGATTCTGGAATCAGGTGGGCATCTCTGATCTCTGTCGTTAGCATCGGCCTGCATCAACTTTCGCTCAATTTTTTATACAAGGTCGATGATGATGGAGAGAGTTATTGGGTTTTCGAGAGCCGAGATGTGCGTATATTTCACGCAAACATCTGAGGCCAGCAAAGTTAATGATCCCCACTTCGCAATATGCAGCCCTCTCGACCTGCAAATCCTATTGATTCCAAGTAAGTATGTCTCCATTCATTTTGCTCAGCAGTTTGTGACGGTCGTCTTCTCTTCTAATAGGATGTTTTGGGTATCGAATCTCCGTTTTCTTCTCATGTAGTGCGCGCGCTTATTTTGTTGACTAGATCGCTCTCTATGTCTTTCCATTACTCTGGAGCACGTTGTTGATTGTTTCGATTTTGAAACTTGGCCTCGCGTGAGCCCTTGAGTACATTTGCCGAATGTATGACCTTTTGTTAAACCCTCGGTTTAGTTTCATCCCTATCGTCATCTTGGCCCTCATATTTAATGTCACAAATGTGATAGGCTTCACATATGCGTTCGTGCTTGCATTTCTCGTTCCCGTACACAGTTCGTCTGATTTATGTCCAACTGATTGTTTAGTGATCGAGACGCGAAACAGCGTTGGGCTAACAGCGTTGTTGGTGGAGGATGGAGTTTGGGTTTGGGAGGTATTGGGGGACAAATTCTTACAGGAGCGGTCCAGAAGGGAGTAGGAAGATTTTTCGGTTGACATCGTTTCCGTTCTTAATCAGAGGTATGCCTGAATTCATTGTTGCGTTTGCATTTTGAACGTATATGCGGGCCAATGCTCGCTCTACGACGGAGGGTCGCGTCGATAGATCAATTTACGTCCGAGTGTCTTTCCATCTGATTTTGTCTAAGTACTTACAACTGTGGGACACACGCCTTTCTGTACCTGTACGACCGAAACATAAGGGAATTATATGTGACAAATGAAACGCAAAGGAAAGCTATAAGTATAGGAACAAGGAACACGAAAGGACAGTGCTGGATCGAAAATCGCTACATATCACAAGCGTTGAACGTTGAACACGTTAATTTATGAATGCAACGGAACGAGGTAAAGGCGAAAACAATTTCAAACAGCAAAGGACTAGTAATACAGTGGCATAGAGATATAATAAAATGCTGGATGAAAAAGAAATATCAAACACCAACATGCAAGGATGATGCTAATTCCAGTCCACGGTTAAGCTGATCATTGTTGAACGAGTGTGGATGAAAGACTGAAGACAGAAGAAACGATATGTAACAAGGAAAATGCAAAGTGTGAATAATCGTCCGTTCGTCAAGAACCAATAAAATAACAAAAGGTTAATGGATGCGCAGAGAATCGATATTGAGATAGATTGAACAAGTGCAGAGGGGAATAAATAAGACGAAGGGGCGAGCAGAAGAACGATCGAACGCAAAAGACATGCTTTTGAAAGCACCACATAACCACATCGCATGAGCAACCATAACATCCACATAATCATAGCATCATCAGCTCAATCCGTCTCCGCTCAGATCGTCCTCAATCGTCAGCCAGGTATTTGAGCGAGCACAGCATGATACAACAATCAAGGGAACGAAGATCGTAGAACATTTTGACACAGAGCAATCATCATATTAGTATACATGATGTTCTCAAGACCGACGCAAAGCGAGTAGCAATCGCAAATAGTCGAAAGCCACACGCAGTCCCCGTAGCCTTTGTTCAACAGTCTATCATTACTCCAAGCCAACATAACCTCTAGCGTCTACCCGCGAAAACGCAGTCGTTGGAGTTGGTGGTGCACCAAGCCCAATAAAAGAACGGGTCTTCCCATGTGCGCCTCGGAAAGTGGATACACGAGGCGTAGCAGAATAAATAGGGAAGGGAACACCAGGGGCAAGCGGGGTGGTAGCAGACATCAAAGTCATCGTCGACGGTGTACGTGTTGTGAGCGTCGGACTGGGAGGAAAAACAAAGAGAGTCTGCGATTGGGAGGGCGTAGCAACTTGGAAGCGTGGCGGATTGAGATTGACTTTGGATAGCATGGCACCAGCGCTGTGCGTTTGCTCTTGTTCCTTTGCTCTCTGCACGATGCTATTGCGTAGGTGAAGTGGTGGTGGTGCGGGTTTTCTCGATTCGGTGCGTAATCGGATGGACGGGACTACCGGTCTGGTCGGAGCAGGTAAAGAAGCAGGGGAGGGGTGGGAAGGTATAGAGGTGAAAGACCGGCGAGAGTGTGATCGTGATGAGGTAGAGGAGACCGACACAGCATCGGGAGAATGGACCGAGGACCTTGTCGACCTCGAACGCTTGCTCTGTGGTGAAAGAGGAACTTTAGCTTCAACTTCAAGTTCACTCCCACTAGCCTCAGCTTCGCTACTGCTCTCTCCATCAACAACAATGGCAATAGGCGAGGGCGGGACCGGAGGTAGCATACCCAGAGGGGGCGGGCGTCTTTTATGTGACTTGGTTGAGGACAAGTTGAAGGTAGGGCGGAAGGCAGTAGCTGGGGGTGGCAGAGAAAGAGAAGCACTTCCAAAAGAGGTTTTCCACACAGGTGCAGAGGGTGGAAGTGCGCCACGAGACTCACGCTGTGCTAATGCACGCGGACGAGGTCGAGCAGTCTTTGGAGTGTACGGAGAAAAGGTGGTCGAGGTAGATGGAAGGTTGCTCGATTGATCTGCAACGTATACAGTGTTCTCATCGTCCTCAGGAGAATTCTTTGCCGATGATGGAGCAGACGCAAACGAAGAATGATCGTCGCGGTCGACGCTTGCACGATCCCGAATTTCCCCTTCGCGGTCCTGCTCACGACCATCCGACTCGAATCCGCCTCCCACGCCCAGTAGCTCCTGTTCTTCCTCTTCTTCTACTAGATCTTCGCTAATTACACTCCCATTTGTCACATTGCTCGCAGTTGAGCCGGTACGTTTGCGACTGTACCGGCTACGCCAAGCAGTACCCATCCCCACACCCGTGGATGAACCGTGTGAAACGAGCGAGGATGCAGACGCTTTACGTGCAACAATGCGTTCCTCCATGGCTTTGTCCAGAGCTTGTGCTTCCTGAAGCACAAGTCTGCTTTCATTCTCCTCATCCTCATCCTCATCGGATGGCATTTCGTCTAACATCCGCCGTTTGCGACTCCACTCTGCTTCTTCTTCGGCGAGCAACGAAGAGCGGTCCGAAGAAGGTGAGTTGGGATCAGAACCTTTGAGTCTGTGCTCATAGTCAAGGAGCTGATATATGAGACTGTGTGAAAATGAGAAATTGTAAATGAGTGTGAGAACCAAGCTTTTAATCATGAACACATACGACATATTTGGGCCTACCCATTTGCTTTTCTGTTTCACATAATCATATGCGGGCTGCATGCCTTTCAAAGCCCATATCTCGGCTGGGACAGATGGAGACCGCTCGGCTGCAGCGCGCATGACGAGGGCGATAACCAGGGTAGCGGAGCGTGAAATGCCACATTGACAGTGTCGACAGAAGGAATGTCAGTAAAGCTTAGTGGCAATAAGCACAGAAACGCACTGTATTAGAACACCATCGCCGCGCTGGAGAGCTTCATCAGTGAAAGCCATAGCTGCAGGAAAACCATCCGTGACAAGATTTTGCTGGCCATGAGACCACTGTAGTTTGAGATAGTGGAGACCGGGTCTGCCAGTGGCAGGATTGGGAGGATGATAGGTAGCATCCGATTTTGCTGGTTTATTCAGGTTGGGAGTTGACACCACTGACCTGAGGGACTGGGAGTTGGTGGCAGAATCAAAAGGAGAAGCAACCTCCTTTGCGACATTGAGGATCGACCTGATTCCACGAGAGATGAGAGAATTCCAGTCGCGCGCGTTTTCCTCAGAGCCTAGCCATATACCTGGAATGATCTGAGTGGGACCGTCTGCATACGGCACTGCGACATCGCCATCGCCTTCCTCCTCCTTCCTATGAAGAAGGGATACAACAGTGGAATTTGCAGAGGCAGGAGGCAAGGAGATAACTGATGGTCTCCTAGGCCGCGGAACGGCGGGAAGCTCGGGTTGTGCAGAGCTGTGAGCGCTCTGAGGCTCTGGAAGTGCACCCAGAGAAAGGGAAGAAGACTGGGCGGACGGGAGATTAAGGGAAAGTTTCTTCATGTTTCTGAGCGACCTAGGCCTAGGACTCGAAGTAAAATCAGAGTCTGAAGTGGCAGGGGTAGAACTCGTTGGATCTCCAAGAGCAATAACGTTAAGAGAACTCTGGTGGGGCATATCGATCCGCAGAGTAGAAGGTGGCCCTTTTTTGCGCTGAATTCTGGACATGTTGAATTAAATTTTCTATGTATGGGCCAGCCAGAAAGAAATGAAGAAAAAGAATGAACAAGCAAGGGACACAAGAGGCCCCAGCCGCCGCCGTCGTGAGGGTCAATACCTGAGCAGTGAGGAAAGGGCGTGACTAAACGAACCAACGTGACCTGTGATTAAGTACGTAAAGTAAGTTACATAATCACATTATATAAGTCTAGGTCACCCCAGACTGCTCTACTTACGAGGACCGAGTAGGGACTTGTGCCCCGGTTTGTATGCCCAACAAATACCAGCTCACTTTCCTAGCTACCTTCTTTTCCACCTTTGCTGCTCTTTTCCTCTTCTCTCGCTATCTTCAGTCGCTTCTCGTCGCCAGAGACGTTCGTATCAGTAACCTCATCCTTCTCGGCCTACCAAAAGACCCTCAGCATCCAGAGATGGGCACCCACTCTATTCAGGATTTTGTCAACGGCTTTTCTCGAGAAGACGCTATTGCTCTTGCGTCGTCTCCTGCCTTCTTAGTTACTGCTGGCCTCGTTGTAGCCACGGTCATCTACGTTGCCCTTTTCAACGGCTGTGAGTATTCCGATACGTCTCGATTTCAAGTTAATTAACGCGTTTTATGCAGCACGCAAGCCTGTTCTCAAACCGTCGGAATGGCAGGAATTCCCCCTCGTGAAGATAACAAAGGTGTCGCCCAACACTGCCGTGTAAGTAGGGCGCTATATTCCGGTCTCGTTTCTACCCTGTGCTAAATTTTAATTTTTTTTTTCAATACTTTCAGCTATCGTTTTGCACTACCCAACCCCAAGGATGTTCTCGGTCTTCCTATTGGCCAGCACATCTCGGTCTCTGCCGAGATCAATGGCAAGGATATCATGCGTAGCTACACCCCCACCAGCAGCGACAGCGACCTCGGTCACTTTGATCTCTTGATCAAGGTCGGTGTGCAACCAGTTCTCGCCGCTCCTTCTAATTGACACGCGTGTGTTTAGTCCTACGAGAAAGGCAATATCTCTCGCTATTTCTCTTTGCTTAAACTCGGTGACAAGGTTCGCGTCAAGGGTCCCAAAGGCAACTTCATCTATACTCCCACCCTTACTTCGCATATCGGCATGATCGCAGGTGGCACAGGTATAACCCCCATGTATCAAATCATTCGAGCCTCCGTCTCTTCTCCGACCGACAAGACGCAGATTTCTTTGATTTATGCCAATGTCAATGATGAGGACATCCTTATGCGCAAGGAACTTGAGGACCTACAGAGACAAAGCGGTGGCAGGTTCAAAATTTACTACGTGTTGAACAACCCTCCAGCTGGATGGAAGGGTGGTGTTGGTTTCGTAACGAAAGACCAAATTGAACACCACCTTCCGGGGCAGGAGAAAGATTGCAAGATTCTTATGTGCGGCCCACCGCCGATGATGACGGCTATGAAGTTCGTCGACCGTCTTACCCGCGTCTATGTACGAAATTCTAATGTTTTTTTCTGGATTCAGGAAACACCTCGATGAACTCAAATACCCCGCACCCCGGACAGTCAGCAAACTCGCTGACAAGGTGTTCCTGTTCTAGAACGTAGACAACTTTCTCGCTTTCATATTGCTCCCGTAGAGGGCTTTAATTGTTGTCATCTTTAATTAACCAATGAATGAAAAGAACGTCTCCGACTACATAAGCTAGAAGTAGTCAAGGTTTACTGGCGATATTACATAATTACGTGAACTTTTGACTGCTGACAGTGATGTCGTCTAGTAGTAGAACGAGGAAAAGACAACGAACTGGCGGCATACCAGCATTTGGAGCAGCATCCGAGGCTGACCGACCTTCGTCGTCGTTGCAAAATAACGATCCCTCTTCCAATGCTTTTTCGTTTCGCGTTCTTCCTCACACGACTGTTCCAACACTGGCAAACATCTGTGCTCGTCTTTTTGTGCATAACTTCAAGCATTTCCGAGAGAATACTTCACTTTGGGACCGGCATATATCGCACCAACTACAACTCCTGCCGGAGGCTATTGTACCTAGGTTATTTGCTATGCTTCGCAATTCTCAAGCAGGCTTCCTTCCTCACGAAATCATCGTAACTGTATGTAGTATGAACGTGTCTGTCAATCTATCTCGCTAATGTGCGCAAATGGTACACCTTATTTCCTGACTCAGTTCTTCTTTCGCGGCTCTTCCTTGGTCCTCCCCTCCTCCCTGCCAGGTGCCAATAAGAGCACAATCCTTGCCATCTCAAGAATTAATCCTCATCTTCGCGAACTTGAACTGTCTGGTTTTGATAAGCTTGCAGATGACGTCTTTGCGTCCACTATATCACATTTAAGCTCTCTGAGAACCCTTGTCCTGCGGTAATGAGCGTGCACTCCTGCTTCGGATCAGTTGGACTCAGTTCTCTGAATAGAGGATGTACAAAGGTCGGAGCAAAAACAATTGCCGCTGTCGCAAAATCATGCCGAGAGCTGAGGAAGATCAACTTGAATCATACATCAGTTGCCCCAGCCGCAGCTGCAGCCCTGGTCATGGCGTGCGGTACCGAGCTGGAAGTATTGAAGCTTGCAGGAATATCAAATTGGGTAGGTGCTTATCCATTCAGTGTGTTTTCACTGCTCCCAACGTATTTGCAGACGGATGGTACTTTTGCCAAATTCTCGGCTCCTATTGAAGAGCAGAAAGCCAGACTACCTGCACTTCACACTCTGAAACTACGGGAACTCTCTCTTTCTGATCATTCTGTAGATTTCTTCATAGGTCTATGTCCAAATCTGAGGCGCTTGGACATATCTTTTACCTTGATCAAGTGTCCCAGCGCTTTAAGATCTCCTCTCGAGAAACTCTCTCTTACGTCTACAGCAATATCTGGTCCAGATGTCCTGACCATCGTCGAACGTCTTCCCAAACTTCAAACGCTTTCACTTGGCGCTCTGGGAGTTCGACAAGGATTGAAAACGTCAATAAGTAATTCGTCCGCGATGACTTTGGATGATAGAACATTGCATAATCTTACGGACATCCTGTCGCAATTTCAAGATTTACGTTCTGTCAGCCTCGTATCAAACACGAAATTGGGCACCACGTCCAAGGCCGACGCTGCACTCCTTGAATTCATTCAGAGAGTCGGGAGGAAATGCCAGGTTTGCACGTCACCAGCTGCAAGCCGACTTCTGTTGATTCGCACTTCCCAAAGTATCTCAATCTATCTGGAATCACTGCACTTCGCGCTTTCGAACTTGCGGGCCTCGTGCCTGAAAATGAGGCGGAGGGCCCCCCAGCCTTGAAAATTCTAATTTTAAATAACACCGGCATCGACGACGATTCAGCACCTTACATCGCGTGCTGTGCTGATCTGGAAACGCTTGAAGTGGGAGGAACCAAGTTCACCAGTACGTATTTTGCTTGGTGGGTTCAGACACTGACAATTTTACCGCGTGACAGGCGAAGGACTTTTCTCTATTCTCGATGCATGTCCTCGATTGGAGCGTCTAGACTTGACGAGCTGTAGGGGCGTTCGAGTCGCTGACCGCAGAAGATTTTTCGAGGTACAAGCAGCCGATAGCTGCATAACATCGTTCTCTGACAATATATCTGTTATAGGTATGGATGAATGAACGGACAAAATGAGTGTAGGTCGACGATTTTTCGGGATTGCCTGCATTCATCTTGTAACTCGTACTACACATGATCCTTATTTTATATTTATGACGCCCTATTCCCTCAACTTGGAACACACTGTGAGTAGTCTACCAAAACTGTATGAGCACTAAAGACCGTACACATCCAATCAATGTGACTCACAAGGGTTGTCCACGGTGCAGGTGTAGCCAGTGATACAAGTAATCGCACCTGTCCACCCAATACCTACACAATTTGACGTCGATGAACACGACACTGTAGCTAAAAATGATTTACGAACCTCCGCATTGACCATATGCCCCAGAAGCCGCAGTGGATGTAGGTGCGGTGGATGTGCTCACTGTTGAAGACGGCTGGGATGAAGTTGAAACAGTACTGGCAGAACTAACGGTCGACGAGGCACTGCTGATAGTTGAAGTAGGTGCTGGGGCAGCACCGGAAGCGTCGCCATAGAAGATACCGCGTCCATTCGTACCAATGTATACGCTAGTATGATTGGGTAGATTGTGAGCATATAGTACCGGTATACTTAGCTCGCATCTCACCGGCCATAGGTACGTGGATCCGCAGTAAGAGGGTTGGACGATATGCTGGCAAAGCCATGCTTTGCATCGTTGATCTGCACCCAGTTTACACCTTGTATACAAAATAAAAATGCTGAACTCATTCAGAAATGTTGAAAATACCTTCATCGTCCGAGCGGAAGTATCCTGTAGTTCCGTCAACGGTTGCTGCCGCGAACAGGGCTGGGTAGCCTCCGGTCTGTGTTCTTCACTCAGGGCATGTGCGTGATCAATAGAATGAATTCAGACCAACCTTGGCAGGCGCACCAAGAGCAATAGCTGTGCAGGTCATGATTCAGTTCGGGAAAACAAATGAAATGGAATGTGACACTGACCCCAAGCCTGCGATACCCCAGCAATGGTGTCGAATGAGGTGCCAGTGTTGGTCGAGTGGAAGATCCCCTTTTAACAAGTCAGCACTTGGACCTGGGTGGATTCAATGTCAGGACTATCAACTCACTTTGTCCGTCGATACCCAGACATCGCCAGTTATACTAGGGTTGACGACAATCTTGACCGGCGAGGTAGAGGAGCCAAGAGATCCCGCTTTGGCAAATGTCTTGCCACCATCAGTAGAAAGGTAGAAGCTGGAGGAATCCGCGCCATAGAAGATCGAGTTGTTCAGCTTATCTGACGCGATTGCAGCTGTCGAGGGAAGTGTTGAAACAGCGGTAAATGCTATATAATGGCAGGTCTAGTTCAAGTAAATCACTAAGTGTTTTAACACACTTACCGTTGGTGTACTGAGACACCTGAATACCAGCGGAGGAGCTCCATAACACCGTGTCTCCGTTGGCCGACAAGGCGACCTTCGTACCTGCCAGATGTTGTATTGAGGCCATCATGATTCTTATTTGGAATGGTACAACACTTACCGGTAACATTGTCAGCTGCAAGTTGAAAATGAAGACGAGGATCAGCGGAATAGTACATTAATGACGATAAAAATACGAGCGTACCAGCGCCATAATCCTGTGACCATGTAGCACCAGAATCTACATTACCCTGGTCATTTATTACCCTTGACAAAAACAATGGAACACTACCTGTAGACAAAGCTACTTGCTTTCCAGATGAACTTATGAATGCGACGATTAGATGGTACATTCGCCGCATGCGACAGATATTCACCTGTCACCGTTCCCGATCCGAACAATATTAGTAGGGTCATTTCCAGCAAAATCGAGGCCGGTAGCTGTGCTCCAGGTAGGATTCGTGAAGGAGTTATCAGGAGCAACATTAAGGTTATTATGAACGAAGCCTGTGGTAGAGATTAGCTTCGACATCGACGCGGGCACATGAACAATACGTGCCTTCGATATCCCCGACTGCGGACAAAAGAGAAGGACCAGCAGGGGGCGAAATAAGACCCTGCACGGAAGTTTCTTCTATGCCGTCTGCCATGGAACTGAGAGTGAAGTTGTGAGTGGTGTCCCACTGTAAATCAGGGTCAGACGGGGCATTACTCTTGTGTATGAAAATTCTGCCTCGAACCTTGGTTAGGTCACGACTACCATATATCGTTGCCCCCGTTCCATAAAGAAGATGGTCGGAGTCGAATGGATCAATAACCAATGCTGGGACAGGTTCAATGAAAATCAGCATAGAGAGTAAATGACTGTGTACCCACATTCCATCATCCAACCAACCTGAAGGTCACCGAGAGTTGTGTCGACGTAATCCGGTCCTAGCCATGGAGCAAGACTGTCGGAGTATGTATAATATTTGAAGATCTGTGGGTATACTCCATAGGCCCAAATAGGCGACCTGTATCGAGACAATAAGGAAACTGAATGACTGAACATGAGATTTGCTCACCAAGTGGCACCAGAGTCTGTGCTTCGAAATATAGCGCCGTCAGGGTACCTTCAATAGGTGGTTTTAGAAATTTGACTTTCTGTGTGCTACGGATGAATACCATGAATTCAAGGCAGCCACCTACGCCAGCGACAACACAGAAACTTAAGAAGTGGTCGGAGCCAAAAGTGGGTTTGAAAACTGACCATAATTGTGCCAGGCTTTTGCCGATCTACCGTCAAGCCACCAAACCCGAAGTACAAATCTGACCCAGAAACTGGAGTGATATCGGTCCCTAGTGTAGGAACTATCAGTTAGATCGTAGATTTTAGCATCGAAGCACATGCTTACAGGTAGAAGCTGTTATATTATACTTCCATACAGCTCCCAAGGTACCATCGTAAGGACCCGCGCCATTACTGGACAAACTGTGAATCTCGAGTAACGGTAGTAGAGCGACTCAGATACCTATAGCTGACGTATAGAACGTTCTCTGTAGGTGATAGAACACCTTTATGGGGGATGTAGGTGTTGTTTTGTCCGGCAATAGCTTCCCCTGATATACAACCGCTGTCAATTTCGGACGATGATCAGATAGTGACACTACTTACAAGTTTTTCCTCCGTCTTCAGTTACAAAGACATTGTCGGAACCCAAATTGGCCTAGGGGGTGCTCAGTCAGTGGAACATTTCTATGACTGTCGTCAATAGAACTTACCACGCCGACGAAGATTCGGGGAGTAGCGCTTCCGCTACTTCCAGAGGTAGAGTCAAATGTCACCCAAGAGATACCAATGATATCATTGTTATAACCACTCGTATCGGTCGGGTCAGGTATGTAGGTGCCTAAGCGCAATTGTTACTCCGCTTCATGAATACGCCTCTCGCAAATAACTACTCACCGACACTGGGGAAAGAAGTGACTTGAGTCCAGGTTTTGGCGGAGTTCGTCGACTTCCATAGACCTTTGCCGCTCCTTGCTCCAAAAAATAGGATGGAATTGTCGTTCGGGTCGACTGCCAAACGTTCTCCCATACCTCTACCAGGCATGTTGCCACCGACCTTGAAAGGAAGGGGTGAAGCGGTAAAGCTTGCGCCTTGGTCATTGGAGACAAGGATTTGCCCGTTGTTAGGATCCCAGCTGTTAGTATACATGCCGGTGGCCTATCATAAGTTGATATAAGCATACACACTAAACATGACAGTCCAAGTTGTGAATATGCACCAAGTAGAGGTTATTGGGGTCGACTTCGTCTATGGCCAATGCATCTACACCCCAATAGTTCCAACGCGTATTGTCAACAAAATCCAGAAGTGGTGTCCACGAGTCGTCCGAGTTAAGTTTATAGGCGCCTCCAATATCTGTTCGTGCATAGGCCAGACCCTAAACAACGGAAACGTCGACATGAGAGCCTCCTGTACCACCACCAGCGTTGATCACCTTTTGACTAGTGCTGAAAACAATACCAGGAACGAAGCCTCCGCCTCCTCCAATCTTGACGTTCTTCCATGTATATTCCTGTGAAGATACAGCTGCAACGAACGGAATCGTCACTGAGGCGAGAAGTGCGATTATTTTGAGCTTGGACATCGACATAACCAGAAGGTGAAATGGTTAGACTTCAGATGCAAAGACAAACGCGATTTATAGTCGTCGAGAGGACGTTCCCTGACATCTAGGCTGCTCAAAGCCGAGATAAAGGCGGAATTCAACCAGCTGCAACCGAGGAAATAGCGGAAGCGCGTATTTTGAACAGAACGCATGTTGATTGCCTCCAAAAGAATGATAAACTCGCAGAAGTGGTGAAAGTATGAACCACAGGGATTTACTTCCAGATTGAAGACATTCAAGCTGAGCGTCAGCGCTGGCAAATGGCAAAGCGAAACGGATACAGGATGAATATCGGTTCAGGACTAGAACAAGAGGTTAGTGTGCTGCATGGTCTGTTGCAGTCTGGTGGATCATCGTGCAACATGAGGGGTCAGTTGATTCAACTTGATTGTAACTTGGCGGTAAGAGCCTGGCGGGACGGTCCGTGCGAAACGTAATTGAACTTAGTAATGATCACGTGGTCAGAATTGATATGTTGTCGTGAAGTAAAGCTTACGACTGCCAAATAGACCGTCAACACGTCTCTGGTCACAGTGGTCACATCACTCGTGTAGCCTCACGTCAGTGCGCTTAGCCCGCTTACGCTGCACCTCCCCAACTTGGGTCTCTCGCCAAACAGAACTGATCCCGGCTCCACTCTCAGCTGGCCGTCGGCCGTGAGTCAGGTGGCGAGTTCAACGATGTATCTGTGGGGCTCAGCTTCGACTTCATCGCTGCCTTCGATTCTCGATTCTCTGCTCGCTGGATCAAGAGGATGATAGAGGAGGGAGGAAAAGAAGAGAGGGAAGAGCGAAAAGAAGGCACACAGACAGGAATAGAGTTCCGTGAGTGCCGTTGCCACACCATACAGGTGAAGCCAGAGCGAAATAGATCCCTCATAGAAACAACATAGACATAGATCTCACCTGTTGAGGCCATACGATTCAAGCGTGTTTTGCGTATCAAGTGTAGCGGAGGCAGGATATGTGGGAGGCATCAGTTAGTGAACGTCTACAAAAGAGAAATTCAACCGTTTTGATTCCGAGATGCAAGGTTTTTACAGGATTACATGGGGAACGTGCCTACAGGTGATAGGCGATCACAAGCCTCGCACCCAATGCAAGGGAACCCAGGTGACCAGGCATGAAACGTCTTTCCTTCCCTGCACGGTCTTGTAACCATTTCTCTGCCTGCTAGGAAAAACTGAGAAGCGTTTCTGACCCGTTAAAAGGACGTTCCTGCACCTTCGAAAGACCGTGCGTCTGCTCGATAGCTCAGCAGGTCTTTCTCATCACGCATGATTACCCAACCACAACTCAGTCCTTGCCACGTCGCAAGCCCGCTTGTTCCTGCCATCTGCTGCCACGTCACAGTTGCTCTTTCTCTGCTCTTCCTTTTTCTTTCCGATGTTCTACCATTGAGGTGAGCTCTTTTCTGCTGTTGCTCTGGGTTGGTGGCCATGCTTATGCTCATAAAATTGCTACAGGTCAGGGCAGTGGCTTGGAGCTGGACACGATCAATTCACAAAGTTGTGACTCCCGCCCTGTTTCTTGTCATCAAGGTTAAGATGCTCGATCCACGTTGACAATGACGGTGTACTAGGTTTCATAGGCTATCTGGTTGAAGACACGCAGATGAATCTACACTCACAGGTGAGACGATCACTCTCAATATCGAGTTGTCTTTTGATGTTCGGATCAATAATGTCTTTCTGTCTTCCAGTTCTTGTTCCTGTCTCATGTAAATGTGATATTTGAGGTGTCTTTCCTACTATATAGCTGATGAGTATGCATGTTCATTCAGGTTCACACTCTCCGTCTTACCTTCTTTTTTTTTTGCTCGTTGTCTAGTTCATCAACTGCTTGTGCCTGCGAGCATGTCTTTCGTCAAGTCGTCACATTTCTGTGGGCTACGGCAGCGGATTGCCGAATTTGACGATCAGAATTTCTCTTTCCCGGATGAAGTTATCGACGATATTGAAGGGGAACAAGAAACCGAAGCTCACAGTGTTAGCACTAGTGGCCGCGACAGCAAAACCGACAAGCTGAACGAAGCGACTGACCTCATGCCAGAACGATCAACACAGAGTGCACCTAACAGCATCCATCCTGTGGCCAGCACTCCGGGAGACATCAACATGTTCGACATGCGTCAGGTGTTGAACGAGGCCTCAAAAGGTATCAATAATAATCTGATGCTGAATATCGACGGCGAGTTTCTCTACTCATTTGAGTGTATGCATACGTCTTATGTCTCTTCTCTTTAGTATCATGAATCAGGCTGAAGAATTTCTAGTTGGTCGAGGGCTAGTCAAAAAGGGCGAGTTCTACACGCGCACACCACATGAAGACACACCTATGTTCATTGTAGCATGGATCATGAATTCGTACGTCTTCGTTGTCTAATCATAGAGCAGATATTAATCAGTGGTACCCTCAGATGTGACTCAATTAATCTTGACGGGACTTCGAAGCACCCCTCGGAAATTCGCAGCGGATATGGCCATGCACAGAAGATGCGTGCTGCTATGACTTACGCCTTCAACCATGTGCTTGGGCTTGGTCTCGTCACCTGGGAGCGCAGCGAAACTACAGGCAAGATGAAGGGGAATCCGTCAGTGTCCCAAATGGTGTCAAGCTATATGATTAGCCTAAGGCGACGCAAGGTGAACATTCTTTCTTGTGACGTGTTTGGTATCTTAGACCCTGATCAACATCGTAGGTTCAACAGGGAGAAACTCAAACAAGTGCACGTGCAATCACAGCGGTAGGTAATTCTACTGCTGAGTTTTGTTAATTCTTTGCTAACATTTGGTTCCAGGAATACATTGGTCAGATGTATGATTTCAACCACCGTGACGAGAACTGGATAATCAAATCGTATGCACCTGTTGGCCGCAACGAAAAGACAAACGATGGTCAGTGGGCAGGTCCTAGGTTGCGTCGCGCACTGCACCTGGCATATACGATCGCATTTCTTTGTCTTTTGCGAGTCGATGAAGTTCTCAAGATTCAAACACATGAAGTAGAGCTCATTCCCGGTGACAAACTGTGTCTGAAAGTGACGCTACCCTTTCGGAAGACCAATCAATTCGGAAGTGAGGCACTGTTTCCCTGCACTGCTCTTTGTTCACTTATTGCATGCTTTTCAGAGATTCAACCATTTTTTCTATATATGCTGCCGGAGCCGCTCAAGCATCTTTGCCCAGTTCGCGCTTACGCTGAGTGGATAAATACCACTTCTATTGTTGATGGATTCATCTTCCGTAAATTCGGCTCTGGCGACCGCATTTCACAAGATGCAAGCGCTTCAATGGTCCGTATTACATGATCGTCATAATATTTCGGGCTTATATACTGGATAGCAGAGCTCTGAGAAGTTTCTTGAAGGTTTTCGAAATAACTTGCTTGATATCGGGGTTGACCCAGCACCTTATGGCACACATTCGTTTCGCCGTGGTGGCTGTCAGTTCCTCTCTGTTGACCTTCGCTGGCCACTTCGTAAGGTCTGTGAGTGGGGTGGATGGTCCACAGACTTTTCATACTTAACAATTGTGAAGTATCTGATAAGCTGGAATGATGATCCCCGCAATCCTCGCGAAGATTTTTTCAATATGGATCGTAAACCTGCCGTGCTTTGCTTTGCATGTGGCCGATCGTGTGAGTGCTCGTAGAGGCCAATATTCTCATGTTCCCTTCTCTTCCGGACATACATTTTTCTACGATGTAATGTGCTCTTGTTCAATACAAATCTCACTGTTTTTGGCTCCTAATTTGACCTTGGTGTAAACGGATACCGACTAAGACATGAGGCGTGAGACATGTTGAGCGCGTTGTATTTCCTTCATCAAACATCATGGGGGTAAAAGGACTTTGGCCGGTGACTATCCTGTCGTGACTGGATTATTCTTGTGCTCATCTACTATTCAAGCTTATCCGAACATGTGGTGCTTCAGAGTCTATGGTCAATTACAGTATTGAACACGGATTCAAACCAAAATTTGACGGCACTCGAACTTTGCATCTGGGAATTGATTCTAGGTGAATTCTTCATTCTAAATCCCACTAATGCTCTCCTTGATCTGACTTGCATTTGAAGTGTGCTTCTAGATGGCTATCAAGCAGCCTACATTGCCAAGGCTGGAATACACGCATCATCCACGAGTTCGCTCTTGCAATTGTTCCGATTTCTATGTCAGTTGTCCCGGTCACCAATTGATGCGACATTTGTGTTTGATGGAACTTCTCGACCTTGTCAAAAGCGAGGTGTGAGAGTTATTAATCGGAGCATACCCATGTACAATCACGCAAAGAACTTGATCACAGCTTTTGGATATCGAGTACACACAGTAAGCCGTTTAGTGTGGCGTGGTGGCATTCAGCAATTCCGTTGAATAATTATACTTAGGCCCCAGGTGAAGCTGAGGCAGAGCTGGTCACAATGAACGTCAAAGGCATCATTGATGCAGTAGTCTCAAAGGATAGTGATGTCTTCCCATTGGGTGCACGATGTGTTATTGTCGTCAATCCGTGAGCACGTTGCAGACAATTGCATGTAAATCTCCAATTCTAATAGCTTAGCTGTAGAGAGCGTAGCACAAACACAAATCTCATAGTGGACATTTACCGTGCCACTGTGATCAAGCAGTATACAAATCTCACGCATGCTGGTTTTGTTCTTTTTGCATTGCTCACAGGCAATGATTACGACGATGGAGTCCGAGGCCTAGGACCATCATCGGCTTACGCTCTCGCCCAATGTGGATTTGGAGATCGTCTTCTAGCTGCTGTTGAGTGTGATTATAATGACTCTCAGTTCTCATACCTCAAAGCAGAGATGTGCAAAGAGCTTCGTACAAATTCTCGCGGCATCCTCAGTCGATGTGAGCCACAAATGGCACAGGCACTATCAGAGTCTATATTTCCCTCTCATCAAGCGCTCAACGCATTCTTGTCTCCTTGTACATCTTGGACAAACAACAGCGTACCAGACACCAAGACCTGGCTTCCCAAAGCCCACGATCTTAGAAGGATTCGGGCCTTCTGTATTGAGCAATTCGGATGGTCAGGCAAGAAACTTATCGATAAGTTTCACAGCTATCTGTGGCCAGGTCTGATTATGAGAATGATGTGCTCAGTGTGTATCCATTCATTATCCAATATATGCTGATGCTCAATTCTCGATTCACTTTTGTGTTTCAAAAGAGGAAATTAGTGTACGACAAGACTTTGGGGCTACTCAGAACACCACCATACTATGGAACCACCATCATCGGAGAGAATCCCCCAGACCTAGGCAGCAAGGCTGGCGAAGAAAACCTGCGCGTGACTTTTTCGACCTCTGAGTTCCTTGAGGTCATCGAGCTCACTCCAGCCACTCAACTGGAGCACATGTACAAGCAGAAGATCAATGTATTTGTTCCTATCTCTATCATTGCTGCTGCCACGTTCCAACGTCGACCAACTCCTCACAACACGGTCAGTACTTTATAAATGTTCTTTGAGTTTACTAAAAGAAAGTGTCTTCGAGACAGGTGACATATGAAGCATCTCCATCTCAAGTCTCTATCAAGACGACAACATCGTTGCCAACCAAGAGATCAGTTGACGATGATAGCGAAGAGATAGAATATGTGAAAACGGTGCAAGGGGCGGCTGATGTTGACAGCGACGATATACGACTTGTCAGGATGGTACGGCGCAGCACGTATACAAGCAGTGGGTCAGACCGCACTCATACAGTTATTGACCTAACAATTAACGACGAGTAAATTTGTATACGAGATATGTACAAATAGTAACTAAGCTAGCTTCAACCATTAATATCAATTCATTCAAAGTATTCTACGAACTAGGTGCATCAGACGCAATAGATTTCAATGCTCGACTTCGCTTCGCGATTGCTGACGGCCGAACCAGTTCCCGACCTCGATAGGCATAATGCTCCTGGAACCGCTCACCCAGTATATCTTTCTGCTCAAGACATTCGCGTGCGTAATCGGCCTTGCGCTGCTCTCGAAGCCTTTTGGTAATTGTTGTCCAAGAGAAATGTTGTCCCGTCTCAGTGTCAGAGAATTCGGCCCAGAAATTGGCTTCACTAGAGCGATTGAAGCGTTCGACTACAAACTGCCAGCAAATAGTCAGGTCAAAGTGTGGTCAACAAAGTATATATGTCTGACCTTCCAGTCGGACCACCTCCCTTTCGTACCCTTCCATCGTGTATCACCACTGTAGGCATATGCCTTCTCCCACAGCCGAAGAGGAATGCCATATCCTTTGATCTTCAACAGACACTCGGAAGTGTCGTAACCTGGAGCACGGTCATCCCACATTCTCGCTAACTTCGGTATGTCATTTGCAAACGATACAAGTGCCGGATCTGGGACATCACTCGGAAGAAAGTCAATGCGAGTTCCATCACCGAGAACCATCACTTTCAGTGTCGTTGTCGTTGTTGCGGGAACGGATGCAGGAGCTGTCAGTGGAGCTGTAGACATCGAAACATCGGTACATGCATTGGCGGTGCTAGCATCCCTGTCATCGAGTTTCTGCTCCTGCATCAATGAAGAGGTGCCAGTAGCGGCGGGGCGAGAAGCGGACACAGTATTCAATGAAAGCAGGGTGTCGAGCTGGAGCTTGATCATATCTAACCTAGTTTCGATAATCTCCTGTTGTGATAGTCTCAGCGCGACTGACCGGCAACAACCTAACTCATGGGCAACTCACTGAATCCTTCTTCACATACGGCTTCACGGTGTTCGTTGCGCTACGCGGAGTCTGTATGTCCGGGAATGCCTTGACGATCTCAGCAGCCTTATCAATAGGATGAACTCAGCACTTGTCACATCATCATACTAATCAACGCACCCATATCAATAATTCCTGTTTTTGCTGTGGCGTACGGGTGTCCTTCGAGCGTCTTGTGGGGAGCGAGGTGCTGTCAGTGGTGTTCTCCTGCTCAACAAGTTGTTCTCGTCGCTCAACGTAACGTGGTTTTCTCTTCTTCATCGGCTCTCCTGAGGTTCCGGCCCGCTGTCCTTTATGAGGGCGACGTGCACCTGGTTTCTGACTGGGACACACAAATGAGATTCCAGAAACAAGGTGACAGTGACCCGAGTTACTCACTTGTTCCATTGATTTGGATCCAGACTATACGCTTTGAGCCGCTCCTGTAGTACGGCCTTCGTTCCTGAGAGAGGGAGGCCGAAGACGCGGCATGTATCCTTGAGTTGGTTGACATTCATCTGATAGCTGTAGATAGATGATTAGCATTGCTGCGAAGAAGGAAAATCAAGCTCGAAGAACCCACATTTTGATAGTTTCCATATCTCCGCCCTCTCCAGGGAAAGTGAACTCATCATCTCGTGAAGTCGGAGCGGTCACGCTGCCGTGCATGGAGACCACCATCGCATGCCTCAAGTGAAAGGGCCTGGCAAGCCCCAGCCAAGCAGCAGCCGGATGTCCAGCAAGCGAGGTGTCCGCAATGTAGAGAATTAAAGCTGCAGTGATAAACGAGCAGACGAGGAGGAGCGAGAGGGTGAGGACCAGAGGTTGCAGTGGTTGCAGAGGTGATGTGCTGGCAAGAGCAGTAGCAGCGACAAGCCGGCGGGAGACCGTTCCAGGGACTCCATCTGTGGCAGCAACGACCAATCGCGAGATCCTGGAAGCAAAAGAAAAATATTCAGTCGAGGCGGAAGAGCAAAAAACGGGTAGAGGGCGCAAGATTGGAATGGAGACGATGAGCGGGGAGCGAGAGCCAGAAGGGGAACGAGGCTCCGGCCAGACAGCGCCAAACAAAACCACGGCATGAGAGTGATTACGCAGTGTGCCGAGGATGAGGGCATTTTGATGACATCAAACCAGACCTCCCCCCCTCACGTAAGGTGACCGGCAGTGGGAGGCCCGTGACCTCACCGTCTTTATCCCGAGAGAAGTTAGCCCCGGATAACATTAATTCTCAATCTTGTACATCATCACAACGGCTGTTCACCGCGTGCTGGCTCTTCGAATCGCCGTTGACTTTCCTTTTTATTTCTTTATTTCTTTTATCTATTCCAGTTTAATCCTCCAATGTCTACACCCGCCAACACTGAGACCTGTCCAGCTAGTCTTGACTCTACCTCTGCCTTAATTTTCAATCATTTCAATAACACTTACCTTTCCCATCCTCCTTCTCTTTCAATGAAGACTCTTGCTTCCAATGGTCCACCCTCGATGTCTGTTTTGAAGAGCAACCATTTAAATCGTCCGCTGGTTCGCTCTCCTCTTGGTGAATCACTCGATGGAAATATGGTGAGCAAGAGCGTTAACTAAAATTCTTGTCTGAAGTTGATTCATTTACGTAGGCAAGACCTCATTCACGAGCGAGCAGCTTCTCGGGGTCTGTTGTCATCGGCCGCGAATCTCGATGCGGCATGCATAGCACGTCTCATTCATATAACCTTCTACCACCAATACCATTAGCACCGAGCCTACAGTTTCATTCGTATCTCGACTTCAATTTCCAATCATTCACATTATCTCCCAGTCTAAATACGCCACGAACACGACGATCGTCACGTTTGACCGAACAACCTCCAGCATTACCGCCTTTGCCATCCCTGTCACAACCCTTATTTCCACCTTCTCCAGAAGCAAATATCACACCGCACAGGGATCCATTCCAGATACCCTCGTTCAGTCACCCAAATAGTCCCTATGTTCCTTGGGACTCTCCGATGCGGCGTAAAATATTTCGCCCTCTGACCCCTGATTCATCGGTCTCTTTCCTCTCAGAGTATTCTCGACCGTACTCGCGCAGCGGGGCCCAAGCTCCCGAACCCACGGATATTCCAGAGGCAGAGAACGGTCGAAAGCTGCTGAGAGTGTCACAGAGCATCAAGAAGATGCAGCGGACGGTGAAAAAGAATGTTACTGGCGTTGCCAAACGTATCTTTGCCCGGCCCAGGCATTCAAAGGCTGAATGCGTCGCTGATTACTCTGAATACTATACCCGGAATCATGCTGCGTCTGACACACACTTTCCACTGCCCTCTCTTCGTTCTCCGACTTCTGCTTCATTTGATTCCTCTAATACGAGGTCGCTTGCGGCATGGCTGGAAGCTCGTCGGCAGGAGACCCATGAATGGGATGCTGATAGTCAACGTTTCTTGAGTTTGGACGAGTACGAGCGGACGGGAAGCTGGACAAATCTTCCAAACGGACAGACATTTGTCTGCGGCGTTCCGGAGTGCAGCATTCACTGCACTCTGTCCAGTATATCCCAGGAAATTGATGAAACTACAACTCACGACTCCAGCATCTTGCGTTTATTGCTTCCTTCGGGAACTTTTTCTCAATGGCCAGAGTCTACGTCGAATTCGGAAAGCAAGACACACTACCTTTCAGGCCTGAACGAAACTATAGATACCTAACTTAATAACTGAAATTCATACTTCCTAGACATCTCTTCTTATGATAATCATCAAACTAGACAAACATTATAGTATCAATTAGGTTACTTTAAAGATCATAATATACTTGCCCTGTAATATGTAGAGCTTGTAACATGGGTGTAACTAACGAATAGCATTATTGTAAACATTGTAAACAATATATTTGGTGCAGTCGGCAGTCGCTTATAATTTGTTAAACAACTTTGGATCACGTGCTCGTTAGGATTAGCCAGCTTGGACCGACTTTGTTCTCAAAAGAGCAAGTCTTGTCTACCTTGTATTCATTCGGGATGACAACTATGCGTTACCACCTAGATAACTTTCTTCAGAGTTACATGGGTATCTACTATCTATCCTCTTCCCTTTCGTCCACCTTGTCTAACTCAAATGCAAAACAGCGCGTCTTCAGACTTCACAGACGTCGTGACACATACCATCGACCGCGAGTCTTGTTTCTTCAAGCAATTAACAGCATCATATCAGTGTACCACCTCTATATCAGCGGCTAGAAATAACCTTTTGCACGATGAACCGGTTGACTTGGGAGAAGGAGAGGTTATGCTCGACCTACAACATGTCATCGATTGCTCCGAGCCGAGCTTAGCTTCACGGCCTCAAGAGACACTACAGTCCTCTGGTATCAGCCCTGAACTAGCTTTCGAGCCAATATATAAACCATCGGGGAAGTGGGAGTGGATGTCAGGCTGTGACATCGTAGATGATGAAGAGACGTTCTTATCGGGTAAGGCGCATTCTTTTCTGCGTTCACTATTTCTGATCATTCTATTAGAAGGAGCTCTGTGCTCTGCGTACATAAAGAAAGGTGAAGTGAATGGCAAGAAAATCACATATGTTTGCAAATCGTGCGTGAAAACCTGTTCGATGCTATATTGTTCTGAGCGGCGACTTTGTAGATGGCGGACAAACCGAGACTGGTGCAATGCGTTCTATTCTGAGGTGCGTTTCAACAAATTCATCATAATCACTTCCTAATCTTACACTGTTATGCAGCTGGCACTGTACAAGACGCAGCTGCGCTCTTTGCAAGGCTCTGTTGTCCCGTCTGTCATGTCTGTTTTCACTGGTCCATGCTCGATCAACGTAGCCATGGAGCCGCCTCATCATTCGTTTTGGATTGAGGCCAGTACCGATGTCCCTCTCACTCTAAAGGACCGTTGTGTGGAAGCCTATGCCAAGCTGCATGCTTGCGGGGTCTGTCATAGCGATGTGGAGCTTCGACATATGCTGATTAGGGGCGACGCAAAAGTTACTATCATCGATTTTCAAGAAAGTACTACTCTTGAACCCAATGAAGCAGTGGGCCTCAGATGCGCCACGGAGGCGGAATTGAGGAAAGAGATGAGGAAAGTCAAGGTCAAGCTTGATTATCCTGGTGCACGGGCTATGGAGCTCGAGAAACGCCGGCGATGTATGGCGCGTAAGCGGAAGAATGAGGAGGAGACGTGGAGGGCAACGCGGCAGCCCGGGTACACCGCAGTATTGCAAGACGCTTTGGAGGAGGATGTGCTTGACCCTCCTATTGTATCAAGTCAAGAATGGGATGATTGGATTAGACCGTCACCATATCCACGGCGGTTTGTCGTACCGGGCCAGACGCAAGCTAGCCTTCGCAGCGAAATTCGCCGTTTTCTCGACCTTCTCGAGCGAAAGAGCCAAGCAGAAGATCCGAGTTACTTTCCACATCCTCCCTCTTCTCATGACGGTACTCTTCCGTCCGAATCTGTTATGCGGATGCGTGAGGACGCATTATCGTGGCGGCCCTGGCTTTCCTCCCCCGGTCAATCGCGGCGTTCGAGCCAGAAGCGCCGCGCCGAATTGGATATCGACCCTGCGAAGAATCCAACAAAGCGGCCTCGTCCTGACACTGTACCGCCTGCAGGGATATTCAGAGTTCTAAAGCTGGCAGATAATCGCCCGGATGAGCGACTCGTTCATGACAGTGGGGAATTGGGCGGTGTTTGTGATAGGGCTCGGGCTATTCAAACAAACCCTTGGTTTAGTTCGCAAGTGACACAAACAGCTCCGGATGCTTCACTGGTTCCTCACAATGTCTTTGAGAACGTCCCGCCTCGCAATTCGTCTCCAACTTCCGATCGGATTAAGATGCAGAACTTAGGGGAGTGCGCTTTGCTTGAGCTACCTCACCCCACTTTGCTGAAGCTGTTTCCCCAACATCCGCGCTGGCGAGACCCGGATCTACAACTTTTCACTGAGAGACGTGCCCTCCGACGCCAATCTGTCATCGAATTGGCAAGAAGGCACCCAGAACAATCGTTCAAACTGCCAACTGACCATCGGTCCTTAGGCGCGCTCAAGCGCTGTGTCAACAACATCCAATGTCAGCTTGACCTCTCGGTGCCAGAGAAACAAGTAGAGGACAGCTTTGATGATCTGGTACCTCACAACGCAGAGCGTGCACAACACGTCTGGTGCGCCCGTGATTATGAGAGACAACATAATTTGCCAGCCTCAGCTGCAGAAATTGGGAGGAAAACCGGAAGAGCTGCAGTACGCTTCAGTACCACTCATCAGGTCATCCCAGGCCCTCAGATAAAGTCGAATGCCAGGTTGGCGAGATGTACAAACGTAAAACCTTGGTATCGAAGTTGGATGCAAAAGGTGATAAATCTGTGGATATAAATATGTTATAATCTTATTCAAGCCAGTTGTAATCGATGATTCGAACGTAACTACTGTATGATTGAACGATGGGGAGCGTGGTGTATGTACGTATCCTACGGAGAAGGTCGACCTTGGCTCGGCCTGGAGTTAATCTTTGATGCCCTCAACTGCCACCGACACCTCCCGACTGGTCGCTGTGCTGTAGCCGGTGGACATATCATTTCTATGGGGAGCTGACCTAGGTCCTGACTGGTAAGTTCGGAAGAGCTCAAGTTCATTAACGCGTTCCTGGAGTGGTACCTATGAAGAATACGAGTATTTGAATATACAAGCATTAACGAGATTCAGTCTAAGACACTTTATCCCAGAGGGCGCCTAATCCTAGATTTTGAAGTACAGTAGTGGGCGCCTGTGAGCGAGAAACAAGTCCGATTATGCGGCATTTGAAAAACAAAGTTGGGCCTGGGCCAAAAAGGTGAACAAGTGACCGAGTCTAAGTCAATCTCTAACCATGAAACTATCTGCTTCCTCGCAGGTCATCGTCCATTACAGCGCTGCTGTTTCTCTATGCATCAGTCTACTGCTTTGAATTTTCCGTTACTAAAATCATGGCTTTAGATTTGACGTATCCGACTAGTTATAATATTATATACTCAGATTACAGTATGATAAGCGTCAAAGCGCCACAGACTAAGACTAACTTCCCTTATCAAGAAAAGCACCATATGGTTCTTGATGGAAATCAAATTTCTAAGGTACCATTGATGCATATATGTACAGGTGAGCAACACTTCTCACTTTCAGGTAGTCTTCTCAGTGTCTTTCATCTAGCATGGCCACTCTCGACAAACCAGTTTCCAACGAGAAGTTCGCACCGGCCTCTGATGTCGAGTCCAATGAACTCGCCAATGAGTACCGTTCTCCAGAAGGTGGCCTCCAGAGGCAGCTCAAGAATCGACACATTGCTATGATTAGGCATGTGTAGTTCTTGTCTTTGTCCCTCAATGTAACTCATTTACGCTCTACTCAGTATTGGAGGTTCGTTCCTGTCAACACAAACGATTTAAACAGCTTTTCATTGCCGTACATTACTTGTATAGGTGTCATCGGGACTGGTTTGTTCTTGGGTGCGTTTTCAGCAAGTCAGATGATGTGGAGCACTCTCGGGAACGCTAACACTCACTGTTAGGAACCGCATCTTCTTTGGCTCGTGGAGGACCTGTTGGTGAGTGATCAAAAATCGTCGTAAGTCCTGTTAGCTCAACTTGGGTACCTAGGTCTTTTGCTCGGTTACATGACGGTTGGAACAGTATGTTGGGCTACTATGGTGAGTGCTTCCTAGGTCATCGCGCTACCCCTACGCTCAACACGCTTGTCGTCTCCGCAGGTCTCCTTAGGAGAAATGGTTGCCTATCTTCCTATTACTGGTGGTCATATCAAGTTGGCCGAGCGATTTGTGGACCGCGGTATGCGCACAAATCGTTCATCGTACATACGTTCTGACTTTGTTATCCTTTACAGCTTTCAGTTTTACCATGGGATGGAATTATTGGTATGGATCGACCACATGCATCAGTTCATGATTTCTGACAGTCCCGGTCCGACAGGTATAATTGGACCATTATCTTACCTGCCGAACTTAGCGCCGCCGCCGTTCTCATCAATTACTGGGACAAAAATACTCAGCTTAATTATGCTTGGATTTCTATTTGCCTTGTCGTTGTCGTTGTCATCAATGCATGCGGAGCAGGTACGTCGTCAGAAGTTTTGGCGTGGTGCTCTTGAACGAATATCACTTCGAACCTAGGTGTATACGGGGAGGCGGAGTTCATTTTCGCGTACGTTTAGTCTTCATAAGTGTCTCGGGATCCATCGCTCATGACTGTCTTCAGCTCGATCAAAGTTCTTACCATTACAGGTCTTATAATACTCGGTATTGTGCTTGACCTTGGAGGTTAGTTTCAAATCCGTGGTTGACAGAGTCCTCGCTCACCTCGCCATCTTAGGAGGACCGAATCATGACCGGCTAGGTTTCCGTTATTGGAAGCATCCGGGTCCCTTTGTTCAATTCCAAGGAATTGAAGGAGCCAAGGGCAGATTCCTCGGTTGGTAAGTGACTCGCAGATTTGTATGGACTTCGGTGTCCTTAACAAGTGATCAGGTGGGCTGTTATCACACAAGCTGCCTTCTCTTTCATCGGTACAGAGATTGTAGCAGTAAGTTGTCGTCTCGTGTATCTGAGATGCGTTGGTCTAACAATGGTTCGTTATAGATTGCAGCCGGTGAAGCAAAGAATCCCAGGTAGACAAAATACCCTATTGGTATAACGTATTACTGACTTCATTCAGACGTAATCTTCCCAAAGCTATCCGTCGAGTCTATATTCGAATTCTCCTCTTCTACATCGGCGGCACTGCCGTGATTGGATTACTTGTTCCCTCGACTGATTCCAGACTGGACCTGAACTCTGGTGACGCTGGGTCATCTCCATTTGTGATTGCCATTCAAAATGCTGGCATCAAAGGACTCCCTTCCGTGAGGCTGCTACAAATGACTTACTACCCATGTTTACACCCCATTATCATATAGCTCATCAATGCCTGTCTGTTGACTTCAGCATGGTCTGCAGCTTCAAGTGACTTATATACCAGTTCACGAGCAATTTGTAAGTGCATGTTGCTAGATTCGCATATCCTGTGATAACTGAATGAATATACTTGCAGACGGTCTTGCAATTGCAGGCAATGCTCCGAAAATCTTCTTGCGCACTTCAAAATCTGGCCTTCCATATGTAGCTCTCATCGTCTCTGCAGCCTTTGCGCTCCTCGCGTATATGGGTGTCAATAGTGGTTCTGGCAAGGTTTTTGGCTGGTTCGCAAACATGACAGGTATGGCTGCATGATATTTGATTTGTTCTACAAGCACTTATTCAATTTTTCCTGTTATTAGCCATCGCCGGGCTGATGACCTGGTTCGGAATATCTGTAACTTACCTGAGGTTCTACGCAGGCCTCAAAGCGCAAGGATACGATCGCTCCAAATTCCCGTACTACTCCAAGCTACAACCATATGCTGCATGGTACTCTATGATTGCATGCTTCATAATGTGCTTCTTTAGTTCTAGGCATCACATCCGTTTATTGCTTGGCTTTCACACTGTAACTATGTGTTCAGTTTAGTGGATTCAGTGTCTTCTTGAAAGGCAGCTGGGACACCGCAACATTTGTCACCAATTATCTTCCTTTAATGCTGTTCCCTGTTCTCTATGCCGGTGCCAGGGTATATTACAGGGAGCCTATCAAGAGAACCAGTGAAATGGACTATATCACAAATATTGCTGAAATTGAAGCTGAAGAGTAGGCTGTTCAAGTTCTTCTCGCTGAATTCATGCGTCTTATGATCTGCTTCTAGTCATGATGAGCCTCCCCCTAAAAACAAGCTGGAAGCCTTCTGGGCTTGGCTGGTGCGTCGCCGTATGATTTCCCTTGTGTCGAGAGTTTCCTGACTTTCGGTTTCGTACTACTAGATGTAGCCTGGTTGACAGAATCAGGTCTCATTGCGGGTTTCATTCGCGTAGTACAAAACTAGCTGTAGGCTGTGTGTTGTAATCAATGTACTGAAGAGGTTCTATACATCTTACTCTTGAACTAGATGTTTCCGAGCAGTTGTTACCCTGCTCGAATATCATGTCGGCAGTTTCAGAGGTCCAGCGACGTTTTCAATGTTTATGAGGACTCAGGTTGACGTTAAAGGTGAATCTCGACGAACCAGCCTGTAGTGTAGGTAGCCTATGTAGTGTAGGTAGCCTACGTAGTGTATAATCGTAAAATGCCAGATGTTGCTGGTTTTGTCCGAAAGCGTGTTCAAGCGACCTCCTGTTTACAGGAGACGAGCGAGAGACGTGACAACTTGTTGATGACAGGTTTCAGATCCTTCATTGAATGCGACATTATACTAGTGCATGCCAACGTCGGTGTTCATTGAATTAAGAAGTAGCATACACATATATTCTCCGAAATATTCACTTCTAGTTTACAGACAGGGCAAGCACCCGGGAGGGCATAAATTTTGAAAATAGTTTAGAGTGATGGGATGAATGAATGCAATACAGTGGGAATAAATGTCGAGACTGGGTAAATAGTGACTATAAGGCGAAAGTGTCGGATAATGAAAGGATGCCGGCTTTGCACCCTTTGGCAAAGCAAGTCTAAGATAGAGGGTAAGGGAGTGTGCAAGTCGCAATAGATAAGGCGACCAAGCAAATCAGGTTTTCGACGCAGGAATATGCAGGTTGATAGCTATCACACGAAAGAGGAGGAAGTTGGTCTCGTTTTCAGTGATTATTACTCACCTCTATACCAGTTCAGTGCATCAGAGGCAGAGGGAGCATCAAAGTATAGAATAGCCTTATTGTCCACCAGCCGAAGAGCTAGCAGGGAGATGTATAAAATTGAAGCTCACATACAAGCCCAAGAAACTTACCGTTTCCATGAACAATGCTAGCTGGTTGAGGTAAGGTCTGCATCCGAAGAACAGCCCAGAGGTCAACCAGAGACGCAGGATCCCGCCCCTCCGAAGGATCTCTACATAAAACGAGCAGGTCGTTGCAAAGTATACCCAGCAATGGCCGGGGGGTGAGTTCGGGAGCCAAACAGTCTACATCGACAGTCGAGGCATCACCCTGTGCATTGATGGTTTCAAAAGTGACGATTGCCTTTCGTACAACACGAGTTAATAGCAGAGGTCCGTCCATAATGAGACGACTACAAAATGAATAAGTATCCAGACTAGATACAGCTTCACCGTTCACATACCGATGGGGCTGGACAAGCGGACTAGGAAACTTCCCTCTGATTCTTGATTGCCACTGAACGAGCTTTCGACGTGACTCTGATTCTCGTTTACCCTCATTCATGTTGTTTGCTAATGATGAAATTTCGCCCAGTGCACGATCTAGCGTGTCCTCCAAATAGTCGTACTCAAGCGGCGTGCTTCTCCTGAGCTCTTCCAACTGAGTAATAAGATGTTAGTGCTTAGTCGATTTTAGTATCAATAGACTAACTCACAAGTAATCGATATCTCGGAATTCGCTGAACAGGAAGAAGCAAGTACCCCTCTAGGTTTAGCTGTGAATGTTGCGGGTTTAAACGGCATCGCTTTAGGTATTGCTTTATACGTTTCTTCTGACTGCTTGAGAGAGCCGGAGCCCCCGAACTTGCTGCACCCTCGGCAGCGGCACCAGGATTCGAGATCGCTGACATCGACAAGCCTAGGCCAACGAGCTGAGATGTGCTCGATGAAGGCGACAAGGCTTGACCTGAACCAGCCGAACTAGCAGATGTCCAATACTTCACTCGATGAACTGCGCTGTCAAAATTGCTGTAGGAGATTTTAGCGATTGATCAGTAACGTAGACAAAAAGCTTACTTGATGTATGTAGAGTACATTTTCATGAATGCAGCGTGCTTGAAGAAGATATTAGACACTGCATTTGCGACAGTCAAAGACAGCTGCCCGTCTACGTCCCCCTTGTCCGCAGAAGGTTTCATTAATGGAGATATTGCTGCCTCCAGGGAAGGGAGGAAACTCTCCTTGTGGAATGAGAACAGTGAATCGAGACCACCAAAGACGATCTTGCGTTCAGGGGCTGGGACTATAGTTTCTTTGCTGGAGCCGACACCGCTGAGAATAGTGACATTAGAGCAGGCTGGCTTGATGTATATGTCCATGAGTTCTTGTAGCCCCTTCACGTATGTCCGTTCGGTTCTACAAGGTATCATGTTGTCCAGCATCAACACACAGTAGAGAAATGAATTGTGCTTACACCAAGATTTCTTTCATCACCATTGCCCTCTTCCCCTTATCATCTTTGATCCTCCTCTCTTCAGCCGATCCTGAACTATCTGTTGTTGCCACACTTATAGTCCTACCTGCTTCCACTATACTCGACACAGCAGTCGTCCCACTGAGCGCCATGGAGACCTCCCTCGACCCAGGTGACTGTGAATCAACAAGTAAAGTGGGTCTCCTCGATCTCGCCTCTCCAGGCATTCCATACATCGTAGTGGTATTTCCGCCTTGTGACAACCCTAAATCATTCATGTCCTTCAGGTACGCCATGACACTCCTCAGCGCTCTTGTATAACTCTCTCGCGCGCGCTCTTCCTCTCGCTTAAGGAATGCCTCCCTATCCATGATATTGGAACGTGGACTAGGTGTGCCATCCCGGACACTAGGACTGAGATTAATGGAGTTGTTGTGACTGTGGGTATTGGATTCTGACGCATCTTCGCCGTTCATTGCGGTAATCCCTGGCACGAAGTGGGTATTATCCGGGATAGGTATATTCAATGACATCGATGCAGTCCCAGCATCTATGGGGAGGAAACTGCGCCTTTTGCCCGATCGGTGAGTGGGAGAAGGTGGGAGGAGGGAAGAGGAGGAAGACGCGTTTAGGCTTGTGAGAGATGAAGGAGATTGTAAAGCGGTACTTATTTTCAAGGCATCCGTCGACGATATCTTTGGTGGTAATGCGGGTGGCAGATCCTCTTCTTCCAAAGGTGTGACCATCGTCGGTATCTTGGGAAGTGGACTAGGTGACCCTACCACTGATCTAGTGAACGCGTCCAGAGTCCCAGTCGTGGAGAACCTCATGTCAATCTGAGGCGATCTGCTTCCGCGCTCTGGTGTATTGTCGTTGCGAGTTGCGGTGTGACGCAGCATAGGTTTCGAACTAGTGTTGACACCTGTTCCGGGATTCACGCCCGGTCGAGAGGGTGATTCATTCCTTATCTTCCCCATGGACATCTTCTTCAAAAACCCCCACTTGCTGCCCTTCTCCTTCCCGTCCTTATTCCGCGGACGTACAGGGACCTTCCCATTAAACCCTTCAAAGTCGTCCTGTCCTGACTGCATACGTGAATGTTGTTTTCTGGACGGTGGAGAGGAGTCCTTCGCCACAAACGAGATCCTATTAGGCTCGAGTAAGTCTTCAGAATCGCCGTTATCCGAAATGTTATCCCATAAGGACTGGGTGAGGGCAGACCGTGAAGTACTGGCCCGTGAACCTGGCGACAATCCCAAACTACCTAACGTCGTTGCGGCTCCCAAGCTTGCAAATTTCTTTGGGGCCCCAGGTCGTTCGGGATATATATTATCAGGGGGTCCAGCGCCAGGAGCACCGTTTACAGAAACCGTACTGAGTAAATTGGAGCTGGACAGCGACGTGGCATAATGTGTTAGTGCCGGCTTGAGTTCTGGTACGGTACTGCTGGCAGCAGTGGCAGACCTCCCTCTGCGCAGATCCCCTGCACTCTTCATCTTCCGGACTTCGCGATCGCCGAGATATCCTGGACTCTCAGGGTACTGTGACTCTGAGGTAGAAGGGTGAGGGCTATTCGAAGGAAGATATGGCGAGTTGGGGTTTTGACTGCTTCTGCTCTGGTTGTAGAAAGATCTATTGGGTGTGGTGCGGTTTCGGGTGAGAGGACGCGGCTGGTCCGATTGAGGTTGCGTTTGAGATGGTAATGGTGGTATGCGTGCAGGAGCAACGGCATTGCCGATACTAGAAGAGGCAGTACTCGCCGTCTGCTGTGAGCCTAGGGATGAACTCTCTGAAGGCATCCTTCTCGCCAAAAAAGGAGCGGTGTCCGGAGTGATGGTGTGATCTTCTTCAGGTGATGACACAAATTTGTTTTCATTTGGTGCAGAACTGCTCGGAGGATCAGAGAGATCATCCGGATCAGTTTCGGTATCGACAGAACTCTGGACGCTCGCTGATGGTAAGGGGAAGGTGGGCGTGGACAGAGGATAAGCAGGTGTCATGGGATCCTTGGCAAGTAAAGGCTCAACGAGAGCTTTCCATGGCCCTTGGAAGGGATTGCCATCGACATAAAGTGCTTGCAGGGCTGGGAGGAGACAGAACCAACTCGGAAGGGCGTGCATCTTGTTCCGTCGGACACTGATAGTATGCAACTTGTCCAAATCGGCAAGAGGGTCAGGCAGGGTCGTAATACCTGTCGAATCTGCGATGAGGACCCGAAGATTGGTGAGGTCAGCGAGGAAGACAGGTAGAACTCTGAGGGGATTGGATGCGATGTTGAGCTCTTCTAAGAAATGACATAGTGCAAGCACTGGCGGTAGAGCACCAAGGAAATTGGCAGAGATGTCGAGAGCAAGAAGTGAGTGACATATCTGAGGGATGGTGTTGGTTATAAATGCTGGCATTGCATTTGGAGTTGTGGACGAGCCGATTAAGAGATGTGTAGTACCTAATTTTTGATCAGGTTTGTTTATGGTCGATATTTGAAATACGAAGAAGAGGAAGGGTGTAGTACCAGGCTGAACGTGAAGCTGAGCAACAGATGTGTTACTTGCTTGAACAATCAGACCGCGCCCTTCCTCTGCAACGACCACTGCGGCGGTACGCTCCTCCTCTATTTCCTCCTCGTCATACTCATCTTCAGTGAGAAGATGTTCATCATCAGTGTCATCCTCGCTCACGCCAATCTCATCTCGTTCATCGACCGCCTGCCAACTCATATCATAACTTGGCTGTTCCCTAAGTTTTGGATGTTCGACAAGAGCATTCCCATTGCTAGCGGAAGAAGAACGAGAACGGAGTCCTCCTGAGTAAACCCCAGACCAACGAGTCTGATCAACAAGAGCACGAGATTGACTGTGCGTAGCATCGCCACCTAGAAGCTGGACAACAGAGTCGGATGTGATGCCGAGACCAACAGAACTACTGTCAGCCTCTGCGACAAGAACGTGGACCTGATCATTGAGAGCGCTGCCGAAGCTAGTGTAGGCGGAAGAACGTGTTGAGGCGGTAGAAGAATCTGCTGAAGAGACCGCATATGAAGGGTAAGGATCAGGATATTGAGAGGGGTCAGGTAGATGAGCATGCATAGATTGTGAAGGCCGCTGGAAAGAACGAGACAGAGGCTGGTCTGAACGAAAAAGCGGCTCACCCGCTGAGACAGAGCGCAACAAGGGAGAGCGAAAGGATGGAGAGGGGTTAGCTTCAGATGAGTTGAGTGAAACGACTGTCGGTTCGTCTTCGCCAAATTCTTGGTCTGGACGGGATAAATCTTCTAAAAGATGTTGTAAGAAGAGAAATAAGATTCAGTACACAATTTCTTCTCTCACCTTCCTCAGAATCAGACATCCAAGAGCTCTCCATGAATGTTAGAATCACAAGTCCCAAGCGATTATTTGTTTGTGATTCAGACTCGAAGTCCCCTCACTGCTATATTCAACATTTGTCTCATCACTAACGTGCACATTCTCAGTCCCCATTAGCTCTTTTTATTCTCTAGCATAGAAGCAAGTTCTAGCAGCTCTTTTTTCCTTTAAAAAAACCCAAGGCACACTAGTCATCCCTAACTTGGGCTAACTACGTCTCACACAGATATATCGGGTCTTTTTCATCAGCTGGTATTATATACCTTGTGCTCTGTCATGATATCTACTGGGCAGAAGCATATCATTCTGTAACGTGCTGTCGCAATCATCTTGTCTAGGATACCGTCAGCACGCTCCAGGACGTCATGCATATGCCTTGATCTGTCGCGTTTCCAGGCAACTCCAACCTAGATAGACGGTTTTTCCGGTCTCTGTGCTTACACTGCAGCTACCAGCGTGCAGGCAGACTCTTGCCCGCAGTGCAGTGCTGGTGCAGTGCTCGCATAATTAGAACATCGATTCGGTCTTGCTCAAAAGTTACAGATTCTGCTATTTCGAGTACGTGGACTACTATGTCTTGTATCAATCATTGATATCTCCTGAAGACTGCGGACAGGAGCTTACACTACGGTACCAGTGAGCCTTGAAGCCTGACTCGTGGTAGAATAGGCTTCCCGTTAATGAAACCTGAATTTGGCTTTTCCTGGCTGTACTTAAGTAACTGGTATCACACTGACAAGTTTGACAATTTTTCAATGACCTCAAACTCATCAGTTACAAAGTAACGCCCGAATCTTCAAGCAACTGAGATCAGCGAATGTTCATTATTAATGTTTATAATGACCCGGGTATGTCAAAATTCCGAACCTCTCTCGGAGTTCCGCGCTTGTCACTCAACCTCGTAAGAATTCTCTAAGTGTAGCAAGCAACAATGTCCTCAGTGCCTAGATTTGCATGACATAGACCACTGCATAGCAATCGTTACCGTCCCATGGTACCTATCGATCCAGATGTCACATACACGCAGATAATTCCCATCGCAAACCGCTCTAACGCAGGAATGAATAAACATCGGATACATGTTTTATCAGGTTTGCGACCGAGGATCAAAGCGCCGTATACGTCGGCTTCTGGGTCAGAAAATTTGGTAAATTGCGCAGTGTAACAGTGAAAATGAAGGGCGGGTACTCCAGCACTTCATAGAAGAGATACACTGATGAATGTATCGCCACGTCTTGAAACCGTCTGCCTACAGCAACAAAGTATACATCCGTGACGTCGAAGTCGTTCAACCACCGCCTTCTGTATTTCGACCCGTCCAGCCTGAAGGCCAGGTATCCTTTGTCATGACAAACGGGATGACAATCCGAGGATCTAGCCTTGGGAGCGCAAGTTATACGGAACTTGGATCGTCACCTCGCGGGAACACAGAATTTCCTCCCTAAATCCACGGGAGAGGAAGTTGCGAAGCAGAGCGGAGCATCCATCCATCCGCCTTCGCAGGAGGTACACTAAAAAGATGTCTTCGCATCAAAGGAGGCGATAAAGAAAGCACCTTGTTCACGAGAGGACAAGCACTCCTATACAATGACCACATGAAGCCAAGATCCAGTGTATTCCAGTACCCAGAGTCCAGGTGTCCGAGCTGTCCTCAAAAATCATACAAATCTGGTTTATCTGACTGGAATGCTACAGTTTTCTTTGCCTTCCTTGGCTTGGATTTTGACATAACAGCATTGGTTGTGTCAATACGAGCGACACCTGGGAGGCTTGTAATTGCGACGCTGGTGCTGTCTTCATGCATATCGCCAGCATCAAATTCAACTTCTATAGAAGCACTTGCAGTCTTGGATATCTGTCTGTCACCACCGGCCGAATGTGATGGCTCATAATTGAAGCTAGTGCTATTTGCACTCGGCGTCGTGCGTCGCTCTCCAGTACCCCCTTCCACGTCCAAATGCAACGTTTCAAAGATAAGTCTCTTCCTCGTGCACTTGAACGCTAGATTGTTTTCTCCACTGCTTCCGGATTCTGCTGCAGATGCAGCAAGACCGCGAAGCGCTGAGAACCGATCACTAGGTGCAAGGAGAGTATGTGGGGCTGGGAGCGTATGGATGTGTAAGAGTCCATGATGTGTTGAAAAGAGTGTCGATAGCGAGGGATTGCCTAGATAGTTGTTAAATTAGAATTATTTTTCACCGGTCATGATAAAAGACTTGCCTGTAAATGCATCCAGGGTAATTAGCCCATCACACATCCACCCGAGCTTTTGAAGCCAGCCAGGTCCACCCCAAGATCCAGTAGAGATTGGTGGTGACAGAGCAATTGACGCACACGTAGTAGGATAGCTTCGAAGCAGTGACCGCAAAGTATGCATGAAAAGTAGTATGTCCTACTGAGGATGAGGTCCACTTCACACTAACAGAAGCTGTCTCACCTCAGCGGTCAAATCTCCCCACGCAGGAGACCCAAGCGAGGGTATACATATTCTCAATGGCGTGGATGAGGCATTCGACGAACGTTGAGAAAGAACATGCTCAAGCCATGAAATCAACCTGGACACCACAGACTGTGACTTTGGCGACGATCCTTCGGAGAAGGCGGACATATCAGTGACATCGCATATATTTAATTGATTTGTTCGTCGAGCCTCCTCTATGACAGAGCCAGGAATTCTAGTTGTAAGATCAAAAGTATGGCAATATTCATCGGAAGAGCTGATGGTGGAAACAGTTGAATATTCCGTGCTTCTCCTCTGATAGTAAACACATACGGTGTAGATGGTCCCGATCCCACAGTTGTTTGAAACTGTTTCATCGACTCATATCGCCACGCTATCTTGATTTTCAGGTCCTCCTGAGACGTATCGTCTCCTTCATCCAGGCGCGCACTGTTTGCCGAATGCACGCCGTCATTGAAGCTCGAGGCCGATGAAGGCCCATGTAGCCACATACACCCATTCACCCATTCTTGAAGGCTTTTATCTCCGATAATAAGAAGGTCCTGCTTACAGACCAAGCCTTGAGAAACGAAATACTTCTGCAGAAGTTCCCCATATGATGAATGAAGATCTGGAGCAGCGACTACCAAAGAGCATGAAAGAGGTAATCCACCACCGAGAATGTCATCAAGGGAAGGGATACCGGTGGATGTAATGATGCTGGAGATGGATGCAGGTGAAGGACGAGTTCCCGGGAGAGGTGGAACTTTTGAAGTTGCTTTGCGTTTGAACGAAGACATGCCGCCGTGGGAACCTCTCTGCTCTCATGCCTTCTCCTTTCTTTCGGCGCGCCTACAAATGGTTTACAGATGAATTAAGGTCTTTTCGTGACCCAAATCATCTCAAACTTGCTACAAAATGCGTCGCGGTGTCTGGTCTAAAGGTCCTGATCGGATATCTATTCTTTGTTTTCGCAGGATCGGCGGCTGACTTTGTCCTACTCAGGTGATTAATCTGTTCTGTGCAATTCATATCTTCACAGAATACATTGGAAGGCCCTCACTGGTACGTGTTGCGACTTCAAAGCATCTGACACGCTTCAAAGAGCTATCAGATGGCCGGCCCATCAATGCTTCCAACTTTGGCTACAGACGGCGAAATAGTTATCGAAGACCGCCTCACGTTCCGTTTGAATCCGTCTAAACTCTCTAGAGGAGATCTCGTCATCCTCAAGTCCCCAATTGATCCCATTGCAATCATCTGCAAGCGTGTAGTCGGTGTTCCAGGAGACGTCGTCTGTGTTGATCCAACGGGCCAGAAAGCTCCTTCCACGGAGCACGTTTTAATCCCTAAAGGACATATTTGGTTAAGCGGAGACAATGCTCAAGCTTCAAGAGACTCGAGAGACTATGGGCCTGTTCCAATTGCTTTAATCCAGGCGAAGCTCTTTGCTAGAGTGAGTGCATCCTTTGTGCTATTGGTCCTCAGCCGTTGAACCCCTTCGTAGGTGTGGCCATGGAGTGAACGTACAATATTTCGAAACCCAATGACAGTTCTTAGTTAGCTTGTGGCCGGCCTGTCTCAGCCTCGACTCGACGCCAATTCCAAGCACAAGTAGCTACAAGTTCTGGGATAGGATGACCACAGCAAAACTTAAGCATTTCTGTGTGTTAAGGATATTGTAGCAATTTGAGTCCCGTTGATACGGATGACAGAAAGAAATGCAGGAAACGAGGTCGGTGAGATTCACGCAAGGCATGTGAAGATATGTACTAGAATGGCAGGTTCTGTAAGTCCCGGGTCCGTCAGTTGTTGCCAGGCTTTGCGGGGTATCACACAGTCATTGGCTATAAAACAAGTCACGACTCCAGGATCAGCAAAATATCTCAACTGGATGTCTTCAATCAACGCAGCAAAATGTGTTCTTGTCACTGGCGCCACATCTGGCATTGGACGTGCTCTGGCTTTGGCAATCGCTTCATTGCCAAGTGCCCCTCGAGTAATTGGAGTTGGAAGGCGTAAAGACAGATTGGCAGCTTTGGCTGAGGCTAATATTGCACCGGAAGAGTTTGATGTTAACACTGATCACCCTTCGCTAAAGAAATTTGCGCAGAAGATGACTGAGAAGTATCCTGAAGTACGTGTGTGCATCATTTCTCGAGTTTTAGAGCTCAAGCGGTGAAACTCAGATTGATGCCATTATCCACGCAGCTGGTGTCCAAAGACAGTTCGATTTCACGAAAGAGATCGATGTGCAGTGTAAGGCACTACATCTTCGTTTCCGAAGCTTTAGTATCATGGTGCTGATTCGGATCCATCCCTCTGTGTAGCCCTCTACACTGAAATGAACGTCAACTATCTTTCAGTTGTTTCTTTAACATCATTCTTTCTTCCTGCTTTGCTCAAAAAAGCGGTGAGTATTTTTGGTGGATCCCGATTGACTCCCGTGCATTCGTAGTGAATACTTCTTCTTAGGCTACTGGCCACCCCTGTCTCGTTGCAATAGTGACATCGGGATTGGCCTTCATTCCCGCAGCCAGTATCCCCAACTACTCTGCAACAAAAGCTGCTCTCCACAGTTACACTACTTCCCTTCGACTGCAGCTTCAAGATTCCAATGTGCACGTAACTGAAATTGCTCCGCCGTGGGTACCTGGCTCATCGTTACTGCTCAACGTATGATGTTGACCTCTTGATAACTAGACTGGTTGAGTCTGAACTGCACGATGGTGAGTCTTGCGTCACTATCATAGAGATCGGTTCATTTCATTGCGCCTTCGAATAGCTGAAGGAACGACGGAAACTCTCTCAAGAATCTGGATGCCATTGGATCAGTATATCAGGGAGACTATGGACGGACTTAAGAACGGCGATACTGTCGTATCTTCAGGCATGGCCACAGAAACTTATGAAAAGTTTGAGAAGCCGAAAGAGCCTATGATTGCAAATATGTGGAATTTCAGCAAGCAACATCGGTGAGGATTTACTACATAGTCTTCCCTAAAGTAACCTCATGCGCAGCTGTTGTCGGGACATAAGTACCAGTGTCAGCAAGTAAAGCGCAAGTAAATGCCACAAAAACACTGTACGTATGATTGAATGTATGTACAGTATGTTAAACTGCGCAAAAGAAAATGTTGAAAAACGGCTGACTCGGTCACCTGACCATACCTACTCGAGTCATGAAAACTTTGAGAGGACATTAAATAAAACAGTGATCGATCCTCAGTTCAACGTTTACTTAACGTTTAACCCTCATGTCGACTCCTACCTTGTGGTTGCGTTGCGAGAAGAAGGAGTTTGAAAGGCGTGCTGCCTTGACTCCCACCACCGCTAAAAAGCTCATGGATGCCGGCTTCAATATCGTGGTCGAGCGTGATGAGCAGAGAATCTTCGATGATTCAGAATACGAAGCGTAAGTCTAGAACAAATTCATCGTTTAGATACTGAACTCTGAGAACATTCTAGTGTTGGCTGTAAGCTGGTGGACAACAATTCATGGCCATCGGCACCTACGGACATCCCTATCATCGGTTTGAAGGAACTGCCCATCTCGAGCGACCCACTCCCACACACTCACATACAATTCGCACACTGCTACAAGAACCAAGCGGGATGGTCATCCGTACTGTCCCGCTTTCATCGTGGAGGAGGTACACTGTATGATTTAGAATTTCTTGAGGACTCTAATGGCCGGCGCGTAGCCGCTTTTGGATTCCACGCTGGGTTTGCGGGTGCTGCTGCTGGCGCTCTTGCTCTCGCCGCTCAAAGAAAGGGAGAAAAACTCGGATACTTACAACCATACGAGAATGAAGGCGCTATGATCGAAGGTGTCAAAAAGGCCCTGGGAGGGTCCGGCAAAGGTGTCAAAGCTCTTGTTATCGGCGCCCTTGGACGATGTGGACGCGGTGCCGTTGATCTCTTTAGAAAGATCGGGTTAGATGAGTAAGTCGTAACAGCATCTTTTCGTCAAATACCGCGAGACTGATGTGTCGCTCCCAGGAATGACATTCTTAAATGGGACTTGGAAGAGACAGCGAAAGGTGGACCCTTTAAAGAGATACTCGATGTTGATGTCTTTGTCAACTGCATCTATCTCAACTCCAAGATTCCTTCTTTTCTTACTATCGACCAAATTACTGCAGCTGGCAAGGATCGGCAGTTGTCTGTGGTAGTGGATGTGAGCTGCGATACAACGAATCCTTTCAATCCTATTCCGATTTACTCGATCAATACCACGTTCTCGGAGCCCACAGTCCCCGTTGCTATTGGGTATGTTTATTTTGACGATCGTGGCTTTACTTTCATTGGCTTACCACAATGCCAGGTCCGAACTGCCTCCAATGTCTGTAATATCTATAGATCACCTGCCAACTTTACTTCCTCGAGAAGCGTCTGAACAGTTCAGCGCTGATTTACTGCCTTCGTTGCTGGAATTCCCAAACAGACAATCAGCTCGAGTTTGGACCGATGCGGAAAAATTGTACAAGAAAAAACTAACCGAAGCTGTAGCTACGGAGGGATTGTAATAGATTGTAATCTGTTGTTAGAAAGTATATTAAAACAACCGACAAGTATTCCATCGCTGTTGCGCAGGTTGGCAGATGTACTGAGATAAGCACGCTATCCGTTCTCACTCTCACTCTCGTGACAAGCTGAGCTCATGCGACGCCGATGCAAAGAACGTTGGCATTGTATTGAGAGACCGCATTCTCTGTCGTTGGTTGCTTGATATAAGTACATGCAATCAGTGTCAACGTGGCGACTAGACATTCTAGAAGAGATCTGATGGCAGCGCAGCCGTTCGTGTTGAAAGAGAGACTTGAGAGTATATGGGCTAGAGAAGCCTACACAGCTAAGTATACAGTCTAGAATAGGCCGGAGTAGTCTCTGATATCACCAGGGCCAAGAAGAACTACATATATGATATATGTATATATGTATGCATGTCAAGCCAGAAAGTTAGGAAGGTTGGTAGTAAGCCATGGTAGCCGTGTTGCTAAGCTGGGTCAGAAGTACCTAATAATACGCACCATATTCATTATTACTCTTCATCACAGCTAGTCTGCACTTTCATCTTTTCTTTCTTCTTTTCTTTCGTGTCCTGGGGTGATCTTCATTAGCCTGCTCCTTTCTCTCCTTCATTTCCTTCACCCGTGCAATTTCACTGAGTCCAGCAGATTTTCACTGGTGCAGGTCGCCTTTTCGTCATCTGTAGATACTGACGCTCTTTCCTTCCTATGGTTCTTGCTGCCCCTCTTCCCCAAATTTCTATCTCTCTGGCACCGCCAGATGAGCCTTTGTTTGAGCCTCATTCGCCTTTTTCTGGCGCAAACCTGACCGTGAATGGCGACGACGACGACAGCTTCAGACCAAAACACCTCACTCCGCCTCCGACGCACGTGAGGTTCACTCAGAGTTTGCCCTCTCCGCTTCGTCCTCAGGAAGCGGGTGCAGCTGGGAAAGGTCTTGAGCGAGATCGCTTTGAGGCGTTGCTCAAGGCCTCGCGGGAGAGAAATTCAGGAGCGAAGAAGGCTAATGATCTTCGTAAAGAGATTGCCCTGAAAGCACATAAGAATAAGCAAGGTTTGTCCTACTTTCATATTCCACGTATCGTGTCCTGATGATTTACTTGCTACAGTTGAGCGGCGGGCGCTCTTCTTGTCAAAAGTGCTTGCGCCTCCTTCTCCAACTGCTACCTCACTTCCCAAGACTCCACCAGAGTCTCCTGCCATCTTTCATTATTCCCTGCCTTCCCCCGGTCTCGTTTCTCCCCTCGCCCTATTTGAATCTTTGAATGACAGTCCTTCTGGTCCCTTGACCTATGCCCGGGAACCCTGGGTTGAGCAAGTTGATTTCAGGCTACCAGCTGATATCAAGTCTAAATCAACTGCCGATAAGGCATCTAGCTTTCTCTCTACTGAGCCAAAGATTGCGAAATCACTCCCTTCTCTTGATCAGATTTCTGCTCGCTTGAGTAAAGGACACCTCCGGACGCCGAGCTCGGAAAGCGTTGGCCGCTCTAATCGCCTTCCTTCTTTCCTTGCTCACTCTCGTCAACCGAGCCCGCCCCCCGAACGACCTAGGTTATCCTCGGGTGTGGGCAGGCTAAAATTGCCCATCAAGTCCCCGAAACCTTCCAAATTGGAACATTTGGCATTCCTGCCTCCACTGTCGCCTGTTTCTCCCATGTCGCCGCGACTACAGGTTACGACCTTGGTAGTTCCACGCTCTTCGTCGCTTTCTCCTACCGAGTTGTCAGAGTCTAACCTCCTGGCATTGGATTCACGTGAGCGTAGAGCTCGTAATATGCTCTCCACTCTTCGGCGGCGAATAGTCCCTTCGGAAGCTGGCTTGACTGGCCATGAGGCGGTGGACGTTGACGATAAGAAATGGAAGCGCCACAGTGCTCCTGCTGAGCTTTCAGTACGACCCCGCTCAGGCTTTGAGCACCCTGTGCTTTCGCTGCCTGGGGCTTTCTGAACCACATGAATCCCATGGTGTGCATGATTTGTCTTCATACAGATTCAATATTGTTACGAGTGTACGATAAACGCGGGGTTCGAGGCGAAAATTTGATTTCAGGAAAGCCAGGAAACATACTTATACATATCTTCACCTAATTGGAATTGGATTGAGCTTGGTCTCCTTTCACAGATTGTACCATTACCATTTTACCATTCGTTCCTTCACTACCACTCACAATTGTCAAGGGGCTGCGCCCAGAAGCACAAACGCAGTACTTATTTACGCAGACATGTCCAAAGGGCAGTGCCCTAATTACTTGTGCCGTGCAGTTCAATAGAATTATTGCCATTAAGTATGCCATACATGGTCGCTGTCATAAATGAAGTAAAATAGTATAGTTTTGTCCGGTATGTATGATGACAGCCATTTTCAGTCCCAAGATTCGACCCTTTGAAAACGGCCCGTGAATGTTGCAGGAGAACGATTTGGTGGGTGGAAGGAAGATTGGACCTGGAGAGTGGTATGATCTGGAGTGGGTGGTCGACCTCGTATTCGAGATATTATACTCAGACGGCGGGCTTCTCAAAGTTGAGTATTGAGATTTCTGAGAAGTGGCTGACATACCGTAGTCTAAACGCAGGTTCTCATCTGCGTTCTCTTCATCGGAGTCTAATAATGGATCTGAGTTTAGGGCCGAATGCCATGCCTCTGTGGACAAAGAGATTCAGACGCTAGGATCTCACAGGAGAATTAGAGACCAACGCTGGAGAAAAATCTTTTCTTCTGCTTGTCTTCGAGGTCGGAGAACGGGTTCCGAAACTGATGGAAGCGGTTGGACATAATCTTCAGCACCGTTCAGCTTATCAACATGTAAGGACCGTTCGGCAGAGATGGTCGGCACAGCATTGCTATTTCGTCGGGGTAGACTTTGTTCAAGATATGGAGGAGTAGTGTCGTCACCAGGAACATAGTACATGAATGCACCTTCGTCCTTCAGAGGTTCAATATTTCGTCGACCCGAACGTGAACGATTGGAGGACGAGCTGCTGGATTGCGGTACCGCTTGAAAACTCATCCTTTAGAGGTAATACGCGAGTAACATTAAAATAAATACCTGGTACAAAGTGGGGAGCCGCTGGCTTGGCCTTCTTCTCGGTATCCAAGCAGTTTACCAGCTTTTGTAGAAAGACATTGCGTTGCCCAGACATCTTCTTCCCCCATTCAAGCTCTTCTGGAGTGTCGATATTTTCTTTTGCCATCTCTGCTGGAGTGAGGGCACGGAGTGAAGGCGCTTTCCCAGGGGTTTTCCGAGAATATGCATCGTCAAAGGGGTTGGGTGTCTCAGGGAATTCGAGGTAATGATAAATCAACCACAGAAATACTCTTGCACGATCAGGAGAGGATATGGCTTTAGGCAGGAAGAGGTCTAGGAAGTTTAAAGTACCATCAAAATGTATGCTAGCCAGAGGCTGAACGCGTGTTAGCAGAATGGTCTGAAAAATAAAACATAGCCGTACAGCAGCATGATTGGCGAGCACAAATATAAGATTCACAACACTCGTCGGAGGAACAACACCTGCCTTCTGCGCTCATGCATGAGATTAAGGAAATCGTACTCGCATCGGAGAGAAAACAGACCTTCTTGTCAAGCACCTCGTCAGGACTGGAAGGGGGTACAGATTTGAATTCTGACGGGAGAAGTGCGGCCTTGAGGCAATTCTTTATACGTGGTGCGTCCTGAGCGTTTCCATCAGTCTTTTGTAGAGAAGGCACTGGGTGATATGTCCGCAAAGCTGTTTTCATTTCCGGAAAGACTGTGGTATAGGAGGAAGACAATCAATGGCATTATTCACCAGTGCAAGCCAAGACTCATCTTACACGCCATTGTGGTATTAATCCTGCCCACATTTGTGAGGAGTGATATTTTAGCCAATTCCAGGCCAAAGGCGGGGGTTTCGACCATCTTTTCCTTCAAAACCTTGGAGCACTTGTTCGAGTTGTACAGCGCGTTTACATAGAGTTCTTGAAATGTTATTTTGCCTGAGCTTCCTGGCGTCTGAGACGTGAATACAGCCTTCTGATCCGAGAATATGTGGTCGAGGAGATCGAATTGAACGTCCTCTCTAGTTAAAATTTCAGCGTCATTGCGCTTGATCGGAAGGGCCTTCCGGCTGAGATATCCGACACTGAAGGGCTCGTTAAAACTATCGACGCACACGGAGTGTCGACTCACGGTGGAATGGGTTCGGGGGGCCAAGAATCGGACATTCTCTGAGATTGCGGACCTGTAGAACGACGAGAAGTTGACGAGGAAACCATAGGAGAGAAAGAAAAGGACGCACTAGACACGAGGCAAGAATGAAGACGCTGCACGCGGTAAATGTTCTTGCATTCCCTTAATCGAAACAGATCTTATACAAACGGCGAACATGTCATTACTCTCACGCGCTATAATTCAGACAGACTGAGCTAAATGACGCTCGCACAGCCCACCTGTTTGGAAAGAAGGAGCCGAAGAAAACAAGAAAGGAGTTAGTAGATGAGGTACTAGATAGAGAATAAGGGCAGAGGACGAGAAGATAAATGTCTTATGATGGAAAGCACATAAGGTGAAGGTGGCCCAAATGAGCAAGATCGCTTTGCCGCTTACGGTAGCAGTGGCCACTACTGGGGAACCAAATTTTCCATTGTCCTATTAGATAAGCAGCCATTCCATATTTCGACGTCCACTACAATGGCAGACAACCTCAAGTTCGACGAAGCAACTCAGGTAGTTCCTCTTTTTCCTTGATACTGTCTCATCTGACCGTATTCACAGAAAGAGCTTGCTGCCTTTCTTGAGAAAGAACAGACTCAGGTCAGTGTTTCAATGGGCTCCGAGCGCGTTCGTGTCCACGTTCTGACTGCGCGCCTCAGGCCAAGTTGCATTCTTCCATTCACAACTTCACGACCATGTGTTGGGACAAGTACGTGATTCTAGTTCAATTCTTTGGTAATGTCTTGCTTATACTTGTCTCCAGATGCGTCACAGGCACTCCCTCTACAAGATTCTCGAGAAGCGAGGAGAGCTGTCTTGTAAATTGCGTGGACAGATTCCTGGATAGCAGCATTTTCTTGGTGAAACAGATACAGGAACGACGTGACCAAGCATGATACCCTCTTTTACGATTCTCTCGTTACCGCAATATATGAGAACCAAAATTCCTTGTAATTCAAACGTACATGCGTAGAATACATGGGGCACAACTAACTGCAAAGTATATCACGCTTTCAACTTACCCCACACGTACCCCACAGCGGCTGGCACGAAGAAACAAAACGCATCCAAATTCTCCCTCTTCTTCCTTAGTATCAGAGGGATACTTATCGGTTGTGGTGAGCTTGCAGAAAAATTCCCTGACTCATAGAATCGCTCCATCGACTTGTCTTTCTCCTGCCAAAGCTGTCTTAACCACAAATCAAAAGTCGCTTTCTCCGTCTCGGGAATGTCAACCTCTACGGTTCTCTTGTTGGTTTTACTTTCTGCGATTGCTGTAGGATTCGTGGCTGACAAATCTCCAATCGGAAGGTCTCTAACATCGAACAACCGCAGGTGCATATGAACTGCGGGAGGTGGTATACCGTCAAAGAACATGGACCGTAGCGTGTAGTAATCTTGTCCGTATCCTAGCGGAGGAATACCTGGTATTTCTCCGTCAGCTCGCTACCCAACGATGTACTATCGCCACACAAGACTCGTACCGGGGTAGATCATTGTGACATCTACGAGACGCAAGTCGTTGACGCGCGGAGCCAAAGAACGTAAACTGTACAGCAATCCTGTTGAACGTGGTAGAAGCATGTGGGTCATATCAGACTAAAGGACAAGTTCAGCGAGCAAGAAAGTGCATGATCGAGTCGCAGCCTTACAATTCCCATCTTGTCAGCAAATTTACGGCTAATAGGCCGGGTGTCCCTGCTGACCAGCGTGCCTTCTGGGTACAGAACGAAGGCCAGTGGATTGTCTTCCTGTTCGGCAGCTTTGCCCAGCGTAGACAGATGAGACGCTAGCTGAACCCGGTCAGAAGCCCATGAACGAGCAAGGAATATGAAATTGAAGAATTGCATTCCCTAGAAGAGAAGAAACCGAATATTGAGTCGGTCTAAGGGAATGCATACAAATAGAGAAAAGAACATACCCATCCCACAATTGGAATCCATTGAAGACTCTTCTTCAAAGTTATATACACGTGCCGGTGCACTCCTCCGTTGATGTAGTAGAGCAAAGTCCAAGCATACCACCAGTCTGCATACACCTTTTATGAAAAGAGACAATTCAAGTACAATTACAAGGCAGGCGACCAAACACGAACCTGATGGTTTGCTATATACACGAACTTTGAAGGAATGTTGAGGCTGACGACCTGACCCCTCTCGTCTTTCACGACGATACGATCAATTTCATCCTTGTTGAGTGCACCCTTGCCTTCTGTTTCAAATGTAATCACCAACTTCGTAGGAGAAAACCATTGACACATTAAAATTAGAGAATCTATTAGAGTAGTATCTCAAGCTGCAGCGAGTAGAAAAAGTACTTAGGAGACACCCGAATGAACCTTTGGTATAGCGTATGCCTTCGTCGTACAACAGTTTCGACCATTTGAACGGTAACAGACGTAATGGGAGTAGAAAGATAAGTTGAGTGCCATTAATCATTAAGCAGCCGAAGTTGAAGACGAGAAAGAAAGCGACGGCTAGCAGCTTTTGATTCCATGAAGTAGATGGGCGTTCTGCGATAGGTAATTTATACAGCTCTGGAGAAGAGACGGTCATCGCCCGATGTACGGTGGTCAGAAGACGGTGGAAGGCTGGGACTCGGAACAGTCATTATATATGTGTACGCGTCACACAGCCTGCACGGCGCGTGTATGCACATTTATAACATAAGTATCATTGTCAAAGGCCTCCATGTAGAACCCTTAGCGCGCCAGATATCCGAGTCATGGTCAACGTTCAAATAGCCGACAGCGACACTCAGAAGAGAACGGTGCTCATAGCGACTTGAATTCATTTATAAATTATATATTCATGCATCAAGATATGCATTTAATCAGCCGAATGCGTCCAGGAGACTTGCCCAGGTAATACAAGAAGCCAGAAACGCGCCGCTCCGTGTCATTGTCGGCTACGAAGCAACCATCAGCACTAGCTACGACCACGAGCATACCAGGAGCATACTAAGTAATATAAGGTGAGTATGTTGGCTCAGAACTGTACTAGTATATAATTGGTTGCCGGTACCAAGCCGGAAACGCTTGTCACTTCTGACCCCGACGCTCCTCAGCTGTTCTTTCAATCTTCTCTCGAATGGCGCCGGCGTCTACATTCTTCTGCCACTCGAAGATCACCATTGCAAAATGGACACTCACCCCGACTCGCAACCGCGTTCTCTTCTTGTCGATGATTTGATACCTGAAATCTTTGAAAGCATTAATTGGTGGCCCGCGGATCTTCTTCGTCTCAGCTACGTCTCGTCGGCGTGGCTGAACTGCGCGCGTAAGCTTCTATATACGCACCCTACTCTCCGTACTTTTCGTTCCTGCTTGCTTTTCGCCCGCACCATATCCGAGAGTTCGTATCTCCTGCCTCTAATCAGCGGCATCGCAGTTTGCCCTCTGGCAGGGAGCAGACTCTTTGGCGCAGAAGAGATGAGGGCCGTGCGGAAAATTTTGAACTTGGAAGGTCTGGTCTCAGTCACTCTTGGTGGTGAACTAGCGGTGGGCGCAGAGAGGTTTCTGAACACCATGTTTGATTGCCGCTCAATCAAGGTCTTATATATTGACGGGAGCTTCCTATCCAACTCAATACGCTCACCCCCGTCCCTAGAATGGGATGAAGTGTTAGCATGTAGATTCTCTGGTGTCGAGATACTGCGGCTTTCACACCTCGATCTTGACGTTGCTTTTCCTTCTGTCCCGTATGAACTTGCTTTGAAAGAGCTTGTTCTCTGCGACGTCCGGATCATTAGCGGCACTCTCATTCACCTTCTTCAGCAGAATGCGACCGACCTCAAGCGCTTTGTCGTCTCTGGACAGTCATCTTTTGAACTCGATGAGCACGTTGGTGCCGTTCTGCAGTCGTACAACATTGAAAGCCTGCAGTATCAAGTGCAATGCAGCCATCCTTGGACATCTTCGTTGTTTGATATGGACCTGACCCCCGCCTCCTCTCTTCAATATCTGTACCTTGATGGCGTGCGTATCGATCCCGAAATTCTCAACAAAATATACACGTATTTCCCCTTTTTGCGGCATTTCTCTGTGTCTGGCCGTTGCGTTTGTCTAACCCTTGAAGATTGGGCTGCTTTCATTCAGTCTGGCGTGCTCACAGAATTGCGCAGATTGGGATTGCCAGGGGGTACTTATTATCCTCCTTTCAAAAAGTGGGCCCCTCAGCTGGAGCCTGCGGTACAAATGGCTTGCTCTCTCCGGGGTGTCGTTCTCCTGTATCATCCAACTCGTGCTGACCTTTAATCGTTATTGAACCGTTAAATGTGGCACTTCCCATCCTCTGAGCTACAAGCTGTGGCAACGCGCGTCGCTGTGGCTGCCATTTGTCACCTGTGGGTGGGTTGGAAGTTTTGTGAAGGATGTGGTGCTCTCTGGTAAAAGCTTCTGGAGCCACTCCGTGATAATGCCAGGCACGGCACACCTACTGGAACTTGGCAAAGTTGGCATCTATGCCAACCTCAGTTCTCATTTGGTTCATGACAGGAAGTGATTCACGTCTGCACCTCAAAAGCCCTGTGGCTGCTACTTATCATCGCGCGCATAAGCAAATGCATAAACTACAGTACACCTACGATCGTCGCCACCACTAAATTCACCTCCGCCACTTGCAGAATTCAAATCAGGGTATTCAACCTCGCCACCAGCAGAGTTCATGTCAAAGTATCCATCCCCGTCACAACGGAATGGGTCATGTCAGAGTATCCACCCTCGCCTCCAGCACCACCAGCAGGTTTCATTGCAGGTTTTCCACCCCCAACGGCACCACCCATAATATTGCCACTGGAACTGGAATTGCCGTAATTCACCAGCATTACCGAACGGTGAAGGCGCGCCGACGCCTGTGTTGTGAAAGGTCGGGAAAGTGCCAAAGCTGCCAATACCGCCAGATGTAAAACTGCCGGTTGTACCACTGAATGGCGACAAATGGCGAGAGCATGTTAGGATAGGTCTGTGGTGAGTGTTTTATATTTCATAAGCTATTTCGGCGCCCCAAATGCTGACTTCATTTATCCTTTGACAGTGCTGAACAAACGCTTGTCGAGCATCGCCGCACCGGAGGTATCTGCGATCGGCGCTGGCCGATGTGATACAAGATGCAGTAACATGTTGAAGAAGACTCTGGGTTGTTACAGTGGAACGTTAGAGGTATGCTCTGGTATGCTTCTGAAGGGTGCGTGGAATTGAATGTTACCGGACCAGCTGATAACGATACAGAAGCACGTCTCCTCCTTTATACCTCCGGAAAGGTCCGCCGCCTCCGTATATCCAGTTGTAACCGATCGCGTTTTTCCACAAGTCAACGGAGTCTCCAAAGCTCTTGGTTTGCTTTTGGTGTTTAATACATAGGTATACGCGAAGTCGGCGTTCCTCTATACAGCAGAAGAATTGACAAACTCCATGCACACACTTGATAGTTACACAAATTTCGGAAGCATCTCGCGAACTGATGTTCACCGTTGAGATGTACTTGCGCTATATAGCAGTACCGCTCATGAGCTCACGAGTCTCGTATGCGAGTAACCGACAATTCGAGCTTTATTGACCCTTGTTGGATTATTGTGCAGAGGGAAACCACTTGCAAGTCTCGAGGTATGCATTTGCTATCAGATCCGTTGCGCGGTCCGAGCACTACTGTCCGGGTCATTAACTCTCCCATCGTCCAATTCAGAGCCAATGTTGCCCAAGGATCTACTTTGACGTCTCTGGAAACTTGCACGACACAGAGACACATCGGCTTCACCCAGACAATGCATTCTCACGAGGGCGAGCGCACTGAGTGCTAGTAGGTAGTACTTAGTAGTATGACAATTCAAATGATCATGAAAGATTAGAGTCAACCTAGCCCTGAAGAGTATTTCGGCGAAGAATCATCATTATGATCTAGTGCAATTGCGCTGAGCTCACGATATCACTCTTCACAAAAACAAGTGCTACATATTGCTTTTGTATACTAATCATACTACGTACAACCCAGTTACATATCAATATTTTCAGTAGAAGAAAATGATTTGCACATATCAAGATCAGACTGTAGTGCTTTGCATGAGGTCGCAATATATCTCGGAAAGAATCCGGAATCATGATGCGACATACATATTCTGTTTCGGTATACATATCCGACTCAGTAAAGTAGAAAGAATCAAGAGGGTAAACGAGGATGCAGGCGCTCATGCTGAGGCTGCCTTCTTCCCTCTTGGCTTCTTAGCAGGGGTTGCCTTAGGCTGTTTTTGTGCGGCAAGGAGAGCAGCAGTTCGAGCTAGGACGGCCTAGAATGAACGTGTCAGCATAAGTTCGAAATAACACTAATTGAAAGGGATATAAGAAAGAAAGTGTGATCGCCAAAGAGTCGGTTTCACCGCATCGAGCGTTGCACGGCCTCCGATAGCGACATGGCGAGTTATCCACCAGAGTTTGATCGGCTCTGAAAGGACTGGGATTCATATTGCAAACATGTCCACGCCCAACTTTCATGCACCTTTCGGTGGGATCCAGCGGGTTCTAGTAGAGTGCGTTCTGACAAAGGTACAAGGTCGAAAATGATAATAGTATATGGATGGAAAATAAATAGTATGTAAATGACGAGAAGGAAACTCACGGCGCGAAGGTCGGGTCTGTACCCGCGTTTAGCGGAGGCAGAAGCAATCCCGAGAGCCCGACGGGTGCCAGACCGGGGACGGACAGTTGTAACGGTACGAGCGGAAGCAACAGAGGTTGGCGAGGCTTTCGTTTTACGAGTAGTGAGTTTTATCCTGCCCTCGGCGTCGGAAACATCGATGATCTGAGTACATTAGCCACTGTTCGTGTGCTTAAAGATGGGCCTCTTACCTTCGAATTGGCGAGTCCAGAATACTTGTGTGAGTGAATGTTAAGAAGATTGCCCTAGCACTTGAGGTAAAACAAAAAGTGCTATTTGGAGGCATTGTCAACTCACGGGCTCCTTGGAAAAGATAGGGCCTTCAGGCAGCCTTTTCACGATAAAGGAATTGTTTCCCTGCACCAGGACAACTTTAACATTGTAGCAATGATGTGTGAAGGGAACATACGCGAAGGAGGAGCCACTCGAGATCGTTGGACATGGTGTTAAGTTGAGGCTTTGAGCTGTCTGAGCGTGCAGTGCACAACAGTCTTCGGCAGGTGGCGTGAGTGGCTGACAAAAACTATACAGCCAGTTCTTTGACCAAATATTACCAAATATGTGAGGTTTCTCTCGTCGGACTCTTCAATCGGTGGATCAGGGATTCAGTGATATGTATCTGGTGGATATTACCAGGCTGGCAGAATATTACTACGAGCTTACCATGAACCTGCTATGATATGGACGCTATGCCTTGCTTCCGCAAACGCGTACTGTCGTCCGTATATCCTTGTATGAGTGTTTCCTTATTATATTCCATCTACAGCAAGCTTTCGAAAGGAGTGGGGGCCATGTCAGTCGATGTCAACGAATTGATATCCGGGTACATAAAATGTATACGTGTACTACAACTTGATATACTGTATACTCTTGACCTGATATCTGATCAATAATTTGTATGGCATCAAATATGAGAAGTGGCGCTTATATGCAGGGCTAGATACCTAATTAGGAAGGCACCATATTCAGCTCTGTCGTCGTTACTATTCACTCGTCGCCTCGTCGCGGTGGGCAGCGAGCATAGCACCCAGTCGGTGCTACGACTAGTCTCCTCGCTCGTTTCCTAGGTCTCATTACAGGGATCTCACGCTCTTTCTTAGAGTCATTTGACGATGCACTCAATCATGACTAGGTCCCAGCCGCTGCCTTCCAGCTCAGCTCAATCTCATCGAATGCCTCGCAAGAGCTCGTCTTTCCTCTCTTTACGCCATGAAGGGGAGCTATTCGAGTCTTCAATCCCTTCCAACTTTTCGCCGACACATTCTCCACCTGACGACTTTGATGTCTTCCAGTCTTCCACTGCCCCTTCAAAGTTTTTCAGTCGTCGAGAAGCTCGTTTCCCATCCTCTCGGTCTCCCTCTCTCGAAAGTCAGGCTATTTCTGATCATTCTTTCAGAGGGAAGGCTACCGCCTCCGTGGCAACGACGGGTTCTTACGCATTTCCCAGAACCGAAGATATTGATGTTCCCATATTGACACCAAAACCTTACTCGCGTACGCGATCCAGAACGGGTCCTTCTTCCAGAACAACTAACTGGATAGACAGGCATCCTGGCCAGCGTATTTCCAACACCTCGACTATCAACACGGAAACACCTCCTGATACTCCAGTCGATAATGCATCCTTCGAAGACTTCAACGTGTTAGTCGCTGCGCCAATATCAGGGGTGGAGATGATGGATGCTCTTGTGGATAATTTGAATGGTGGAGATGAAGTAGTCAACTTTTCAAATCGCAGTCGGTTTGGCATTCCGGGTCATCATCCCCTTTATCAACCTCCTTTACCAACACCACCGCCCGGAGTCGTATTAGGTGGTGGAAAGGTTAGGCGTCCAAAGAAGTCGTCGAAACCATCTCGAGCACAATATTCGGACGATGAGGATGGATCGGAAGTTTCCCCTACAACACCTAAACGAAGACGCCCTCGACAACCATCTGCACGCTCCGTATCCAACACTACTATCACCTCCCTATCGTCTTCTGTAGCCTCTCCCAAACTTTTTGAACCGGAAACGACCATCGAGAAGCGAAACGAACCTAAGCTTCGGCCTCAGACCGCACCATCTACCCCGGACAAGCGCAAGAGCCTCGCACCTTCTATATCTGACATCATCCGTGCTCATGCACCCTTGGAAGGACAAAGTCGTGCTAGAGTACAAGTCACACGAACACCGTCACATTCTCGTAGCGTGGGTCATACAGCAGTCCGCGATGGGTCAACTCCAGATGCCCTAATGCTAGAGGAAGACGCAGAGCTGTTGTCTAGATCCTCTATCGACAGCATTGCCGACGAGGTCCAACGCACTCTTCGTCATCAGAACAACATGAGGCCTGCGCCCCCTTCTTCCTTTTACAGGCGATACTCTACCATATCTGATACAGCAAGTATAACCTCTCCTCGATCAGATGGTGGTGGTGCGGCATCCATTTATTCCTCATCTATTGCCTCCAGCCAGCCACCCCTCTCGCCATTTGACACGTCCTTCATCTCCTCTTTAACGAAACCCTCCACGCCTTCCCAAGCGGTGGCACAGTATCTTCGTTCTACGCGACTGACCACATTGCTCAAGTTGACCCGTTCCCCTCATGCATCTCACGACAATCCGCTGACAGTTAGCCTTTCCGACCTTGGATGCCAAAGTGGGTTTCCGGTATTGGTTTTTCTGGGACTAGGTTGCGTAAGGCATATAATGGGTTTATATGACGAGATGGCAGACTGTTTAGGGTTACGACTTATCACAATTGATAGGTATGTCCGTGATTTTACATTCCTTTTCGTTTTGAGCTGATGAGATTTGTCTCTTCAGATGGGGTCTTGGTAGAACAGAACCAAGAGCGAAGTCTGCAAAGGGAATCATGCAATGGGCCTCAGTGGTGGAGGAAGTGTTAGATTTGTTGCATATCAAACAATGTGCAGTCATGGCTCACTCGGCCGGGGCTCCCTACGCATTGTCATTTGCGAACAAACTTCCTGACCGGATTCGTGGCGATGTATGCCTCTTAGCACCCTGGGTTGGGGGCAGTGAAAGTAGTCAGTTGCTTCCACTGCCGCTTATGCTGATCGTTTATGTTCTGATATTCTCTGCATCGATATGATAGGTGGATATAAATGGCTCAGATATATTCCAAATGGAATTTTGAAGACTGCTCAAGCCGCGGAATGGAAACTGCAGGCGTGGATGATCGGAAAGCCCCCTACAATTGCATGGGAAGGTATTGGTTACGACGCGAAAGAGGCAACCCCCGATCGAAGTTTCTCTTCCGACGGTACCCCTCTACCTGTCTATCCTTCTACAGCTGAAGGTCCCCGTCCAAGTATGGCTTCTAGTTTCAGCGAGTACGATGATTTATGTGACTTTGACGGTCGATTTGAGAGTCGGAGCACTCTAGGAGCTGCCCCTGCGGAATACAACGGTCGCTCAGGTAGCGAGAGCAAACTGCAGGTAGTACGAAAAACGTCTCGCGGTTTCCTCGGACGCTTGAAAGGGTCGTCAAACTCTCAGCCACAGTCTCCCACCATCGAATCGCCTGTGACAGGGAAACGATTGAAGGGTTTGCGGTCCATGGGTTCATTGAAGTCTAAGGCGTCAACCTCGTCCAAGAAAAATGTACCTGCAAATCCTCAGCTACCACCAGCACTCAAATTTGATGTCGGGCTAGGCCTAGACGCTGTCAATTGGAATAGGTCCTTCACTTCAGACTCGTCTTCTTCTCTATACAATGGCCAGTCTAGGATTTCGACGCCCGAGAAGTATCCCACAGCCGGTCACCCAGCCAACCCTCGAGCTGGTGGGAGACGCTCATTATCCTTTAATTCTCCTAGTTCTACCTTATCGCTGCCCTCGCCCAACACACGATCCCAGGGTGCCTCGACAGACCCCTTGGCATTAAACAATGCTTATCAGGCTGCACTGGGGAACGCTTTGATTGCTGCATCCCACTCTGAATCATCCAGGGGTACTCATAACGACCTTCTGCAAATTTTGAATCATGATAACCATCCATGGGGTTTTTCCTATCATTCATACCCCCACAGAGTTCGGGTGTGGTATGGAGACAAAGACGAGAAGATCGCAGAAAATGCTGTAAGGTGGATGGAGAAGGCTATGGGCGAAGATAAATGTTCTGTGAAGGTGGTGAGAGGTGCTGATCATGGGTTGATGTACAAAAGTGCTGTTGTGATCGAGGTGCTAGAATGTTTGCTTGGGTTTTGGCAGGACAATTGTAAGTGTTTTTTTTGGCGGATTTCGTGTCAGGTCTCCATTTATGTACTGAAATGTAGCTCCCTCAGGACAGTGAAACCGGTATTAAATTTATCATTCGTCTAGTTTCCTTTATCTTATTTTTGTCGGATACCACCATAGTTCTGTTTTTTTTTCTCTTGCATTGATATTTCGCGGCGTATTCAGTCCTCACTTTCGTTCTTCTCTCCGGATCCAATCTTCTGTATCTTTTACAGTCAATTATCTTCTTTGTCTGTTGTTAGTAGCGAGTTCATTTCCGTGACGCCAATTTCTCCCGTAGTCTTAACCTATATGTTCTTCGCTTATTAGTAATTAGGTACATCCTTTGTTTCTTGGTGTACTATGTAGTTTTCCTACGAAAGCCATGTGCCGTGATCTACGTGCATGCTATTGCTACATATGTATGCTCTCGCAGAGCAAAGAGCGGGTAAAATAAGTGTTTGCTGTATGAAAATTAATGGATAGCAGCTGGCTGGCAGCAAATAGTGAATAGAAGCTCAACTAATGCTCTCGATGAGCGTTGAACGTTGAGCCATAGTCCGTATCATACATAAGACACATAATCAAGTTAACGGTTTACCTGCTTGGTGGCCTCCGAACCGGGGAAAACGCAACCGAGCCATGTAGTGCTGTGTCATGCTCAAAAGGGAAGGGTTCCGGGAGGCGGGCAGGAGGCCGAGCACGGCCAGCCGTTGCCAAAGGGCCAAGTAATACTTCAGAGCTGGCCAGCCTGGGACTCGAAAGCCGCACCGTAGGCCTCGACCTCTTCACAGCAAGGGAAGACCATTTCCGACGGCCACGGTTGCGCCAGAAGAAAAAGAGTCCGATTAAGAGTGACAGTAGGGCAATTAACGGGAGGAGGACGACAACGGCGATTATAGAGCTCTTAGTCGTGGAATCGCTGTCCGCAGAAGCTGTTGCAGATGCTTGGGTTGCGGTAGTCAAGCTAGAGGAAGCAATGGAAACTGTACAGAAGGAATGAGTACGCGTAAGGTCTCTGTCACAAATGGAACACACATGTTGTCTGTGATGACAACGATGTAATTGTAGCACTCAATGTCACAGGTGAGGAGGATGGCGGTGTAGTCGAACTTGAGGTAGTCGCTATAGCATGCCGTGTCGCCGAGGTGAGATACTTATACTTGAACACAGCTGATGGCTTACCATCCTCAACAGAAACAACTATGGCAATGAACGTGAGCTCACTCGCGTCATTGAAGCTAGGATCTGGAATATTGGTGATTTTCAAGACATGCTGCCGGCTGGGATCCAAATCAAGCGTGAATATAATCGTCTGAAAGATGTTGATCAGCGGCTATGAAGAAGGGTGCGTCAGACACATACGGGAACAGCCAAGGCGTTACTAGCTAACTGGTTGTCGTGGCCGGAGAACGCAACTGTAGGCGTACCACTGCAGTCTACACAAACACCATATATAGACCCTCGAGTTCTTTTCAAACCGATATAGCTCAACCTTGAGACAAAACCTGCAGATATGTTCAGGACGGGCAGGTGAAATAAAGTTTGGGGAGAAAGACACACTGGGCAAAGAAACCGTCAAAGCTGGCACGCTTATGATTGAGTCAGTGAAGAGAAAATTGCCAGATTCTTGACTCTGAGAGAGTCTCCAACCCGGAGCAAAGGAGAGGGAAGGGTCCGAAAGTTGAATAGTAACGTTCTGAATGGCTGCAACGACCTGAAGAAATAGGGGGGGAATCGCGAAGAGAAATATCAGCATGCCAGTAAGAAGGTGATTCAAAGAACGCCAAAAGAAAGGCTCAAGGGCTGCTCTGCATGCCTCCCAGCACGTAGGGAATGTCTCAAGGCGGCGGTTGAGAAGAAATGGCAGGGTCACCGCATTAGCAAGAGGAAGCTTTTAAAGAGCATAAATATTCTGATGAAATCATGCAAGCAGTCACTGTTCCGCAAGAAGAGCAAGCCTGGAACAAAGAATGTTCGTTGTTAAGTTCTTGACACAGAATTTACTGATCTCGGACATCACCGCTACGGAGATGGCGACACTAGGCCTGTATCTCGCGAACATTTATCGAGGATTTATGTCGAGCAGTTATCGAATGAGATGAGATTGAATATTTCTTGTGGTAGTCGTGGTCAGTGCTCAATGTTGTGCCTGCCAAACGGCGAGGCGGCGGCAGTGCGAGTGTCGGGATGACATCAGCGTTAAATGTTTCCTGTTCCCTAGTTGCGGTAGACACCCACCACGACATGTCTTCCCGCCGACAGAGTGCAAAGGTCATCAAGAAGAACGACGGCGAACCCTTGTCTCGTGTAGACCTGCAATACGATCTTCTTCACGCTATCTTCCATGACACAAACCAGGTTTTCACAGATCCTTTTCCATCTCAGCTGGTCGACGGGCGTCCGGCGCGTTCCCTGGTCACTTTTCGGTAAGAATCATATTTTCTGCATATCTGCTCCTCTTTCATGCGACCTTTTTTTCGCTAGTGATCTCTATGTCAATGCCATCATGAATTCAACAAAGCTGTCCAAATTACTCAAGGATAAGATGATTGAACACCCGGACTTTGCGACCGACTTCGCAATGCTTTCGTTGTTGACGAACGTAGGCAGGATCAATACTACTATGAGCTGTACGCGTTTATGCTCTTACATTGACGTTCATTCGATAAACGCGACTGGACAGTCTTTCACGAAGTGAGAACACCCATACGAACTTATCATCCCATACCCGCATTACAGAGAACCAGTGGAAGCCTCTTAGATGCTCCAAGGCTCAAGAGCATCGTCAAATCTGTTGTATATGAGTCCGAGGCTGCACATCCTGTCACCTCTTTGCGCAACATGCAAGCCGTACGTAACTATACGTGCCTGCTCACTGGTAGCCTTTAAATATACTTTTCAGAATATAGATATAACTCCTCCAACACACATTGCTAATTTGATATTCTTGCTCGCCAATGATACATCGGTAAGTAGCCTTCCTTACTATTGTCTCTTTACTCACGCATTCGACTTTCCAAGACGTGGAGCAAAGCGTTTTTCTCCGGCGAAATCGACTTTCTTGATCTTTTTGTACCGGCTGATATCTCGAGTCACTCTCGTGCTCGTGTTTTTCTTTGGCTTGTATACAACTATTACGAGGCTGCGCACGGCTCGGCAGGCGACAATCTTTCAGCAATTGGCACAGGAAAGAAAAACCCATTTTCCGAGCACGGAAACCCTCCAGCTCTAGAAAGGATTTCTGCTTCAGAGACTGCTTTGGAAAATGTTGACCCCGACGACGAAAAATTGCTTGCGGACAAGCTGATCGCCCAGCGAATGCAATTCAAAGCACAGAACTCCAAAGAAAATACAAAAGGCGGAAACGGATCTGTGGATGATACTGAAAGTGTCCTCAGTGTAGAGTCCGCTGTCACGAAGCCCAGAGGCAAAAGAGAAGTCAGAATCCACAAAATAGCGTGTGAAAAGGTTAACGAATTGCAGGATGTCAAGAAACCAAGAAAGGATGGATTCATTGCTGAAGATAGCATTATGGACACTCACCTCGAACGTGAGTCTTCAAATGATTTTGGTATCTTAATAAAGTTGATAATGTGTTGAGGGGCTGACCATAGATCCTACACGTCTATCCCACTCCGGTCCCGCATATCGCACCTCTTCCTTGCAAACACATCCTGCATACATTCGTCACCGAAGTCCATCCTTTGGACCGCGGTATGCCCCTTATACTTCATCTTCGCAGCTCATGCGTTCACATGACCGATTTAACACTCGGATGTCTCTGTCTCCTCCGAGGACGCTACTGCAGCGTGAGTTTGAGATCATACTTCTTTACAAGGTCTAACGAAGGCCTCTTAATGTCTAGATACATGGCATGCCATCAAGTGCACTGACCCCTTGCTAGATTCTGATGACGAAGTGGGGGATGAGCATTCTCTGCACGACTACAGTAAGCGTGCATGACCCATTCGATCGTTCTCACATACTAACTTGTCATCTTCGTGCGCTTGATGTGCAGCCCAACGCTTAAACATCATTACCCGCCTCAGGGGAAAGGATCCGACACCAGAGCCAGAAAATGCTGCAAATATAGGTTCCCGACATCGCCGCAAGCATCGTTGAAGTTCGCTTTGCATTCTACCCGTATTCACGGAAGACCACTATCATTATCTATATGTAACAGTACCGTACCTACTTTTGCACCAGTAGAGGACCTTTGCTGGTGCCTAATGACGACGCATTCACGACGTCTGCCTTTTCTAGGGAAAACGTTGCTGTATAATCGTAGTAATCTTGCATTCGTCTGAAGCAAAGAGATAAGAATTGTAAAGCAATGAAAATTCCTTTGAAATGAGTATCCTACATTCGGCAAATACGAGCACTAGTACTACGGAAACAAGCCCAAAATAAAGTATATGCAAGATTAGAAGGGGAAAAAAAAGGTTGAATAAGAACGAAGAGAATGGACGACAATAATAAGCACAACGAAAAGTATAAGTATGTAAGAAAAAGGTTTTGATGTACCATTCTCTCTAATCCAGATGATATGTACTGATAAAATACAAGGAAAATGATCTCAACAAGGCTTTCAGGCAACCCAACAACATCCTCGACAGAATATTCCAGAAATACACAGATGGGAATATATATGCGCACGCAACCTCAACGGAGTTCTACCAGTTCTTTCTTGTCGCTGTCCCGAGAATGAAGGATGCCCCAAAGACATAACGGCTTATTCGGCCAACCACTTCTCGCACTTCTTAGCGTATTTGTCAAGAAGTAGCGACAAGTCCCGGATGACAAACGTAAGGACAACGCTTGCAAAGAACTCTGATGAACGTTTCAGCTTGATGTCGGCCGCGGAGCGTATATCAGCTGGTAAAGCGATGTAAGCTGGAGCAATAGGTTGCGATGTTACAGCCTTTGTATGTTCATCAAGTAGTTGTGCATGAAGGAACAACTTTCTGAGACCTTGAACATATGCGGCTGGGGAGTCGAGGCTGTCAAAGAAAATATTAGCAGGATGATCACAGCAAGTAAGGTGAACGCCAACTTTTTCCCGTTCGTGAACTTGTCAAATCTCCTCCCAAGCTTATCTCCCCACGTGGTCTTCTTGAGCACGAAGCCCTCTCCAACGCCCAACTTCTTACCAAAGTCGGCTACAACACCATCACATATCATCGAGAAATCTTCCAATTTAGCAATCCACGCCTCACCCTCTTTGCGTCCGATGCTTCCTATACCTAGCGCCATGCCACTGCTGACATTTCCAGCGCCAAAGCACTCTGAGCTGAAGCCCTGAAGATCCTCCAATGCAGTACAGAGGATGCTTACTACTCGCACCTTCTCAATCACGTTCCCGAGCTTCGCACCACCTTGCGACCACACCTCTTGCGGTACATGCAATCGTCGAGTGATGTATCCTCCAGTAGGAGACACCATCGTCGTCCGTAAAAGGTTCATCAGGTGATACGGTTTCCTTGACGGATCTGATGGTGCGGAGGGCGGTAAGGGAGAAGTAGGTGTAAGAGGAAGGCCTGGCGTCACCAAGGGCATGGGGCCCAAGCCCGTCGCAGTTGGTAGATCTGTCTGTACGGTCAGCTGCTGAGCGTTCGGTGGTATTTTTGTAGGAAACGAGGATTTCCTTTGAGGAGCAGGCATGGGTAAGGCACCGTTCGCAGTGCTGGGTAAAGGCGGTCGCTGCTCCGGCGTGGGTGACGTTCGACCATTTCCAACGGATGGGCGGCGATCTGGCTGAGAAGAGGAACGACTTCGAGTGTTGACCACAGACGTCGACGAGTTGCCAGGTAAAGAAGATGCAACTGCCCGAGGCACAGGAACTGAGCCAGCAGATGCAGTTGAATCTGCAGGGGAAGATGAACGAGGTGTGGGTGGTCCAGAGGTCTTTGTTCTCCTCTGATATATTGTGCCGTGATTGGGAATAGGATTGATGATCTGAGACGACCCGTCAGAGCGCATCGAGATCTGTGAGGAGCCACGCGGTCGCGGGACGCTTGTGTTGGACAATCGTGGTGATGGAGGGAGCTTCGAATGCGCTCCTGATGTACGGGGCGTTCCAGGGGTCTCCATCGGCGTGGGAGTTGAAGTAGGTGGAGACGAGAGTGGAATCGGGGGCAAGGGGGGAGACTCGTAGGGTTGTGCACGCGTAGAGTCAAATGTCGGCTTGGAAAATTTCGAAATTCGAGGATCAGAAAGCTGGCCATTTACTTCATATCGATCTGTTTCCTCCTCCAGGGAGGCTAGTTTGCTCCCTGAGCCCGTTCGTTTGTGGCCAGCAGCCACCGAGTCACCACGCTGACGAACTATAGCCAACTCACGAGTATCCGATACCGGCTCTACTACTACGGGTGCCGGGGCTGGTGGTGGGGACTTGGCTGGTGGTGGCAGAGCAGGTGGCAAAGCAGAGGAAGCTCTTGGTCGACGGGGCCCGAGTGAGGACACTCGGTTAGCTAAGGGTGTCACTGCAGTTGGCGCTGGGATTGAAGGAGGGACTGATTGAAGAGGAGCTGGGGCTATGGCATATGGGTGAGTGGAAGAAGGGGGTAAACCAGAAATAGTTGGTCCAGAAGGGCTAGGTGAGTCCCTAGTGAACATTGCAGCACCGATAGCAGCAATGCCATCATCTATTCGATCATGGCCGTAATGCACATCGTTGAAGTTCAATATATCTTCCTGGGTATGGTTCGTGGTATATGAAATTTTTGATGGTATCGATCCAGATATATCGTCTGAGGAGGGAGAGGCGGAGCTAGTAGGAGAAGTGGACGGAGCAGAATCTGTGGATAAAGAGAGGGAGGCGGAGGAATAGACTGCGGAATGGGAAGAGTACGGTTCTGGGGGTATGCTATAGATAATACTCAGAATGTTCATCCGGTCCGCATAAGTATCATGCTACATCATTCAATCAGTTCAAAAAGCGAGAATAATGTTTGACTGAACACTAACGATATTCTGCAATCTTCGCACTTCTTCCTCCTGAGCGAAGACGCTCCGTCGACGGCCATTTCGCCTTCGAGACGACGACTCTGTGCTGTCCTCGCCACGTCTAACCCTCTCCATGACCTCACTGAGAAGAGCTACGCTCTTTCCATAGGCTCTGACAGCCAGCTCCGGATTGTCGTTCGTCGAGTCTAGCTGGACCGCTTCGCGGGCGAGTTCGAGAGCTCTCGTGAGGGCGCGCCGAGAGGATGGGGGGCGAGAAACCGAAGGCAGCATTGTATTCGGGTCAGAATCTGGAACGGTGAGAAGGTTTGTGGCTGGGTTGTACATGCGAGAAGAAGATGGAGGCAGTATCGACTGGGGAGGTGGGTCCGACAAATCGTCCGCAAAGCTCGAATTGTACTCTTCCCCTCTTCTTTCCTCCTGGATTAATGGGGGCGCTGGAATGCTCGGTATCGGCAAATTCGGGGGAGGCGCTGCTGGTCGAGTATGTGCTGCCGATGAGCGTCTGCGCTGCGACATTGTAGAAGGTGAAGAGTTCGTTCCAAGCGTTGTCCATTCACGGACACCTTCATTGTCACGGTCAATCATCTCGACGACGCACGAGACACTGCTCAGCGCGATGGACGACGACGAACTCGAAGGAAGAAGGTGATATAACAAGTATTGTTCTGAATCTGAGTTCCTTTTTGGTGCTTTTGCCGCGCCCTGTTCAGATCAAACCACTGTTTGATTTCGTATCCACTTGCAATTCACGGCAATCCACGCCACAAATTTTACCATTCAAATCGTCAATAGCTCAAACTCGCATGGTTATATTAAGCCAAGCACCTAGCTAGGGGACAGGAAAATTCAAGCTATGTAGGTTGCGTCAAGTATTTTCTCACTAAACAGGAGTGCCAACAATTCATCAAAGAAAGAATCGTCCTAAACACAGAAAACAACAAAAATAGCAAAAAAATTGGACAGAAACACATTATCCGGGGCAAAAAAGGTAGCGATAACAGAATAAGGATTGTCTTTCGTCGATGATATAGGTGAGGGTATATTACCGCTTCCGTTTCCGTTAGAAGCTCTGGTTTTCTCCGAGATTACCACTCCACAGCTTAATCCCGGAATTCAGACTGAGATCCTTGTGCCGCAAGTCGGCTTTCCAAGTTTCTGTCGAAAACATCAGACACTTGAATCAAAAAGCTCCCATGGCGACAACTAACCGTAAGGACTCCTCCTTGGCCAGAAGTTCTTGCCTCTTCTCATTGATCTCTCTTTGGACTTTGAGTTCAATCTCCCGAAGCTGTGAGCAAATGTCAATCAATATTGCCAGTCCCAGCGCAGAAGAAACTAAAATTGCCCACCTTCTCTTCCTCCCGGCGGAGTTGCTCCTCTTTGAGACGGACGCTTTGCGAAGCAAGCTCTTCGGGGAGAATAGAAGAATCGCTAAAGACAGTATGTGAATTCCAGCACATATCTTGGGTTTGGATACGTACTGAGTGTCTGCGTGGACAGTCCTTGACAACTTCTCGGTACGATAGGTCTCATATAAGACATCGTGGGTCAGCGATTTGAGATCTCCCAAGTGTGAGCTAATAGTGCGCTACCGTAAGATTTCGGGCTGTTTTAGAACAGCATAAATTAACTTACTTCAAGAGAGCACTCCTGAGCCTACTGAAGTCGCTGTGCTTGGGATTATCGACTTCGGCAATGCCTACATACAATCGCTCAGCATCTCTTTCCTACATGAACCAAATGGCTTATACATACCCCAAGGGTAAATCCGCGCACGAACAGGTTGTCCGTCAATTTCAATTTCATCCTCAGAACCGATGATGGCGAAGGGAAGAAGAGCCTGTCACGCTCAGGTTCAATTAAAAAGGAGAGTAACAAGAAGCATAAGTCACTTACGCGAAGCTCGCTGTTGTCTTGAATTGTCTCCTCGTCATCCTCCTCAACATCATAGGGGAAGTTGTATACGGGGATGTCATAATGCTCGATGTCTTCCATAATCTGCAGGTGCAATTGAATGAATTAGAAGTGACAAATGATCATCCTTTAGGGGGCACACACCCTCTTCTTGAACCCTCTTAGTTCACTAGGGGTCAAAGAGTCAGCTTTACCAACGACGGGTATAACGTTGACACGAGGAGACAGCCGGCGCATGAGTTCAATGTCCATCTCTCTCAGGCTAACTCGCAAAAGCAGAATTAGAGGGACTCGGAAGAAAAATCTACATGAAGACATACGCGTGACCAGTAGGGGGAATGAAGTACAAGAGGGCGTGGACTCGATTGTCCCTGAATCGAGGGTTACGCTTAATGCGGGATTCTTCAGCCAAGATGTCATCGTATTGGCGTTCAAGGTATCCAACAATCTCTTGGAAGCTGGTATAGTCAGAAATGAAAATGCATAGCGCGACTAGAAAACATACGCGAACTCATTGTCGATGTTGTCGCCGAAACCAGGAGTATCAACGATAGTCAAGGCAATACGAACGCCGTCCTCCTCAAGCTCTGATACGCGACCGGTTTTGAGCCAGTAGAATTTTACGAATGAGTTCCCTTACTCACCGACATTGACCGGCTTGATTCTGATACCCTCTTCAGTGTGTGCGGTCTCTGGATTGTCGGAAACCTTGTGTGCTAGCACCTCCGACTCGCAAAGAGTGTTCACGAAGGTTGTACGCCCAGTTCCAGAGGCACCTAGTTAATGAAAATCAGACCATGTTTGCCGCCAGCAGTCAAGAAGAAAAAATCTGACCTACGACCATGAGGGTGAACTGAACACCCTTCTTCACTTTATTCCCTCTGCGACGGCCTGCAAAAGACATGTTGTAGCGAGTACAAGGAAAGAAATAAAGAGAGACAGGAAATGTAAGAGCAAAGAGAGGGACAGCGAGCGCTCAGTTAAGCAACAAGCAAGCTTTCTCTCAGTCTGGCACTCGGCCGAATACCTTGTTTGGAACTCCGCCCCCACTTCGCAATTTCTTTTGTAACTGCCCAAACTCAAACTGAATAGATTCTGCTGATTTTGTCGAACGTCTCTTCACCAGCGTAATATCCTCTTATTTACTTATCCACCTCGTATGGTCGTTCCTCTTCGAACGATATTCCACGTCACTGCAAAGTCTATAGCTAGTTGCCATCGCCGTGTTCAAGCTCTTCATATTTCATCGCGCGTCTTAAAGGTTACCTCCAATAATAATGTCGAGGCCGGGCCTCACGAGAGGCGTGAAATGAACGACGCGTCAGTAGGCATTGAACAGGTCAATGTTACAAAAGTCAAGAAGAAGTTCTCTGAGCTGCCTAAAGTACGCGTCCTACCAGATGGAACTGTTGCCAAACCGCTCGAGGAATGGTGGAGCGGGGATGACAAACAAGGTATTTCATCACTTTGGCTCCATAGCAAGTGTTAGTTCATATCCGCCCGCAATAGACCAGTCGTTTTTCGAGGTCGGTGGCACCTCAAATTGTTCAGTACTTACTGAACGCGTCGTGGAAGTGGAGGGAGAGACTTGTAAGCCACGCACAAGAGCTCAGAGAGCGAACACCGAGGCAGGAGAAAGTGACGGTAAACCTAAGAAAAGAAAGTCTAGCAAGAAGGCTCTGGTTGACGACGAAAATGGCGGTAGGACTCACCTCATCAATATTATTCCAGACTAAACACCACTACAGCGGAGGAACAACTTCCATCTACACCACGAAAGCGTACCCGTAAAAAGGACACCTCGGACACGGATAAAATGGTGAAGAGGACGCGTCGTGTTGCAAAGCAGGATGAAAGTGCAGGTCAATCCAAACGTCCCTTTGAATGATGATGGAAATGAAATTTGAACAGGTGTAGTAGATGATGGGGTACCCAAAAGTGCCCTTGCTCAGGAGATACAGGAGAATTTATCCAAGTTTCCGCACTGCCTTCTACTCACCCGTGTAGGCCAGTTCTATGAGGTAAAACTCCTGCCGTCTTGTCATCGCATTCCTTGCTCACTGACTTCCAAGTCATACTTTGATCAAGCCATCGAAATAGCGAGGATCTTGAACATCAAGCTTACTTCTCGTCGATGGGGCGGAGGTCGCGTCCCCATGTGTGGCTTTCCTTTACTACACATTGACAAGCACCTCAAGGTCATGGTAAAAGAACACAAGCGCTTCGTTGCAATGTGCGAAGAGTTCCCCCGCTACACTTCTTTCGGCGAGCGGGAGTTTGAGAGACGTGTCGTGCGTGTCATTACTCCGGGTACACTCATCGACGAGTCGTTCTTGAATCAATATGAAAACAACTATCTGCTAGCTATCAGTGCTCCATCTGCCATTGAAAGCAATGCTATGGATACAGTTAAACAGACACCTGTGGGTTTGGCTTGGATAGATGTCTCTACAGGAGAATTTTATTCCAAGCTTTCGTCATATGAAAACCTCCGGGACGAGATTGCTCGTATCCGGCCTCAAGAGATCGTTTTGCATAAAGACTTGGAAGCACAAGAGGACCATCCAGTACTAAACGTGATTGCCGAAGATGAAAATGTCATCTCCTTCACATGCCCTGTGGGACCAGGAGCTAGTGGAGATGACGAGAAAATACCTATCCTAGATGCAGCGCATGCCATTGTCCACTCGAACGACGCACAAGGCGTTCCGGCCAATAGCACTCCTCCAAACATCACAGACGAAATAACCAATGCCCAAGATAGTCTTTCCGCACCCTTTGTCTATACAGCACATGAAACCTCTGCTATCGGCCTATTGACGAATCATTTACGTGTCAACCTGCTGGAACATATGCCTCCGCTTCTCCTGCCCAATCGAGAAGACACGGGTGGTAGAATGCAGATTGATGCTCACACCATCAAGGCCCTGGAAATTCGAGAAAACATTGGAGAAGGCGGTACCCGCGGAAGTCTTTTGAGTGTAATCAAGCGAACTAGTACCACAAGTGGAACTCGCCTCCTCGCCAGATGGTTGTGTAAGATATTTATCTCTGCTTTGTGAGCTTGGGGTTTGAATATCGTGATAGGTTCTCCGAGTACTTCAATCCAAGAAATTCAGGCCCGACAGTCTTTGGTTGCGTTCTTCTTCGCTCGACCGCACTTCCGTACAGATCTACTGTCACTCTTGACAAGAGCCGAAGATGCTGGGCGCATCGTCCAGAAGTTTTTGCTTGGAAAAGGAGATCCGAGTGATCTGTTAGCATTGACTGCAACTACCCATATCTGGCACTCCATTCGCGACAGGATTGCGCATGAACGGGAGATGGAAGCCCAAGAGAGACAAAAGTTTGACCCCAATGACTGGACAAGCCTTGATACCCTGATGCTCAGAATGGTTGATCTGACTGATTTGGCAGAACGGATTAGCATGGCAGTCGAATCTCAAGGACCTTCACGAGAAATGCCTCCTGATTCTGAAGAGCCCGATGTCAACGAAGAAGGCACTGACTTCGATTCAGAAATCGTTCCACTGCGCCTTGACTGGAGGCACAGTCGAGCCAAGTTTGGCATCAAGATTAGACCAGAGTGAGCCTCATCTGCGGTCATCATTTCCATGATTTTAAGAACCGTGACACAGAATTCTCAGACAAATTGCTCCAGTTGAACCGTAATCTTCAGAATCTATGGGAGCAAAAGCGACTATTAGAGAGCAGGCTGCAACTGAGATATGGTAAATTTCTCTCTCCCTTGACTTCATTAATGTGCTTATATCAAATCAGATGCTCCGTCTTTGACATTGCGGTCTTCGCCCGGACAGGGCATGCATGTTCATCTCGCGAAAGCCAAGCGCGATCAGTCGAAACTGAACGCTGACTCTGCCTTCGTCTCAATGAATGAGAGTAATACTACGAAGTCATATTTTTACCAGGTATTACATTCTAAACTAGAATTGACCAAACTCTCATCTCGATTGCAGGAATGGGCTCAACTTGGAAATCAACTTTTTACGACTTCAGTAGATCTGGTTTCAGCAGAACGTGAAGCATTTGAGACCCTCCGCGAAGAGGTAATGCTGTAATGCTATGTGGTTCAGCTTGACTCATCATGTTAATATCACATCCCAGGTAAACCAGCATGCTCCAACTTTACGACGTAATGCTCGGATATTGGATGAATTGGATGTCACATTGGCGTTCGCAAATCTGGCCACCGACATGAACTTTGTGAGGCCTCATTTATCAGAAGAGTGAGCGTGGACCCCAGCAATCTGATCGGGAATGGCTGATTGAAGGCTTGAAATTCAGCACAACGTACGGGGTAATCAATGGTCGCCATCCTACCGTAGAATTAGGACTGCTAACCCAAGGAAGGGTGTTCACACCCAATTCAGTGGACATTCAACCATCTTCTCGACTTCACGTCATTACAGGTCCCAACATGGCTGGAAAGTCAACGCTGCTGCGTCAAACTGCTCTTATTGCAATCTTGGCACAAGCAGGGTCGTTCGTTCCAGCAGATGCAGCCAATCTAGGCATCGTGGACAGGCTCTTTTCGCGAGTTGGTGCCAGGGATGACTTGTTTCATGATCGTAGCACCTTCATGGTTGAAATGCTGGAGACAGCCGATATACTTCGACGGGCAACACCCAAAAGTCTGGTAAGTATGTTTTTTGTGATCCTAGATTGTTGCCATAGACACAGACTTTGTTTTTCAAGGTCATAATGGATGAGGTTGGTCGCGGAACGACAGTCAACGACGGACTTGCCATCGCATTTGCTACCATTCACCATCTGATTGCGGTGAACCAGTGCAGAACTCTATTCGCTACGCATTTCCATGAATTAGCAGACATGCTAGGGTATTCAGATACCGGAACGGGTAAGGGTGTTTTCGACACTGTTTCCTTCTACTGTACTGCTATCGATGAAGCAGAGGTAGGAATCTCTGAATCGAGGATTTATGGCAATTATTTATTGATGGTTTCCGGACTGCAGGATGGATCTTTTTCATACTCTTATCGGATGAGGCCAGGTATCAACCGGGACAGTCATGGTCTCAAAGTCGCCCAGCTAGCTGGAATGCCGAGCATGGCTGTCTCTGTTGCTCAAGATGCCCTAACCGCCCTCAAAAGTAAACGGATACGGGAGCTCGACACGGAAGAACTCGTTTCCCTAGGACAGCATTTAACCAGATCCTAGTCAAACTTTGTCTAATTGTACACCTATTAGGTATGATACAAAGTACTTTTAATATATCTGCGACCGTATATGATTTAATGCGGATCCTGCACGGAGCCACTTCAACTGATCAGTAGACATAGTGTGCTTGGTGGGTATTTCAAAGATAGCTCCGTTCCGTTTAGTGACCTTGATCTTAATGACTGCATTGGGATTTCCCTCCAACAGATCAGCCAAACCTACTGTTTCGACTACATCACCGGAACCTAACTTCGAATAGTCATCCTTATCAACGAACCAGAGAGGAAGAACCCCTTGTTTCTGTAGAGGATGTGAGCTGCTGCAGCAGAAAAAGGCGGTGGAATTACCTTGAGATTGGTCTCGTGGATACGCGCGAAAGACCGGGCGATGACCATCGCACAGCCTAGGTAGATTGAGTATAAACTTTTTTATAGGCACATAGAGAACAACTTCTTACCGTAGAAACGAGGTTGAAGGGCGGCATGCTCTCTTGCACTGCCTTCTCCATAATTGTCGTCGACTACGAGGGCCCACGGCTGATTCCTAGCTTTGAATCGCTTGGCTACGTTGGGAATGGTATCGGTTTCGGTCAAGCCACTTGTTGCATCATGATCGAATGCAATGTTTACATCGCCTCCCTCGTCATTGACAGCCTGCAATAAACGTCAGAAAATGAAAATTCGTGTTCGACAGAGCAGTCAGGTCGACGAACAGTGATGACTGCTCAGATACTTCAGTCAAGGAAATTTATCCAGTAGCGTAAGAACTTACGCAGATTCTCTGAAATGTTAGTCAAGTGTCCTTTGTACTTCAACCATGGACCCTAAGAGGTTCAACAATAAGCATACGACAAGAAACTAGTAGGCTGGGAGGCTTGCTTACAGCGGCCGAGATATGATCAGTGGTGCACTTGCCCCGTACCCTCATTAGAATCTTCAATGCAGGTAATTCTAAACCTCTTGAGTTTCCAGAATGTTCACCGAAGTGACTCTCGAATGGTTCAAGAATTTCTAGCCTCTGGGAATCCTTTTTGATGATTATTTCTGTATCGGGCTGAGGCTCAGGCATAAGTGTCGGGTAAAAGCTCGTGTCTCCTGGTGTGAAGCCGTTCGTCGGAAGATCCTGTCCAGATGGAGGCGAGAACTTGAATTGCTCTCCAGAAGCTGAGATTAAGGAATCCGTCACTGGATTGAAAGACAATTTGCCAGAGAAGGCCATGGCGGTTACGATTGTCGGGGAAGCGAGGAAGTTCATGGTGTATCGGTTGCCGTCATTGCGCGATTTGAAGTTTCGATTAAAGCTTGTGAGAATAGCTGCAATGGCAGTCGTCTCAGGAATAGTCATTTGCGACTGAGGAAATAACCAAACCATTTTCTTTGTCCTTCTTATCTTCTCGGTTCCACTGACAAATCGTGTCGTTAATTTGTTAGTTGAAGAGTGCTGCGCAAACCCACTTGACCGATACACGGACCGCACGCATTGGCCAGTACCACTGCTCCGACGTCTTGGAGGGTTGAAGTCACGTTATCGCGTTCCATGGTTGCTCGTATTTGCTCGGAACCTGGGGTACAGAGGAATGGAACCTACGGAATTTTTGTTTATAACTGAATACGAAGGAGGAACTTAAAGGCTCACCTTCGTCGTGAGTCCGGCAGCCTTGGCCTGTCGTGCCAGATCTGCGACGCTTGTCTATGACATATGAGTACCGCCTAGTTCACGTGTTGATGTTGACATACGTACCATATCTTCATACGAGCTATTCGTGCATGAACCAATTAGACTAGCAGACAACTCATCCTTCCATCCCTGATCCTTTACAAAGGAGCTAAATTTGGATAACGGAGTAGCCAAGTCGGGAGTGAAAGGCCCATTGATAGTGGGTTCGAGGTCAGACAAGTTCTTTAAAAGCAGTTAAGCAGGCGCAAGACGTCAAATCTGATAAAGAGGTTACGAACAATCTCTATAACTTCATCGTACTCCGCACCCTCGTCCGCGATCAAGAAACCTTTGGCAGCAGCAGCATCTGCAGCCTGAGCTACAGGTCCTCGACCGGTTGCGTGGAGATAGGTTCGCATGTTGGAAGTGTACGGGAAGGTCGATGTCGTGGCGCCAACCTCCGCGCCCATGTTGGCAATAGTAGCTAAACCTACAAGACCGTAAGAGTCGACACTCAAAGAGGTAGCTGAATGGAATTACCAGTGCAAGACTGATTGGAGACACCCGGACCAAAGTACTCCAAAATACGTCCCGTTCCACCCTACTCGCAATGAGATTAGATATGACCTACAGATTGAATATGTTGATACTTACTCTTACTGTAAGCTTTCCAGCAAGATGTAAAATCAAGTCTTTAGGAGTTGCCCATCCAGAAAGTTTCCCGGTAAGATGAACACCTAGCCAGTATTGAACACTGATCAATTGTTGTAAATGAAGACAAATGACCCTACCGACAATCTGCGGGGCTTTGAGCTCCCAAGGCGTCCCAGTCATAGCATCAACAGCGTCAGCACCGCCCACACCGATAGCGAGCATACCAAGCCCACCAGCATTAGGCGTATGCGAGTCTGGATTGTAAGATATCAATAATCATTTAGGCTGTTATATTTTATTCTTACCAGTTCCTAGCCTGATCAAGCTATTAAGTTCGAGTCATAGGTGCAGTCGAATACAAATGGACTCACATGAGCATACCAGGAGCGGCATAGTTTTCCAAAACAATTTGATGTATGATACCAGATCCAGGCCTCCAGAACTCAATCCCATATTTACGAGCTGCACTCTCCAAGAAATCGAAGACCTCTCTATTCGATACGATAGAGCGCTGCAATGTCGTGAATGATCGAGCAACAACAGCTTAGAGGATGAGAACGGCAACGGACCTTCAAATCAGATTCCGCACCCTCTGAAGCTTGAATGAGGTGATCGCAGTGTATACTAGTCGGAACTGCACAACGAGGGAGACCAGCACTCATGAACTGCAGTCTGTAGTGCGATTAGTCGTCGAGAACGGTGTTAAGTTTTCCGAGTGAGACATACAGTGCCATCCTGTAATCCATTACAACATCAGAAATTGCAGAACGCTACAAATACTCAAAACGCACTGGGCAGAAGCATCTTGCATCGCGACGCGTTCGGGCATAAGCTGTAGATATACTTCACCTCTCACTTTTCCTCCGTTCAGTAGGCCATTTGCAGGATCCTTGAGGTGACTGTAAAGGATCTTCTCAGCCAAAGTAAGGGGTCTATTGAGGACCTGTCGGACAAGTTGGAGGTTCTGGATGAGAGTAGAATAGGGAGGCGTAATATAAGCGCAGTTCTTCTCCGGAGTACTACTCGTTGCGTGAGTTGCAAATTTACGATGATTTTGCAGGTATTGCACTGCCCGAATCCCTACCCGCGCCATCGTCGAATCTTTGAAGGACAAAAAATTCTGAATAAATTCCTTTTGATACTCGTCCGGACCGGCATTGCCGGAAACTGCACGCGATCACGTGGTGTATCTCAACTGAGTCACTCAGAGTCAAATTCAATGCTAAGGCTAAGCCGATGCTAAGCTTCCTTACATCGGTGGCGCAGTTTTTTTTTTTTTTTTGGCAATGCTGTACAAACAACTGCTGGCCTAAGCAAGGTTTCTGTCGACTTCGTCGGCATTTCTAGTGTTCAAGTTTGTTACTTATTCTGTTCCTACAGAGAAAGCAGAATGCTCCATTTAAATACATCGTTTGCAATCGTAAAAGGTCTCGTGAGCCCTGTTGTGCACCATTCAATGACACAAATTACCTTTCATCAGGTCCTCACTCCTGCGCGCCATCCCCACCCTGGACCATCTCGGGGAACAATGTACCAAGTACCCTGTCTAGGATGACTACAACCAGGTGAACGTTGCACGGAATACTTGAGAGTGGATCAATTGCGGCGCTAAGCGTGGTGGTAGGGTCGGGGCCGAGAAGGAGGGGAAGTAAGTGTGCTGCAAGAGAGCGATGACTCACTGATCATTTCATAGTTAATAGATTGGACACGTACAACTCGCACCCTTACCCCGCCATGCCACCAATTTGGCACGAATCTCAGCCTGCTCTTCGGGTGTCGGGTCTATTGGTGCAGGTGCCGGATATCCGTTCGGGAACAATGTTCGCTTCGCCGTGCGCACAACATTGAACAAGAATGCGGCGGATATGATATTTGTCAGTAGATAAGGCAAAAGTCTGGAAACCACGATAAGTTTTCTGTCTTGAACGCGTTGCAAACCACTTACTTGTCTAGAAAAGGGGTAAAGCTTGACGCAAGCATCGCCAGTGTGCTAATGATGGTGCCCGACGCGTAGCGCTCATCCATGGTGAAGATTTCGGCAACAAGCAATATAGGTGATTGAGCATAGTTCTGTGAAAAATCATCGTACGCGGGCAGAGTCGTTTGAGGTGGAGGAAAGACCGAGGGAAAAATGGGGGATTTGGGTGGGGAGGAGGTAGATGAAGATCTGGAAGGAACTGGCGAAGAATTGACAGACAACGGGTCAGAAGTTGGATAATGAGAGACAGGTGAAAAATTGGACGAGGAAGGTATTGACTGAGGAGGGGGAGAAGAGGACGGTTGCTTATGTGAAATGGATTGATTAACTAGTTTGACTGTTGACATAGCCTGCTTGTAGGCGTGAACGAGGGCAAGACATGCGCCAGAAACGGACTGAATAGCGGAGAGAACGACGACGATGATGGTGTGGAACGAGAACGGAGGCGGAGGATTGGACGGCTGGACAGGTGAGCGTGGTTCGGGACGAGGCTGGTGACCGAGCTGGTCAAGGACTATTCTCTGAATGAACCAAGGCTGGCTAATTTTTGGGACTACATCCTTGAGAACAATCTTGAGAATGATCTCTCTCACAATGAGCCTCTCCGACTCAGGACCATAGTCTTCTGAGGGAAGACAGACCTTCAGAAGGTGGTCGATGAGCATGCGCATATATTCAGGGTCTATGTCGCCGTCAGCCGATACCGCGATATGGGGCTGAAGCTGGTGAAAAAGTTGGGGAAGTGCGAGAGCTCCACCACTGGCATACGACGTAGATAGCTTTGAGGCCGCATTGCGGTAGTCGCGGTAATGCTGAATGACTATAGTCGGGATATCTCGGAAGACGAGCGGGGCGAGGTCGGCAGCAAGAACACGAGCCTCAAGAGCTTGGGCGACATGAGTGAGGATTCTAGTGATCTCTGGAAGGAATTCCTTGTCGTAACGGCTGATTTTTGTCCACCATGGATTTACGAATGCGCGCAACGCGAGAGCGAAGAAATCATAAACTTCAGTCTCGAGCTCCTGTGGCGTGTCTGCTGTTAAGAACAACGGCGGTAGCTCAGAAGACGACAAAGACGGAAACAGAAGACGCTTCGACAGCGCAGTCTTTGTCGAGAGTGGACGATGGACAGACATGTCCAAGTCACATTACCCAATCTCCTGTTACTGAACGTCAACCACGACGCCGACGCCGACGACCGTTGACGGTGTTCATTCACTCGTTTATTAATGGTCCTTTCTCATGATACCCTCATCATCGTTATCGTCTGCGTCTCCGTTGGCGCTCTCGTCCTCGCCCTCGTCCTCGCCCGTTTCATCTACAGGGTCTGCATTTCCACCCAAAAGTCGGCTCCTTTGCCACCTATTCAGCCTCTTGCTCATCACAGGGAGCAGCAGATAGCCAAGGTTCACAATCGCCAGACATCATCCTATCTAAATGCACCGTCCCCTTTTGCTATCGCCACCGACCTAAGAAGCAGTAATAGCTCCGGCTCTCTCCTGCGCAAAGAAAGTCCTGTTTCGAGTAGCCCTTCTCGGTCTCTTCTTGTCAGTGACACTGGCGAAGACATTTCTCTCGCTCATGAAGTGCTTCCAGCGGACCTGCTGCCCCTTCCTAATCCTTCTCTGCAAGCACCGAACAGCGACAGTGATGTCTCCTTGGCTTCTCCTGAATCGATTTCTTATCCCCCGGGCATGACTTCTCCGTCATCGGTTCAGTCTCACAGCTCAACCAACTCACGCCGAGCTCGTTCTTCGTCATCACATTCTACGAGGCATCCCCAGCGTCGAGCTGTTTCCGTTTCCTCTTCCGCAGGTGGCACCCACAGAACAAGTCGCCGTGGTTTACCTCATGATCCCCACAATCCAATTCAAGTTATTCTTCCTACCCCACTAGCACCTATGGCGTATGGTCAGCCCGCCTTGCCCTTCAATTCTGCGCGACACAGTGTGGTGGATATGTGGGCACCAAGGGCAGTCCGTTCCGCGAGCTCTCTACGGCACGAGGAGCTACCGTCAAATCATGGCGAGTTTACTTTAGTTCATTGCACCGCATGATTTAACACAGTTTACATTAGCTCCGCACAGTCAGCCTCCAAGCCCTGTGCGAATTCCTAGACGAATGAGCTCTATGCCTCCCTTACCCTCGCCCCTTTCATCTTCTTCAACACCGCCGTTTGAATCACAGGCCTCACATTCGTATGTCCCGCCTGTCCCCGTTCTACCGTTACCTTCCCCGTACAACACTATGCCAGTGGGGATGAACGCAAACCCTCATCACGCGGATCCTATTCTGCAGGACAGGAATCAGGAGTATGTCTCCAGGGGACGGTCGAAAGCTGTTGATGACCGCAAGTATTAGAGACCGAACGAATGTCGGAACGAAGCTCTAGCTCATAACACTTTACTGAGGGTTGTTCGCACAGACGTTACATATCTAATTAGTATATATCCATTTGCAGACTATACGTTGCCCCTTCAAACTTTCACATACCCTCTATCGATCCGCCATACATCTATTCTCGTACTTTATTTCCGAAGACTTACTTGTATCACCACTCTCTTCCTTCACTCTTTCTATACGCATTCATAGAGAGCTCTAGGTGATGAACATGTATTCTATAGTAGCCTATCATACTCAAATCAGACAAACACTGACAGGCAAATCTGAGATGCGTGTGATACCTTGCTTGGACACGTGAGAGGTTTGTACATTCTGTCTTCATATCTGACTCTTTGCGCATTCCTACCAGCTCAAATGACCATGCTTTTTGCGGGAAGGAAAGGTCAGTATGTCAAGCTCTGAAGATTGTCTCACCGTTATGTGAACGTATACATTAGCTTGCTTTAGTCCTCTTGTTCCACATCCCGTGCGATTTATATGGGGTACGCGAGTTGTTCTTCACTTTGAATCGCTCACATTCAGCTGACGAAACGAAACGAGTCAAATCCGGTGGTTCAATTGTGCAGTCAGAAAAGGAATTCTTTCAGGCCTCCCATTTCTTCTGTGTCGGCTTGGGTGATCCTTGGTTGAGACGGTATGAAAACTTGACGCGGTTCCTGTGCATGCCTAGCATTCAATCAATCGTTTCTTCATCCAAGACTCATCGACAAATATTTCATTGTATGATTCTCATCTTCTTGTCATAAAGGCTCCTGCGCTGATGAGCTCCGCAAAGGTATTGCATCATTCTTGGATTAGTAGATGCATTTTCGAACAGTTTCTGATACCCGTGACAAAGTATGTTCTTGATGGTACGAACGTTCATATCACCTGTGGGCAGTCATTGCATTTGACACCTTCTTGATGACGCGTTCGATATGGTGCAAGTGCAAACCATGGCAGAACAGGAAGGGCTACAGCTTTCTCCAAGACTTCCAATCATTTCAGAGAAATTAGACCAGACTCCGCGTCAAAGCCCAAAGATTCGTCAAGATACATTTATTGCACTTCAGTTGAGTCAATGCAATCGCAAGCGTTTCTTTGATGATAGCGACTCCGAGGTCATTTCAAAGCGACCGGCGAAGCGAAGACGCATCCAAGACACACCCCAGAAGAAGACTGTCCTGTTCGAAAGTTCCGATGCTCCGTCTTTAGCCAAACTGCCCGGATCTCCCATTGCCCAGCAATTACGAAAGGCAAATTGCGAAGCCACCGCTACAAGTGCTACTGAGACTTGTCACCCTTTCATCGATCTTAAATATATGCGCCCCTTAGGCCGCAGTTCTCCATCTGTTTTCTCGCAATTCGTCAGGCCAAGTGGCGCGGAACAAGCAGATACTTGTTCACATTTGTCACGGTATACCTCTTCTCGTTCTTCGGACCAGTGGGCTGATTGTGCGTGCATTGCGCATATAGTATGGCCCCCTTACACAGCACTTCATTCTCGAAAAAATCAGAATGCGCTTCCACACCCAGCGTCGCAACCACTACCACGACTCGGACCATAAAAATTTCGGCTTTTAGTTCTATTCCCCAAATTCCCCACCCTATCACACTGTTTGTACCCAATGAAATGTACCAGGAGCGGATGTTCTGGTGTGCCAATGAAGTGGTCAAGGGCTCAGACGAGTCTTCAAGTTAAAGTTACACTGTAGTATCAGCAGCATGCAAATTAGAATTTTCCTGTCCAGTTGTCCCTCCTTGCCCCTCCTTGTCCCTCCCCCTGTCCCACCACATGGCGACTTGCCGCGGCAATGATTTCTCGGTCCGAAATGACCGAGCGAAAAAAAGTTTCGAGTCACTCAATCGGGTTGTACCTACGGAGCTTGAGGACTTTCCTCCCTAAAAGATGTCGCGTTATTCTCTTTTCTCTTGCTCGTCGCGACTTCAACGCTGTGGATCTATCTTTCGGAGCGTTCGAATGGTTCGCTTCAATAGTACACAAACTGATCCTATGACCGGAGAAGTCTTTGCGCTGCCTGATATTCAAGTACTTCATGTGTCTATTCACTGCAAAACAATCATTGATCTCTTTTGCCTTGACAATAGCCTTCACGTCTTCAATTTATTCGAAATGAGAAGCCCGTTCCTCCTCCAGACTCGAAAACGCTCCTCTTCGGGCATACCTTTGTGCGTTATTATGCACCACTTATCCTGGTCGCGCTAAAGCATGTTTTCCATAGACGGATCATATGTTAACTATTCCTTGGAGTGCTCTAGAGGGTTGGGGAACACCTACAATCGAGCCTTGTATGTCTGGCTCTAGTTCAATGTAAACTTTCGCGCCTCTGACAGCACTGGCAACAGACGGACCATTCTCACTTGAGCCAAGTTCCACCGTGTTGCACTATGCTCAGACGCTCTTCGAAGGGATGAAAGCGTACCGCGATGAGCATGGCAAAGTCACACTTTTCCGACCCGACATGAACATGAAACGGATGAATACCAGTGCGCAGCGTGTAGCCCTACCTGTATGTATCTGGCTCTGCGGTTATGGGAAGGCTTGTTGATCTGCTTCGCTCTTACAGACGTTCGATGGTGACGCACTTCTGGAGCTGATCAAAAAACTCATCATCACCGATAAACATTGGATACCAAAGGAACCAGGACATAGTCTATATATCCGACCCACTCTGAGTAAAGATCTGGCCCTTATATTCATTGGTGTTCGCAGCTCACTGTCCCTCGCCCTTAGTCGGTACACAGAAGTTCATCCGTGTTGCCCCACCCAGCGAGGCACTTCTTTTTGTGATTTGTAGCCCCGTGGGTCCATACTATCCCGATGGTTTCAAGCCTGTCGCCCTTTACGCCACCACAGAATATATCCGAGCTGCACCTGGAGGTGATTCTGTCGTTCTCTTCTATTAATGATTCTTGGAGTAATAAAACGGGTTTGAAAGGTACCGGCGCGTACAAACTCGGTGTCAACTATGCTCCAGGAGTCATGCCTCAGAAAATGGCGGCCAAGTTCGGGTACGCTCAGAATTTGTGGCTCTATGGGCCCGAACATTATCTGACCGAGGTGGGAACTATGAACATGTTCGTTGTACTCGAGAAAGAGGATGGTTGTGAGTGTGATTATGTTCTCTGCCATTGATATCTCACTAGAGTGCTTTCTCATTCAGCCATTGAGGTCGTGACACCTCCTCTTGATGGTATGATTCTTCCTGGTGTTACGAGGGATTCTGTGCTTGCACTCGCTCGCGAGCACGCGACTGGTACCAAGCGACTTCCTCACCTGACTGAAAAACTTGTGGTTTCTGAAAGGCCCATTACCATGAAGGAAGTGAAGGAGGCATCACAGAAAGGAAAATTAGTCGAGATGTTTGGCACAGGAACTGCGGCTGTCATCAGTCCAGTCGATAGAGTTGGTTATCTAGGAGAAGACATCCACATCCCGACTGGTGAGGATGGGATGGGACCCATTTCAAGGCCTCTCTGGACGGAACTCGTTGGCAGACAGATGGGTACTATCCCGAGTGACTGGAGTGTGCTTGTTACAGAGTGAGGTAGATCTAGATAGCGAGAACTTTCGGTATAAATAGTGTCTACCGTGGTGTACCAAAAGATACATTATTGGAAATGTCACCTAAGTACATCCAATACATCCAATACAGTCAATAATAATGATCGAAAGAAACGAGACCGCGCAAAAGTACATCAGATACACACTTCTTTTAATTCTCGCCAATATGCTACATCTCAAAAAATGAAATAATCGTTATCAGAGCTTGAACTCTGTCGCAGGCTGTTGCAGTTTCGCAGCGGCAGCAGTGTCGATAAACCAATAAAGCTGACCTGGGTAAGCGGGTTTTACGCGTGAAGACGGCAATCCCACTTCCGGCCTGTCGAGCACAGTACTCAGAACATCGGCTTTATCTTCCCCTGTGGCAACAAAAACCACACGGGATGCATGGTTGATAACGGGGTACGTGAGAGTGATTCGCTTCCGTGGGGGTTTAGGAGAGTCGTCGATGTATGCAACCCAACGATCTTCCTCAGCCAGAAGTTCGTGGCCGGGAAAAAGGGAGGCAGTGTGACCGTCAGGACCCATGCCTAACAGAATGACATCAAAGACGGGGAAGCGTGCAGCATCCTTTTGGGCGAATTCACGAATGAGCTCTTTTTCGTAGGCATCCGAAAGTTCTTCAAGGTCGTCAAAAAGGGAAACGTCGATAGTATGAATATTTTCTTTTGGGATGGGAACTTTAGAAAATAGCTCGTTCATGCACAAGAAATGATTTGAATCGGGGTCATCGAGAGGAACAACGCGTTCATCGGCGTAGAAGACCTGCCTTTGGAGGACATTAGGGCCAATGCCTCTTATAGCGATTGTTCACTCACCAAAGATTCCATTTCGCGTCAGGATGGCCAACAAGACCTTTGAGCTGCTTGGGCAGAGAGCCGCCGGAGATGGCTATGGTGAATCGACCTTTTTTGGCGATGGCTTCTTTCTGTGCCTTGAGAATGAATGCAGCGAGGGAGCCAACAAGAATATCAGAAGATGCGAAAGAATGAATTATTGGTGCATTCGGTGGCGGGTGAATAGCGGCCATTGAGTGTTATTGGTGGTTGAAGACAAAAAAGTTTCTAAGGTCAATGTGTCAGTCCGTCCCTTATCTACCCAAAGACGTCATCCATTATCTTATCTCCGTCCGTCGCATCTCCGGGCTTCACTGGGGTAAAAAAGACATTGCAGAACGTACAGAAATCGTGGTGACAGGTGAGGGCATTATACTGTAGAACTGGCGACAAGAGCAATAAAAATTATATGTAGTCAGATGAAGGAATAAAGGTGGTAATCATCCAATGAATATGGGTCCGCATTTAAGCCATATACAATCGACAGAACTCTAGCCTTAACAGTTACACCCGTAGCTTTGCGAGCTCTCAGAGTCAAGCTGAATAGGATCCGGATAGTCGACATACCTAGAAACAGGGTCAGAACGGGTATCCAAATTGAGGGTAGGTGGAATGATTTCTGACAATTGCTCTTCTGCTTCCTGAGTTAACGCATTCTTGGCCACAGTTTGAAAGGCTTGTTCCACGTTAATAGCCTCCTTCGCTGAAGTCTCGAAATAAGGAATGTTTCCCTTGGATTGACACCACGTCATCGCGCGCTTCTGAGTCACCTGCAAGCAATGTGCATGCCTGAGTTGTCATAACGCAAAAGATGTGACTGTCAGATGAATACCTGCCGCTTGTTCTCCTCGACATCTATCTTGTTTCCTAGGACGACGAAAGGAAAGTTCTCTGGGTCATGCGGACTTGCCTGGATAAGGAACTCGTCGCGCCAGCTGTCTAAAGTCTCGAAGGACTTTGCGCTGTTGACATCGTACACCAGCACACAGCAGTCCGCGCCACGGTAGAAGGCGACACCTAAAGACTGGAAGCGCTCCTGCCCTGCGGTGTCCCATAACTGTGGAGCGGCTCCAGTCATGAGAGGCCAAAAAGAAAGAATTGACTACACACCTGCATAGTAACAAGACGGTCGTCTACCGTGACTTCTTTCGTAAGACTAGAGATTTTGTCAACGATAAGTGTTCGTGCTACCATATCTAATTTGCACGCACAAGTCAGCACCGATCGTGGCCTTGTACTGGTTGCTGAACCGCTTGTTTACATATTGGTTCATAAGAGAGGTCTTTCCAACACTACAGCCCAAGTAAGACGTTGAGTGATAGTGTCGAAACAAATGGAATTAAGCAAGAACTGGGGACGAACCCACTGTCACCCAAAATGATAACCTAAGTGCAAACAGCGCAAGAGATGTAAGAAATAATTCAAGGAGAAGCACTGTAACGAAGAACCTTGAGTAGAACTCGACCCATTGTATTGTCAGAGAGGAAGAAGGGGAGTGAAGGACGGGGGCGTTAGTAGTGGTGGTCGAAGAGTAAGGGTATTAGATGCAGGGCGAGTGGCGTTACCTCATCCAGCAAGTCACTCGCAAATTGAAACCATCCCGCCCGCCGACTGCCTTCGTCCCCAGATGGCTGAGCCTGCATGGCAGGAACTCGTCCGTATACGTCTCAACGAGCGAAATGCAAATGAATCAGCCTTTTCTTCGATAATTGAGCAGTGTATGTTTATTCAATTTCCCTCTGTTATCTCAGACTCAATTTCTTACTTCTAGATCGGAGGCTGGCCCAACAGACCAAGCTTCTTAAGGAGCGTAATGCATCTCTACTACGTGCAGTGAATACTGTCAAAGGAAATCCTAGCAGTTCTACAGTTTTTGTCCCAGGAAGTAGTGAAGAGTTCGTGATTCGATTGTCCTTACGCCGTGACATTGCTGACTCTTTCCTTCTAGCAACCCTGTTCGCGCCGCGTACATCTCTTCTCTCGAATCGCAAATATCCTCCATGCGTGATGAAATGGCTGGAGTCTACAAAACGCAAGGCCAGAATACACAGAGGCTGCTATCTATGACCGAGACTCTGCGAGAGAAAGAAGAAGCATCTCGAATAGATGCTGAAAGTCTTCGAAAGGCCAGAGATGAGTTGACTATTCTCCGGCGGAAAGTCGATCAACATAGCGAACTTATGGGTGAAAAAGATCGCACAGTACAAGTACGGGCTCACTCTCATCTGCAGGATTCATCCGTTTAAAGAGCTTTTTTTTCAGATCCTCCATGATGAGATCAGCACCTTACAGCTTGAGCTTGGACAGATTGAAGAGCGTAACAGTACGCTGACGAAGGACAATGCCAAACTTTTGCAACGGTGGCTTGATGCCAAGCAGGCTGAAGCTAACAAGATGAACGAGGCTAATGAATTCTACGAGAACATGCGATCTCGTCATCAAGCTGTCATCAATTGGCGGGATGGCTCAGGTACAGGCGACCGAAGCAATGGCGGGGACAGTGCATCCCAAGCCTCCCTTTCGGTGTCGGGAAACGGGGATGCGGGAGAGATCAATCCCTCAACGGGGAAGAAGGATGGGATGCCATCTCCAGCACCGAAGGACAAGGATCTGACACCGAATGGCTAATGGTAGATGATTGATACCTCTTGCCTGTTCTGCTGACTACCCCACTCATACCCTTGCGTTCTCATTCCTGGCGTTCTTGACATTTCCGTGGTCCCCTTCATAATCGGTTTCTTAAATTGTAAAAGCTGCCTTTATATTGTTTGCAATGCTATACTCTTGATTGATTGATAAAGTCAATAATTGATGGTCAAAAGGTGTGCAGAGTCAAGATTTGAGATGAAGGGGGAAAAAAGAGATGAGAATCGTGGATGAATGTCATTGATACAGACAAGCATAGGCAGCGAGAGACTGAAGACGGGCAAAAGTAGAGGTAGAAGGGAAAACTGAAGAAATCAATAGACATAAGAAGAAGAAATGTGTCAATAGACAGTATGTGATGAGATGAGAATTGAGACAATGAAGAGAAGAGGTTCAAAGAGACTCAGTGACAGGCAACAGGTAGACAGACAGAAAGCTTATATATACTTCAAGTTGATAAGTAAGGAAGTATACAATATTAGTGCAATGAGTCGAGTCGTAAAGCACAAGGAATGACGAGTATCAGAAAAGAACAGCAGTAAATACTAGTGACAGAAGGAAAAGAGATGAAAAACCGGAAGTAGCAGGCGAGAATCGGCAGGCAAGGAAGTGTTAACCGTACTAAATTTAAGGAGCTGCCATGGTAGTGTCGCCACCAGCTTGTTGACCAGCAGCTTGTTGACCGTAGTATCCTGATTGAACACAGTTAGACTGTAAATGATATGAGGCCACATAACATACCTCCCCAATAGTTCGAGTAGTATGAGGACGGATCGGCCGTAGGCCACTGCGCCTGGCCTGCTTGTCCTGCTGCTGCTGCATCTCCAGGTGCCTGGCCACCAGCGCCAAGTCCAAGACCAGCACCAGCAGCCGGCTGAGGCATACCAGCAGCTCCAGGTGCAGCAGCCCCGGGAGTTGCTCCTGCCTGGTTGGGGAAACCACCATAACCACCAAATGCATATTGACCATACGTATTTGGTTGAGGCATACCATACATAGGCTGTAGAACCGTAAACATAAGACTCAAGAAAAAATAAAGATTTCACTGACCATGTTACCGTAAGGTGTAGCTCCGGCAGTGGGACTGATGGGCGTGACAGCTGCACCATCAGCCCTGTCTTTGCCCCAGCTGCATTTAATGGATCTGCCGTGCACCATCTGACCTTGCAGCTGTACTATGGCCATGGCAGCATGCTCGTGAGTGTCCAATTTTACAAATGCGAAGCCACGATCAGCTTGCATGCGAATTTCAGATAGATACCCAATTGACTGGAACAACGGGATAAGATCGGCCTGAGTGCAGTAAGGGACCAGATTTCCGACATAGACGGTGGTGTTATAGGCGGGTGTCTGTTGGACAACCGCCTCATAGGATAGAGGACCGCCTTGGAAGTTGATGGGAGCAGGCGCGCCGGTAGCACCAGGACGAGGTGTGGAGGCAGCGATAGCCGGGCTACCTTGAGTTTTTTGGTTCGCCCAATTGACACGGATGGCACGGGAACCCAACCATTCACCGTTCATCGTAGCGATAGCCTGCTCGGCATCGGTTTTGTCTCGGAAGGCAAGAAACCCATAGCCGCGGGATTTTCCAGAGTTCATGTCCCACATGACTCTAGCATCAGACATAGTGCCAAAGGCACTGAAAGCCTTGGCCAGAACCTCGTCGTTGACTTCGGGACTGAGATCACCAACGAACACATGATAATGACCAGTGGTATCCTCCTTATTTTGCTGGCCTTGGTAAGCCCAATTGACACGAATTTCAGTATCAAAGATCTTGCGTCCGTTCAGAGTTTGAAGGGCGGTCTCTGCAGCGCGCATGTCCATATACTCGACGAAACCATAGTTCAACCCCCCATGCTGGTAGTTGCGGTCGGGAATGATTTTGACATGTTGAACAGGACCGGCGACAGCAAAAATCTCGGTAAGCATGTATTCCGTGACCCTGGGGCTCAAATTCCCAACATAAAGATGGGCGCGCCTCTATGAAGGGTCCGAAGAAGCAGACGGGGGAAGGATACATGCTGATCAGTGACGCAAAGATATGGATAATGATTTAAAAAACTCACCGGAGCCTCTGCTGGACCACCCATACCCATTGGATTCATGATTGCAGAAAAAAAAGGAAATAAGATCTAGGTCAACAAGGTGAGCCAGGGGTCGTCCGGATGACGGAAAACGAAGGGCGCACGAGACAGAAAACAACAGACGATATATGAGAGAGACAAGTCCGTCAGAGAGAGGGAGAAAAAGATAGAGACGAGAGACGAGAGAGGAAAAGAGAAGAGGAAAGAGATATTTAATAGACGGAACGCTCAGCCAGTTGAAGTCAAGAGTAGACAGCTATCCGTGGGAATACCCTCCTTCCTCGTCACCGCTTCCATCACTGCAATTTGACTCAGAATCTCAGATGAGTACAATTAATTTACTCGAAAGTTTCCATTTTGTATATATGTAGGCGCAGCGAGATAGAGTATCTACTTCGTAGGTACATTGAGTAGAACATTACCTCCCCTGCTCGGTATATATGTCACATTTGGATTAGTCGAAAGCGACTGCGCAATCGCTTTACTTGCTTCAATCTTCCGGAGCGTAACGAATGCTTCCCCAGCCTTCTCAAGGGCGAGTGATATCGTCTTTGCAGCTTCAGCCTCACCTTCAGCTCGGATAACTGCAGCTTGCCGTTCTTGCTCAGCCTACAGACCGTCAGAACGTAATAGACAATAATGTTCCACTTTCGTCATACCTTTTCAACGATGAATTTTGCACGCTCAGCGTCTACGCCAAGAATTAGTCCGAAACTGAACGACCTAGCAAGGTAAATCCCACGTACCTTGTTGAGCAATCTGCTTGGCTTCAACAGCTTGCGTAAATTCCTGCAGTAGCCCTCAGCAAATCAGAAGTAGTGAACTACGACCACATACTTTTCCAAAAGTCAAATGGGTGATGGACACATCCTCAAGGACAATATTGAACTCTCCTGCACGTTGCAGCAAGTCCTCTCGAATCCGCGAAGATACCTGATGATAAATAAGCAAGTACCCGCGCTTGATAAATCATGACAGTACTCACCAATTCCCGCTGTGTAATGAGTTCTGCAGCATCAAACTGTGCAACTATGCTTTTCAACACTTCATTGCCGATGGATGGAAGAACTCTCTCGTCGTAATCCATGCCGAGACCTTGATAGATTTTTGGTAGGTGTTCCACATCCGGTCGCGAGAGTACGCGAAGAGTTAGGGTAACCATTTGAAGATCTTTGGAGCCGGTAGTTGTTGAAATATTCTATTATACGTGAATGATTTACACTCTCCAATATATTGGGTAGCAAAGACTCACTCACCCTTGGTTTGATTCGGACGTCATAAAGAATAGCCCGCTGCAGCCAGGGAACTAGAAAGTGTGTCCCTTCTCCAGAAGCCTGTACAAAGCATTCAGCATTCTAGTAACGAGGAAAAAATCATTGCCTCTTGCCTGGTCCTTCACGCCAGAGAACCTATCGAACATCACAGCCCGATACCCACCTGGAACATCATAAATGCTAGCTCGCGCGACGACAATAGCACCAGCCAAAGGAACTAATAAGTCATAGTTGGCTTAAGGCGGTTGTTCTGGCAGATCTATGTGAAAACTACATACGAATCAACCTTGAAACGTTTTGAGCAAAGGCCATGGTCGGAGAAGCTTTCAGGCAGCCGTACTCGCCATACGCGCTTCCAGCTCACGGAGGTCACGCGTCACGGCCGGCCGGACCGTTCCGCGTCAGTGCCAACGTCAGCGCTCAAGCGCTCTGGCAGCTTTCGGACGATGGGCAAATGTAAATGACAAACTTACACTACTCTAATAGCACGTCTCCTTTAGTATTATTCTCCATCCGGGCTGAACGACTACCGAATTGCATCGCGCGTTTCTTCCGACTGCTAGCTTCCACTAATCCCAGCTTCCTAGCTGCTAATCTAAGTAGCATCTTGTCTCCCAAGCCAACCTCTAGCCGAGGGTCTATCTTAACCTGAACCGGAAGACCCGCTAGAAAAGACACCACGTCCAGGGATAGAAATGGATGTCGAGTCTCTTTTCCGTTAGAAGAGATAACCCGATCATCTCGACCCAGATTGCGAGAAGGTATACGGTCAATCTCAAGCTGGAGCTATGGTTTTTAAAAAAATGGGGTAATCCTTCGAGTCCACAGTGGAAAAAGCACCAACCTCCTTTACGACAGCCGCCCACCCTCCGGTATTGTACGCGGATCGATGTCGTCCGTAACCGCCCAACAACTCATCAGAACCAAGACCGTTCAGAAGAACTCGAGCGGGGCTTGTGTACGGAATTGGGTCGGAGTTTGGTTCAGGTCTTATCTGACCCACACCACGAGATGCGAAATACAAAGCTATGGCGAGACTCTAAAGAAATACGAATTTAGCCTTGCAGTGATGATTATCGGATGGGTGACACTTCACTAGGTCCATGACAGTCCTGCTAGGTGCCATCAAAGCCTCAACTCGCTGTCGTGCGGCCTGAGACTCCTGGGGCAAAAGTTTGAGTAGGATTCCAGGGTCAAGCTACCTCAGCTCACCTCGTATGGAACGTTCACCTCAACCTGTTCCATAAATCAACAGAAGCGGATTATAGAACCAGACTTACAAAGTTCCATATGCGTTTAGGGCACAGTCGACGCAGTTCTTCGACCTCTTGTAAACCAGTCACCCGGTCCGGGACCATATACGAAGTAGGTGTTTCCGCAAGTGCTTGAGGTTTCTTCGAGTTGTCTTTATGCTGCTGCTTCTTTGTTCCACCTCCTCCAAAATTGCCCTTTTCTGAAACTCCATTTCTCCGGGGATTTTCAAATGCAACGTTCAGCAGATCTATGGGTTCGTAGGGAGAAATGTGCCTGCTCTTGATGAATAGCAAAAGGTGATGCAATGAAAAGGCATTGTTACCTATCTGCCAAGTAGGTTAGAAAAGTGCAATCAATGCCGCCGCTGAAAAGCACAGCAACTCTGGAGGTGCCCTCGAGTGAGCTATATCAAGGTATATATGAGTCGGGCGGTCTTGTATCCCAACCACTAGACACATACGGGTCTTGTGGTATATCCCGCACTCTAAGCTCTACACTTCTATCCAGATGTGAGATCACGCCATCAACAGAATCTACCAGCCACTCTGGAATTTCGTCCAAACACCTTATTTGCGGGCAATCGTTAATTGGTAGCTTGGAGTTCAATCTTATGGGACCTATTTCGACGTGGGAGGAAGAAATTTGAAGTCAACGGAACAATTCTCACTTGCATAATTGAAACAGGATGAAAATGAGCGTTGAAGGCAAGTCGTGCACTCGTAAAAACTAGCAACAAACTGGCGAAATCGCGTCAGTGTCTACGGTCGAGATTGGTTGTACTTACATCTTCTGATTCACTCAATCGTCCGAGATCCACACAAAATATGCCCTCTGTTGAGACCTCTTCAAACTCGTAGTTGGCATTAATGCCAGCAGAGACAGAAGCTAGTAGGAAGAACGGGTTTGCGGTGGAAGGTTTGTGGACTAGCAAAGATCGACGTCCTAGAGTGTCTCGTGCAAAGTACAATTTCCGAGTTGCTGCCTGGAGGCATTTTAGAACTTGAGAAAAAGGAAGAAGAGGACCTCACGTTGTACAGCACGAAAGCGTATCTATAGCGAAGATATATCAGCATGCCATCCTTGCATCCGTGGTATTCAAGCAACGAATGACTGACGGCCCCTCTACCGACGCAAAAGCATCGTAGATTTTATCCAAATTTTGCAGATCATGTAACATCTCAAAAAGCTTGATACCATCATTCTCTTCAGGTGCGATCTAAGATGATATGATTGCATGTACTTGAATATGAAACATAAACGTGTGCAGTAGGAGGGCAAGACGAACATCAATGCCATCAAATATCTAGTACACCGTTTGAACTAAACTTTCGAATCAAGAGGTCGATTTGTAGTACGTACGTACCTCTCCGTTCCAGCACAAAACAGTGCCATCTTGCTCGTGAGGTTGTACCACGGGTGAAGTGCCTCTCAACCTCAACTCTGACGAGAAGAATTCAAGCGCCAGTCCATTTGCTCCGTGTTGCTGCTTGTCGTTACCCAATACAGTGTGGTAGGATCTCTGACTATCGGGTCCTGCACGCGAAATGTGCTTAGCCATGTCATGTAGATTGGATTGAAAAAGGATAGACGCGAACCGCGTTCAGAGTTTGCGTTGCGAAGAGTTTGCCAAAGATGTTCATGCGTAGTGAGAATCGGATTTGCGTTGAATTCCTGGGCGCAGAAAAATATTCCACACATGCCGATATGGACGTCCTAAAGCAGAAGACGGGATACCAATTATAGTAGCCCAGCCCTTAACTTCAGACTTATGATAGGCTGTTATGCCTCCAACAGTTTCTTCAGTCTTTCACCACGTTCTTCATACAAATTATGCTCCCACTTATGAAGAAGTTCTCAAGCTTCGACAGCTTTTAGTCGAACCACGGCGCAAACTTGCTTGTTTGAATGAAGAGATTGCTCATGTTCAAGCCATTCTACGGGAACTCTTATTGCAACAACAGCAGCTCGAGTCCTACATTGACCCTCACGAGGCCCTCCTGTCACCTATTCGACGATTCCCGCCAGAGGTTCTTGCTGAAATCTTCTTTCTCTGTCTTCCTTCGGATCGTCTCCCCGTGCGGAGTACTTCTGAAGCCCCCCTTTTACTCACCGGTATCTGTCGAAGATGGAGAGATATTGCTCTTTCTACTCCTCGACTTTGGTGTGCTCTTCATCTCTATCTTCCACCCATCAATGACCGTGTACCGGATGCAATCGACCACAGACAGCGCAGAACGGAAGGGGCAATGGCTTGGTTAGGGCGTTCCGGAGCGTTACCACTTTCCTTGTCTCTTGTCGCACACGACCGACACCCGGTATCCCCTCACCTTTACTTCGTCGAATTCCTTAAGACTCTGTCTCGTCGCTTCAGAAATCTGTACTTGAGTTTGCCCCTCCAAGGATACCAATCTCTGGAGTCACTGAACGCAGATGATATCCCTCTTCTGGAAACCCTTGTGGTGAACTACTCCCACTCATCGTTGACTGATACGACGGAGCTTCAATTGGGCAATATCATAGCTAATGCACCAGCGCTGCACAAGATTAGCATCATGTACCAGCGTCTCAGATCTTATGATTTACCAATTGTATGGGGAAATATCACTGAGCTGAATCTACGTTCTATGAAAGATGCATGCTTGACTTCCGGCCAAGCTCTGGATGTGCTGAGACAGGCATCGAATCTGCGGTGTTGTAGAATGTACATCGTCCTTCCTCCATGGGATGAATTTACTCCGTACACGCGACACACAATTGTTACTCTCTCTTTCTTATCTCATCTGACTGTCGCCTTCCAGCATGCGCCGGGACCACCAGGGAGATTAGATGTCGTGGTCGTAGAGGACTTCTTCAAGAATCTTAGGGCAGAGTCTTTGACTTCACTCCAGGTTTCAGCTCCGAAAATCACCGAGATATGGCAGCGAGTGCCATTTCACTTCCTTTCGTTGCAGAAGCTAGAAATGCTGAAGTTGAAGATTCCCATCTCATGTCAAGCTCTGACGCAGCTCCTCGAGCGGGTTCCCGAGCTCGTGTCTCTTCATGTAAATGACATACGGACAGAAATACTCCCGGGTGGATCTCCCACATCTGTCTTCGAAGATGAACATTTGAATCTTTTGACTCCATCCTCGGGAAATCCTTTCCCTTTATGCCCACGCCTCCAACACCTTGAGCTGGGAAACTGTAAGAGCGTGTCGGACGAGGCGTTGTTACATTTTGCCAAGGTGAAGATGAGTGTGCCACAAGAGGGAAGGATTCAGAGACTTATGTCTCTGGAGGTTTCTTTCCGAAGAGAAATGATGGTGGATGTTAGGAATGAGATGAGGGTTTTGAAGCAGATGGGCCTACAAGCACGTATAGCTTACCCCCGAGGCCAGCATCGTAGTGGGCAGGATGTCCCCGTACATGGTCTTCCTAACATGGAGACCTTTTTTCTCCTCAGCGATGGACCGTGGTCATTAGGATCTTACGAGGTCATTTAGTAATATGACGGGAGCGCCTTCTGGTTCCATACTTAAACCACATATAGCAGAAATACAGCTTCTATAGATATTCTTTTCGTCGCTACTGTACAATTCTCCTTTGTGTTTGCTAGAAATGAGACAATGAAGGCACCGCACAGACAAAGAATAGGATCACTAGACAATCTAACGAACTCGGCTGCGGCGAAAGTGTAGACTTCATACCAGGACTTCATGTAGTGTAAGTAGAGGCAGACACATTACCGCCGCGGCCAGTCCAGTTGACGTCTACCCACATTACTCAGCATACATGAGAACCAGCAAAAGCAAAACAACGCACGAATGTCTTCGCCCAACTTGAACCTAGCATTTTCCTTTCCAGGGACGACACGGAAGGTATGTGCACCGAAATAGTCACGCTAGGAGGAAGTCGATCATCAGTTAGATCTTGATGTACATTGAATCACGCTGAGCCTGAAGCAGATTGGCAGGCACGACCTCGCTCCTATAACCATCAAAGAAGGCCAGAGCAGTGCTGAATGCAGGTGTGGGGATACCCCAGAGGACAGCCTGAGCGATCACACGTCTCCAGCCTGGTTGGGCCTTGTGAACAGCCTTGTTTAATTTGATTTTAATTGAAAGCACGTGCAGCCACCCAAAAACGACATACCCTTGTTAAAGAAGTCATCGAACAAGAGCGATTCCAAGTTGGTGTTCTTGTTGTATGCATTGGTGATATCGCTCAAGAAGACACTCTATCATCAAGGTTGTTAGTACATCTGGCTCAGGACCCACACAATAGTATCCTACCTTGATAATACATCCACCACGCCACATACTGGCAATACCGGCGTAGTTGAGATTCCAACCAAGCTACCCATAATCAATAAGCTAGTAGTCAAATGAGGATGTTGAACAGTATCAAGCTCTTGAGCGGTCTGCCTCATCAGCATGAAACCTTGCGTATACGAAATGATCTTCGAGGCGTACAAAGCCTGCTCAAGGTCATCAATGAACATCTGCTTGTCACCTCGGAAGGGCTCTTTCTGAGGACCGGCAATGATCTTGCTGGCGCGGACACGTTCCTCCTTTATAGCAGATAAGCAACGGGCGAAGACAGCCTCGCCAATGAGAGTGACAGGCGACATAGAATTGATAAAATTACCAATTTTACAAGTAACAGAAAAAACGCACCAGGCGAACCAGCATCGAGAGCAGCAATGGCAGTCCATTTTCCTGTCCCCTTCTGGCCAGCTTGATCCAAAATTTTAGTAACAACAGGTTCACCGTCATCATCCTTGAACTTGAGAATTTCCGCAGTGATTTGGATCAAAAACGAGTCAAGGACGCCGGTATTCCATTTCAAGAAGATATCGGCAATCTCGTCCTCTGCAAGACCCAAACCGCGCTTAAGGATGTCATATGCCTCTGCGATCAATTGCATGTCACCATATTCGATACCTGAGCCCATTGTCAGAAGGTACACAATTCAACGTAAAAGATCGATACCGTTGTGAACCATCTTGACGTAGTGACCAGAACCAGTTTCACCAACCCAGTCACAGCAGGGCTCACCGTAGGCCTGCGCAGCAGTCTTCTGGAAAATCTCTTTGATAGCTGGCCAGGCAGCAGTAGAACCACCAGGCATGAGCGAAGGCCCATGTCGGGCACCTTCCTCGCCACCAGAGACCCCAGAACCGACAAACAGAAGACCCTTAGCTTCAAGCTCCTTGGTGCGGCGAATGGAGTCGGGGAAGTGAGAGTTGCCACCGTCAATGATGATATCACCCTTCTCAAGGTGAGGTACGAGCTGGGAGATGAAATCATCGACAGCTGATCCCGCCTTCACGAGAAGGATGACCTTGCGCGGCGTCTTGAGTTTGGAGCAAAGCTCCTGGATACTGTGCGCGCCCTGAATATTGGTGCCTTCACAGGGTAAAGATTGATACGATTCGGGCACCGAGAAGATCAGTTACACCTGCCTTTTGCCTCGTTCTCCAGGAAACGGTCGACCTTTGCAGTGGTCCGATTGTAGGCAACGACATTGAAGCCTTTATCGTTCATGTTGAGAATCAGGTTTTGACCCTAGCCATAATGTGAGAAAAGATGAACGACACAGCGATGAGCGACACATTTACCATGACGGCCAAACCGATGAGACCAATGTCGCCGCTAGATAGGAAGACGATGAGCATGAGCAACTGTAGATATGCGCATCGAAACGACTCACGTAGCCATAGTCGATTGAAATTGAAATCCAAGTGGTAGATAAAGAAGAGAAAGTGGTTGGAGGGAAAGATGGAGAAGTTGAGCTTTTCATCAGTGATACTACCCGGGCCGTCCTCGGCTGATTCAGCTACTGATTTATTACCGACCGCCGTGACGCCGAGTATACTCTCTGGCTCTCGGTAGATTATGGCATTCGTGGGACAGACTGAGACAATACGCACGATTCTCCCTAGCAGGCTGACTGCAGCATAAAACCGGTCCCGGTATCTCAGACGCTCGTTCTCAGCTCCTGGTCGGTACGGCTGAGTTGAGAATCGTTGAAAACTTGCTTACTAATGCGGTTGTAGCCTGAGATAATTGTGCTTACGATGTATCACATGACCAGACTGATGACACCCGCTCGCACAGTTCTCAACATTGTCGAGAGTTCATTGAACTATACTATGGAATTTGAATCCTTCACCGCTTCTCCTACTCACTCAAATCATCTTTCACCTGTCTCAGGGTCGCCAAATATCTCAACTAACACTGTCATACAAGAAGGATGGGTCCTAAAGAAGAGGAGGAAGAAAATGCAAGGTGCGTTTCACATGTATCTTTATCTCTTCTATCGCCTTCACTTCCGTTGTTAGGTTTTGCCCGGAGATACTTCGTACTCTACCAGTCCGGTCTCCTGTCTTACTCGTTTGAGCCTGGACAACCAATTCGTGATCATATATCTCTGCCCAGTGCTGCCATTTCCACTGCTCCCGGACGCAAGGACATACACATAGACTCCAACAATGCTACTTTCCACATCAAATGTCTGAGCTCCGAGGACTTCACGCAATGGATGGCGGCATTCAGGTCATATCCTTCACTAGCAACCGCACTGATTGTCTATCCTGATGCGTTGTATAACTAGGAAATTTGTTGCTCCTGGTCCCGATGCTCGCAGATCAGCAAGCGTCAGAATGTCTTCGCGACAAGGCACTGTCAAATTAACCAAATCCGCTGTGATTGTAGAAGAGATGAGCCTAGTATGTCTATACCGAACGGTCTCTCTGCAGGTCTGACCATAGTGATAGACTATAAATGAGCTCGAGGAGGCATTCGCAGTTCTGAGAGACACTACCAAGAGGCACTCAAGTCTCGGTAGGACCAAGAGCGACAAGGATACTAGATCCAAAGAAGGTGCTTCTATGTTCGGTTTATTTAAGAAAGGTTGGCTTGCTCCTTGCCATATAAGTCGATTATTTACATCCCCAGAGCACATCATCACGGCACGACCGAGTTTGGCGCTGTTGAAAGCACCCGAGCAGACTCCGCTGTTCTTTCAGATTCATCGCAAAGCGCCTCTTATCAGCGCGTCCACTCGGCGATAGAAGCACTCAAGGCTCAACACGTCACTTTGATCAAATCGCTGCAAAGTATCTCAACTCTAGACCAGTCCTCCCATGTTTCTCCGCTTCCTTCTACCGTAGAAGAAGAGGAACATGCACCTGATCACGCATCCGAAAAGTACTCCCTTCCGTTCACGAGACGATCCAAACGAAACTCCGTCGCCACCACTGCAACGGACAGTTTAAATGAATGGTTTGATGCCTCTGAGGGCGAAGGTGCTCAGGAGTTCATATTAGAAGATCAGGTCTCGCCGGATAACGGTGAACAACCAAGCAGGATTACGACAAACGATAGCCGGAGCTCCCTGGGAGATGCGGATGATTCGAGCATAGACACGGACACTCAAGATAACAACTCTACGCAGCTTGATATCAACGACACCGTTTCTATCCCTGTGTGTGATGCTTCACAAGGCCAAATTGTCCGGAGGACACACCTTCCGACGCCCGTCGTAGGAGACGAGGGAAGTCTGTTTGCCGTCCTCAAGAAAAACGTGGGCAAGGTGCGTGTCTTGTCGGAACCGGTGACAACCCCTCTCACGCTCCCTTTCACTTAGGATCTTTCCACGATCGCATTACCAGTATCATTCAACGAACCTTTGACGTTATTGCAACGAGCGGCAGAGGAAATGGAATACTATGACCTCCTTAACCAAGCTGCCGCCGCCTCGAATGCAGTTGAGCGCATACAATTTGTCGCAGCATTTGCGGTCTCGAGCTACGCGCATACGAGACATCGTACGGGTAGAAAGGGCTTGTAAGTTGTTTTCGTGTTCGGGAACCTTGGCATTTCTCAGTGTCTTTCCAGCAACCCTATGCTCACGGAAACTTTCGAGGATGTTCGGATGAAATTCATCGCGGAGAAGGTGCGACACAATCCCGTAGAAATGGCCTACCACGCTGAGGGAGCCAATTGGGAGCTGTATGCCACTTCTGCTGGCAAGACAAAGTTCTGGGGTGAGTGAATGGATGTGTATAATCATCTTTCTCCGAACAATTACCGATAGATCGTCACAGGAAAAAGCCTTGAAATCATTCCCCTAGGCACCACTCATTTGAAGATAGGAAACGATCATTATCAGTGGTACGTTACTTTTTCTTAACATATCACCAGTAGCATGAGGTGAGGAACTCGACAGGAAAAAGCCGTCCTCCTTTATGAGGAATCTCATGGTTGGAACAAAATATTTGGAACACGTTGGCAAGATGACGATAGAAAATGTTACAGGCCATAATCGTTGCGTCCTAGAATTCAAGCAAAGCGGATACTGGGGTGCGGCCAACGTGGTCTCCGGGACAGTACACGACACGTCGGGACAGATTGTCTCCCAATTAGAAGGCAAATGGGAGGAACACTTCACTCATTCTGTGGACTCTTCTCATCTGGTTGTGCTTTGGAGAGCAACCACCTGGCCGAAGCACACACACGATTACTACGGGTTCACTGCCTTTGGTATGACTTTGAACGAGATAACTCCTGATATCGCTGACAGGCTCCCTGCAACCGACTCCCGTCTTCGGACCGATGTACGAGCACTAGAAGAGGGAGATTTAGATACTGCTGAAGCCGAGAAAGTTCGCATAGAAGAGCTTCAGCGTGAGAGACGGAGGAAGGGCAAGGAACCGAAGCCTCGATGGTTCAGGCAAGAAGATGATGAGTGGGTATATGCTGGTGGATATTGGGAAGCGCGGGCGAAAGGCTGGAAGGGGGCGAAGATCGACCCTCTGTGGTGATGTGGTTCTATTTCTTATACCATATGCATATCGTTCGGAAACTAATTATCATAGTCGATACTCTTATTATAGACTCGTGAATATTATACTATCCTTTCAAATTAAATAACACAAGATATCTGTCTAGTTGTTGGCCAATGACACTGAGGGTCGAACTCCAAGAATCTTCATGTACGATGGTCTCCACTGTGGACGCTCTTCGCTACGATGTCGGAAACAGTCAATGCGTCAATGCCCACTCTGCATCCATCATAGTTGCTCTTCCAATGAGGGCTTGTACCCTCGGTATACAAACCCCATTAACTTCGCAATTCCAGAACTCCCGGCAAATCTCCGCGCTCCAACCCTAGATGTCTCCAGTACTTGTGGAAGACCTATACGCCCTACTCCGAAGCTTCTCCTGGCGTCAACCCCTTGACGTATAAAGGCAGAATCACAATTGTTGAAACAGGAACAGTCACTGAGAGATGTTTTCACTAGCTGTTGGCGTTCTTGGCCTACTGGCTGGTACGTATGCGCAACAAACGATCTATCAGCAATGTGGCGGGATTGGATGGTATGAAAGTATTTCTCTAGTTCGTGTTCTCAGCTCAGTCTCAACTTAGGTCCGGCGGGACAACCTGCGTAAGCGGTAGTGTGTGCACCACGCTCAATCCTTGTATGTTGGAAATTTTATCTAGTCAATATATCATGGATCTTATAACCTTTTCATAGATTACTCGCAATGCCTGCCCGGGAATGTACCTTCAAGTACGCCTAGTCCGACCTCGGCACCTGCAAGTACTTCCACAGCCAGCTCCGGGAGCTCTACCTCCAGTTCAGCCGCCCCGTCAAGCACGCCTCCAGGTACGCATATGAATTACGCTTGATGCAGTATAGGTGATGTTCATATGCAGCAAACATGTCGGTGGAATGGGCCACCGCGTATGCCAAGGTAATCATAACATTAAACAGGAGTGCACAACTGAAATATTTATTTTACAGGCCAAAGCCGCCGTACCCAAGCTCTCCCTGGAGGATAAAGTGAACCTTGCAACAGGTGTGTAATCTATCAACAACTTCGTCGAAGTCTTCAGTATTCAACCTGGTGACAAGGTATCGGTTGGATGAAGGGCAACTGTGTTGGTAACACTCCTGCAATCCCTTCTATCTCTTTTCCAGGGTTATGCTTGGAAGGTGTGTGTACTATGTGTGACGTGAACATCTAGTGATATTGATGAGGATCGCAGACAGCCCGTTGGGAGTTCGTTACGCCGATCTTTCCTCCGCGTTCCCTGCGTAAGCTGTTCGTTTTAAAGACAAGTGCTCGGGGAGACCGATCTTCTCCGTTTCCAGTGCTATAAATGTAGCTTCGACGTTCAATCGCACCCTTATGAGACAACGAGGTGTTGCACTAGGCGAGGAGTTCCGTGGAAAAGGGGTCCATGGTAATGACCTTTGGAACTTACTGTTGTGCTGGTAATGACCCCTCTATCTCAGTGGCTCTTGGACCCATGATGAACTTGATGCGCGCGCCGGCCGCTGGTCGTAATTGGGAAGGGTGAGTGGACTAATCAGTTGCTATATGCTTTTGTTACCTTTGGAGATATAGCTTTGGCGGGGACCCGTATCTCTCTGGTGAAGGGGCATACGAAACGATCATGGGTGTTCAATCTACTGGTGTCCAAGGTATGCGTCTGTACTAGGGACTAGGGCTTAATGCTTACCAGCTGAACGTTCGGCCTAATGCTAAAGCTACCGCTAAGCATTACATCAACAATGAACAAGAGCATTCGCGAACGGCAAGCTCCTCTAACGTTGATGATAGGTTTGTTTTCGCTACGTTTCCTGAATTTAGTGCTGAGAGGGGTTCTGCAGAACACAACATGAGCTTTATGCTCTTCCCGTGAGTAATGCCAACATGCCAAGATATATTAACGATCAGACCGTGGTTCGTAGTTCTTACGCAGCGTGCAAGCCAATGTTGCCTCGGTGATGTGCAGCTACAGTTCAGTGTCTGATTCATCTCACTGTATAGTTCTAATAGACTGGTTCTTTCAGACCAAAGTGAGTATCTTCTAACATCTTATTGACCTTCTCATTCGAACACTGGTGGTCTAGTTAATGGTAGCTTCGCGTGTGAAAATGATAAAACACTCAATGGTATAATGAAAGGCGAATTTGGCTTTCCGGGATGTGCGTAACGAGCTGATTTCCTGTATATGATTGCTATTATCTGAGCACTTTCCACATCTCTTGACAGATATTATGTCAGGTAATTCATGTAGTGTGCGGGTAAATTCGAGATTTATCTCATGAGCATATTAGACTGGTCAGCTACACACTCCACCCTTTCAGTCAACTCAGGCCTAGATGTCAGTGGCAACATTATTCATTGGAAATCGCGCTGACTGCCTAACAGATGACCATGCCGGGAGATATAGACTATGGCTCAGGAACGACGTACGGAATTTTATTTGTCGTGAATATTAAGCTTGATACTATGTCTTTCATATAGTTACTTCGGGGCTAACCTGACAAACGCAGTGAGTAGCGGACAAGTGTCGGAGTCAAGAATGGATGTAGGTTCAATTCACAATTCTGGTCAATACAGATGCGTTAACTAGACTTCAAGGATTTAGCCACTCGGATTCTCGCTGCATGGTAGGTCACTCTTTCCCCTTCAGAAGACCCTGCTCTGTATCACTATTATACCAGGTACCTTCTTGGGCAAGACTCAGGTTACCCTGATGTAAACTTCAACGCTTGGGACCTCACTGCGCCAGTGAACAAACACATCAACGTTCAGGCGGATCACAAGGAGTAAGGTTCTACGTCTCAAACAAAGCGTGATACTTATGCTTTTTTCAAGTGTTATCCTTGACATTGACAGAGCATCCACTGTGCTTTTGAAGAACATGGGGGCATTACCTTTAAAGAAGCCAACAAGTATCGGGATTATAGGGAATGGTGCTGGGAACAGCTCTTTGGGGCCTAATGGGTACAGTCAAATCTCGTTTCGAAGGCCTCCGCTCACTCTTGGAGAAGGTACACTGATCGGGCTGGCGATGATGGTGTCTTAGCCATGGGTATAAGCTTATACACAATCCAGGAGAATGCTGATGCTAATAAGATTATCAGGATGGGGGAGCGGAACGGCTAATTTCCCGTATCTGATTTGTGTAAGTCCTATCATTAGTATCACGGCACCTTTTCAATGGCAATTAACTTGTGTAAATGCTAGCCGGTAGATGCCATATCCGCACAGGCGAAGTTGGACGGAACGGCAGTTTCGTCTTCACTGAGTGATACAGATTTGAACGCTGCGGCCACAGTTGCGGCTGACAAGGATGTTGCAATGGTATTCATCACTGGTAGGAGAATCTGAATATAAAGTGAATCAAATTGCGGAGAAATGAACGACTTTTCTAGCTGATTCGGGAGAGGGATATTTGACTGTCGAAGGTTAGTTGTTCGGAAGATCTCGAGAAACTACATCACTCAGCGCCTCTGGCAGGAAACGAAGGTGACCGAAACAATTTGCAAGCCTGGCATAACGGCGTGAGTTAAAGATCTACGAGTGGATTGTTGAGGATCTGAAAATTGTGACTTTAGGACACGCTGGTAGAGAAGGTCGCTAGTGTCAATTCCAATACTATCGTGGTCGTCAACAGTGTCGGCCCGATTATAATGGACACATGGATCGAGAACCCCAATAGTATGTTTACCTTCACCAAACTATCCAGAACATATCTAACGTTTTCTAACAGTTACTGCATTAGTGTGTCAAAGAACGAAACGAACGGGTTTGAGTCATTTCTGATACCCCACTTTAGGTCTGGAGTGGTGTCCCTGGGCAAGAAGCTGGTAAGCTGGATTCAAATGTAAACGGCTTTCAAGATTTGTGAACTTGGTGTTTCTAAATACAGGGCACGGATTGGCAGACGTTTTGTACGGTGTATACAATCCCAGGTAAGAGTAATTTGTGTTTTCTGCTGCTACTCCTCTTTAACGAGTGCACAGCGGCCGCCTCCCGTTTACGATCGCAAAAAGCGCCGATGACTACTCTGCTGAAGTTATATACGCCGACGCTCCCGACTCCGACATTCTGCAGGTCCCTTACAGTGAAGGCATATTCATCGATTATCGTCACTTTGACAATGCGAACATTACTCCGAGATTTGAGTTCGGATTCGGGTTATCATATACGACGTTTGACTATTCCAGCCTGTCGGTTGCTGGTTCAACCGCTGGTGGAAGTGCTCCTTCGGGTCCGGGTTCCTCACTCGATCCCTGGTATGTTTTGCTAGCCCATTCACTTCCGGAGAACAAACGAGTTTACACATCGTAGGCTGCATGACACAGTGGTCAACGTCACTTTCACCCTTAAGAATAACGGAACCGTCGCGGGCCACGAAGTAACATATCATTTTGCGTTCGGTCCTGCCTTTCGAATGCTGATCTGAGGTTTAGATTCCGCAGCTGTATATCACTCTGCCACCGTCTGCAAATGCGGCTCCTAAGAATCTCAAGGGTTTCGACAGTGTGTTCCTTACACCAGGTCAAAGTACTCAAGTGACGATGGGGCTCTCACGATTTGATTTCTCCGTCTGGAATGTAGTAACTCAGCAATGGCAGATACCGTCCGGAACAACATCGATCTCCGTTGGCGCTAGCAGTAGAGATATTCGTCTGACGGGTAGCATCACAAACTGATACTAGATAGTGGGTTTTCCGGTAGTAACTACGCTCTCGTATGATTGTCGAGGTACTGACACTTAACATAAAATCGACATCACTGATTCGTGAGATGATTTCTCGCTCCAATATGAGTATGCAGCCTACTGAGGCAGACCAGAGGGCCTAAGCCGTGTCAAACAACGTTCTGAGTGTAGCAATGATACAAAGAGAGAATACAGAGCCGCAAAGCAATACATTTCAGATCATTCCCATCCCATCCTCATCGTCGTTGCCCCAGCCACTAGCAATAACTTCCTCATCCGCATGATGAGGCGATGAATCTTGTGCCATGGTGTGATTAGGTTCCCTATCTGGCTTCACGCCAGTCTGTGGAGGGGTTGCCTCCAGTGGCTCTGGGCCTGGTGCTGTTGTAGACTGTGCACCGCTATACCATGATACTTGTACGGAACCAACCGTAGGAATGCTAGTACCCTTTGCGAGGCCCTGTTAATAGTTAGATAAATTGCGTAAATGTAAAGACTTGTAAAGGCGCTAACCTGCTCTGCCGCAGACCGAGATTTGAATGCTACAACCATGTCGCCTTCCTCAGTCTTTAAAACAGATTCCAACTGGCCTGTTGTCTGGATACAAAGGTGAATTCGTTTCATATAGAAACGGAGAAAAACCAGTCCCGAACCTCATACCAGTCCCGCAGCGCCTGTTCGCCCTCGTGGCTGACACCCTTTACAAGGAGTTTTCTGGGGCGATTGTCCAGCTTCATGCTAGCCCTAGGGGGGGCACCGCGTGAACCTCCCCTGAAATAGGTAGCTCGATATCCTCGGCCACGGCCTCGATAAGGACGATGAGAGATAGCGGGATACCCTGGTTGGGAATCATCCGAGATGCCTAGGCTGGCGGCCTGAAAAAATTGATTTGGTTGAGGGACATAAAGATTGTGCTAATTGAAAACTGACCTCAGCCTTCAGTCGCTCTAGCTTTGCCTTCAGATCCTCTGTACTCTCACTTTTTGCCTCTCCCGACTCTGCATCGGTAGTATGGTGCAGTTCGAGCTCCTTATTGAGTCTCTCCCGTTCCTTTTGTTCCCAATCACCCTGATCCGAGGGTACTTTTGAAGGCACAGCGACGGCGGGAGACGACGACGAGGCTTTCATCTCCTCATCCAATTTCTTAAAGCGTGCCATTATTTGCTTCTTCTCCTCGGATGACGCTTTGTCCAAAGAGGCCATGAGAGATTTTTGTTCTGTTATCTGCTGTTCGAGCAGCTGCTGTTTGGCAGCCAAGGCAACAGCGGTTGAGTTAGAGGAATTCTTTCGGTAAGTAGGTGCGGCGGTCGGTATTGAGGGGGCAGGAGAGTTTTCTATAGCAGAAGTTGATGTCTCCTTGACATTGACATTGGCGACAAGCGGGGCAGATGCTGCTAGCATTCGCCGCCCGGCATCGCCTTGGCCCTCCATTGGTCGATGCCAGAATATCTTGACAAACCGATTGTTGAAAACGGCGTCTTCAGATTTCCAAGCAGCATTAGCTTCTTCGTGCGTAGAGAAGCTGATGAGTGCCTTCCTTTGGGCCTGATCAATAGCTACGTTGGTGACTGTGCCAAATCGCTTGAACCAGTCGTTAACATGAGCCAAGCTCAATTTATCGTCGGGAATCTTCTCCAGCACTAGAGTTTTGTCGTTCCGTCGCTCGGGTCGGAACGTGCCAGCCTCACTCCCGAATCCACGTCCTCTTCCCCGACCTCGTCCTCGCCAATTTCCCATTGGCCTTGACCCGGGGGGTGGGCCCTCTGATATATGCCCCATCTCAACGTCAGAAGAGTAGCTCATTGGCGTAGAGGCCGAACCATTTATATAAGATGGTCCTGGTGTAGCGGCGTATTGGTTCGGCTGAGCCGTAAAGCCAGGCGTAGAATTGGATGTTGTGTCAGTAGAGGATGGGTGGGCGATAGGATTAGGTGTGACATCATTGTGTGCGACTTCAGGCGTAAGATCCTGAATGACGGGTAGTTCACCAGAGGCACTGACACTGTGTACAACGCGGCTACCTTCTTCCTGCGGCATTCGAGGTAAAACAGCGGGTCTCGCCTGGTTTCGTCCTTGACCTATGCCTCTCATGTCCATGCGCGCTTCGTGGGGATCGTATGCAGCTCCTGGACCCATGAACCCAACACCAAACATAGGCATGAAAGGCATGCCAGCACCTTGCATCCCAACGCCATTCATGTATAACTGATCAGGAACGAGCGCATCTTCCCCATGACTATATTTACAAAGAGCGCCACGAGAGCAAAACCCCAGATCTAGAGAAGAAATTTCAGTACATACAGTAGGGTTTTTGAGACAGAACTTACTGTAGTAATCTCTACATATTCGCCTTTGGTCTGGGGGTTGATACGCTGGCTGCCGGCCATTCATTCCTTCGCCCATGTGGGAAGTCCCATCTCTATACGCGCCGCCTTGCGGTCGACCTCTGCTCGACCATCCGCCTGTAGATCGAGAATCCTGGCCTCCTCTACCATTCTGATACCGCGAAAATTGACCTTCAGAGCTTATTCGAGGGCCTTTTGCTGGTGCTCTATTATCACGTTCAGGGCTTTCGAGACTTCTTTTCCGATTTCCGTCAGGAGAGGTTGGTATTGAGGGAGATAATAGGCCGTCTAAGGGGATTGGAATGCCAGTGTCGACTGACTGGCTAGGGAAGGTAGGAGATGAATCTGTATAAGGAAGATAGGACTTGGTTCGGAGTGCTGTAAAGAGCGTATCAATGAACGCCGAACACTCTATTAAAAAAGAACGGTTACTTCGACCACGGATGAGCAAACTCAGTACGTACCTTTTTCGAGGAACTCATCCAACTGCACCGTAAGCTCTTTCCTCATCTCTGGCTCCGGAACATTATGTTTCAATAACGCTAATATATAATCCGCTAGAGCCCCGGGTTCCGCATCACAACTGTTATAATTGGAGAGGTTTAGATTGACGAATTGGACATAAGACAGAGCCACCGACATTGGTTCAAGAGTCCTGACGAGCCATGGCTTCAGATGTTGAGCATTTGCCTGGTCAAATATCATTTGAACCAGAGATTGTCGGGCGAGATGTGGTCAAGGAAGGAGTTAAATAGGGAGGGAACTTGGGGACCGGTGAAAGTAAAGAGGCAAAGCAAAAGCGTGAACATGATTTGGTAAGCATTCGGCAACCAAACCGACGGCGGGAATTGCAATTGTGGATGCAAATACAGTCTGTTTATTCTGAGAACTTTATACATCATGTACTACATCTAGTATCAATGCAAAACGTGAGTGCGCGTGCTCCCCATCCTTCCAAAAAGCATCTCGCCTATACCCAACCCAAGTATGATGGAAATAACATACGCTGCTTGGAAAGTCCTGAAGAAAGATTGAAATAAGATTGTTTCCAACAAGGATCTGAAGACTGTTTAGTGTGCTCTCACATGATCGCTAACATGAGAATGTATCCGAGCAGAACTTGCGCTGCGTGGATTGCACCGCGAGGTATGTCGTGAGTGGCAATGAATGGGGCGATAGTTCGTAGATGTCTGCGAGATGCATGAACTGCAGGTGGCTGGGCTTTCAGTGAGTTCTCGTCTGTGTCGGATTCAGGCGGGTTAGTGACCAAAGAAAGAGCTCTATAGATTGTTAATGGTAAGTAATGATAAGGGGGAATGTAGTTGAGATGTACCGCTGCTTCCAAGTGCCTTCTAAAACAGCTCTGGTGGATGAGAGCCAGCGCTCGAATAGGGAGAGAACGACAAGGCCGATACAAGCACCCGCGATAGCGCCTGACGAGCTAGGATGCCATGTCTCAAAGTAGAGGTTATCACCTCCAGTAAAGTGAAGCCAGGGCTTCATCATCATTGTTACATTGGAATCCATAGTGAACGAGATGAGGGACGGAAAGCAAGATGGGAAAATAGAACTATGACAGTGATTCTGAAAGGACGTATCTCAGATCGTTGCAGTCCATGATCCGTACCATAAACGGGATAAGGTCTCTGGAGACGAAAGACCAAGGTTCATGTACCTATGAAGTAGGAATAACGAGGTCCAATTGAAGAGATACTATCAATGTAGCATGACTCAAGACTAGAGTTAAACTAGACGCTGCGCAACTGTGCACTCACAGAATACTTCTGGCAAATCTCAAGCGCAACATATAGTCCGGATTGCGAGCATATTCGCATTAAAATTAATCATCATCACGCGTGACCTGAATTTTATTCAGACTTTCAAGAGAGAGGACGCTGCCGACCTTCATCATGTCCATGCTACGAGTGTCTGCTTTGCAAGCCGTTAAAGCCACCTCTCGCTCAAATGCGCGTTTCTTCAGGCCCAGTCTAGCCTACAACCTTTTTGTTCGATTCGAATCGACTCAGCCACCTCCACCGGGAAGGCCTACACTGACTCCTGAGGAGAAAAAAGCATCTATCAAGGCAGCTCAGGAACGTGCAGATGAACTGACTAGGGACTGGGATGCGAAAGTCATCACGTATGAAGAGCTCAAGCCAAAGACACAGAGTCCTGCCCCGGTGAGATTCGTGAATTCACACCTCTCTCTCATGATGGCTCATGAATCCAGCAGAACTCGTTTCTCATAGATGTGCGAGAACCAGACGAAGTCATACAAGGGATGATCCCGTCTGCTGTCAATCTCCCTCTTACTGTTCTCGCCGAGTCTCTACATTTGCCTCCCCAAGATTTTACGCAGAAATATGGCTTCGAAAAGCCCTCTCAAGATCAGGAGCTCACATTCTACTGCAGGAGCGGGAAGAGGAGTACCACTGCATGCGATATCGCGAAACGGAATGGATACACCAAGTAAGTCGACATTTTCGCGGCTGGTTAGCTTGGAGTATTGACGTTGGGCTTAGTATCCTGAACTTTACAGGATCATGGCTGGATTGGATAGAGAGGGAGGGGAAGAAGTAGAGTATCCTTTCAATGTATCGCCTGAAATACACACGGACTTGTTAAATCTTTGTAGTGTTTCTGACCCTAACCCCAAGAATTCTGATGTTCTCTTCCGTCCTTCGTGTTGCGCCGCGTCTACTCTTTCGTTCGAGGCATATAATCAGAACTTCATCTCATGCAAGAATAATACGAGTACCATGCTTATATCGTCCCCAAGCTCGCTACTTGAGCACACCACCGCCTCAAATCAATGCTAGGTTCGCTATGCCGCCGTCACCGCTGCTTTGGTCATACTGAACTGTCCTATGCAACACGCAGCACGTTGTCTATGGAGGAGTACCATCAACTATCGGAAGAGACCATGGATGCTCTACTCGAGGAACTGGAAGCTCTATTGGACGAGGCTGGAGACCCCAGGTTTGAAGTCGAATACCATGTGCGTCTCTAAGAGTCGCGTCTACCCCAAGAATCTATACTCAATAAAGCCTGCATCGCAGAGTGGGGTATTGACCCTCAAGCTTGCAGACCAAGGAACGTATGTTGTCAATAAACAGCCTCCGAATAAACAGATATGGCTGTCCTCGCCTGTCAGGTACAGATGTTGGTTTACTATGTACGTGTCGTTGCGTGCTCACTCTTTTTCATACAGCGGACCAAAAAGGTATGACTACTCGGAATCCGATGGAACCTGGCGGTACTCTAGAGATAACAAGTCACTGAACGAGCTCTTGAATGAGGAGCTGGGTCAGACATTTAATAAACCCATTGACTTGACATTGTCCTCCAAAGTCTAAAATATAGTCAGGCTCAATACAAGAAAAGGAAATCTTGCTAAAACGACGTCTGATGAATTATCACGACATGCAGAATTGAAATGTATATAGCTACTGGCTACATTGTGATTCACGCGAAACGTTGGTGACGAAAGACTGACTCGCAGGAAGTGGATAGTAATACAATGCAGGTGAGAAGATATTTTACTTTGTAGAGACTGCAGATGTAGAGAGAACAACTATTTAGTGAATTATGAGAGGCCGAAGGCTGGATATCTAGATGCTTACTGGGTGTCACGTTCCCGGACCAGTGTCACCAACTCCATAACCTAGTTCACGTCGTCTGGAGAGGACAAGTGACCCGAGGAGTCTATGAACCATTAGACGGCGGAAACAAGCTGTCAGGGGGTGGACGAGCCGTACCTATTAGTGTCTTCGTAACGCTCTCTGACTGATCGGACTTCAGCTGACGCATGCTCTTTAGGCATGCCAGCGTTGACTTCTGCAAAACACGGTTTCAATTCAACAGTCTGATGTGTCCGCAGCTGTACGGGAACAGTTGGCATCATTTCCTTGTATTGAGAGGGATGACAAACGGTATGGTTCTCGGTGTAAATATCTGAGTGGTGGCTGGGAATAATTGATGTAGATGTCCGTTGGTCTACAGGAGAAAATGGCGAAGGGTGAGAGGAGGAGAAAAGCTGTCGATGTCTATGCAGAACATGAAGGTCATGCAGAAAGTTGTTGGCTGACTTGTAAGGTGAAGGCGGCCGAGTACACGTAATGGCTTCGTTGCCTCCTTGGTTCTGCTCCTCGTCCTCGTCCTCGTCCTCATAATCATGATCCTCTAATTGATCAGGCATTGAGCTCTGTAGGTTGCCCCACCCTCTGGATCTGCCATCTAGCACGGGTGGTTGCACCCGTCTTCGCTTTGCGTCATGCATCTTCTCTATAGGAGGCAATTCAGAGAAACTTGACGAGCATGGTGCCGGAGATGGGGCACGCTGACGCTTCAGCATCGTATATCGTTGAGAAAAAAAAAAGAAATGGGTAGCTTGTTGCTGGCACAAAGCAAGCAGTCTACTCGGTCATAGCTTTGAGTTTTAAGTTGGCCACAAGTCACGTGCAGGTTACGCATTGAGCCACACTTCAATTTGCGCAGTGTGGGCACACAACTTTGCCCAAACTACTCGATTCAGTCATGGACGACATGGACGTATTTCAGGCCATGGGCATCTCTGGTTTTGGTAAAATAAACCAGCAGAAGAAGCTGGATCCAGCTCGGTTCGACAAGAACAAGCGTTCTGAAGTGTGTTACATTTCCATCCGTACAGTCGTCTCGTCTCGTAAAGCTAAATCAATTACAGGGACCTCAAGCTGCAGAGCCTCCGACAGCACCCTCAGTCGCAGGACCCTCTTCTCGCCCTCCAGAACCTTCCAGAGAGGAGGTGGAGGAAGATGAAGATGATGAAGATGACCACGTTGGTCCGCCTGCTCCAGAGAAACCGGTTCAGCCAAGCGCTGAAGAACCGGAATACGATCCTGAGGAAATGGAGAATGAGGACGACGACGATCTACCTCAATTCCCCGTCACTCATGAAATTACTTTGCAAGACCATACCAAGGTCGTCTCGGCTCTTGCCCTGGACCCATCTGGTGCAAGAATTGCGTCAGGCTCTCATGACTATGATTGCAAGCTTTGGGATTTTGGTGGCATGGATATGCGTTGTAAACCGTTCAAAAGTTGGGAGCCCGCAGGAAGTTACCATGTGCGCCCTTTCTGTCTAAGTGGTTCGGCCTTGGAACTGACGGACAATGGCAGATTCATGACATCAAATTTTCGAACGACGGACAGAAATTTTTAGTAGTATCTGGTACGCTCCAAGCCAAGTTGTATGATAGGGACGGGGAAGAATTGTGCGTCATTTTCAAGGCCATGGAGAACTGGATAGCCTCACCTGACCATTAGGGCAACATTTATCAAGGGCGACCCGTATATCCGTGATATGAAGCACACTGCGTAAGTTCACTTGGTATTCCAAATCATCTAGTTGGATACTAAAAACGAGCTCTGTACGCGATAGTGGGCATGTAGGCGAGCTGTCTTCTTGCGCCTGGCACCCGAAAGATATGCAACAATTTATCACGGCGTCTGCAGACTCCACTATCCGGTAAGTGAACATTGGTTGTCATGCCATCATTTCTCTAGTCTGAAACTCCGATTCCAAATAGAATATGGGATGTGGAGAATAAGCGTAAGCAAAAATCTGTTATCGTGGTCAAGTCGAAGGAAAGAGGGGCTAGAACGAAAGTGCTGTCATGCGCGTACTCCTCTGATGGTGGTATGATAGGCGGAGGCAAGTTGTTTCATCATTTGTATTTTTCGATTGCGCCGCTGCTAAGTTTTGCCTCTAGCATGTCTCGACGGGGCGCTGCATTTGTGGAACACGAATACGAATTTCGTACGGCCAAATCTATCTATTGAGAATGCCCATACGAAAGGGTCAGAGACAGGTTCGATGGTCTTTTCAGTTGATGGGCGGACAGTATTGAGCAGAGGAGGAGATGACACCCTGAAGTGTTCGTTTTATGGGCGGCTCAGAGAAGAAGCTCTGCACTGATGTCTCTTTTTCCTGGCAGTATGGGACATTCGGGCGTTCAAAAAGCCGCTTAATATTCGGTCCGGTCTTACCACGCTGTACCCAAAGACTAATGCCGTGTTCAGCCCCGATGACAAGTATATTGTCACAGGGGTTGGTGCAACGACAAAAGGGGGAGCGGGAAGACTTCTCTTCATGAGCAAGGACAACCTAGAGACAGTGAAGGAACTTGAGGTGGACGCAACGCCAGTGAAGGTTTTCTGGCATTCGAAGATCAATCAGGTGGGATGTGATGGCATATTTTGAGCTTCATTTTCACTGACTATCGATGGTCGATCAATCAGATTGTGACAGGATTATCGAATGGAAAGATATGCGTGCTATATTCGCCTCAGACATCATTAAACGGAGCAAAACTGTTGATGAATAAAGGACCGCCGAGAAAGGTAACGATTGAGGACATGTCGGATGCGCTGGCTGCGCCTGCCATTCTTACACCGCATGCGCTCCCCATGTTCCGCGACGGAGACGGAATTGCAAGAGGGAGCAAACGCAAGAGAGACAAGGACAGAATGGACCCGAGGAAGAGTCGTCGCCCGGAACTGCCAGTGACTGGGCCTGGGAAGGGGGGACGAGTGGGAGCAAGTGCAACACAACACGTTGTGCAAAACTTGGTACGCGACACGACTCGAGACGAAGACGTAAGTGAAGCTACATTTACCTGAAAACTATATTCTAACTACACAACACTACTTAGCCTCGAGAAGCGCTGCTCAAGTACGCTCAAATCGCGGACGAGGATCCGCAGTGGACCTCTGGTGAGTGTCTAGCCGGGGTCACGTGACCATTGTGTGGCCATATTTGTTTGATTGCATCACTGACGTGGCGGTGTGCGCCGAAACCTTGTTTTTCCAGCATGGCAAAAGAACCAGCCCAAGCCAGTTTTTGCAGAGGTACCAGAAGAGGAGGAAGAGGAAAAATGAGTACTATCGGGATCAGAAGCTGAGAGGAAGCGATAGAGGGAAGAAAAATAGACGGGACGAATGGAAAAAAAAGGAGTGGGCATGGTGGTGGCCCCTGCGCGGGAGATCTGAACCTTAATTTCTGTAGCCTATAAAGACCTAGCCACCTTCCGATCCCCCTAACTCCAAAATCTTCCCTACCCTCTCCCGTCACGCTTGTGACTGTCACGTACATTATGAACGGCGACGCGCCCCAGCTCAGTCACGCTCAACAGCCCGATGTCGTCTCCAACGACGCTGAGCAGCCTCTTGACATTGTCGTCGACGGTGACGCCCAATCTTCTCTTAACGGCCATTCCGACCTCTCTCCAGTTTCCCCTGCTACCCCAGTTTCAAATGTGCTTGCCCCTGACGCGAAGATAGATGTAGATTTTCAGGAGCAGGAGAGTGACGCGCGCAGCGAACCATTGCCGGCCAAGACCACCCAGTCCGTTGAGCAGGATATACTGCGGGACGCGTCGACTATTTCCCAGTCAGGGACGTCCCCACATCCGGGTACGTCTTCCTTTTGTTTGTTTGTACTTCATTCCATCTAACCCCGCTTCTTTTTCTTCGCTTTAGATGCCATTCTCGTTGATCCTCCCGTCGACACTCCCAGCACCGCCGTCGTCGATGATTCTCAAGACGTTGACTCAACTATTGTGAATGGCGATGTCAACGGTGTCAATGGTGCCAACATTGACCCTGATGTCTCTATGGCTGACAACGATGAACAGACCCCTGTTACTACGCCAGGCGTTTCCGGTTCGTTCACCAGCGGCACCGCTGATTCCATTGGTATCTCTACATCTCACACCACACCCAATGATGCACCAGAGTATGACGACGAAGACAAACCACCTCCAGCTAAGAGAGCGAGAGTGTACTCTGATGCCGACAAAGCATCACTTGCACATGTAAGCCTCGTCTTCTTCTGTGCGCCGTTACCGGGCGTGCTGATATACCTTTGTAAAAGTCCGCATCACCTCCTCCCGCCTCTGCTGTCACTTCAAACGTCAACACTCCTGTCCCTCCTCCCTCATCAACAGAGTCTGTAGCACAAGGTCCATCGACTCTAAGCGTTGCTCAGTATCGTTTCTGCCAGTCGACAATCCGGTCATTGAAAAAGCTGAAAGATGCCGCCCCATTTCTGCGTCCCGTCGATCCTGTCTCGCTCAACATACCTCATTATCCCTCCATCATCAAAAACCCCATGGACTTTTCTACTATGGAGCGCAAGCTGACAGCTTCCAATCCTGTAAAACCCGATTCCAATCCGCAGAATCCGCGTTACTTCAGCGCGGACGAGTTCATTGCTGATGTCCGCTTGATAATGGCCAACTGTGTCACCTTCAACGGGCCTGATCATGTCATCACCGCTATGGGCAAGCGAGTGGAGGAGGTTTTCGACAAACAGATCAAGAATATGCCACCTGCTGCGGAGGTGTGTTCTGTGATACTGATCTTTTAGTGTTGTCAGACTGACTGATTCTAGATGAAGCCTCCTGTGGTCAAGAAGCAATCTACTCCCCCCCATATACAGCCTCCTGCTCCTGCTCCTCCAGTGCCGGCTGTTGCCGCTGCGCCTGCCAAGAAGCTACCACCAGCACGACGCCCATCTACCTCGATGCCTGTCATCAGACGATCCGATGCGCCTGAAGCCGTCGGACGTCCTAAGCGCGAAATTCACCCCCCACCTCCTAAGGATCTTGCCTATGCCGACGCTCCCAAGAAGCCTCGCAAGGTGAAGCGCGAAAAAGAGGGCGAGTCCTCTGAGCAACTCAAGTATTGTCACAAGATTCTTGTTGACCTTCACAAGAAGCAGTATTTTGACATTGCGAGTCCGTTCTATGAACCAGTGGGTGAGTATACGCCCACGTCTTGATATCTTTCATCCCTGACGGCGTGAATAGATTGGGTTCGACTAGAGATACCTTCCTATCCGAAGATGATCAAAAGACCCATGGATTTGTCGACAATAAAGAAGAAGCTCGAGTCAAATCAGTATCCCACTGCACAGAAGTTTTATGATGATTTTAAACTCATGATACGGAATTGTTTCACGTTCAATCCTGCTGGTACTCCTGTTAATCAGGCTGGTCAGGAGCTTCAGCGTCTTTTTGACGAAAAGTGGAAAAGCCTTCCTCCGGAAACCATGAGCGAAGATGAAGGGGAGGAAGAGGAGGAAGACACTGATGACGAGCGCGCCCGTAAGCTTCCGCGTACATGCTATGTACCCGCCTTTAACCTCGGATCAGGAACAATAGCGATGATGGAAAGTCAGATCGAGACCATCAAAGGTACTATCTCTGCACTAAAGAGCAAGCCCGCCAAGGATAAGAAGAAGAAGGCGAAACAAGAGAAAGCTCCTGTTCCTTCGACCTCGAAAGCTGTGCCCAAGCCCAGCAAGGCTACTTCGAAGAAAAAGGGCAAGAAGCCAGTAGCTGATGACGACGTACTGTCATTCGACCAGAAGAAAGATTTGAGTGAGGCGATTGGGAAGCTGGAAGGTGCAAGACTGGAAAAGGTTGTAGGGATCATTCACGAGGGTGTACCTGAAATACGAGATGTACGTGTTTTCTACTACTCCACTATAGCACTTGCACTTGAATTAACAACTACGAGATAGCACAGAAGAGATTGAACTCGAAATTGACCTTCTTCCCGCGTCCGTGCTCACCCGGCTGTATAACCTTGTCATTCGGCCGATGAAGCCTGCTCCACCCAAGCGAAATAGACCAGGCAAAGGCACGGGAACTGGCGGTTTGAAGAGGAAGAGCATGGACGAGAATGTTGAGGCAGAAAAGATTCGACAACTGGAGCAACGAATGAAACTCTTTGAACAAGGTCCCAATGGTAGTGCTGCCCCTGCAGCGCGCGCAAACGACAGTGAACACTCGTCCGACTCGAGCTCAGACGATAGCTCTGGAAGTGACTCTGAGTGATTTGTTTCTCCCTCTTTCCTATTTTTGTCTCTTCGGCCTCCAGGTCTCCTTCAGTTTGCGACCTGGATTATACTCTTAATTTGACCTACCTTATATGGACCTCTCCCGTGGGCCATTTCTTCTTCCATGCTCTTCCCGATCTTGCGCCTCTGCTCTCCTTTTTTTTTTTTTTTTGTTCGTTTCGTGTTATCGCCTGGCCAAGTCAGTTGGTCCCAGAGATTCAAGATCTTTTCCGTGACACCAGTTTCAAGGGTCTACTCGAGTTGTATTTTCATCTTCTTGCTAGCAGTAATGGTATCTTTACAATTCACCTAAAGCCGTTATTACAGTTGTTATAACAATATAAAATGACAAACAACTCAAAAACTACTTGGATTCATGGAAACAATATACTTAGAACTACAACAGACGACAAGACAGCGACGATAACTAGATAACGAAGGAATAACTAGTATTTCCTTTTTGAATTTGACTTTTGGAACTGTTGCCAGCCAATGCGGCTGACTTGAGACTTCGAAGGAGGCACAGACGCTGCACCATTGGTCTCAGACATAGTGATCGATCTATTTGAAAGCACCGCGGGTGGATCGCCGGGAGTAGTTGAGCCAATGGCGCCCCTAGTACCAGCAGGAAGTGTAGGGCCATCTGGAGAGGGCGGCGCAGGTATCGGGTCCATAGGTGGTGGAGGAATAGGACAAGTACTTCCCGATTCCAAAGATGTCCATCCACCTGTACGAAAGGCAGGCGTACGCAAACGAGGGTCAGTAGGCTGAGGAGCCGAAGATACTGTACTCCATCCTCCAGAACTTTTGGGGGATTCTGATGCGATGTTTGAGGGAGAGGGACCAATACTGGCCCATTGCGATTTCTTCAGGCCACCAGATAGAGGGGAGGATGAGGCATTCGATTCTCCAGATACACTGGCCCACCCAGAAGACTTGAACGCAAACGGTGTATCTGAAGAGGGACCGGAAGGGCTAGGTGCGGCGGCGCTGGGTGCAGCAGGTGCAGCTGTCATGGCCGGCTTGGCCATCTTAACACCGCTTGCCGCTGCTATTTTTCTGAGCTCCTTCTCCTCTCGCTTCCTCTCCTTTTCTTTTCGCTTCTCTATTTCTTCCTGGGGTTTTATGCGGGCATTGGCCTGCATATCCTTGAATCGCGCCTTGTGGTGATGGGCATAAGAATTCGTGTGTTCATCATATTGTGCTACATTCTTGAACTGCTTGTCACAGAGAGCGCAATAGAATGCTCTGAGGGTATCAGATATCTCGTTGGCAACGGCAGTACGACGTGCGACAGCAATCTTGATGAAAACAAAAGAAGAAAAAGATGAACTTGGAGAGAAGATTGATGGATTTCAAACGAACCTCTCTGGCTTGACGTTGTTCATCAGTTTCCTTCTGCTGGCGCTCAGAGTCGAGCCCGCGGCGCTGAGAAACGGTAGTTTCGATCATGCGAACATCTTGATTGACCTTGCCGAGACCAGTAGAGTCGGATTTCATCTGAAACGGAACAGGCTCGACACGGCCTGAATTTTTACTGATGAATACTCTGAATCCTGAAGCATTGTGTTGCGCGCACCATCTCCAGATAGTCCCAGAGGCTGACCTTCAGTCCATCCTAGCTTGGCGAGCAGAGCAAAGCCTTTGTTGTTGGGCTTGATTCTGGTTTCGACGGTGATGACCTCATGAGCAACGCCGCGGACGTACTCATCGTACTTTGATACACTGTCCGCGTCAACATCCATTGCCTCTGGCACAGGAGAAGGGGTACGAGAGACCAAAGAAACATCGTCGTCGTCGTCGTCGCCGTCACCATCATTGACGGATTTACGCTAGGAAGTGAAGGAAGGAGGAAAAAGAGGAGCACATCTGGAATGAAAGATATGATGAGAGAGTACCTTCAAGCTATCAGGATCCTCAGAGGTGGAGAGAGGAATAGCATTCCACCGTGCAATCGTACTGGCTGACATTAACTTGGAAGTGCAGCCGGTGTGACCTCTGTGACGCACGCCAAATTGTATCACGCACCAGGACGCGTCACTTACTCTTCACTGACGCGTACTTGTCCCACCTCTCTTCTCTTCATCATGGTCTGTTTTCTTCATTGATTACATTTATAATGCTCACATCTATTATAGTCGATAATGGAATATAACGGTGGCTCCGTCATAGCCATGGTGGGCAAGGATTGTGTCGCCATTGCCTCTGATCTCCGACTAGGAAACCAAGCCTTAGGCATATCCTCTAATTTCCAGAAAGTCAGACTTTCTCCTTCATTCCTTGCTTTTACACCTCAATTTCTCGTTCTAGATATTTCCTGTGACCGATCGCATCTATCTTGGTTTGCCAGGTCTTGCAACAGATGTGACTACTCTGTGTGTAACGCAACCATTCTTCTGTATTACCTACTGACGAAACGTTAGACGGGAAACTTTCCGATATCGAGTAAACATGTATACGATTAAAGAAGGGCGAGAGATAGAACCCGAGACTTTTGCACACCTCGTATCCTCTACTCTCTACGAACGGCGATTTGGACCGTACTTTATCGAGCCTGTGATGGCAGGTCTCGCAAAGAAACCGTCAGGTGGATTCAAGCCATTTATTGCAGCAACAGACCTTATCGGATGCCTCAACTTTGCCAAAGATTTCGTGGTAGCGGGTACAGCGAGCACAAAACTGTACGGTGTTGCTGAGGGATTGTGGGAACCAGATCTGGAGCCAGAAGATCTGTTTGAGACGATATCGCAGACCATGTTAAACGCTGTTGACCGTGATGCGTATTCTGGTTGGGGTGCTGTAGTGCATGTGATTGAGTGAACACTGTTTTATATCCAGTCATTTGTGTGCTAAACAATTTCAGTGAGCATGACAAGGTCACTACTCGTACATTGAAGGGAAGAATGGATTAGATTTTGTAATATATCATTGCTTGTTTTCTTTACACGCAAGAACTGAAGACACCAAAAACACATGATCGATTTATGAATACATTGAATATTACAAGGTAACGGCTGACACTTTAAAGCTTTAACACTTGCACTCTCCTGGCTTGCAGGCGCAGCTACACGTCGGAAACGACAATGAGCCATCGAAAAAAAAAACGTACGATACAGCGGGACTCACTTGGGCCCGCAGTTGCAGGTCTGACTGCCGCAGTGCTCGGATTTGATGACAATTTCAGTCTGAGAAGAAAGTCAGAAGGGCAGAAAGTAAAGTATAAAATCAGACCTACAGCGACCATTTTTGTGCGATTCAAGGGGAACTGGACGAGAAACGGGAGCTGGTGCAGGTACTTATACAGACCAAAGGTCAGACAATGAGGTCAGCGTACGTAGAAAATGACGTTGGTAGCGCTTGCGGGCGAAACCTGGCTTTTTTGGGAGAGCAAGTTCAGAGACGCGTCCATGGACCAATAACTTTTATGGGCTTGACTGATACGTAAAATCATCGATGGAAGACGGTAGGAACGATATCTGTCCACGATCGTGCGAGTGACCGTTCCCGAGTCAACAATTACTCGGGAACTCTTGCCATATACGACCACGACCACGGTGGTGAGACGCGCGCCAGGTCGTGCCGACGACGAGGGACAACGCAGACACAGAACAATGGTAAGCCTGGCGATATCGGTGATGACATGCACGCGTCGATGTAATATCAAGGATAGTAGTCCTGACAACTATTTTGAGGATACCATATGGTAGCGTAGTTGCTGCCCAGTCGACTTGAAGAGGGGTGGTGTTCCAGAACACCAGTCACGGTGAGATATCTGATACACGATATTAGGTCAAGATATCCTTCGGCACAATGTCCGGTGGCAAGAGGGATGTCATAGCCTAGGTGGGTGAGAAGGGGTGCACAACAACAAGCAGTGGTGGACAGCAACAGGAGAGTGATGAACGGTCAAAGGTTGTAATGAATACGATCCGACGACTGGCGGCGCTTGATAGGTTTTCTTCGAATTTCTCGCACAGAATTCCAGCAGGTCGTGAATTGAAGGATCGAAATTTAACAACATGGAGGAGGAGAAAGGAAAGCTGATGATTGAGAGGAAGCACAGGATGAGGGGAAGAAGGAAGAGAGGGACGAAAGGAAAAAGCAATTGTTGGCAGTTCTTAGTCTTATATAGCAGTTACCTCGGAACACATGAGCAAATTTTGCCCGGCGCTTTTATGCGATTGGCTGATATTCTAATCATTACGTAATGTGTTTTCCCTCCAGTCCAGGCAGACTGAACATCTGCAGTACATTCACTCAGCCACAAGTTGCAAATCAGCAATTGAGAAGATATACTACTGACCTCATAAATTGTTTCGGAAGGTACTCCCCATCCTCTCATGCCTTCAACTCGGTTGTCCATTCTAGTTCCTAGCATCACACCGATAACTGCACCACTTTCTTCTTCTATAATTGGGCCTCCGCTCGATCCAGCGGTAGGTAACGGTTCAAATAACAGATGAGAAAGCGCATCGTATGTTCCCGGCTGCCCGAGTATTAGTGCAGAAACAGATCATTGTGTATATGTACACACCATCGTTTCTCTCCCGGCAAAATCACGGTAGCCGAGAACTGTCCCTCGCACCCACTTACTCCAGGTTCCTCCTACCCACGGGGTCCAACCCGGCTCGTCAGGTCGTTCGTGAGCGACAAAGTGGGCACGGATCGGTGTCTGTGGTTGTGCTGGGTAGGGTGACACCGGTAGGGTCCGCACTGGAGCTCTTGCACAGGACAACAACATGAGATCTGACCGAGGGAGTGAGGAGACAATCGCAGAAACAGGATGTGTCGCTATATTCTCTGTTCCTGATATAACAATCGTCCCAGATACACCGCCGTTGTTGTCAGCCTTCATCATGAGCGGCGAGCGACGAATCTGTTCACGTTTTACCACTAGCCTTTGAAGGAACCAAGGCCGAAAATCCTCACCTCCTCAAAAGTATGGGCGCATGTAATGATAAGAGAGTCTCCGCTGTGATTAGATGGTGCTTCCAGCGCAAATCCGGATGCAACAGTTACTTTGTGGCTTCCCTCACCCCGAATGGAATGTGCCACCATTACCACGTCCGAAGATGCACTCGAGTCTGGCTTTCTTCCAACACTCGGACGAGATTCGTATGGCAGCGAAACATTTACGACACGGCCTGAGTTTTCGGAGTAGTGGTAAGCAAGGGTCGACAGAGACGTGGTGCAATCAGACGTTGCAGAAAGAATGGTTTGGTCTAGTAGCTCAGTAAAACTTGGAATCCTTGGCGGCGGAGGTGGGGGTATGTTGGGATTGACTAGAGTGGATGATACGGTCGCATATCCTCGACGAGTGCGATATTCATAGGTTTTGGTCGCTCTGCAGAATGCTCTCAACATGAGACTCTCTGGTAAAACAACAACTTTTTGTGATGATATCATATACGGGCCGTATGTCGGCTACAATTTACTACTACTGTCATCGAATATCTCAGCATCGTCGTCTACTACAAAACTACCAAGTATATAATCATCGGACCCCTTATCTCGCGGAGGCGAGCTCGAAATCTCAGGCCTTCGCTGATTGTTCAACATGCGTCCCATCCCAAACCTTGTTTGCCTCACTGGTCTGTGCGCAAAAACAGGTCCAGCTGGAGCTTGTGTAAGAAGCGACTGACGATAGATTTGGCTCTGATCATAAGAGGGCGAAACTTGAGTCTCCGGTAGCTCTTCCAGGAATACCCTATCCGATTCGCTTTCCACATCATCCTCGCTGTGGGATGAACCCTCGCTCATCTCGTCACCAGAATGTGCCGCTTCTAACCCATAGATCCATTTATCTTGAGCAGAAATTATCGGTCGCCTGTTCCCCATAGCTCGGTGATGTTCCGGGCGAGCTGAGGGTTCGCCTCGTCGGTGGAGTCGACGACCAGACCGAGCGGAAGTACTAGCCTCCGGAGACCCCAACTCCTCAGGCACTGAAACCTTACTTTGCTTCTGACCAATAGGTCGTATGGCAAAGGAGGGTTCTGGAGGAACGTTGGACTCTGAAATCGTCGGTGACAAATTGACGCGTGTTGCACGAGCTTGTGAACCAGATGGCCTGTTTGCAGCTGGTGACGAGAATAGAGCAGCAGGGTCGTGACTTGCACTGGTATCTACCATAAAGATGTCGTTATCCGAGTTGTCAGCAGCAGCCAGGGTGCTCCTGGATGGCCTAAAATTGGAAGGAGTTGGCGCTTTGACGATTTCAATCGAATCGTCAACGTCATATGGTGTCCGAGTACGAGATGCCCCCTGTATTTGAGACGGAGGAGGCGGTGACAGCGACTTCTCATACACAAATTCTATCGAGTCATCGACAGATCTTCTAATCTTAACACTGGGTGACGAGTCCACAATTTCCAGTGAGGCGTCCTCATCGTCTTCTATCAACCAAGCCATATTGCTTTGTTTCCTGGGCGATTTTGCTGGCGAAAGATTTGGAGAAACAAAAGGTTGCTCAAAATCTAGCAAAGAGAGTTAGACGAGACGCTAAACAGGCATGCTTCTCGTAGACCGACCTGACAGCGGATGACCGTCGCCAGAATCAGAGAGGTCAATAATCTCTCCGGATGTGACTGTCGGATGCTTGACCGCAGCGGGTGTGGAAGATGTGACTGGGAAAAGGCCATTTCCGATATCTATGTCATCGGAATCGTCCTCCCCTTTGGCTGCGAATTGACTAGAAGTCAGTTCAGTCACTGACTGTTCCTTCCTCTTCTTCTGCTTTCTCCGGCTATCCGTTGTTGCTGACTTTCGTAACTTGCCCTGGACTTTGGGCACAGCGTACGAAGAAGCAACGGGAGAGGCAGATCTTCGAACTGAGCCTCGATGTAATATCCCAGCCTCAATATCTAAATCATCTTCATCATCCTCGCCCATTTCTTCGAAATTCTTGGGTGTACGCAGCATTTTTCGCTTTTTGCTGCCTTTGACTATCAAATCTTTGACACTAACAAACCCCACGCTGGCGCCCTCAGGTACGTTTCGCGCAATGTCGTCGTTGCGCTTCCGTTTGATGCCCTTCTTAGAGGTTTCGCCATCGGTCGCAAAAGACCGCTTCTTGCGCGGCTCTTCGCGAACGTATTCTTGGATTTCCATCTCCTTTTCCAGACATTGAGGCTGGATATTATCGGGAACAAGTCGCTCCACGTCTCCGTATAGCTCCAGTTGGTCCCCATTGACGATTGTCCTCTGAACATCCTTATAGGTAGCTTTAGCTTTATCGAGATTTTGCTCTTCTCGACCCTCAGCAAGTAGTACATGAACGACACCCGATCGTTTCCGACCCGTTCGCCCAAGTCGCTGAAGCTGCAAATTATTCAGGAGTTGACATCAAGGGAATATAAAAGGGAAGACATAACTCACCATACGAATGGGTGTCTTCTGGGCATCGTAGCAAATGATGAGATCTACCTCTCCGATATCAAGACCCTCTTCTCCGACTGATGTAGCGACGAGCACATTGAACTCATTTGCCTTGAATTTCTCGATGATCTATCATCATAAGTAAGCCTGTCAGAAACGAAAGGTGGATCCTATACTGCCATACCTCTAATTGTTCCCGCTGACCCAGACCTTTTTTGCCCTGCTTGTCTGCCCCTTGCCCAACGAACTTACTAGCTCGCAAAAGAGGCCTCTCTTGATTTAGAGCTTCCACAATCTCATCAACGGCTTCTCTGTTTGTCACAAAGACCATAGCCCTAGTGGCGCTGTCACTTTCGGATTCACCCATCCTCGCGCCGAAATGCTGTATAATCAGTGTCTTCATCTTTTCCATTTTGGGATGAATCGAAAAGCCCTGTACACTTTGCGCATGTAATTCGTTCATGATGGCTTGGAACAAAGGATCAGCTCGAAGTGGCTTTGCTTTAGAAGCTGCCTTTTTTTTGCCTTCGTTAGCAGCCTCACGATTCAATTCCTGCACAGCTGTGTAGCACATCCCTATGGTGCCTTCCATCTGGCAATAGTTGAGTTATGTTTCCTCCATCAATATGAAACCACCAACCAGATACCCCAAGGTACGTGCCAGCGACGAAAGGCGCATCAAGGCACCGTGGTATGACCAGTTTACCGGTTGTTGTTTCCGCAGTTCTAGCATGCGGGCCAGACAATAAAAAGGATGCAGACGAGTCAGATCTCCTGGGTGCCAATTGTTCATATATTTCAGCGGCTTTTGGGTTTCCTACAATCATCACGCGTTAACAGCGCATCGAGGGGTTTGGCATCGCCATACGTACATCCATGAGATTGACGAAAAGGTCTTTAATCTTATTTATCTGAGGTGACATGGTTATGATGTGTTGTTCAACTCTCTGCAATTGTTGAATGAGAATGCGGTGCAAGCACGAACTAAGATGACAGAAAATACCTTCTCATGGAGGTACTCTCGGATATCCAGACTATGTTCATTCCGGATTTCAATCCGACTAATGTGTAGACTGTCCACAAGTTCTTGGACTGCTTGAGGCGTACTTCCTGGTGTCGCAGTGAGTGCTAAAAGTCGGAAATGAGGATTCTTAGACATCATAAAGCGGACGACTTGATTGTAAGCGTAGTTTCCTGTGGCTCGATGGGCTTCGTCTATGGATGCTTTCCTTCAGATCTTAGAAATTGCGCGAGTGAGATCGACTTACCAACGACAATGAGTATGATATCTAAAGCGTCACAGGTCGAGGTTGTCAAGTCATTGATGAAAGTCTGAGGTGTCATATAAAAAACTCTCTTTTGTACCCACTATATATCAACTCATATAAGCCACTGAAGAGGAAAGAACCCATGCGACCAACTGACTGCCCGAGACCTCATCGGCTTCGGATTTTGCCCAGTTAGCTCTACCGCATCGCTTCCTGGTATGCCGCAAGTACGATGGCATGCTTCAATTTGTTGGGCCACGAGAGGCTTAGTGGGTGCAACGAAGACGACTTTCCCTTCTGGAAACCATCGATAGACTATGACACTTCAATTCCGCTATGCAGGATTCCCGCCGAGAACGACGTACAATTGAGCATGACTACTCCCGCAATAAAAGTTTTCCCGAGGCCAGTTGGTAGAGCAACAATAGTGTTATCGAATAGACAATGTTTGACTATATTGAACTGATAATCACGTTTGGGATGGTTGAGTGGATAAATCCAATGTTTCGCCTCGAGAAGATCGGGCCTGATCTTCATTGGAGGAGGCTTGAAGAGATAGATGAGCTTTCGAAAGCTGTTTTGGATGATCACACTCACCGGGCTAGATACAAAATGGGAGGTTCATAATCAAACGAGAGGGGAACAATATGGACGAGGCTTACCCAACTGAAATAATCGACTGTCAGATGATGATGGACGAGAAATACTAATGATATGCTTACTCGAGACGAACGGGGCTGGGAACTGCTCAAACTCGACGTCTTCTTCTAGTTCTTCTCCTTTGTCTTCATAACCCGACCTTCCTTTCCCTTTACCCTTTCCCTTCCCAGTTTTCAATCCAGACTTGGCGAAAGCAGTGTGATCCCATTGCTTGGTCTTCCGAGACTGCTGGCGGGATAGCAACGAGCTACTAGACGGATCCATCCGTACGGAAGACCTCGGTTTGCTATTGAATGTTTTAGCTGGGATTATGTCTCCAAAGAGAGTGGTTTGGAGTGTTTCTTTGGATGAAGACTTTTGAGCAAGTGGCGCCGATGGTTGCTGTTTACCTTTGTAGGCGTCCTCTATAAATTTATCAAGAGAGTCGAGTTCGTTTGCATCTAACGAGAAAGAGTCATCGTATTCCGAGCTCGGTGCCCTCGTTGGAGGTGAAGCTGATTCATTTACAATCGCGCCACGCCCGGAGGGTGAAATGGAATTGAAGTGCGCCGCTTCGATAGCATCAAGCTGCTCAAAAGCGGACTCGTCCAGGTCGTCTTCAAAGTAGCCATCCGAGCTCATGAGAGAGATAGATTATGAGGGTAGTGAGTGAAGTATTAGACTAAGGCGGAAAGTCAGACCTCGGTCAGGTCAGACGCGTCCAAACCGCGACGACCACGTGTCATTACGTCATACTATCCCACGGAGCAAATCCGACTGCCAAAAGAAGGCATGAACGAAAAAGTTTTTATTCTTGCCAAATGCGTAACATGGTGGGCGGTATATAAGTTGTGCACTGAAATTTATTTGCGAGTCACTGTCAAAGTGGGAACTTGTGCTGACGATGCGATCTTTCACTGCTCTGCTCCTTGCCGGTCTCCTCACCGTCGTTAATGCCCACTTCCAGCTTCAGTTCCCCCCTCCCCGTGGCGCTTTTGTTGAAGACCAGGAGACTGGTTTCTGTGGTCAGTTCCTTCCTCTTTACCCACTAGTTGTACTTGTATTCACTTCCGATTCAGATGGATACACCTCTGTAGCTGCAAACAGAACTCAGTTTCCATTGAACAACGGCATCCTCACCCTGAACTCTGAGCATCCAAAGTGGACCGGTAAGTATTTTGCTAAATGGTGTAGCATCCTCCGTATTAAGCGCCAGCTTTCTCCAGCTACTATTCTCTTGACAAACGCGTCTAATCCGACGTCGTTCGACAACTTCTCGCAGATATTGCCATTCTTCTCTGCTACCATCGAAGGATCTTTCTGCATGCCCCTTGATTTGAGTCAAACGAATGCTACAGGTCTTCAAGACGGATCGAACGTGACCCTCCAGGTTCGCAAGTTCCGACCTGCTCATTGCAAGCCTAGTTACTCGAAGGCTTACCCCCATTTTCTTTTTCAGGTGTTATATGCCGCAGACGATGGCAATTTGTTCCAGGTATGAATAAGGCACTCTTATTCCGAGCAAGCTGCTAACTGTCATATAGTGTTCCGATCTTACCTTGTCCAGCAATGCTTCTGTTAGCAGCGTCTCGTGTACCAATTCGACATCATCATCGTCTTCCGCGCTAAGTCTGTCTATACCTTCAGTCAGTCCTTTGCTTGGCCTGGCCGGTCTTGCATTCGCGCTTCTGTAGTGACAAAATTTGTTGTAATGAGAATGTATGAATGGCATGCATGGTTGGAACGCTTTCATCATCATCTGCTGCGGCAATACAGTAAGTATGTAGTCCTAGTAAGTACCTTTTTACGCCGCCCGCGCGGCGCGTACGTTCCGCTTCAAATCTTCACATAAACCGTGAGCCGTGCCATTGCTATACGTCTTTCTTGGCCTGCAGGTGGAGGTGCTTGCTGCCCTGCCGACCCTGCGTACGTGGACTGGAGGGTGCCGGGTAATCCTACTGCTGACACAATTATTATTCACCAATACTAACCCTTAATCAAATGCGTGAAACAATCAGCGCCAGCTTGGGCTTGTGGCAGTGCGGCGGTGCCGCTTATAAAACTCACGTCGTACAAAGGGGCACTCATGATTGACTGCTTTTCCTTCAATTCGAATTAGTGGCCACAAGAGTTCTCTTCATCCATGCTCTTCAGATTGCGCTCAAAGGATACACCGTGGGAGGTGGTGGACAGAAAAACAGTTGACCCCATACCAATGTACGACGAGGACGAAGGTGTGCAGCGTTCTGACTTTACTCAGAGATATCTCACCAACTCGAGTTCACGTTCAGATCTCGAGCTCGATAATATGAGCGACGGGGATACTTGTGGTACCTACGTTTTCGACGTCAAGCATCGAAAGCAAGAGTCTGATTTACGAAATGCCGTTCTCTTTGCACGGCAGCAACTGCTCCAGGAGGTCGCGAAGAAAGACTATAACCTTCTTCTCCTTGAAAGGTGTGTAGATGTATTGTCTGTCAGCTAAGTGATCTTATTCAAAGGTTGCCTTCTAGCTGGGACTTGACTGTTTATCGTCGAGGAAAGCATTATCGCATCGAAGTGCAATATTGCGGGCGGCGTAAGTCATACTCTCTTATACTTTGCTCGGGATTTCTTAGCTCGTATCTTCTCTACAGCCGCACATGCACTCGGCAAATTACCAGCCTCAAGGCCACCGCCGTTCATGGAAGTGTTGAAAGATTGCGTGTATTCTTGAATTTAATGTAGAGGAAGAAACAGTGTATTAATAGTGTATCTGTACTTTCATCACATAGACAACATACCCATCTCTATTCATACCGCTTTACGCCTGCGTATCATCAGCGCTGCGGTGCACATCAAGAATGAAATCAGTATCAAACCAAGAAAGATGTTTATAGGAGTGTATCGGTTACACAGCAGTCTTATCTATTTGACTGGTTGGCCTCATTGCATAACCTGTCCATGACTAGCAAATAAAAACTTATGCATATCTCTTTCACAAGTTGACTGAACACACTCACTTCATCGTATAAAGCAATCTTTGGCGCGCCAAGCAACTTCAGACCCAGCCACAGGATACCAGCTGTCATCCCACTGCCGCAGCTAGTCACCGCAGTGGCGTCGCCCTGGATTAAGCGCCGTGTGTGGACCTCACCTACAGCATCGACAAGCGCCTTTCGGATTTCCGAGGGAGTTCGTACCGTCGTGTAAGTAGAATTCTGTGGACCTTGTACTGTCTCAAGGAACAGATTAAATGGTAGCGAGAATGAATTAGGTATATGACCAGAGGAAAGCCCCGCGCGGGGTTCGGGGTCAGTACCGAGATACCTGAATGTGAAAGAAAGTTTAAGCGCATTTGAATAGATGTTCGTGTGGGAAGCCGGAAGAACGGTTCATACCGGCCATTTGGACGAGCGTCCAAAACTAGCTCTGCTTCGAGAGATTTGGATGGATTCAAGCTAGAGTTATGAACAATCTCCTCATAGCCTGTAGTATATGTAATGTCAACTGTGTTCGACTTGAAATAGTTATAACTCTTACTTCGGATCGGTTGGCCATCAATGGCAGAAGTCGGGTATACCGTTCGGTGAGGTTGAGCTGGAGAACCACTATCGATGGAGAAGGCTTCTGTTTGCCACCCAGGAAGACCGCCATTAAGGACGCTAGAATTGATATGTCCGAAGCTGCGGAACATGAAAAGTGCACGAGGAGAGGAGAACACTCCATGTGTATCGTAACTGGTATACAGAATTGAGCAGGCAGGTTAGCTTGAGAAGAGATCCCGTATACATCACGACGTGAGACGTGGGGCTAACGCCCCATTTTTCTGCAAAGATACCTGTAAAACGCGCATAGTACCGTAGGTTATAGTACATACCACAGGCGTCTGCGAAGGCACGTCCCGATGGCATCATATGCTTCAGTCCTAATTCATGAGAACTTGCGACCTGGAGCAACACTGGATGAAGCTATCGTGAATACAAGTGCGAAAATGGCACTGACCTCGTCTAGGTCAAGGAACTGAGCACCAGGAATGCGCTTCTCCAGGAATTCCTCATATGGCTTCCGAGGCGAGTTGGGCATGAACCAGGTAGCGTCTAGAACAGCTACATCGTTTTTTTCTTGAACAAGCTTGTGCAGCTGAGATGGTGAGATTAAGAGAGGAACATCTGTTGCGGAAGCAGACATATAAGTACGGAGACTTTGAAATTGGAATTGGAGAGATCGACGAGCAAGAGACTGCATCGTTGTAGGTTCAACAGACGTAAACATTACTTAGCTGCTTGCCCGACGCTGACATAGTCGCCTGCGTCGACGACCACAACAACGATGCCTTCAGATCAAAGTACATGGCTTATCACTGTCCCTCTCAATGGCGACTCAGAGGGCCTCGTACAAGAGCTTTCTTCAAAGTTGTCCTTACAGTCCAAGTCGTTCTCTCCTAATTCTATCGCCGAAATAGCTATTCCATCCTTCAAGGTCTGATCATCTCCATCGTAAGTATCTGATTGGTCTGCTGAATACTTGCATAGACAGGGACTCTTGATTCTCTCATCGCCCTTTCCGAGGACTTGCCTAAGCAAGATACTTTCTTCATTAACACCGTTGCGAAGATTGTGGACACATTGCGCAACTTGCTCAACAACGACCCCTCAAAATTGGCTCAGCATCTGCTGGTGAACGAGAATAGCGTAGATGACTATCTTCTGAAGAATTGGAAATGGAATGAAGGCCGATACGGAGTTCAGAAGGGGTTGAGAGAGATGGCCGACACTTTGAATAAAGTCGGTCACGTCCTAATTCTGTAAACAATTTGCTGAATGTCTCCTCATCACAGGAAATGGCATCGATAGACAACGCTACCAGAGCAAAGCTCACTAATTACAACCTAGTCAAAGGATCACTTGTTCAGATGCAGCGCAAGAAGACGTATGTGCCCACCTTGCTGGTCGTCATAAACTGGACTTTTTAAAGTGAAAGCGTGTAGGGGCAACTTGTCTGTGCGGTCACTAGCAGACGTAGTCTCGAAGAGTGATTTCGTTCAGGATTCGGAATATCTGGAAACGTTACTGGTAGCGGTCCCTAAGTGAGTACTTACGTTATCTACAGGCTACGTTCCTCATCGCAGACAGGAACCTTGTAAAAGACTGGAACACGAAGTATGAACGTCTCTCGAACATGGTTGTTCCGAGATCTTCGAGGTATCCTAACTCTTACCCCTCCTAACGATATTCGGAATGCTAAGTGCCTTGTTTCGGACCAAAGATCTATTGTCTCGGACGACGAATATACCCTCTTCAATGTTGTTATTTTCTCACGTGTTCATGACGAGTTTGTGCAGCAATGTCGGGAAAACAAGTATATGATTCATTATCTATCTGGTACTCGATTACTGACATAGTAGACAGGTTCATAGTTCGTGATTTCGTTTATTCTGAAGAAGAGGTTGCCAAGCAACAGCAAGAACTCGATATGGCTGATACGACGGAGAAAGAACTATGGGTAAGTGATTTTTGTTTTCGCGACTTTATATTTGCTCAACAACATTACAGACGGAACTTCTCCGTTTATCGCGAACAAATTTCTCAGAGTCCTTCCAGATTCTAATTCATTTCAAGGTCATCCGACTATTTGTGGAAAGCGTGCTTCGATATGGTCTGCCTGCAAATTACGTGGGCGTAGTTGTCAAGGTATTTCGTTCTACTTGACAATATATTCCTCAGCTAAACTTTACGCAGCCTGACCCTAAGTCGGTCAAGAAAACATTTGGCGTGTTGCAGTCACACCTCGCATACCTACGATCTGGCTCCAAAGGAGCTAAATCAAAGTCAGGCGAGACAGAGGAGTTTGTAGGAGAGTATCAATCATTAATGGAACAGGAATTTTATGACTTCGTCCTTTTTGAAGTTCCCTGGATTATCATATAACACATACCAAGTATCTGCACTTGTAATACTGCTACAATTACCTTATTATTCAACGAACATTGGCTTCGAGAATAGGATCTATTATGAGAATGGTAATAGTACGAGACAGACATCGGCCAGCTACCGAGAGGAAGATACGAAATTGTACACGACAGGACAAAAGTATTGAGACTAAGACATCAGCTAGATCAATGAAAACTAATTACATAGCGTCACCTTGCAGCTTGAGATGGAACAGAGAGTTGAGGAAATAGTGGTGGTTAAGTAGTAACGAGCTGAAATTTCTCCACCTCGTGTTTTGAGCGGACACTGTCCGTGAAATAAACAACTCTGGAAAAACTTTAGAATCACAACCCTAGGTTGTGCATCACGCGTGTGACCTCGTCGCTAGCTTCATCCTCATTGTCGAACTCGAGAGTGGCGGATCTTTGCGCGGATGTCCCAATGACAGCAGACCGTGTTCCATAAACACTGGGAAAGGAAGGAGCAGTCGCTGAAGTTGGGCTGGAGTTACCTCCAGTATCTCCAGCAGAATTCGTAGGCGAGTCGGGAGGAGGCAGTCCAGAAGACTCCGTGATGCGGGAAAGAGAATACGTCAAATCCAGGGACTGCGCACGATTTGTCAAGGAGCGCGGCTTGGATATTTGCTCTTTCAGTTTTGCCTCGAGAAGGGAGTCGGAGCCTCGCTTGACTGCGTCTTCGGTGTGTCTCGTGCGAGATGGAATACCAGAGCCCTATATGAATATGATTAAATGCGACGAAACTTCCAGATTGAACAGAACATACGATGGGAGGTAATGGTGACCAATACTCTGATGAGGAACCAGTGACATAGGATGCTTGGCTATCATCGTGCTCTTCGAGGTTGTAGATATAGGCCGGGGCGTTGAAAAGGGCTTTCACATCCGGCGAGGAGTTCGCAAGGCGAAGGCGACGATCAGGATCGTGTACTGGGCGTCCAAAGTCTGCGGATTCTACAAGGAGCTGTGAGAAGAATGTCACTCGACAAAGGCATATACATACCATGATGTGTTTTTGCTGTCGAAAGTAATTTACTGTCAAAGTGAGGGAAGGCCTCAGCAAAGGAGTCGCCTCGTTTGTGTGTATGGGAAGTGGGTGAAGGATAGACACGGATGTTATGATTGTGCAGGAACTGTTCAAGCATTTCTCGCGCGGTGATAAGGAAGTCACTATTGCTGCGTTGACATCGGAACTTGAACGAATAATCCCCAATAGTATCTGATCCACTGGCGCCGTTCAAGGAGGGGACATTCACGTTGGGGACGATTGATACTTGCAGCTCCCGTTTTACTCGTTCGACCAGGCTTATGAACTCGGGAGTATTGCAAACTCTGGGTACATCGGAGCTTCGAGGAACGGCCATGTCAGCCTCGAACGGAACATGATCCTATGTCTCATCAGATGAATTAAAATAGACAAAATGCGTAGCACGATCCAGGAGCATGGCGGCAGCGATCTGTACTTGACTTTCAGGGCCAAAGATAGTGACAACATCAGAAGCTGTCTCCTTGTCAGGGAAACGGACCTGAGAATTTGTTTTCGTTTCTATATCATGGATGAAAATGCTCTTTTCGCCGAGTAATGTGCGATGATAGCGGCGAGGGATGGAAACCGTCTCATTCACAAAGTCTTTATCCTTGGTATGATCAGCGAATATGGACATAGTGCAGCCAGGGTTGCGCGACTGACCTTGGGGTTTACCAGTTCCATAACAGATTGCTTGAGATTGTCAAGATTAAGAGCGTTCTTAGCCGGCGTCCTTGCGATGACATTATCGTCATTGTCGTTATATCCACCCAAGGCAGCAAACTCCTCGGCGTTCGAAAACTTGACATAGACCCCATACTTTTTCATAATTCTCTGAATGCTCCTGCCACCAACACCGATAATACGCTTGTGGTATGCTTCCGGTACATGAAATGATATTTCGGCTGGCAGCTCCTCCTGGAGTAGCGTGAGACCCTGTAACACTGAACCATCGGGACCTGAAATGTCGATGAGGAAATTATGATCATTGAAGGTCTCGAACTTGATCTTGACATTGGTAGTTTGCATGATCTTGTTAATCTTCCCGTTCTTCTTACCGCTAATGAACTCGCGGTGCTCATTCGAGAGCTCAATTTGAAACCGAATTTCGTGGTGGAAAGCCTGAGGGCGAATTAGAATGCAAAAAAAAAAAAAAACTACGACATCACAAGAGCCACAGTACCTTGATGATATCCAATTCCATGATCATCCCGACTGCTGAACGCACTTCATGTTCAAGGCCATGGAGTTCAAAGCACATGCTTTTAAATACCACTTCAGCACCAGTAGCGATTGAAATCTGTTTTATGAGTGTTGTGACCTGAGAAGCATTGAGGGCTGGAGGAGGCAACAGGGCATTGAACTGCACGGGTAAAAGCCAGAAGGATCCAACATAATATTGGCAAGCCTATCCCTTTGCTTTAGTACGCTGTTTGAACAAGAGAAACTAAACATACAAGTTGCATAATGGAACGGATTGTCCGCTGAATATTTACACGATTGTCGCCAAAGACTGTGATTAAACTCGTGGAACTACCGAGAGGAGGGAATTGAATAAATGTAGCATTGTCGTTCATGATGCTTTTCAAGTCATCCGGGCGGTCAGTTACCATCCAGTCCAGCTTTCGCGGGAGGATAGCAGTATCCCTAGAAATGATAGATTTGCCCTATGGAAGAAGGATTAAGAAAAGCTCGTTTCACAAGAAGGTGACCAACCTTGTTCACTGAGACCTGATACAACATGTCTCGTGCTCGCTGCACTCCAAAGAATTCACCAGTAATCCATATGACGCCCCCGTTCCTGTTGATAGCAGCGGAAGCATTGAGAACCTCGGGGCCCACGAGCCCTTGTAGCGGCGAGGGAAGGTAAATATTGGTGGCAGTCTCTTCCTGGATCGACTGAAAACCATTGCGCTTTCTACCGGCTATGATCGTGTGTAGCTTGTGGTCAACTTCGCACATTTCCGAGTGCAACCCGCTCTAGAACGACTTTTGAATCCTCAAATCCCGAGAATTTTGTACGAAAGGCACTCACCAATTCGTCCAGCATGACCAGCAGCCGGACTCGAGCGAGATCGACAGAATCCCCAGGCCCAGTGATAACAAGCTCACAGATGCGTTCCGTCTCTAGGCCTGACCACCCAGCACTGCTACTGATCCCATCTGGCGGAGTTCGGTTAGAGAGCGATAGAGGGCTGTTAACAACGGCAATATGCGCCAACGTCTGTGAAGCAATGTCATCCAGACGCCGCCTAACATCAGGCTTGAGAGCAGGCTTCGAAGAAGGAGAGTCAAGAATCTCGGAACGTGTAACTTTAATGGCGGCGCGATGCTTCGAAACGAAGTGCGCTTGTAAGCAAGCGGGGCGTGTGCAACCATGAAAATCATTACCTGTATTGGACACTCCTTCAAAATCATCCCTCGAGTGATCATAACTTGCTGGTATGCACCAGTGATGGTAAAATTCCAGCCTCGGCCATGATCGGCCAGGAAATATGAGACGTGACAGCCATGCAAGGTCATAGCCAACATAGCAAGTTTTGCAATCTGCTCTGCGCTCTCTGCTCCAGCGGTCTCCTCCGAAATCGAGCCATTATTCAACTGAGACTGGAGATTGGAAAACGGGGAATCATTTGCAGTTTGCCTGAGCTCTGCAGGACCAGGAAAATCGAGAGAAGAGGTGGGGGAATGAATGTGTCGCGACCTGCGTGGGTAAGTGAAAGACGTTGTGTAGACATCCATGAGTATATGCGAAAGGTGAAAAAGTACAGAGAAGAGATGGTAAGCGGGGAGCTGGAGACGAAGGGATGCTTGAGGGTATGTGGATAATAGGAGGGTATTGACACAAAGTGGTATCAACCTGCCCCAGGTTTTTGAAAGAATAAAAGATCTTTCAAACAGACACGAAGGAGAAAGCTGGGAAAGGAACAAGACCAGTCAAGATATAAAACCGAGGATACAGTATAGGAGCAGAAGAAAACGAGACAATCCAAAAGTCTCACTAACCCGCTTGACTGTCCGAATAAAATAAGAATTATAGCGGCCCTTGAATTTTCAACACAACAACCTCCCACATCAATTCACAGCCGCTTCTCAAGTTCTTTCTCGTACTCACTGCACATACATTTCCTCTCTTTATACTTACATAGAAAAGTGTGCTGGACGACTACGTATTTCCTTTCTTGCTAGCTGAAACGCACTACATGCGCCGGCGCAACGAATTGTGTCGCATTATGTCATGCTCTAATATATCACTACTCGAAAAAACCTTCAACAGGCTCCCAGTCATCCGCTGCGCTGTTGAAGTCGAACAACTTGTTGAAGCAGCTTTGTCCAGGAGTCGAGAAATGTTTGTAAGGCGAGCTCGCATCCAGCTTCGCTCCACATCGATAGCAGAAGTGTTGCCCGCACTTGACACAGGTCATCTGAAGCTAGAAATTAGAATCGGTTCAAAAAACAGTAGAGGAACACACATGATTGCATCCTAACGACTTTTCGATTTGGACATTGCAGCCAGGACAGGCGGTTGCCGAATCCGTCAGCCATTGTTTCAGCAATTGCTCTTCCTGATATGTCGTAACCAGTTTAGTGATTGTAGCTCGGCCAAAACGTTGTTCTAGCAATATACGCTCTCTTGAGCCTTCCGGGAGCGCCATGTACTCTAAAACCAACGTCTCGTATGTTGAAATGGGACAGGGTGAAACAGGGCCGTGCCTAAAGATGAAGCGAACATGTCACACAACTTGATAGAAACTAAAAAGAACAAAACAAAACAACTTACCATGTACGCTTGCAGAACGAACAAAATGAATAGGAGCACGCTGAACATGTTCGCAGCCTCTGCCAGCCTGATTCCTCTGGATCCGGGATACGAGGTTTGGGAACAGGTTTTTGGCAAAGCACCATTGGGCAATGCATGATCGTTGGATCTTTGCTCTCACCATGAGCTGTCATCATGCACCTCAGTATTATTCAAAGTCACCTTTTTCCATAGCAACCTTCTCTTTGAGCCATCGCCAACGAACAACCTCCTCGTTCGTCACGACCCTTGCAATCTCCTCTTCCTCGGCTAGTCTTCCAGCTTTGACACATTGAGGATCGGCACAACCAACGCGACCTATATCTCCTTCCTTTATGCATAAGCCCCAAAAATCTTCCAGACAGCTGCGACAAAAGATATGGCCGCAAGATAACTGTAAACACCTGGATCCTTTGAAATACGATAAACATATTGAACATGGATATGAATTTTGACGAAATTTGTCAAATCTCGCAGTAGACTCGTAGGACGACAGTAAAGGAGCTAGCAGGTGGGGGGTAGCATGATGGAATCTAACTGGACGGTGAGCGAAGAACGCGCTAGACCTGAACAAAGACACCTACTCCACAGCGCCAGATAATTTGGTAAGCCCTAGCCTCTCCAGAAATTGGCCACTGCGAATGAACTCGATCCATGTATACAATACCCCTTCTCCCTCTTGCCACATTTCGAGCAGACGCATATGAAGTTGTGCTATGTGAGGCATCCAAAGATGCGTTGCTCGTATCGATAGAACCTCAGGAGGTGAACGGATAGGATATGACGGAGGTAGAAGAATATGTAATAGCAAAGGAGGTAGTAATGACAAGGACAGTGTTTGGGAGTTGGACGTTGTATTATTGGGAACAGAATCAAGTTTGGGTGCATCCAGAATCGTGACGGATCGAGGGTCACCAAATTCTATGGGTACCTCGAGCTTCAACGAAATTTCCGATATGTCATTAGAAGCGTAGTCCGGATAGATAGCCTACACCATCAATGTAAGTACAGTGTCCACATTACACAAACGATGAGCAAATCAGAAATTACCTCAAGAACCTCCCATTCTTCTCGTTGGAGAGAATGACATTGCTCAAGGATATCATCTACCATCACTGCTTCTCAAGAATTCGGGTAGAGATGACCAGCAGATTGCAAACTTGTAATGGCGAGTAGATGGCGGGTCATTCTCGATGAGAGGAAAGGAATCAGCCTGACTCAGACTGCCGGACCGAGTCAACACCATAAGGTTAGGGTTTAGCTATTTAAAACTTTCTTTTCATCTCCCCTTTGCATGGCCTCCGTGCAATCGTTATCATCATCCCAGGACTTTGTCAAGGCTTTGAAAGCACCCTCGGATCCGCCAGTAGAAAATGGACCTGCTAAAATAGAGATTGCACGTCAAGCTTGGGACCAAAACTCGTTCTACGCACCACGAAAAGGCGAAGTAATCTCGGAATGGCTTCTTAGTCGCTTATTGAAAGACAAAAACCAGGATATGTGAGGTTTTAATTGTCTTAATCAAATTGAAGAGAATCTTACAAAACTCGTCGTCAATTTAAGAAGAGTTAATCCCGTTCTGGATTGTCGATACTGGAAACTTCTAGTGGACGTGCTCGAATCCCTGGAACGATCATCTACTGCAAGCTCTTGGCTTACACCCCTCCTTCTCCGCATTCCTTTTGCACCAATTCTCATAACATTTCTTGACCGGTTGCCGGAGCTTGATAAGGAGTCTCGTGCTGAAATCACGCCTCTACTGCGATTTTGCTTCACCAGAATTTGGCCCATATATGCATCAAAAACTAGTGTCGAAGTCTTCCTGGACTGTTTCGGCACGCTCCTCAGAGCCTGGAAGAATCAGTCGTTCAATGAAGACGTCGCGCAAATTTGCATAGAAGTCGCGTTCTCTTTTCGTCGTTCACTGCTAACAACGAACGCGAAAAAGAAGGCATGCTATCAGTTCACCGTAGTCAAAAAATACACGTCTAATGTAAAAATAGGTTTATACAGCTTTCATTCAAACTAGTTTGGCGGATTGGATCGCTGCATCGACTTTTCCACCGAGCCCGAGGTATCAAGATGCGCTCGAGGCGCTGTATTTGTCTGGCGTTGATTGTCTTTTCAATCTCGACATCCTCCGAGACAGTAATTCAGAAAGCCTACTATTTGACGCCCTTGACAAAATTGATCCGAGCATTACTTTACCTATTGTCCCTCGATTGTATCGTTCTTATATCCAAGTCATTAAGAAACATCGCGGAGTTCTTTTTGGTCAAGGGTCTAGTCATAATCCTGAATCCATGGAAGAGCTTCGTGACGCAGGCATGCGCTTCTTTGCCTGTTGTCAATCGCTTATCAGCAAAGCTAAATCTAAACGCGAGGCCTGGAGAACTACAGCTTTCCTTCTGGACTCCATTGACCAAGAGAATACCTTCAGCGGTCGGCGGCTGGAGAATGAAAGTATACTCAAAGGCTTAGTACACTCAATCCTCAACGAGCTAGCTTGCAATCGGAAAGGTGGGCATAATATATCATGGAAGAACCTAGCTTAATGAACTTGATGTACAGATGTCGTTTGTCCAGCACTTGAGTGCCTCGCAGGGATAGCACGACTCGACTATCGTTTGATTGAGCCAGTATTTCTCGACATCTTGTCTCAACTTTTACTTGTGAGTCAGCATTTCGCGGCTTTTGTGTTCAGCTTGTTCACATTGCTCATAAGGTGCCAGACACCGTCTCACCGGCTTTTCAGCTGTTGGACCTCGTTCTGCAGTATCATGGAAAAACGCGATTGGTGCACATATACCTCGAGACCATGATGCTCAGCACACGAAACTTCGCCGCTAACGTCGCTGATCCTCGCGGTGCATACAGCGTAGTGATGCATAGTGCCTTGCTTCATCCACTTCATCTCGATCAGCTTGCAAAATTTACACGGGATTTTTTGTCCCCCACCCAAACGATTGCTACTATACAGTCAATCATGGGCGCGATAGAAAGTCATTGGCAGGAGTACACGGCTCTTCAGAGCTCAGGAAGCAGTAAAACTCCCCGAAAAAAAAGAAGAACAGATTCTGTCACTGGAGCGAGGTCTAACAAGGAGCTCGTGGCGTTGAGCTTTTTCGCCTCCGTCAGTTTAGCTGTCGTCGTCTTGTCGTCGGTTACTACTGACTCTAGTTCGAAAACATTGGAAGACGAGTTGGGCTCGATCCTGACGGGATTCCAGTCTCACCTCTCCCGCACGATGTCAAAAATGCTCAAAATCGTTATTAGCGACGCCAATGAAGACTGCTGGGCGTCTCAAATCACACTCCTGGCGATCCTGCGGCTCGTGTATGCAACCGGACTCCGGTCGACTTCCGTCGAACGGGATAGCGATAACGACCACAAGCTGTCTTCCCGAATGTCGGAATGTCTGCAATTAGACCTCCTTCCAGAGCTTAAACTCGAGATTGTGAGTTCGACAGTACACACTGTTACCTACAATCATTAATTGGCAATATAGCTTCGCAATCTTCTCAAGGATCTCAGGCTTCAAAAACGAGATTCGGATGTCTTGGACAAGGCTCTGGTCCCGCTGCAGCCGAATACTGCTTCTCGTACCATGTGCACGACTGCTCACATGATCCTTCAGAGATGGCTTCCGGCTTTTGAGTAGGTGGCTCTTTCGTGTTCGTGGATACACCCTGATACCCGCTGCTTTAGTTCAAAGGCTTCAGAAACCCAACTGAAACAAATGATTCTTTTCTTCATGGAGAATCAAACTTATGGTGTACACAGACTCGGCGACACTAAGGATTTACTGGTTAATCCAGTTGCACTAAGTTTTTTTTCTGCTGAGTTTTGGGAACTTCCAAACTTTAGAAGTGAGCGTTGTCTACATCATGATTTTAAGGTTGCTCATGTGCATTCTCTGTACCGTCTTATTTTGCAGGCGCTCTGTTAGCATACGTAGACAATGCTACGAAGGCGCTGGATAATGAGTCGTCTATATTGAAGATCAACGCTGCGGAAGTGAAGCATATCTTCGCAGCTGTTTATAGCGTGCTACTTCTGGTCCCAGCAGAATATCTCGATCGACCTTTGAAGATGGCTCTTTTAAATCGAGCGTTCATACTTGACACACTCCTCAGTTCGGATAATGCTCTTGAAATACCCGACCAAGACCTGCACTATTCTTTAAACGTGTTGCGAGTTTTTGTATCTCGGATCTTCCCAACACTTGACTACGATAATCCAGAGTATTCGGTGCGATCTCCCAAGAGTTTGAATTAAGCCCCCATCTGATTTCTATAAGCACAGAACTACAATATTGCTTACTTGCGCCATCTTCTTTCAGTACGGGCGAAGGAGCTACCTCCACGAGTCATCTCTGACACCATTGGTTTGGCAACTGTTCTCTTGACGTGAGCGCAAAAGATAGTATTTTGTTCCTCAGTGTCTAATGCTGTACACAGACGGATTCTCAAGCGTCCAGAACGCAATGGTCATAAGGAAATCTTATTATTGACGAAGTCTTATCTGGAAAATTTGACAGCAAGTTCGTTTGCCGATGCAGAGCTTCCTTCACAATGTTTCAATCGCACAGTGGACTTGTTAAACGGAGAGTACAAACACCAGAGGTTAGCCGTCGACAAGCTAGTTTACTAGTTCTCTCGCTGATGTGACCGTAGCTTTCCTTCGCAAGTCCGTCTTGCCTTCACTGAGCTTGTTCAGACTCTACGGGAAAGACTTTTTCCCTCTGTCTCTTCGGCCATAACGAGTTCCTTCGCTGCGTTCAAGGCGAAGAACATATTAGAGGGGTGGAGGCATATTTTGATATTCTGCCGCTGGCTCAATCTATATGGTAGGTCGGCGTAGGCTACTTGTTTCCTGAACTTATGTGGTTTTATGATACAAAGCCGGTATCTGGAGCTCATGCGACACAAATTTTCGCACTGCCCCTCTCCCATCGATCTTCGACCTGGAACGATGATTGCACCGTGATTTTTGGAATAATCCTCGAGGAAGTGCATCTATACGATAATATCCATCTCCAGAGTCACCTCGCCAATGTGGTCGCTGCATACATCGTATATTCCAGCGCCTGTACTGGCACGAAAACCGTAGCAATGGACGAATATCTGTCCGCTGCTTGTTCAAGGTTACCTGCCGAGCATTTCAATTTCGTCTTGGAGTTACTGGCAGACACTCTTGATGAGTCAAGTCATTCATCGAACGTCCTCGGATCCTTAGTCCATCTTGCTACCTTGGTATTACGCAATCCTCCGCCAAGTGTGTATTTCGTTCATCGCATAGTATATTTACTGAGCTTACACCCCATAGATACTTTCCAAACGAGTCAGAACTTCACCACTAGGTGTATAAATGCCTTCAATAATCACCCAATATTCTCCCGAGATACTCGGTCCAGCGTACTGGAGTTCCTCTCGCAGAGGTGCCGTGATCGTGTAAGTCCGAATATTTACTTGATAAATAGTACTAACTCAGTCTTTGTCGCAGCCTGCTGCTCTCCGGCTTCAAAATGTCAGTGGTATATGGACACTTCTGGCGAGAATCTCCGCGCCTTCAGAGATCCACGACCCTCATACCTCAGTTGAAAGCTTCTATGCAATCATGTCCATCAGCACGACACTGATTCGCTTACGCCGAGATCTGGTTTTACTGACTATTCCACATCTGGCCATGATATTACGATACTTGATTTTTTCGATGCAGTCCCCTCGACCAAATTTAGGCACGCACCAGACTGCTTTGGTTTCCAATGGTTTGCCTGCATGGCTAAGCATCGACGAGCCTTTATCAGCGGAGGAAGCTAAAGCCCTTTGCCGACTTCTCGAGTCCCTTACCACCAAGACACTGGTGAAAAGTCATTCTTCTGCTGGCGACGCAGCCCTAAAAGCCGAATCACTGGCAAAGCCTTTCTCGAAACACGCCGCTTATGTATTGAATGCTTACGTCGATGCGCTCAACAACCCGCTATGTGTCTTGCCAGTGACAATTAGGAAAGAACTTCAGCCAGGTCTATATGCATTATGTGGTATGTTGACCGACTATAGCCGTGACGCTTTGATGGCATCTTCGACGGACGCCGGGGAGAAAGCGTCGCTAAAATCTCTTTGGAAGGCCTACGAGAAGCAACGATATGTTGGGAAGGGATAGATTATCATGTGCCTCCCCTTAACGGAATTGTTCTGCCTGACCTCAATATATATGTATACATACCAGTGAGCCGTGTATAGAATAAGAAGTCGTGCGATCTGACTATCTAATGGGCACGTCTAACATAAACGTCATGGTAGACGCCGTTCACCTTGGTTTCTGGTTTGACGAATCCAGCCTGCCTCTTTTCCTCTGCTATCTTGGTGACGATACTCAGGAAGTCGTCAATAGCGGCCTCAGAGGTCTGGATATGAACGACTAAACGAGAACCTCCTAAGAAGAGGGGCTCCGGAAGACTGCTGCCTCTCTCGGCAATTTCGTCAAAGGTCGTACCAATACTCGATGCGTCGTAAAACACCTGGAGGACAAAGATATAGGAACACTTCGATCGATGGCTTTGAAAATGCACGCACCATGCAAGTCTCAGCAGGACTCAACACTGTCACGCCAATCTCCTCTAAACCTTTCTGTAATTTTCTTGCCAGGCTGTGTACACCAGGCAGAAGCGGGAAATTGTGGGTGAGAGCGTAGGCAACACAGCCAGCGAGAAGACCCGTTTGACGCATGCCCCCACCAAAGAGCTTTCTGAACCGGCGAGCTCTAGTGATGTATTCTTTCGTGCCTACTAAGCAAGAACCGACTGGTGCACCTGTGTATAGCCAAGTCGTTGGAAGCAGCCAGGACATGGGGGAAATACTACTGACCTAGACCTTTGCTGAAGCAAAGACTAATAGAATCAAAGGGATCTACGAGTTCCTTAATGGGGATTCCCGTCTCAGCAGCGACATGCCAGATCCGAGCACCGTCTAAATGCATCTTGACGCCCTTAGAATGGGCGAACTCTGAAATAGCTATAACTTCTTCCTGAGGGATAATTGTTCCATTTAGGGTGTTCTCTAGAGCGACTATTTCCGTGGGGGCACTGAGCGCACAGTGAGTAGCGATCCAGCTGAGAACTGAAAACTGTCAAACGTACAGATGCAAATCAGGACCGTATATCATGTTTGCCTTCACATCGTCGAGTGTAAGATGGTGGCCTGTGAATATCTCAGTATCTCCTGCGCTTAGTCAGGCTGTAAGCTGACCATTGGAGGGTATAACTGTAGTCATCGCTGCTCCGGAATGAAAGGCGGCACCGCCTAGTTCGTATCTATAAAGTATCTATACCGTTGGACTAGCATCATGCAAGCAGAGAATACGCACTTGTTTATATGCGCTCTGTGGTCACACAAAATAGTGTATGGCGGTTGAGTAAGATGGGTTCTAAGCGCTATTTGATTCGACATGGTGCCTGAGGGCATGAACAGCCCAGCCTCCTTGCCAGTAATCTTGGCAATGTGAGCTTCTAGAGCTCTAAGAATAGCAGATAAGTTGAACCCTCTGCATAGATGAGAAACACGGCAATCCTCTCACGCGGTGGATGGGTCACAATATACATCGTCACCCAAACTTGCAAGGAGACCGTACTCGTACATCTCCTTGGTAGGAACTGCAGCTCCAAAAGTCGGGAAGGATATCTTCAAAAGGCACCTGGAATGTGAATCATACCTGTGATCGTATCCGCTGCAGCAAACTTGAATTCTTCATGAGTGCTTCAACACGAAGATGACTCACAAATGAAACTTCGAGCGATTTGTTTTCGTTTGAGCTCATTATCGGCATTGTAGGTGTCGCCCAATAAATCGAATTTGACCTCTTGAGCCAATCTGGCTCTTGCAGGGTCTGAGATGGTAGACATTACAGGATGGTCGAGCTTGAGTTTGAGCTTGGATGAAAGAAAGATAAGGCCTAAAGAAAGGTCCGGACATTTAAAAAAAGCGCTCAATGTGCTTCATCGACGGGCCGATCGTACTGTACAACATATACTTACGTAATTGAGCCTGCCTGCATTGTTTTTTTGGCGACCACGTTCATTTGCATTTTCAGTCTCTAGATTTTTTTTGTCGATATGGGAAATGTGCGCGGTTCTTGTTGTCATTCTTAACAACAGGTCTTGATTACCTACTTTCTCGCAGGGTGCTAAAGCCCAGCAGAAAAGAGAAAGGAATGCCGAGAAGAATCAGGCCAAAGGGTCGAAGAGCCAGTCCAAGGTGAACGAAGCAGCCAAGTCTATCGTCTGTGCTACTTGCAGACAGTCGTTCGTGAGTAGTGGTACCACTATAATGATATTTTGCGCCACTCATCTGCCTACAGCTGATTACGACCCGTCAGCCTGCGTGAGTTGTCCTGATCATACACAGTGAGGGATGGTGACTCAAATTAAATCTAGGTTGGAAGAACATTCGCAGAACAAACATTCCAAGACGATAGCAGAGTGTTTCCCCGGCTATGCCACTAAGTGAAGCCTTGTTTAGACCGATTGACTTTTCTATGTTTCTTGGGTTGTATGGGTAGTAGTAGTCGTGAGCATTCATAAACTGCTTCGTCTCGCACTAGCAATGAGGTCGTAAACAGAGGGTGTTCGGTCCTTAAGGCCTTACGGTTCACAACGCTCCAAATCCACTTCCTGCAGTTCCAGCCGCCGCTCCCCGACTTTGTATCTTTTCACCCACTTTCTTCTGCACCTCGTTGTATTTTGCCACGCATCGGTCGATGCAGACTTGTTCGCCCTTGTTCAGTTCACCCTCGGCATAACGAGTACTGATACATTTGCTATGGCAAGACCTATGACACAGTGAGATTCGTGTTTCGTTGACTCAAAAGAATGTATAAGGAAAGCGCGACTGACGAGACCATGCGATTGAAGAAGTCGGTAATGGTGTCAAGCCTGAGTGAGATGTGATAAGTGGACAACATGGACAATAGATGAGAAGACATACTCTGTAATAGCAAGCTCTATTTTATCTGTGTTAAGGCCGCCAGCAGGGGTAGAAGACCGTGCACCACCAAGGAATGACATGGTTCTGAAGGAGGAAGCAAGTAGGAAATTGCAGTCACGTTGTCTGAGTTGCCAGAAAAAAAAAAGTCGCGCTCAGCTTTGACCTCGTTTTCCTTCCAAGCATGGCAGACGCGACGACCTCTGTCGCCGTCCATCGCTGCAGGTTCATCGATTTTTCTCCTTCTGCTATCACTGCTCTCGCTTTTCCTCCTTTGCCTTTACCATCTCACAAAGTTTCAAAGTCTTTCTGGCCTAAAAATTCAAAGTTCGGATGCTTGGCAGTTGGTCGTGCTAATGGGAATATTGATCTCTGTGAATGGACCGATACCGAAAACGGGACTCAATCTCCCCAAGCCTGGGCTATTCGGAAAGTATGTCAGCTCATAACTGCTCTTTCAAAGGTCCTCATTGAGACGAGTAGACTTTGATTGGTCTTTATCCCTCAAAAGTAGACTCGCTGGTATTTGTCATTCGACATCCCTATACGCTGTCTCAAGACGATGTACCTTCTATCGCGGACCTGCGTCTCTTTAGCTCTGGAGGAGGCAGCGAGCTTCTTGAATGGGACATGCAGCGTCTTTGTATCAGGGTACGCGTTCGTCGTATTTGTTAATTGAGGTTGAGCAGGTTCTCATTCCTGCACAGAGAACAATTAACTCTCAGGGTGGAACTATCTGGTCTGTTGCAGCTAACCCCTCGTCAACCGTGCTTGCTCTTGGCTGCGAAGACGGGACGGTTCGTCTAGTTTCTGTCGCGGACGATACACTCACCCACTATCGACGATTCGATCGCGTCAAAAGCCGGATCTTAAGTTTAAGCTGGGGTCCAGCAATACCAAAGGAATCTTCATCCGACGAAGAAGACACCGACGAAGAGTGGGTAGATTCATGGCTCGTGGCAGGCTGTTCCGACAGCAGTCTACGGAAGTGGGATGTATCAAGCGGAAGAGTCCTTGACAGAATGGGAACGGATAAAATACGGGGTGAGCGCACGTTGGTGTGGACTGTTGCTGCTTTAGGGTACGTCTTGGATGGCTTATTCTAAGCAGTGCCTCATTGTTCGTCAGGGACGGCACCATAGTCTCGGGAGATTCACTAGGGATGGTGAAGTTCTGGGACTCGCGTACTGGTACACAGATGCACAGTTTCCAGGCACACGGAGCAGATGTTCTATGTCTGACTATCAGTCCTGTATGTATCAGTGACTGTGTTGCCTTCGTCCTCTTTCTAACACTCTGTAGGATGGCTCTGCAGTATACTCGTCTGGCGTTGATCAGAGAATAATACAGTTTTCTCTTGTCAAAACTTCCAAGGCCGACAGTGATACTACCACTCGTTCCTCGAATCGTTGGGTGCAATCGTCTTCACGTCGTGTGCATGCTCACGACGTGCGAGCGTTGGCTATATGGCCTTCGTATACCCCTCTTCCCTCTTCCCACCGACGACAGTTCTTGCCAGATATAGCTCCTATAATCGCTTCTGGGGGTCTGGATATGTCTGTTGCTGTTATTCCTGCCGCTCTTCCATCCAGCACCTTGACAGCAAAGGTCATCAATCCACTCGCCACAAGTGTGCATGCGACTTTTGAAGATTCATACCATCGTCGGTTAGCTTATTCCTCTGGTCCATCCTCCACATGCGCGATACGTATCGCTCGTCAGGCTCGCCTTGTATCATGTATGCACGACGCTGGTGCCACTTTCTGGAGGATTTTAAAGAAACCCTCTCTGAGTGAGGAAGACGTTTTGTTGCAACCTGATAGCGCTAGTGCCGACTGGGAGAAATGCTTGGAAATGGATTTGAATGTCCATACCAACCTAGTGGCTTCTGCCATATCAGATGATGGTCGATGGTTTGTCATCTCGGATATGTATGAGACGAAGCTATTTATCTTGCGCACTGATGTAAGTTCTATTCTGAACTACATTGTAATGACACTCAACTTTTTCTTTAGTCGGAAGGCAGGTTGAAACCTCGACGAATAAAAGATTTCACATCGATACTGCGTCCACATCTTCCTAGCAAGCCAGCCTCGACGGGAGGGCTCGCTTTTGCTTTCACCCCTGACTCTACGAAGCTGATCATGTCAGTCGCCATGTCTTCGTTAATCTTCATCATCGAAATCGGTGAAGGCAACCCACGTCTACTCCGAAAGTTCGAACATCACCGTCAGCGGACTAATTTCTCTGCTAATCGAGTCGTCAAGGATATAAAGGACGGAGATAGTGATATCAAAATGACGGAAACAGATAGCGATTCGGATGAAGATGACGAAAACACACCTTTACTCGTCAATGTGCTACGGGTAGCTGTCAGTCATGACGGACAGTGGCTGGCGACCTCCGATGATCACTGCAGAACGCACGTATTTAGCTTGGATTCCTTACAGGTAGGTTCTTTACTTTATTATCACCACACAGACTCACTGATTTTGATCAGCATCATTGCGTGCTACCTTCCTTTGCCCAACCTGCGCAATTCCTGACATTCGATCTATTCCAGCCTAGTCTTCTTGTTCTCGCGTTCCCGAATAACTCGTTTCAGATTTACGATGTAGAATCACGACAGTTCCCGCAATGGTCGCGGGAAATATGCAACAACCTTCCAAAAAGATTTACTCATGCTCATGACTCTCTTATGGGAGTAGCGTTCGAACCATCAGTCCCGGACGCATTGTCACAGTCTCCAGGCCGATGTGCTATATTTTGGGGCTCGACGTGGTTATGTAAAATCAACTTTGACTCGCCTAATCTTGTTGGCAGTCACTCATCGAAAAAGAGACGGCGGGATAGCACGAAGCAAGCACCGACCTCAACACCACATAAAAACGACGCGCAACCTGAAGACCAGAAAGAATTCAGGATGATCACCCACTACCGACCGATGCTTTTTGTGGATTTCATCGCACCGAAAGAGCTGGTGATTGTTGAGCGTCCGCTTGTAGACGTCCTTGCTACATTACCTCCCGCGTATTTCAAACATAAATATGGTGTATCGTAATTGTATATTACTATTCAGTATGTTTGTAATTAAAACAACGCACACCCTGCGCCTCTAGGTTAGACTAGTCCGAAAACTAAAGCTACAGAATAGCAAATGAAGAGAATTCAACGAGGAAATCAACAACTGAGGAGTTCCGTGTGTCAACCTCTAGAAAATAGGGGAAGCTGTTCATTTTGTGGACGTTGCGTGAAGTTGCAGATCTCTATCTTGCTTCTCATCCTCCCTGGATAGAAAAGATACGATAAAACAATGGAACGAAATGGAACGAAACAAACACGTACTCAGAGTTAATTATTGATAAGTAGAGAGTCCAAAATACCCCACACGTCGATTGAAAAGGAACGCGATATGGAAGGGGCATAAACCGGAAATTGACGAGCTGTGCGATCGGCCAGACTTTCCAGTTCGTTAAGAGCGCAGGCTTGTACAGGTCAGAACACTTTTGTCGAATCTGAGGAGTATCACGCCCCTCCATGACACCCATAGAACCTAAAAACAAAGCGAGCTACACAGAGTATGAGCGGGAATATGATTGTGGTGGTGGACCAAGCTCGCTTACCCCGAAAGGCGCCCTACCAACAGGTAAAGAATTTCCAAAGCTTCATAAAAGCACTGATGACACTCACATAACAAGCTGATCACAAGCTACCCTTTTCGAAAGAGCTTGGAAGCTCACTCCACCGGTTCCATCTGAAGAACGAAGGGGAAAACGGCGTTCGAGAAAGGCGTTCCAACGACCGATTAGAGGACCTAAAAAAACTGAGCTTTGACGTACTGCAGACAAAACGAAACTTACTGATAAAAAATCCGAAACAAAAGAAACGAAGAGTTCTGGTGAAATCATACTGAGAGGGGCTGCTGTGGGGCTTCTTTCCATACCATTGGATGCATAGATTAATGTGAAGTAAGATAACAAAATCATGAAGACATACCGTATCTATCGTGTTTTGATACGTCTGAGCTACGAAATCACCTAAAGCGTTGAGACAACCGCCAGTGAAGGCAAGAGTAGTATATGGGCGAGTTTGAAAGGATTGTTGGTATGCTCTTGCGAGAGCAAGACTGGCCATACACACAGTACTGATGATGAAGAAAGAAAAAAAAAAGGGGGGGGGAAATGTGTATGAAGAAATTACCAGAAAGATCGTTCGTTCATTCCGCGGTGACACGGTATTGAATAGAGGGGTTGCAATTTTGCTAAGACCGTAGGCTATATGCATGACGTGACTCGCGTGACAAACGCGCTACATATGATACTACTTAGTACAGTGCATCGCCCCTTGCCCTCTATCCACAACTTGCATGTATTCTCTACGTCTTCTCGCTCTTCTGTTTCTCGCACACGCCTGGAGAAGTATACTAGAAGTATCCATCTCGTTATGGCCATGACCACGAAAATCTCGCACCAGGTCAGATGACGCAACCTACTCAGTACTACTGGTGGAGTATCTCCAGACTCCAGGGGGTAGTGTCTATGAAGAGGCGTGGCCTGCCCCAGCGGCCAGTGCCTTGGGTTGACAGAACTCTATGCTCAACATTGCATCTAGTAGGCTTCGTTCCCATTATATGCGTTTACCTATCGTTTGAATGGTGTTCGTCTAGACAATGCTGGCGATGGCGGCTTTGGTACTTCGAGGACGGCTACGGCCTGCAAATGATCGGACACATATACTGATTCACGGCCAAGCAGGGGACGAGGACGTTGATGTGTCCCTGGCGTGATCAGCGTGTCTTTCAGTAAGAGGCTAGAAAGTGCACCCGCCGCTCAGCTTCCTTACTTACTGTATGCACATTCCACTTAGTTACTAACGCGGGCTCGGGGCAAGAAGCTACAAGCGGGGACTCCTATGTTGGGGATTGCCAAAATCATGTTGAGAAAGACTATTATTTGCATGGACACAGACTCAATTAGCACAACCTATACCTATAGAGTTGTACTTATACCATGGTCAATGCTACAACAATCGCAGGTTTCCGGTTACTTGGTTCACCAACGGCACTGGTGCAGGTCCTATGGCAAGTACAGTCACCGTACTAGTATTTCCATTGGAACCACTCCTGCAAGCAAAATGTCAGTGAATTCCACTGGAAGAAAGCTTTCAACTCAACTGATCTTGGACTGAGCGTGCGCATAAATTCAGACTTTTCGCAATTGCTTCAAGTTCTTGAACCTGATCTTCTGAATTGGCTTTGAGGGCAATCTTTGCTTGCCTAGAGTGAGGTGAGTGAGATATTGGACACAGTGTCAGCGTCTCAATGTGTTTACCCTGTTCTCTCCCAATGGCGGACAAGCTAGAGTACACGTCAGCGCTGCCAGAGCCCAGCCATGAAGGGAAAAAAAAATTACATTGGGATTCCTCTTGCTCAGAGCTTTGTAGCAGGCTAAGGTCGCACTTCTACTTGACAGTCCATACCTTGTCGGTGCACAACAGGGAAAAAAACTTACCCGCAACTGCAAACGAGAGTAAGTATCAATGAAATAGAACATTGAGAGCTAGCAAGAGTGTTGTTCACTATGTAGAGACTCGTCCGGGCGTCATTTTGAGATCCGTTCTTACAATCAGGACCTGTTCTTTCCAACATTTATCATCAACACCTGTTTGATTCCAGATGAAGTATGTATACCATTTTACATGGTTCCAAGAAACCAGCTGTAATCAAGGAGAGGTCACCATCGGTCAACTCTTCAGGATCTTCATCAATGCCCTCCAGTTCCTCCTTTGCAACATTGGTCACGGCGCGACATCCCAGATAGAAGCCCAGAAGAGCAGAAGTAGAGCCAAGTACGAGGGCTGTCAGGACTGACAGTTGTAAATATGTTGTAAAACTTAAGAAGCAGTGTCAATCCTACTTTGCGAGCTCAGCTTTGAGGACATGGTGGTGAAAGAAATAAGTACACACGGTTTCAGCAAGAGCCAAAGTCAATCAATAATCTTTGTAGGGCAAATTATTTCACGTCTTGACTTTCAGCTATGCCGGCAGCAAACTCTGGAGAAAAGGGTGATTCACCCGCTTGACAGCCTTTTCCTAGCTTGGAATTATCGGAGCAGACAATGAAAGCCCTTGCTGATATGGGCTTCTCTACCATGACTCCCGTCCAGGCTAAATCAATACCTGTTCTTCTCGCTGGAAAGGACATTCTTGGTGCAACTTATACAGGCTCTGCAAAAGAACTCTTGCATTTCTGATACCAGCACTGGAACTACTGCATAGGCTCAAATTTAAACCGATGAATGGTGCAGTCCAATCTACTTATTACTGGTTGTTCGCACTCAATGACCACTTAGGGACTGGAATCATCATCGTATCTCCTACACGAGAGCTAGCCTTGCAACTCTTTGGTGTTCAAAAGATCTCATGGTGCATCACTCGCAGACATTTGGGACTCGGAGCAGCGTGAGGCGGCAAGGTAAGCAACGGAGGATTGAGACATTAGGCTCGAAAAAGGTGTCGAAAGAGTATTTCAAGAAAGGAAAAGAGCGACAAAAATTGGACAGTGCATGGAGTAGATGACTTTTCTGTATTCTGTGTCACTGTATGTTTTGGGTCAACGGCCTGCTGTATCGATTATGTCTATAAAAGTACACGTGGTGAAGGCACACACTCCACGTTCAGTTGCGTTGCACAAATAGACTCCAACTCTCAAAGTGAACTTCGTCACTCTCAGATTTTTTCCACTTTTCGTAGTTTCTTTTTTCAACGACACGCTCAGGATTCACTTCTTCTCTGCTTGCACCCATTAGATGGCTACGACACAGGTCCGTCTCAGTTTTTCTATCCTTCTTGCGCCCTTTGTGTTGAATGGTGTCGCAGCACTATCTCTGGGCCTCTGGGCATTTTCTTCTGCTGATCTCTGCGTTTCGATATTTCTTGTCGTATGCTACATTTGCAAAAATATCGCCCATCTGGTACCAAGGTGTGTTCTTTTGCTACCAGTTGTTCGAAGCACTAAGGTTACGTTTACCTTGCGCCCACTTGAAGCATGTTACACTGGCGCCCTCCTTAGTTATGCCATTGTCTGCCAGTGAGTTGTCTTTACAACGTACTCGTCTTCTCTCATTCTGATTTCGCAACAGTAAATCACTGGGAGTGAGTTTATCAATGGTTGAAGACGTAAACTTGAGTTGACACCTTGTGCTTCAGTCGCCTCAACCTAATGCGGCGTGGGTCAAGCGGGCTTTGCTAGATGAGGTGAATGTCACCCGTTATTCCCAATGATGCTCAGCTCGCTAACTATGCTTCAGAATGTCCAATACTTCCTTCTCGCATTCTTCTGGTGGACCTCTAAACCTATTGCTAGTGCGTACACCCGTATAAAACCCTTTGTCTTGGGTTCTCATGCCATATATTCCAGTTACATTGATTCCTTACATGATCTTCTCCTTGTTCCATGCCCTTACCTTCACTCGTACTACCTTGATGCCTCAGTTCCTTCCACCAGGCCCTCCTGCCACTGCTGGTGGCCCTCCTACCCCGCACCCCTTTGCGAAAAAAGTTCAAGTCTGGGTGAAAGGTTGGGTCTTAATAGACTGTGGCGAACTATACTGAACGGTCTTGACAGCCAACTACGATACCGCCATGAAAGCTGTGGCCTACGCTGAATTGATTATCCTAGTTCGCGTCGTATTCGGAGCGCTCCTATTTCAAAATTCTCTTCTGTCACCGATTATCTACGCGCATTTCCTCCGCCAGCGTTGGTATCAGTCTGCCTTTACCCGTGAAGCTATCGGTGTCACTGTAGGACGGATTGACGGGACTATAGATGGACAAGGGAACCCCACCCTTACTCGGGTCTGGAGCCAGGCGAAGTTGTTAATTGCTCGATGGGGAGGAAGTAACATTGCTCCTGGAGGAGCAGGTGCGGCACGCAGATGAGATTGATGAAGCGTCGGGGCATATTTGGACGTTTTTGATTTCGGTGACAGTGTATGTAGAGATGGTACTACTACGAAATGCACTGCTCCAATGGAATGACGAATTCATGACGTACCCACTGAATTCTGCAGAACTTGAATAAAAAGCGAATTGTGAATCGAAACACAGTAAACAAGGTCATGTCTCCCACAATTGCTACTTCCACTTCTCAGTTCATCAGTGATCTCAGCAGCATTGCTGCTCGTCTTTTCAATTCTGTGATGGCCCTATTCCAGGCCATTCTAGCGTTGGCTAAGGAGATACTAGGCAGCATAATACTACTCGCTCAGAGTATCATGAATCTAGCTCTAGGCCTCTTTCAAGGCGTATTTGGCTTTGTCGCAGGTTTGCCTCTCAACATGCATTAGCAGATATTTGTACTGATGTACATCCAAACAGCGAATTTTATTATGCTTGCAATTTTGGGCGGTGGATACTACTGGTACACAAGCAGTCAAAAGAGGAGAAGGAGCAAATCCTGATTGATTTTAGTAATTACATAATTAAAATATACATGCTTATATATATTGTCTCCGCCGCCGTCGCGGGCCGTCTGAGCCAAATAGGCAACAACTGAAATATTCATTCCTTCTCTCTGAAACGGGCTGGGTGTGACGAGAGCCATGTCTAGCAGGATTCCTGTCCCATCCAGCTCTCCTTCTCAAGCTCGCAGTGTGAGCGTGTCTTCTCCTGTTCCTTTTCCTGGTGAAAGGTCCTCTTCTCCTCTACCTGCTTCGCGTCATATAGGCGGCTCTTCAATGTCTTCTCTCTCCGGCTTGCAATCCGAGACGCGGAAGAAGCAGTCCAAGAGAGATGAGGTATGTTTCTTTCTCTACCTCCACTGGTTTTTTCGTCTCATTTATCTTCTTTTATAGGCAATTCGCAAAAAGATCGAGTCCGAGCTCGCGCGAAAGCGTACTATATCTACTACTCAAACTCAGCACCGTAAGCGCAGCGGCAAACCATCTGCTCCCAAGGGCACAGTTGCTGCTTTGAAACCCACTCCGGCTCTTACTGTCCCGGAGAATATTACCGTCGCAGAAGCTAGTCAGTTGTGCGCTGCCAAGAGAACTGATTGTGTGCTGGTTGTGGACGATGAAGAAGGTCTCAGTGGTATCTTCACCGCCAAGGATCTGGCATACCGAGTTCGCATCTTCATTCTATAGCTCCAGTCATTTCTATTCATCTCTGTTCTAGGTCACAGCGGAGGGATTGGATCCTCACTTGACTCCTGTCCACCAGATAATGACACGAAACCCTATGGTCACCCAGGATACTACAAGTGCGACTGAAGCTTTGCAGCTCATGGTATCAAGACACTTTAGGCATCTGGTATGTATACCATTCTGTCATCAAGTACAGATCCTCACAGCTTTTTTTTTAGCCTGTCTGCAATGAAGAAGGCAACGTCGTCGGCTTGCTTGATATCACCAGAGTCTTCCATGAAGCGCTTGCTAAAGTTGAACGTAGTTCTGTTGCTTCTGAACAATTATTCAATGCCATGGCTGGCGTGCAGTCAGAGCTTGGCAGCGTCGGAGCTAATCCTCAAGCGGCTGCAATGCTGGCTTGGGCAGAGAAGCTGCGCGAAAAGACTGCGCTACCTGATCTCACCACGGTCATGGACTCCAGAACTCAACCAGCGACTGTTGGTCCTAAAACCTCTGTCCGAGAAGTGGCCAAGTTAATGAGGGAGAGAAGAACCACTGCGGTCTGTGTTATGGAAGGTGTTGTTGGATCTCCCGGTTTAAATACAACCGCAAAGATAGCTGGCATATTTACCAGTAAAGACGTTGTTCTTCGAGTTATCGCTGCTGGACTTGATGCCGGACGATGCAGTGTGGTCAGGGTCATGACTCCTCATCCTGACACCGCTCCACCTACTCTCAGTGTGCATGATTCCTTGAAGAAGATGCATAGTAAGCTACTCATTATCTTCATGCATAGTACACTCTCAATGTCTCTTTAGATGGTCACTACTTAAATCTACCCGTCGTTGAGGCTGATGGCCGTCTTGTCGCGATCGTCGACGTACTGAAGCTCACGTACGCAACTTTAGAGCAGGTGAGCATTTTAGACGTTCAACATGTAGTGCGCGATCACTTATAGAGACTTGTAGATGAATGCAGTTAGCAGCGAACATGGTGTGACCGAATCGGATGGTGGACCCATGTGGGGTCGTTTCTTCGACTCGATTGGTCATGACGATACAGAATCGTTGATGTCAGGATCGCACCTACCACCTGATCTACGTGCTTTGCAGTCGTCCGCGAGTCTCTCTCAGCTACAAAGTTCCCCCCGTTCCGAAGTTCATCCTAATGATTCTGCTTCAGTCATGGATGACGAAGCCTCCGCTGTCAGTTTCGCGCGCCAGAAGGGAGCCACTTCCGCTATAGGAGCCCTTCCCGTTGACGATGGCACCTATGTCTTTAAGTTCCGTACTCCAAGTGGCAGAACGCATCGATTCCAGTCCCGACATGACAATATCGAACACTTGCGAGAGATTGTTGCTGGTAAACTCGCGACTGATCCTTTCTTCACGGAGTTCAAGCCGACTGACGAAACGATGGTGCCCCCGGACCCTATTGATTTCTTGCTTTCCTACACCGACGCTGATGGCGACACGGTTTTGATGACATCTGACCACGATGTCACCGACGCTGTAAAAATCGCACGAGTCTCGGGCGTTGACCGTGTGGTTCTTTTCGTTCAGGGTGGCAAGGCATGGGATGAAGCGGGAGCTAGTAAGGGCGCCGAACGTGCAGCAGAGACTGCTGTCGCCGCGAAGCAAGAGATTCGGGAAGTCGAGCAAAGTGAAGCTCCCTATAACGTCCCTCCACCCAGTTACCCCCCACCTGCATGGAGTGGCGACGAGGTCATGGGTATACCTAAAGATCTTCTGTTACCCGCAAGCATTGGTGCTCTCGCTGTAGTCATTCTTGGAATCTTTACGGTTTCACGACTCACAGCGAACAATTACTGACGACTAGACGATCTGACGAACTTAGATAATAACGTATATACCTACATTGGAAAATCGTATGCACGAATCGTAGTTGGCTCTTGCAATATCTTTCTTTAAACAATGGCTAATTTGCAAATTGAAATTGAATTTCTGCTAAATTCTGCAGACTGAGTGAAATAGTCACGTGCGAAAAGCCTCTATACGCCACTGCTATTATAGAGTGCTTCCGTGTCCGGGAACTTAGTCGCGTCCTTCAAAGCTTCAAGCCTCATTAATTCATTATTCGATCTCTACGGACAGCTCGAGGTCAATCCCGGAAGGTCAGCATGCCTTCCAAAGCGGAGAAAGCGGAGAAAGATGAGGTTCTTCGGGCTTTGGTAAAGCGTTTTATCGACCTCGCTCGTGTATTCCTAGTAACTCTCTACCCCGCGTGAAATTTCAAGACTAACAAGATATTTTGTGATCTGATGGACGATTTTGTACTGGATGTCGCTTTGGAAGCTCACCATGAAGTGCTAAAGGGCCGGGCGGTGTGCGATGTATGTGGAACTCGGTATGGTGTCCTTGTATCGAACATTGCGGACACGGCTAACATAATGGTTATGAACTTCATAGATGTAACGCAGGTGGAACAAACTGCCATTATTTCTATGATAGACTGCTTTAACACCGCGGTTTTCAGCTCATGTTCCTGGACCTTCCAACGTCTCACAGAACCTCACATCATCCTCAAGAGCTGCCACCCCATCACTAACCGAGGGGAAATCCGGTACTAATGGTACTCCTGGATCGAATACACCGACGAACGCAAAGCTTGATGGCACGCTTTATCTGGGATGCGTCAATTGCCAACGACAGGTCGGCTTGTCAGTGTTTCCTCGGTCGAGTCGCTTATGCCACGAACCTTTAGATCGCTTCCAATTATTATGCAGTTCATCTCAGCACTTGTATGGGTTTGGCGTCTGCTCGAAGAGGTCCGGGTCGTTCCAACACGAAGTCGAAGTCGGTATCAGTTTATTTTTCCGTCTGTGTAAACATTTTATGCCCCTCGTAGACAATCTTCGGACGCTGGGAGGTCTCGTTCACCGGCCTCAGAAGCAGGTAGTGTATCTGAGGAGAGCAAGTCTCCGGCGAAAGGCAAAGGAAAATCAAAGAGTAAGCGGGCTGGTGAGTACCCACGACCTGTGTGCAGCGGTGTTTTCCCTCAACTCTCATCTGCAGATGAAGCAGAATTCAATTTAAAACGGAAACGGGTATGTGTGGCCCTGAGGCATCTGTTGAATGCTGGGTTTAATATCAGTAGCCTATTTCTCCTCAGATTTCGCCAACCAAAAAGCAAAAGCAGAAGGCATCTGGTACGTTCGTGTGATTGTAACCAATTACAGCACCTCTGAATATCATGAAAGGGTCCCCGGTCTCTCGGGTCAAATCAGAGCCTGATGTATCTGGGATGACTGCCAGCGTACTTGGTCTCACTTACTGTCATAGCTCCTAATACTAACAGTCTCCGGTTCCTAGATCCCATTACTACCGTCCTCGGGATCTCAATCAAAAATACCTTCGAAGCTACGCGATTCCTCCACGGCTCCATTTGTTGAACAATCCCCAACCTCTTCCTCCCGCTCTTCTTCCCCTGGTGCCTCCCTTTCCTCTACTTTGAGTTCAAGCTTCAAGTTTAAAGGCACAGGAAACGGCGCACAAACCAAGAGTCGACCAACGCCTATTCCTCTGAAGAAGGCGAGTCCTCCGCGACCTCCACCAATAGTACCTGCATATATGCAAGGTGAGCCGCTTCTCGATTCACGAAATATCAGTCGACTTATGCTTTTGCTTTAGACGACGAAGGAGATGAAACTGGATCTTCGACGGACACAGATAGCTCTTGAATTCTTTCATCTAGTTTCTACTTGCTTGTTCTCCTACATCTGTACTATATCTGATCTGGATGTCAATGTATCATCATTTATTTACTAGTATACTAGTATCTGGAGTTGTCCGGTTGCGGTACTTGGAGTCTGGTATTCATGCGGGTGTCACGTGGAATGCTATGACACTGTTGAGAATGACACCGAGAATCCTCTTCTGACCCTCTTCGAGTTGGTGGTGTTTCTTCGTGAATGGTTCTGTCAGAGTGTAGGGAAGATAATCTGCATACGTTTGCAATGTGATACTGATCTTGTTTCTTTTCTTTTCTTTGGCGAAGCAGCACCCATAATCGTATACTCCACTGTCATAGCTGCTGCTTTTGCTACTGGGTACTATGCTGGATCTACCTCTAAGCGGCTAGGGAAGGAATCTACTGCGAAGACACGACTGCCAGAGCGTGAAGTGGGTAATAATGAATCGGACTCGGAGAGTGAGAGCTCTAGCGTGGATGGAGATGGTGATATTGCATCTTTAAGCATCGATCCTTCTGACGACTGCAAAATGGTTAGCTATCAATCACTCGCTATCCATGCGTAATCCAATCTTGGGCATAGGTTCTTGTTGTGCGAACTGACTTGGGAATGTCAGGAGGAAAAATTGCTGCACAGTGTTCTCTCTCTCTGAGTCTTGCTTTGCGTTCTAATTTCCCTGACAGGTGTTCGTGAGTTTTCAAATCTGAGAACTAAAACATAATTAGTTGCAGTGCTCTGATATTGGGCAACGAATAGACACGCCACTCTCGCGTGTTATAAAACACTTTTATCAGCGAATCCCGCAGTATGTTTAGCTTTGCAGGTAGCTTGCAAATCAAGACTGATGACAGGATTTTGCGTAGTTCCTGAGGCAATGGGAACGAAGCGGGTATGCTTCTGGCTGCATTTGCAGATACCACTTCTTATGTTGTGCAGGCAGACAAAAGTAGCATTGAAGGTGTCTAGTGAAGATGAACTCCTGCTTTTGCAAGCACAAGCGCAAAGCCTTGGTTTGTGTGCTCGTTCCATTCAGGACGCGTAAGATCTTTTGTTCCTGCATTCGTAAATGTCCCTTCTCACTATGACCATAGGGGTCGGACTCAAATTGCTGCAGGATCAAGAACAGTTCTTGGCATAGCAGGTCAGTCATAACCAATAGTATACCTGGGCATCGCTGAAAGTCAGAATTCATGACCAGGCCCAGCTAGGCTTGTGAATCGCATCACAGGCTCGTTACGACTTCTCTAAAATAAGACTCGACGGAGTATTCTACCGGCGCTACTAGAACCCAACCGACGGAGAGCGGTGCAAGTCCGTGAGTACGGACGGGCGGTGTCTAAAAAGAGAACTGGTAACAGTAGTAACAGTAGAGATCAGCATGTGTACCTCTAGAACCATTCTGGTAACTCAGTAGTCTTCGCAGCTCTGTTCAACAGTTAAGAGCAATTGCACGAATTGCACGAATTGCACGCACTCAAAACTTTATAAATTTGTAAACGGACTTGGCAGAACAATCAAAGACAAACAGGGGGAAAGGAGCTGGTAGGGTGGTCAACGGCACTCCAGTTTGAGCTTCAGTCTAACTTTGGTCTTTCTCTTCAGTGACAATCTTTACACAGTCCTTTCAATTCGCAGGTCGACTCCCCAGTGACTAGTGACTGCCTATCTAATTAGCAGACATGTCTGCTCAGAATTCATACAATCCTTCAAATCCACTTCCGAACTATTTGCACTCCCAAACTTCGCTTAACAATCACGGCGAGTTCAAAAGTTCATACGACGACCTCATCGACGAATACAGTGCTCCGTATGCTACCAACTCTAGGCATCATACATTTGCTGTCCAGACCGCCGCAACGTCGAATGAAGACCATCATCACAGTCCCTCTTACTCGCTATCTCGGAAGCAGCCGTTCGGTGCAAAGCAGTCGGACGATGATTCTCATGATCTCACAGCTGTGGCATATCCGCCCCCTGCACCAGCGAGACAAGTGGACACGAGAGGATTCTGGCAGAAGGTGCGTGCTTGGTCGTTCGTTTTAAGGGTTAGCCCTGAATTGCGACACGTAGATTTTACCAGAATCTGTAGCTTGTCGATTATACGTCCTCACAGTCCTCATCGAAACCACAGTTGATCTCGCCATAGAGGCTGAGCTGTTGATTAGTGTGCACGATAATGCAGAAGCCCAGACAGACAGCTCCAATTCCAGTGGTATATATAAAAGGATGCCTGTGTATCTCGGCATCTTTGCTCTTGCACAGTCCGTCTATTCTATTTTCTACTAGCTCTTGTGGATCTTGACTCCTCGCCTAGCGTGTTCCAGTTCGTTATGGCAGTGGACGCTGTGTACGCTCGAAATACCCTGCAATTTATTTTCCTCACTGTGCGTTGCCAGAACACAATTCGATTTTCCGTCTGACTCAAAGATGTTCTTCTTTAGTGTGTTCAATGCTCTCTTCCTTGTCTACGCCATCATACAAATTAGTGAAGTTCAAGAGGCAGTGGGCAACCCAGTATCGTCGGTCAGAGTACCGATAAAAGTCCTAACGACGACCATCCCGATCGTCATCTCCGTGGCAGAACTCGCATACATCGGTCTAGGGTGGAAGATCTACCACGAATTTGGTTGGAAAGTGTACAAGTTCTTAGGAGCTGATCGACGCATCAAGAAGATGTATGCCAACTATCAGATTTACGAATGTCTCGTCAAGTTCGACGTTTTCTTTTGGGCGGGCTTCTCCGTTCAATTCATCTGGCTAGTACTGCAGAGAAGTGATTGGGAGTTCTATGTTACTTGCGCGGCTCTTCCGCTATCCATCGTTCTGCTAGTTGAGGGACACCTCGCTGCACGACATGAAAACAAGTGGATGATGGCTACGTTTATGTCAGGTTGTGTGAGCGCCATGGTATACTTTGTGTATAAGGTGTTTATCTCCCATTCTCAACTGCGATTCTCCGCTGAAACTCGTATGCAGCTTGTCAAGGTCCTTATGTACAAGGATGATGAAGATCTAAAGTTCGTATGGAAAACACTCACAGTTTTTTGTAAGTAGGATCATACCCGTTGAGAATATCATGGACTGACGTCTCTTAGCTGTTATCGCCATCATGCTACTCTTTGCTACATTCATTCTATCTATCCTCATCATGAAGAAGTTTGGTCGCGGACTGAAGGATGCTCGTGCGTCAGGTTGTCTTCCTGATTTACTGATAACTCATATGGCTCCCGAAAGTGACACGAAAGAATACCCACCAAAGATTCGGATCTCAGCATCCACAATATCGAGGTCCGGCAAGTATGAATCCCAACAGGATGAGTATAGATTGAATATATTCTTGCGACACCTTCTTTCGCATCGCTTGTGTACTGATATGTGGGCTGGAGTGATCAACGGCGGTGAGAGGTACATGGAGCTGATTTCAAGCGTTTTGCGTCTTCGCTCGCATTATATCCATGGTGAACCTATTTTTTTAGCTATTCACTAAGTTCGTATTTCCTCTCTCAGCATCTGTAGATTCAGGTGTAATACTCTTCTCTGGGCTCGTCTTCACGCTCATTTGGTGCTGCATGCATAATTACGACGAGTTACTTGTACTGATAGTTTTTGTGTTTACTCGGATATAAAATGGACTCTCCGTCTGTACAAGAGCTTGGGATCGTTGAATGAGTGCTGTGAAGTATTGCCCGAAAGCTCCACGTGTCACTGACGAAGACACCGTTAACTGTTTTTCTACTACTCTCATCACCATCCAATGCAGGCTTGAAGCTGGTCCTTTCATTCATTCTACATCATGTCTCAACCGTATGTTTCCTGTTCGCAATCGCAAACTGTAGGATTTGTGTCGACTCTTCCACAGGTACCGAACAACTCTTCGCGATCGGTCGTCTTTGTTACCAGTAGCGACACCACCGTCGTCTGGACGCTCAACGCCATACCAGCCCAACGGACATCGTTTCGCGGAAGACTTGGAAGGACAAAATGACGAGGCGTTAGAAGGGCTGAGCGCCAAGGTCAAGATGTTGAAAGACGTGAGTGCCTTTTCAATGAGTCGAGTCGTACTCGCCTTCATATTCTCCATGTTTCGTTGTTTCGGAAGCGAATAAAATCATCTCTTGGAACTGCAGATAACTATTGGAATTGGAAACGAAGTACGGGAGTCGACTGTTTCGCTGAGCCAAATGGTGCGTGCGAGGAACACAGAGCTTTGAACGTTAAACTAATACGCTGATGTCCATTCAGAACGACGCGTTCGCCGAAACCTCTGGAATACTGTCTGGTACGTTTCGGCGTATGAACAATATGGCTTCACGTCAGGGCTGTCGATGGATGTGGTACATTGTCTTCCTCATTATAGTATTTTGGTTTTTCCTAGTAGTTTGGTGGTTTCGGCGGTGACAGAGTACATTCTAGTGTGCTGTCTGATTTGTATATATATAATAGGACTCAATGGAAAACCTGGAAATGACCGAGTATTGCATGTGAATAAGGATGGATGCAAATACCCGCGAATAATTATGTACTACTTATACTTTTACACCGACTGACCATACTGTACGCCCTTCTTCATGTCCGCCATCCAGAGTATCGTCACCAATCCTGCTTTTCACGACTACCTAGCTATTCTAAAGGGCGCAAGGAACGGCTTTGTCTACGGCGTCAAAGTTAGGTTTCCTCATGCTGTCGTAATGTCCATATTGTTTGGGCGGGGAGAGTAAGTTTTTGACTCTCTTGTGTTCAACAACATCACCAACTCAGATTGTATTCTAGCTGGAAATCTCGACTGCATGTCATATATCGTGCTACTAAGCAACATGCGCTGAACCTAGCCAAGTTCGTGTCGATCTACAAAGCACTCATGTTGCTTCAGAAGAAGGTGAATGGCGGTAAAGAACGCGGTGCGGACACGTTCATTGCAGGCCTGCTTGGCGGATATCTGGTGTTTGGTGAGCGTACAGCTGTCAATGAGCAGGTAAGCTTCAATGAATGTCAGCATATAAATTGTCACTGTCTGACTTGTCTTTTGTCCAGATCGTGCTCTACGTCGTGTCTCGGGTTGTTGCTTCATTCATTCCTAGAGCAGGCTCTCCATATTCTGTTTCCCCGAAATCACCTCGCGCTGCTGCTTCTATTAAGCCCGTGCCCCCTAATCCCAAATACTTTACCTTATTCGCTGCTCTATCATGGGGTGCAGTGATGTGGCTATTCAAGAACCGAGGCGAAGCCATCCAACCTGGAATGTTCAACTCTATGACGTATCTTTATCGAGACTCGGACGTTTGGAAAGACCTGAAGACTTTACTTTGGCATAATACTTAATTCATATTATCACAGGGTTTCCACTATAGATGCTGTTCTCTGACGCTTCAACGTCATGAACGAGATGCCTGTACGGTGTACCGCATATTCTTTAAATTCATTTGAAACACGCGGACACGAGTTGTTCATTCAGATTGGTGTGGAGTCCACCTCTGGAAAAATCGCTTTGCAGCTACTCTAGCAAACAGGTCAACAGATCGCGGCACTTGTGTCTGAGAGACTGCGTCGAGAATTCAGTTGACTGCCGTTCAGTCATGATTTGATTCTATGTATTCTATCATGCTGTACCGGTCTGTAACATTCATCAGTAACTTTCTTGATTTTTTCCCTGATCGGGTGGGTCCCGTTACAGACACATCTGATGGTGTTCGTGGCCTGTTTGACTCGTCTTTTAGATATAGTAACCACAGCGTTCATGATTTTCCCCAGTCCTGACCTGCTCCATGTCTTCGTTGCACAGATTCATAACTCACCCTGCACTGCACGAGTATCTAGCAATCCTTAAAGGTGCCCGGAATGGTCTCGTGTACGGTGCCAAAGTGAGGTTCCCTCATGCTGTGGTGATGTCGATTTTATTTGGACGAGGCGAGTGAGTAACAACATTATAGAACCATCCACATACCTGACCTTGATGCTATGTAGTTGGAAGTCTCGTCTGAAATTCATTCTCCAAGTCACTCGGCAACACGCTGTGAATCTTGCCAAGTTCGTCTCTCTCTATAAGATACTTTTGATGCTTCAAAAGAAGGTTCACGGGGGCAAGCCACAGAATGCAGATACGTTCTTCGCTGGTTTGCTAGGAGGATACTTAGTTTTTGGGGAACGTACAGTTGTCAATGAACAGGTGCGATACATTAATTATCGGCTAACAGCTAAAAGTAGCTAAAGATTTCTAGATTGTTCTTTATATTGCGGCGCGAGTCGTTGCGTCGTTTGTTCCACGAGCCTCCTCCCCAACTGTAGCTGCTGGCTCTCCTGCGAAACCCATACACCCAGACCCTCAGTTCTTCTCCGTGTTTTCCGCATTGACATTAGGGGCAGGCATGTGGTTATTCACCAACAGGGGACAGACCATTCAGCCCGGCATGTTCTATGCAAGCACCTACCTATATCAGGAGTCAGATGTTTGGAGTGATCTCAGAACATTGTTCTGGCATAACAAATGATCAATAAATGCTTGCCTTGCTTTCATCGCGGAGATGGAGTTTGGTCATTAGATAGAAGCGTATAGATGCAACAGTGTATTTATATCCTTTTCAAATCTTTGGGTAGCCGATGTAGCTTTCTTGGGACTTTCCTGCACTTGTACTTGACAATACAAGTTTATTATGTTCAGATTATCAGGGAAGTAATGAAGATTTACCCTGAGCATGTCCACAGCGGCGACGCAAGCCTTTTGGCATGTAGCGCAGTTTTTAATTGGCTCGGAATAAGCAACAGTCTCCATCTCGCCGGCGACATCCGTCACTGAGAAGATTGGTCAGAGATATGACCAAGTACATACAACGCAAAAGAAGAACTCAAGGTTTCTATTTGACCAATAAGGCTCGTTTTCTTCGAGTGCCATAATGCTGTTGTCTCGCGGAGATGAACGGTGCATGATCCGTAGCCTATTATGAGCAAGAAGATGTCAGTCTGTTGTGCGTTATCATTGAGGAACAAGCATATACCATGCGGAAATATATCCTCTTGCATAAGAAGCTTACGCAGAGCCTTGACACGAAAGTCCTGCAGTTGAATAACACGATGATAAGCTTCAAGCGATCTTATCGTCTTCACGTCTTCCAGACGGTAGGTCGCCATGGGTCCCAGATACTGACTGGCCTCAGAGGCAACGGTTGCCAACTCGTGCTCAACTGCAAAGGCATATACCCAAAGAGGCTCGTCTGGAGCGTGCGCAAGGAGATGTAAGCTCAACACTTGCGCTGTCGATTCTGGCAACGCGTACTTGTCGACCAGAGAGAACAACAATGGAAGGAGAGGAAGAGGTATCACTGTCTTTGGTTCATAGCATAACTTTGGAATGAACCGTGTATCATCACGAAGGTGTTGCTCTGGGGGCTTGGGAGGATAATGCAGGAGATTGAGAAGTGTCGCCAATGTCTCTGTGTTCTCAGGAAGGTCTACGATGCCTTCTGATTCGTCGCAACAAAAGAACATGTCCCCTACGAAACAACAATATCTATCAGAACCAGTTACAAGTAGAAACGAAGCCGGTACTGACGGAATACATCGCTTGTTCTCAGTGCTTCACGGCTGACAGCAAAGACTTGGCCATCTGGTACAGCACGCACTATAAAATTCGCATCTGTGCAATGGAAGGACATAGTCAAAGGGCAGGTACGTGCTCACTGCTATGCAGTGTACGTGGTCCACTAACCCAGTGCTGACATGATGGATGGGACGTAGTTGATAGGTAAGCTGATTTACAGAACAAATGTATCGCGTAGAGCGTTCCGCCAGATATGCCTAAGTAATTCAACTGCGGAAACCCCTGGCCCTGAGACATACATGCAGACTGAAAAGAAGAAAAAAAATGATAAGGTTGAAAGAGGAAGAGGTAGAACTGCGTTTAAAAGAGGACGGGTGGATGAAACGAGCAATGAAGAACAGAAAGAAAAGAAAAGGACATAGTGGTATCATCAAAGAAGGTAAAGAAGGGAATCTAACAACCAGTAATCCCAGAGAAAACTCCTACACGATAATACACTTCCCACCACTTTTCTTTTCTTTCTGCTTCGTAGGGCCACTAGTGGGCCCAACTTCTATGTTTCGCGTCTGTCGTAGTGCACGAACTAGATTCGTAAATAAGCGTTCAACGTTCTGCGCTGTTTTAGCCGAGGTCTCGATAAATTCGCATCCAAACTGTCTTGCGAGCGCAGCGCCCTCTTCTTTTGAGACCTCTCGCTCGTATGTCTTGTCACATTTATTGCCGACCAGCATAAAGATCGGGTCCCCCCTCTTCACTCGTCGCATTGACTGCCGAAATATTTCCAGCCGATCAAATGTGGAGCGCGATGCGATGGAGTATACAAGAATAAAGCCTTGTCCCTCCCTAGTGCGACGATGAATATCCCGGGGTGATGATACAAAGAGGGGCAATGAGACTCACCGGACCCACTGGTCCCGTAATGTGGCGTATTCCTCTGCTCATAGGACAACATCAGACACCTTCGTTACGTCTAAAAGAGCCTATACTCACCCTGCCCTGCAGTGTCGATGACTTCAACGAAGCACATCCGATTATCCACTATCAGCTGCTTTCGGTACGCATCTTCTATCGTCGGATCATAAGTCTGGGGAAATGAGGCGTAAAATAAACGGGGAGTTTTAAAGGGACGAAAGAAGCAAGACGCACTTCTGCAAAGCATGAGACGACAGGTCAGAGCTAGGAGATACAAAGATGATCACAAAAGGAGCTTACCAACAAAACAATTGAGGGTAAACTTGAAGATCGGAGGGCCAGAACAAGTTAGAGCAGAGAAAGTGACGAGGGAGAAAAAACACACCTGAACAGCCAAGGCTGTCTTACCAACTCCACCATCACCAAGAACAGCTACTCTCCAATTATCCATTTCTCAGAAACACAGGATCAGTCGGAGAGCAGAGAAGAGAAAGAGAGCCGGATTGAGCACCTCAGAAAGGACGAAGAGGAGTGAAAAAGAAAGTATGGATACGGGGTCGAACAGAAGAAGTTGAATAAGCAGGGAAGAGAGCGAACTGTGGTGATGATATAGGAGAGAAGAATATGATTTGAAGAAAAGAAAAGGATTCAGACGATCGTCGTTTCAAAAGTCGTAGTTCGTGGACGGGTCGTAAAGAAAAAAAGGCAGTGAAATAGCCTCTGAGCAACGGACGAGACGGCAATGAGCCAACAGCAGAATTTGGTCCGGCGTAGACTGGAATTCGTCCTATTTCTACAAGCACCGCCTGCCCCGCGATTTTCTCACGCCTTCCATTCGGGCATCCGGTCTCTGAGCACCGGTCATGTGACTGGCCTACCATCCCATCTAATCTTATCAAACTCACGCCATACCCCTCCGAAAAAAATTGTCTCCAAAAACTAGTCATGTTCAATAGCTACTCTGCATCAAGTCTATAGTCTACAATTTAACGATACAGCGCACGTCCAGAGAAAAAAGATGGAAGAAACAACAACAAGATAGCAAACGACAAGCCAAACAGCACAACTGCTGGAACGCTATATCCCCTCGGATTCTACTGCTTCTGCGCAGCTCTGCGCCACGCAGAATACATGCACACGACCCCCTCAATCCTGCCTGCTGAACTCTGCCTGCGTGAGGTTCAACACAAACACGCCACGTTGGTTCACTGGTGGCTCTATGATCTTGGTTGGCTTCTTGTTCGAAGCTTGAGATGTGGGTCGCAAGGCAGCGGAGATGCTGGCGAAAGGCCGCGGGGCCTGTGACAGGGCAAAGGAAGAACTTCTTCTGGGCATTGGGGGTTTGGTAGCTGCGCGCTTGTGCTGCACAGGGTCTGCCAAAGGCGAAGTAACGAAAGGACGAGACATTGTCAAGGAAGCTGCATACAGACACGACGAGTCAGAATAAGAACACGAAGAGAGAGAGATAAAACATACCCATAGTTGAAATAGAGAAATAGAACCGACGCAAGTAAAAACGCTGTAGAGCGCTGAACGTTGAATGTGGGGTATTGAAGGAATGGAAATGATTCAACTGTTGGCTAGTTTTATAGAGCGCGTCTCTTTGGGGATTGAGTCTGTCGAACAATCATTGGGGTTTCCTCTTTGAGCCGGCATCCCACGGTGCCGAGTTCAATCTGCCAACCGAGCGCCCCCGACGGCACCAGGGTATCATTGATCACGCTCCTCCCTCTCCTGATTGGCTTCTCTACGCAGTTCTTATCAGTACAGATAACTTGTGTATTCGTTTAATTATTGAACTACATTGATACTACGAAAGAACCGCAAATGCACAGCAGTCCAGGGAATTGTGTGCGACGACCACGGGATGCTGTGAATTTGAATTGTGAAAGCAGGAGAGAATGAGTCGAATATACATGGGATGGTGTGTGGTGTGCGATGCTTGGAATTAATGGTCGCAGTCATATTGACTCGTATTAATTATAGGACAGGTTGTTGTTACACACGTCACCAGTGATTTCCCAGACAGGTTTGCTGCGAAAGGTCAGCGAAGCTTGTCGAAGGTTGCGGAAACACTGGCCGTCAACTCGGGATGTCCAGTGACGTCCAAGTGGGGGGTATACACCTGAGGTTTGTAGTTAGACCTCGTAACCCTTCTACAAACCATGGTTAGAACTCTCTGCGTTCCACGGAGAAAGCCCAGACGATGCCGATATCTCTAGTGTGAAATGAAAACCAAAGTGCAGTCGCCGCGCTTTCCTTTCGGAGCGCTGACTACAGGACATTGGCGGACGCTGAGTCGACTAGTGGACGTCTTCGAGCAACTTGCGCTCGAGAATGAATTTGCCTTCCTTGTACTTTTGAGATATTTCATAGGCCTTTTCCTGAAGAAATTCCCATCAGCCCCAGCAAAGATCTTGATAGCTGAAACATACATATTTCCAGCCAAGAAGGGTACCACACTTGATGCATTTGATATCGCGGACAGTATGATTACCAGTCGTCATGATACGGTCGACAGCCTCTCCTTCGACAACATTCACACTAAACACAAAGGGAGTGTGCATGAGATACAACCAAAACGATATAATTGCCCTTACACAGTCTCAAAGAGGTATGCTCTCCCGTGTTGCCCATTAAATGCCTGAATATCTTGTTAGCAATCAATGCTAATCGCAACGATGCTTAAAACCCACTCTAGAGATCATCGAATGGATGGTTGCGAGATGAGTTCCGCATTGGGAGCATCCGTAGATACGCTCCCCAGCAAGATAGCGGCGGTAGCTCATGCCCATGGCTGTAAGAATTTGTTAGCAGAGAGGATGTTGTACAGATGCTGTTAGGAGGGAACGGGTAAATGTCTGTGGCCGTCCATTCAAAGGCATTTATAGTGCGCTGCTCGTGCGAAATCGAGACCCCGGCGCGAAGGGCCCGAGAAGTCCTAATGTAGAAAGTGTGACACATGTCACGCTTATTGGAAACCTATGTGATGCTTGCTATCTGAACTGGTCTTGCTTATGGGCTTTTACTTGTTGCGAGATGCGCTCTATCTCCGATGACAACTAGATTCTCTGAGTACCCATGCGCTGTTTTGTTCGTAGCTCCTTCTCAATTTCTGAGTATCGATCACTCTTATTAAACAGGAACGACAATGGATATTTCATATGGCAAAAACATGCCTATTTCATCGATGAAATCTTCACTGTCGCGTCGTGGTCTCTGGCAGGCAGCCAGATGTTTCCCCACGTATCTCACATTATCTGATCCAGGAAGTAAGTACTCTCGTCTCGGACCAGAGAAACTCCGTCTATAGCTCGATTTAGATCTCGACTAACGAGATGAGCACTAATTGGCATACCCAAGACACGATCTTCGAGGGACTAATTTTCGAGGAAACCTCGGGTCACGCAAAGGGTACTGAATCTTTCTACGAAAACATATCACTCACAACGGCCTTCGACTCGCAGTTTCTCAGAATCGGTGTCTCGTTTGACACCTGGTGCAACCGATCTTTGCATCTCTAATCCGAATGCGAGATGCCGGCGTTGTACCTCCTTTGGTCACGTAGGTACCATTGATCTTGAGGCTATGGTGTACTGGAACATCGGCCCAGTAGGGAGGGGTGTAATACTAGTCTTTCCGTTACAGATATCTTTGCGTTCTGGCTGTCAAAAATTAGCCGTTCACGAGCCTAGCCCAATACTGTCCGGCAATGTTGAATGATGGTTCATCTGATATCAGACTCCTGGAGTCGAGCCATGGTGAATACTGAGAAGTAGTCGTGTAGAACAATGTGTATTACGTAACCGGAGTCGTGACATGAATTTCCGAAGGCACTTCTATTTCGATTTGTGCTTGCATGCACTGCTGAGGAGTTGAAGGAATTGCGGTTATTCCTGGCTCCAATACCCTTTGCTTGTAATATCTCTGAGATTGTCTGCTTTACTGTAGATGAACTCACGAAAAAGGCCAGCGCTGGAACCGATTTCTTCACTGCGCTCTGGAAAGCAACCGCGAACGGCACTGCTTAACGGCGACGGGGAGAGACAAAGTCCCACCTTGAACGACATCTATCCTCGTTGGAAGCGCATATTCACGGAAGTTGCTTCACTTGGACGCGACACTTTTGCCGTATTTTTTAGTGAGCTTGTGTTTGTCTCTTCGTTTCGCGTCGTTCAAAGCTGACAGTTCGCGCAGCGCGCCTCGCTTCGCGCCCAGATCACACTCAACAACGACCATCTTCACCAATCGACCTCACTCATAGTCCTGTTAGATTATCTCCGGAAAGGGCACCATCTCCTTCATTCTCCCCCCGATCCACGGACATCCACAGTTCGACTTCGTATCCTATTCCTTCTGTTTCGTTCACTTTCTCTCCTCCCAGGATCTCATCAACCTCGGAAGAGCCTCACAGGCGCTCATTGTATCTACCTTCTTCTTCTCCTACGCCGTTCAATTCTCCTTCCTCATCTAACCTCCATTCGTCACAAAAACCCCGCACAAAAGGTCTTATGGGACCTCCAGAACTTCCACCTTCTTGCTCGTCGACAATACCACCATCCTCAGAGGCCTCAACGTCTCGTCAAAGTACTCCACGTAATGCTGTCGAACTTGCCCTGAAATCCCGCATGTCGGAGGACGGGATAAAGCGTAACTATCAGAATCGACAGCATATACATCATAACAAGGCGAGCACGGTCAACTCAAAATTAGCATATTCGTACTCATTTTGATTCAGCATAAGCAAGATGTTCGGGCCAAACGAGAAAAAGACAGAGAGGAAATGAAAAAGGAGTTGTACAGGATACGGAAAAGTGAAGGTGAGAAATCATTTCATTTGTCACACTCCCAATCTCTCTAACTGCTTTCTTTCAGGATTCAGATCCAACTTCGATGACTTCAAAAGTTGGTGTATATCCGAGGCATCTTGGTTCCTACTCATGACGCGATTCGCTTTCAAGGTCTGCTCGATTTCAGGGTGCAGCTGGAGACCTCAATTCCTAAGCATCTGGGGCTTCTCTCTCGTGAGTATTATTCTGCGTATATGCTGAACATGAAATGACATTATATGTAGCATCTGCATCTCTTACCGACTTGCGGTCCAGATACGATGCTTTGGAGACACGTCCGCGACGCTATTCCGACGTAGGCGACGTGAGTACCATTATATCAAGTTTATTTCGACATCTCATGACACCATCACGCAGTGGTTGCAGAAGCAACTTGAGTTGGCGCGGCAAACCCTTAGTCAGTAAGTCTATATTCCATTGTTCTGAATTCTGAAATTATAGCATTTCTGTTTAGGAATAAACCGCCGTCTCCGTTCAGTCCGTCTCTCGAACAATTACGCATTCGAAATCGCGCTCGAGATGATGACATCGAGCAGCGCTTGCGCCCGAAACGCATACCTCTTCCTTCTTCTCTTCCGGCTCAGGACGAAGCGCAAGTCAACGTTATACTCAAACGACGCGGTGTCGTATCGAGATACGCTAGGGAGCAAGTCTCGGACTCAGATTTGACGCGACTGAAACCGTCCTGCTGGTTGAACGACGAAATCATCAATTTCTATGGAGCGATGATATTAGGTCGGTCGGATGATTCGAAAGAGAATAAGGAAAATCCGGTCGTCAATGGTGTCTCCGGCTCCAAGAAGAAAAAGCCGCTGAATGTTCACTACTTTAGCACATTCTTCTGGTCGAAGTTGGAGAAGGAAGGTTATGATAAAGGCAGGTTAGCAAAGTGGACGAAGAGGGTATGCTGTAAATGTGAATAGGCTTTGCGACGAGTACTGAATTTTTCTTTTCCCCATTCAGCTTGACCTGTTCTCCAAAGATGTCATCTTGATTCCGGTAAACCATAACAACATGCATTGGACTGCTGCAGCCATAAACTTCCGGCAAAAGCGGATCGAATCATACGACAGCATGAATATGGACAGGTCTATAGTTTTCAAGGTGTGTACGTGGAATTAATCGCTGCTGTTTAGAAATTGAAGCATATTGCTGTAGCGTCTGCGAAATTATCTAGATGCTGAACACCGCAATAAAAAGAAAGCTCCTTTCGACTTCACAGACTGGGAAGACCACACACTAGAGGTATGTCGTTAAACGCGCTCGCCGACCAGGCAGGTTCTGAAAATAAAGCACGTCAGGATACACCCCAGCAAGAAAATGGGTATGATTGTGGCGTGTTCACCTGCCAGTTCCTCGAGTCGCTATCACGGGGCGAAGAGACATTCAACTTCACTCAGAGCGATATACCATACCTTCGTCGACGGATGATATGGGAGATCGGAAACGCAAAACTGAGAGACGACCCTTAGCATTCGTGTTCGTTGAAGCCAAGTCTTCGTACTTTGCTGTTTTGGCCACTTGTTCTTGGTGTATCTTATCACGTCTATATCTATTCGGCGTCCAGCTGTATCATGGAGTGTATGTAATATATATTCTCGATGTGTACTAAGATATTTGCTGAGTAGTATAGGTCCTACTCGTTATACTCGTCGGCGAAGAATGATGTAGCAAAAAATCGGCACGATTTCAGAATTCGCTGTTTGTCTGCTCACAGAATCTTGATGTGTTCATACTTCAAGCTGCGACAAGGTCGGGTGCTCAAACTACAAGCGGCCCAAGATGAGTGAGTGCATAATGCATAGGAAGAGACTTACCCCATCAGAGCTGTCCGTCAGTTCGGTACGAGCACTAACCTCGGACTCAAGGACAACGAATCTCCGATATTCGGTGCATATCGCAGGCTGAATTTGCATTAGATGAAGGTCGTCCAGTAGCTCCCGTCTAACTCTTTCCTCGCAATCCTTATCAATCACTTCCCCGTATTTCAGCTTGTATTGAGCGACACAGAATTCGAGAGATTCTTCAGCATTGCGAAGAATGCATTCTGTCTGCTCTAAGCACCATGGTATGTCTTGACAGGGACGGTGAGGTGCTCTCATGAGAGCGACTTCCCCTTGTTCAATCATCTCAAAGATTTCTTCAAATACCAAGTCGGGTCTTTCGATGAAAGAACCGGGATGAGTTCTGAATCTGAGACCTGACACAGTTTCATACTGACCGTTTATAGTCACGGCCTCTTGCGCGCTGGTGTAATATCATCGCCATCCCCAAAACCGAAGGCATCACATATACAGCCCAAAGCGGATGTGATGCGACTGCAGTGAGCTTCTCGCACATCGCTTTGGGGTTGTCTAAGAATGCTTGTGGTGTAAAGGTTACTATGCCACCATAGGTACAAAGTATGGAAATATAAGCTTGCACGATAGAACGTAGAAGCCATTTGAAGCTTACCATAGGGAAATAGGTGTTGCACAGTCCAGTATCGCGCCGGGATTGTAGGGGTAGTCCCGAACAAAATGAAAATCGTGTCGGATACATGCGACCTGTGCTGAACGAGGTCCGGAAGTAGTTGATTGATGGTGGGCAGTATAGAAACATGAACAAAGATTAGTCTGGTAGACTTGGTACTGCTAGAGGCTGCTCGTTTCAGCTTGTTTGGATGAGAATCAATAAGGGAAAGCAGCAGGGTGGTCTCTATCTTCGGAACAGAGGCCTTTTCATCCATAAGAACAAGGAATGAAGAGTGACTATCCAAAATGTTATTCAACCACTGCTGGTTGACCTTGAGGATCCTGAGTGCATGATGGACTTCCACTCTTGGAGAAGTGTCAATGAACTCCTCATGAGGCCAGTGCAAGTCACCCTTGGCTGATATTGTCAGATGGTGGAAAGCAGGAATGCTGCCCAGACCAGGTTGTCTTTGCAGTAGCCATGGACATAGCACAGCGCAAAGTTTTGCACTGGTAAGAGGTAAGTCACAGATATCACTGAATTGCTGCACTAGGTCTTCCATTTCTAGGGGAAATATAAGCACCAATCCAGACTGGACTGGGACAAATGATATCTTGGAGACTATTAGCAATGTATGCGAGATGCATGATATACCAGAGCTTACTAGGTTCTTGCTAGTCATGTAGTGTGCCCATTTTCCTAGACAATCAGAATCAGTGATATCAGCAAGATATGCCAGTGCATGCCCTGGTGAGCAGGCAGATAAAACAGCATCCAAGAATGATGAATGAAAGGTTCTGATATGAAGCACAGTCTCTAATATGGACTGACGAGTTAGTCCCTCATTCTGAGAAGAGCATATATCTATAACAATGCAGGAAATTTTCTCATTTCCAACAGTGATCTCTTGCATGTTACTTGTCTCTGGTTCTTTAGGCCTTTCATATGTGATGATTAATGAACAGTCTAGATTAATGAAGAAAAAACTTCTTACAGTTCAAGGGAAGCTGTTCTAGAGTGAATGGTGTGATGAGATTCCAAGAGTGTTTCTTCCAGAGCACTTGTAGAAGTGCTATGAGATATATCAGTTAAATCTCTTAGAGATCACAGAGGGTTCATAACACACTCCAAAGTCATATCCATTTCTTGGGTTATAGATGTGTCATCACAAAGAGGCAAAGATTCAGAAAGCTCCCTAGAGTGATGTGATTGAGTTTACATCTTTCAGAAATTAGGAATGTATACCTGGTAAAGGTTGCCAGAGAGCTATCTGCTTCAGGCAGCAGAAGATTTGTTTCTGATACACTATTGAAAGAAGATCAAGATATGAGAGAAATTAAAGATGTTACACAAACATACCTTTCTTCTTCCTCTATCATTATTGAATTAGATAAAGAATCTACCACCTCTAATTCTCCTTGTTCTGCTTCTGTGGTGTCATCTGGTCCAACCTGGATTTTATCCTGTGTTGGTTTGATTGTGTTACCGCCAGACACCAGAGCAAACACTTGTGGAGGGTGCTGGATCAATGCACCTTGTGCAACTCGACGTTTTGTCAAGAGGTAACTTCCAGATCCAGGATTGTGAGGAAATGGATTCCATGACTCGGACTTACTGCCTTGAAAAGAGTTGTCATGAAGAGAGATTTGTGATGACACGGGTTTGGCTGTGGATGCAGATGGCATTATATCAGCTTCAACAACTGGATGTACTCTTGAGTGCTCAGAAGGAAACAAGGCGCCGCTTGCATTGCCCTTCTTCGTGATTGGAACAGGACTGTTGGTTTCTCGTTGCTGAACTACTATTAGTCTCATTGAACTATGTGACACAAGAATAGATGATACCTCATTCTCATCCTCCGTAGAGCTTCCGGGCTCACTAGAAGAACTTCGAGGAGTCTACATACATATAAGAAATCGTGAAACACCGAGTTCATGAGTTATATTACTTCTTGCGGAGATTGAGGCGGAGGTGCCAAAGGGATATCCTACAAAAGGCAATGAATAGAGGCACGAGCATGTTGTGAGGATAGGAGAACTTGCATCGGAGTCCACGTCAGATACATATGCTTCGGAGAAGAGGCGTTTCACAGGTAGTTTGATTTTAAGCCCTGTTCCCGGTGTCCGTACTGGCGAGCTTTGTGGTGTTTTTTCTTTCCAGTACTCGCTGAGGAGTCGATCGCAATGAAGGCCGGACGCCGGTTCCCATCTAGTCAGAGCTATTGAGAGATCTGCTGCAGCTCAAGCTCAAGCCTTGAGTTGAACTCACGAGTTGTCCTTAGATGACGGGTATCCGAGCCACTGCAGAACGACCGTAGGCAACAGGTGGAAGAACGACAGAATCCCTGCATGTACTTACTTTTATCAAGTACTCCTAGTGGCGGTTTGAGTTCGGTTCGTGAAGGAACAGAAAAGTTTACTTACAGGCTCCGAGGGTGGCTTATGCCGGTGGTTGAGTATACGTTCTAAGGAGACACAGAATAAACGTGTACGCATGAAAATTCTATCTCATACTTACCAACTTCCCAAAGTCTCTGGTGTTGAGAGTCGTAGAGTATCTCCTGTTTTTTAGGACTATCTGCCTTCCGTTTCTTAGGGCTAGGTGTAGACATTAATTGCTTAAGACGACGATGAGCTATAGCAGGCTATATCCAACGAACGATGCTAAAAGTCGATGAAGATCAAGGTGTTTCGAGGACTTCAATTGCCAAGGGTTCGATAGCGACTTCAACTTGGAAGTTCGAGCGAGACACGTGAAGTCGGGCGCTTAGCACCTCACACAATTTCGTTCAGCATCCCAGACTCCCAGTCATGTCCAAGTCAAAGTCAAAGCAAGAAGAGGCTCTCCAGCTGCTCGATGACCTTGATTCATTTACTCCGCTGCCCGAAGGTACCTCTACGGGAACTACCAATCCGACTACTACGACTACCAACCCAGGCGAAGCAGAAGTTCTCGCTTTTCTAGACGAAATAACACAGAAGAGCTCTGAACCTACTCGTGCAACCACTGCATATCTCGATCGACCTGTGTCACGATCAAGCACGCCAACACTGAGGAAGAGCACTGAGCGAGTTAAGCTAGGGGGTTCTTCTTTGGGTGCTGGTGCTTCCAATCCGGCCGCTCGCTCTGCAACCCCACCTGCTAGTGCAAAGGTTCCTGTGGCTGCTACATCTACCCCGGACCCTGCCATCTCCGGGGAAAGCGGCAGCAGGTGGGGCTGGGGGACAGTCTGGAATACCGCTTCTGCTGCGATCCAGCAAGCCAAGACAGTCGTAGATGAACAAGTGAAGAATCTTCCCAACAACGAGCAGGCTCGGAAGTGGGGAGAAGGAGTTATGGAGTATGCTAAAACACACCAGTTGGACAAGATAGGTGAACCTTCAGCGTGAAAATGCACAAGCGCACAATACCTTGCTTACCCGCTCTCTTGTGATGTAGGGCAAGATTTCAGGCGCGTTGGTCTATCAACTCTGAATGATATCTTGAATGTCGTCGCACCTCCTATCTCGGAGCATGAAGTCATCCAGGTATGGCTTAGCCACGACATGAAAGGGTACGATGGCGTTGAGGCCCTTGTTTATCGAGCTCTTACCCGGGTGCGTACGTGCATGACACTTAACTTTCACTGTGCGCTCAATTTCTATGCACTTTTATTCCCTTCAGGTCATGGAGCAGGTTGAGGGCGGCGACCTCATTGTCAATAAAGGGGAGGAATCGCGGCCAAAGGACGAGGATGGAAATGCTGCTAGAGATCTGAATACTGTCGAAGGTTACGATGCTGCCGTTAAACTTGCCCAGGTGAACTAGCTTTTTTTTTTTGCTTCAAGCTGCATATTGTTGAGATTCCGAGTCAGGCCAACCTAGACGAGCTTATCAAGATCAAGCATGCTCAGAAGCCGACAGAACCGTCTTCGGTGCTATCGCCAACTTCATACTCCTACGTCTATCTGCGAATCCAACCTTACCTGACTTCATATACAGCTTCTCCGTCCAGTGCACTTACCGAATCAGCTGCACAACCTCCTGAATCAACAACTCGGCAACATCTTCAATTCTTATTGTATCTCTCGGACCCTTCACACAATCTCATACACTCCACCATCACACAAGCAATACCTGGAACTTGGTTGGGGATCTGGGACGAGTTTGACTGGGTGGAAGACTTGGTCGCGGAAGCTCTTCGCGTTGGCATGGAGGTCTTAGGACAGGAGTATATCGTGTCTAGGATGGGCTTGGGTGGGCTTGGTGGAAAGAAACAGGCAGCTTCGGACGCGAGTGAGGCAAGCACCGAGACCGGCGAGACTGCTCAAAGCGGTGATGAGGAGAAGAAAGTCGAGGAATCCTGACTATTTGTGTGATACCAGAGCGAACCGTATAGCCTCGAGTTCTTCACTCTGTCATTCGTGTACTGTACCTATTGCTTACGACCTGGAGTTCTTCGCCTTCATACATGTCTCTTCCGTGAACCTTGACTATGATTCTCTGTCTAGGGTACAAAAGCGACTACTTCTTAGGCTCTTCAACTTTTGGTGGGGGAAGGGGTTTTAACTCGTCAGGTCTGTGGAGGCATAATCAGCATCAGGGTGATTAATAACAGTGCAAATCAACAAAACAAGTGCCTACCGAACAGGTTTAACACCCTCACCGACTTGCTCCCAGGGAGAAAGAGATTCAAAGTTGCTACAAAGACGGTAAGCATACTGGGCCCGCCACCTATGGAGAGACGATACGAACCGGAATGCCTGGGTAAGCTGCAGAGGTTCGTAGACGACACGTTTTCGCTCTTCATCGTACCGTACTTCAGTATATCCCTAGGAAACCACGTCAGAGTTTTCCTGAGAACGACTCGAAGTACTCACAGTAAGAGGGAAGTCCTTTCTTAGAGGATGACCTTCGAAACCTATGATGGACGTGAACATCGCAAGATACTCACACAATCATTCGAACAAACCATAATCAGTCAGTATACGACGACTAGAGAATGGGGTGAGATTTGTTAACATTTTGTCTAAGAGGTAAATGATGACGCACAGATCGGGGTGGCCGCTGAAGAAGATCCCATAGAGGTCCCAGGCTTCGCGTTCATACCTGTAATTCGTGATTAATACATCTCTCACTGTGTAATTTATGTGAGCTGAACACACCAGTCTGCACCCCTGAAAACTTCAATCGCGCTCGGGACATGGTCACCTTCGCCAGCATAGGTTTTGACCCGAATTCGACCTCTGTATTTGACGCTAAGCAAGTGATAAACCACCTCAAACCGCTTCTCCCTCTCTGGGAAATCAACACCGCTAATGTCCATCACGCTTTTGAATTGGCATTGAGAGTGATCTCGGAGGAAGGTGAGAACAGGAATAACGGCGGAAGGTCCGACATATAAAGTGAGCTCATCTCTGAGGACAGAGAACTGCTGGATGAACTTGGGTAGACATTGAGTGAGATAAGAGCCGTAAGTGTGAAGGTCTTCGGTAGCCTCAGCATATTTCTCTAGTGCTGGGTTGGGAGAAGTAGGCTCAGTGAAAGGAGAAGCTGAAGCTAAAGACCAAAGTGAGCACGAAATCGACGAAGAGCAAGAACCGAACTTGCCCTTGGATGTAGACGAGCAATGGATACGACGAGAGCTTGCCACCGTAGTCAACACCTGCGACGAGCGAGCAGAAACTGCTCTGAAGACGGTTACAGGCCGCAAGGCCAGTCTTGACAGCATTGAAGGAGAATTCAAAGTTAACTCGGACGTTCCCGCGCCGCCTTCACTTTCAACTTCAACTACTACTAGCGATGGCTGACGCTACACCTGCATCCCCTCTTGAAATATTTGACTCTTTGCCGTACTATGACAATGATCTCGAGCAGTACCCTGTGTTGAAAGAAAAGGTCGAGCAAGAATTAGCTCGCCAGCCAAAACCTCCGTCTAGCTTGCACCCCCGTGTACCACCTCCCTATCAGCTTTTTACTGTTGGTCTTTCGTACGTCTCTTCTGAGTTGCATCTAATAATTTAATTCCTTGTATCATTTAGAAAAATCCCCTCCTTCGGGCAGAGCTCGACCGTGTTGAATCCCACCAACCGCTTCCTCCGTTAGACATTGTTCGATATCAAATGCCCGGTCCTTCTTCTGTTCCTGGCTCACAAAAGGAATGGGAGGATGCCTTGAACAATGCTCGTGCGCAGCTTGAGCACCAGAGAATCAGGTGTGTATATACGTCTGAGAATACCTACACCCAGCATTGAAGTGATCAACAGACAAACGAATCTCACTCTGTTGCAAACTTATGGCGGTAACGCATGGAGAATACACAATTATCTTCTAGAAGAGTCGGCAAAGCAGGCAGAGAAGGCACTTGAAGACTTGAAGCAATTGACTGTCGAAGTCAACCGCGAACGAAAAAATGCTCAAGTGCGTTGAATGATTGATTCACTGTCGAGTTCTCATCAAAGCTATTTCCTTGCAGATGGCGTGGGGAACACAATTGAACATGCTAGAAACGAGATGGACAGAACTAATATCAAATGTCCTTCAAATAGAGATGGCGAATGTCGCGTTGGACGCAGAGATAGACAGGTTGAACAGACGTGAAGCGGAGTTGGCAGAGATGCTCTGAAAACCGAGGAAATACGGAGTTTGAATGTGTATTATGTAATACTAGACAAATTGCTTTTTTTGGAAATTATGTTCGGTCTTGCTCCGCCCGGGCTGGCCGATTGTCTTCAACATTCAGTCCTGTAGTTGCACAGGACTCCTTTTGACATACTCGAGAAGGTTTACTGGTGAATTCTACTCCAGGTGCGCTTCAATCTTTTCTGTGCAAGCTTTCATTCTACTAATCTTGCAGTAACTTGTCTGTTTTCACTCCTTTGACCGACGACAGGGCCGTCACACTCGGGTACCAAGACCAGCAGAAACCAGCGTCTTAAGACGCGTCTATGGCCAATAACGACCAACTCTCTACAGTTTCAACAGAACTGACTGGTTCGGCGGTCCAACCGCTGGAGAGTCCAACAAATGCTGTCTTATTCTCCGGAGAATCTGCTGCTAGCAACTTGGCTAGCAACTTGGCAAGCAGCAGCACTTCTTCAGACGTCAAGGGCTCAGCAGCAAACTCTCTTGAAGACCATTCTTCTTCTCATTCAACTCGTCCTGTTCTCGTACAACTGGGATCAAGTGCCACAACTCAAAGTTCATCGGCTGCACCGAAACGGTACAGCGCCTTCAATATCAATAAGAAATTCCTTGAGAAGAACACATCTGCTTCTACATCCCTCCCAACCTCGTCAAGCTCTAACTCGGTCAAACCCGGAGGTACGCCCAGTGCGTTTAACAAGTATTACTTACTTGTGTGAAGGAAAAAAACAACTCATATGCATATATGTGTAGCGAGACCTGCTGTGCAATCTTCATCCTCTCATCCACGTTTGGTCACTACGAAACTTACTGCTCCGCCTCAGTCATCTTCCACTCCTGGTCCCGGATGGTCAAGACCTTCATCTGTTACACCTCCCGTCGCCTCAACTCCAAATGGCATGTCGAATCTAGCGCCCACGCCTTCCCAAGCTGCTGCTGTCTCCGTTCCCGCAGCACCACAGCTTCCTCATGCCGGAAAGGTCATTCAACCGCAGCCTCGTTCTATAGGGCAACTATCGGCATTCCAGAAGGATGGTGGCATTTCAGGTGGCGGAGGATCGACGAAGCCGGTGTGGGGGAATGTTAAGCCTGCGGCGGGTACAACACGTGCGGATGTCCGGGTTCAGAGCGATTTTCCTACCGCTGCGGAGGTCGCGCAAGGTACGTATAAAAGAATGGTTCAATCCTTCCCTTTCTCTTACTCTCTTTGCTTAGGCTCTATTCCTCGCAATGGGAAAAGTGCAGAATCAAAGGAATCGGAGGCGGCGGAGGCAAACAAACAAGCTAGATTGGAGGAAGCCGATACATTTCGTGGCGTACATCTGGATCCGAACGCTCACCATTGGGATGAGGTGTGTGACAGTAATTTACAGTCTGTGTTACTGTTTGACGACCAAATTTCAGATGGAAGAGGACGACGACAATTTCCTAGATGGGGTGATTGAATTTGGCGACGGAAGACAGTACAAGATTGATACGAATAAAGCTCCTGCATCCCCTCCCACCAATTTACCACCTCAAGATGGTGCGAGAGAGAATCTCCCAAAGAATAGTGCGCCTGCAAGTGGCCCTGTCAGTAAGGAGGAACGCTTCGTAGATGACTTTGATAGAAGCTGGCCACGCTCCAAGGGCTCGCCATCCGCCTATGCTCACGATTTCACTCCTTCTGTCTTGGGCCAGCGTCCAAACTCTGTTGGGCAGGCATCCAGTCCAGTATCATCTTCGGCCTCCCCTGCTCTTTCACCGCAAGAGTCTTCCCGAGTATTATTCAATGAACGCTCAAACAAACTGGAACCATATAGTAGCACTTCCCACCGTCCTGGAGCGGGCCCGTATCCGTTGAAGAGGGGACATCATCCAGACCATCCAACAATAGAGTCGCGAGCTGTTCGTGATCTTCCGTCAGGTCAGCCGCATGGTGTTAATAATATACAATTATTACAGAAGCCAAGTCGTGGAAATCTTGGAGGGTTTGGACCTCCAGAGAGGCAAAAGGATCGAGATGGGGTCGCTACATTCAGTCCGCGCTCAGACTTGAACTCCCTACCGCCTGTTTCAAAGGATCGTGATTCGATACCAGAGCGGGGTAGACACCAGTCTAATATGGGACCTCCTCCTGTACCTCCTCACGCTGCACGTAGTTCAAATTTCAGAGATGGAGGGCGACAATTACCACCCCATCTTTCACAAGTTACACCTCACACCGGCGCTCCTGTCGAACATAGGCAATCCTCTCGCGACTCACGATATCAGCAGAGTGCCAGGCCACCGTCATCAGGCCGTTCGTCCATTCGTCATCCATCTCAGTCTCCTGTTCTGTCGCACGCCGCCGTCACGTCACCTTTAATTGAAACTGGTAACATCCCGTTGTCCGCTGCTGAGTTGGAAGACGTCAAAAAAGACTTGATGCATACCGCCGCCGCCAGGGCGAAACAGCGTCGACAGCAGGAAGAGGAAGAACGAGAGAGGGAGAAGGAGAGAGCAAGACGGAAGGCAGCTGAGATCGAAGAACGAATGGAAGCTAAGAAGAAACCCGAGGTTACGCAAAGCGTTGCCCAGCCAAAACAAGCTCAGGTATGGAAGAATTTTCACATTCATCTGTCTGTCATTTTTACATTCACCTTCAAGGATGAGATAATACCTTCAGTCAACGGAGCGAGTTCAGAGCACGAAGAACCACAGCCTCAAGTTGAACCCAATACAACACTTGCATCTATAAAGCCTTCTCTCCGTCGACCACCGTCGCTGAAAGGATCACCATTTCAGCCCCACGACATTTCTCGTCCACCCTTTGCCCGAAGAACCTCAGTTTCCTCTTCCGCTAATACATCTGCCAATCCGAGTGCTGCTGAGTCTTGGAGGATCAAGTCAACACCACTACCAACTTCGCGGCCTCCACAAACCCGTTCTCGTGCTTCTTCTACAGCCCATCGTTCACCTGCACCTCTTTTGACGCTACCATCAGCTCTGGATCAGGTGGAATCTCTTGCAGAAAACACGGCAGATCTGGAAGTAATTGATTACTCTGAACTAGACAAGTTTGTCGGAGTGACTGAGGTCCCTGAGAATGCCCCTGCAGAGACGCCATCATCGCAGCCGAAAACAGGGAGACCGGTAGCGAGTGATTTCTTTGATGAGGAATTGCCTACTGCAGAAGCTTCGTCTCCTGCAAGGTCTAGTGTTGGTGTCTTGGGAAGATCTATTCCGGATCTCACACCATCGGGACGGGAAAGTGCATCAGCAACATCTACAATTGTAGAAGATACTTCAACAGTCGCTTCAAATCCAGACGGCGGAAACAAGCGGGTTCCAGATGTGGTCGTGTCCGCTCCTCCTGCAGATACTTTTCTAGACCACTCTCATCCGACTACAACATTCTCTGCCGCTTCACGAACTGGGCGAAATCAAGGCCATTACAAAGAAGCGACAATGTCAGCACTCGACGATGCCATGTCACGTATTAAGGGTGTCCTGGATGTGATGCATGAGAAGGACCATGTCCCTCCTTCGGAACCTGATCACTCGCCGAAATGGACGTCAACAGCACTTACGTCTTCGACAACAAGACCACCTTCTCAGCGGTGGATACCTCCTGCCCTCCGTGAACGGAATGTCCCACCACAGCCTCAGGAGCATTTCCTGTCGACGTGTGCTGAACCTCCCAGGTCTCCGACACCTGCATGGAACGCATTTACTGTACGGCTACCAAAGACATCCGTTGTACGGGAGCCTGTTTCCAAACAACAAATTGCAATGTTCAACAAGCCACAGCCCGCACGATGGGAAATCCTCTCATTCACACCACATGTGGAAGGAATGAAATTGCGCGATTTTTCGCTGAACGAAGTACTTTTTCGAAAACCATATTCGTATAAAGGAAAGATGAGATATCGAGTTTCGTTACCCAAGAAGTCGCTTGGAAATGTTCCAAGGTTCAATACGCTTCCGTCCCGCCCAGCTGCTGGCGCTTTTGGAAAGCCTACGGCTGCTGATGGAGCGCCCACATGGCGCAAATCACCATCGATTGCACCTACCAATGTTGACGGATCATCTGCCCCAGGTCGGGACACGACCAGTAAATCTCCACCGCCAGAGTCCGACGGGATCTCGAGGGCTAGGCAAGGTGAAGAGGTGCTCAGAAGTGATGACTCTACTCTCACCCTAGTGCGGTCGAGGTCTCAGCCCAAAATGCCTGCAGGTTCTGGTGTAGCATTCTATCGTGATTCGCGAGTAGTCGACATCCGTTCGGAGTCTAATCCGTCTGTGAGCTTCTTTGCTACGAACGACTTGGAAGTAGTTTCGGCCAAAGCTCCCCAACAAGATGCTCAGTCCGATGCTCCCGCATCTTCGTCGCCATCAGCAGTATCCAACGCTTCACCAGACGGCGAGAAATTTGGCACAGTCAGACCTTCGCCCATTAAGAACTCTCCATCGTCTCCGCATTATGTTCTGCCGTCCTTGATACAAAGCACCAAAAGCGAAAGCAAGAGCTCGGAAGACTCGGTCAGTTTCCCACTTCTGTCTTTATTGGGAGAAATATCCTGACGCTTCTATAAACAGCCAGATCGCGTGCCAATAACACCTCCATCCCACCATGCAGCACCATGGGCTCGGACATCTCTAGCGTTGTCATTGAAAGAATCTCCCGTCCGTGGTCCTGACCCGGAGCATCTCAAGGCTGTATGGTCCCAAACTTCGAATAAGGCCGACTTACCTGCGATAAACTCACTCGAAGGCATCATGGATGATTTAACGTCACTGCCTTTCACCTTACAAGACGTTAAATCTGAGGATGGAGAGACACCTCCGCCCATGACATCCGCGGCACCCTCTAGAATGTCTCTACACGATGTCACACGAGCCTTCCAGCAGGTACCCTCCTCATCGAACCTTCCTCCGCATAAACCAACTATTTCGCCGCCATCTACGACTGCCCCTGTTGCTCGACCGACGCAGAACTATGGATATCATGCCCCTGTTCAACCTCCTAATTCGAACGTACGACCCTCGTATCCATATGCCTCGCCATTGTTGAGTCATTCACCAGCACCGGGTACTGTATACCCACATTCCAGTCCTATCCCCAGCCGAATGCAGGCTGTCAATGGGCACACGCAACTATACAGTCCAGTATGGGTACCTGTGCCAAATCCTAACAATCAAAATCCTGGTAATGTGATGAGGCATATGGCTTCACCGTATCCTCCGCCACAGATGATGCACTACCCGCTGCCTGGCACTCAAACAATGTATGGTATGCCGCCCACCATGCAGAGTCCTCAAATGCAAAATGGGACCCCTAATCGGAACCGCACACTACCCATGATGAGTCCTGTAATGTCGCATTCCGTGGCTGTTCCGCCCATGCCTCTCTATGCTAGCACAATGATGCTCCCTGCTCATGCTGGACGAGGGGGTACAGTGCGAAATGATGGTAGTCACACAGCTCTAGCGCAACACCCACCACAACCCTCAGCTCATTCGCATCAACCACAGACTTATGCCTCCTTACCTACTGCTTCTTTTAACGGCGTAAGGCCAACGTGGTGAACAACCCCTGTAGTGTAGGTTTTCTTTTCCTTCGTCCAGTGTTCATTACCTTTTTTTATTCTTTTTTTGTTCTGCATGTTTCATCCGGTAAATAATGTTGTCGTATATATCATCAGAATGTCTTCAACTGTTTTGTGCTGCTGAATTCATGATTGAATCGAAGGAATAGTATGTCTAAACAGCAAGTTGAACTGCGCGTGCCGCTGCTTCATCTAGGCTATCAAAAGCAACAATCTTCAAACCAGACTCCTTGATCATCCTACATTTTCACTACATGAATAAGAACTCGGCAAAACAAAGACGGGCTCGTACCGTTTGGCTTCCTGCTCCATTGTTCCCTTCAGTCTCACGATCAAGGGAATGTTGAGCTGCAATTCCTTCGTGGCCTTGATAACACCCTCGGCAATGTAATCACAACGCATGATACCTAGAGCTAATTCAGCACGCACTCCCAGCTAGAGTCGGAATGGTAAAGTTCATACCACCAAAGATGTTGATGAAAATACTCTTGACCTTGGGATCACTGAGTAGAATTTCGAATGCCTTCTTCACGGTCTCGGGTGTAGCACCTCTGTTAAAAAACAAAGTTATATTTACGGGTGAGCATGAAAAACATAATAATATTACCCTCCAACATCAAGGAAATTTGCGGGGTTACCACCATGCAACGCTAGCACGTCCATAGTGGCCATAGCAAGACCAGCTCCATTGACGAGGCATCCGATGCTTCCATCCAGCTTGATGAAGTTAAGGTTAGCTTTCTGTGCTTCGACTTCAGAAGGTTCTTCCTGGGAAATATCACGGAGGGCGAAGACATCTCCTTGACGGAACTCCGCGTTGTCATCAAAGCCGAATTTGGCATCCATGCTGTCAAATTGTTTTATGAAATGGACGACTCCGCGGCTCTCCGCTGGAACTCACCAGAGGACGTGTCCGTCAGTAGTCTCCGCCATGGGGTTAATTTCAATTTGAGTTGCGTCCTTGTCTTTGAAAATTCTGTACAAGTTGGTGAAGATATCCGCTGCCTCGTCGGCAGCTCCCCCTTTGAAGCCAAGCTTTGCCGCCACTTCGAGAGCTTCTGGTTTGGTCAGACCCGTCTCGAAATTAATGGGAGTAGTGATAATTGCAGATGGATCTTTCGCGGCAACTTCCTCGATGTTCATACCGCCCTGAGCAGAAGCGACCAAAACGACACCTTGGGATACACGGTCATTAAGAACAGCGACGTAGTACTCGTGCGAGGGATCGCGCCTTTCTGCGAGCATAACCTGAACGACAAAGTTAATTCGACTACCCACAAGAATGGTGTGATACTGACAGCATTGCAGATACGACCACCGGCACCAGTCTGTTTTGTGATCAGCTTGGAGCCAAGCATTTTCTCTGCGTAGTCCTTAGCTTGCTCAGGTCTATATAAGACTTAGCCGGTCTGCGATACAACAGAGAGTAAGAGACGTACGAATCGACCATATGCACACCACCCTGTAAACCAGTGTCGAACTTGCCCTTTCCACGTCCACCAGCGAGTACCTGAGCTTTGATGACTAGCCTATTGTGACCTGCGTCGGCAGATTAGTGACACTAGCAGCACCTTCTCAGAATGAGCTGCTACCGAAGTTCTTTGCTACGTCGAATGCTTCCTGGGGAGACTTTGCGGGTATGCTCTTGGGCGTAGGAATGCCATACTAAAGGATAGAGATCACTCTCAGATGAGTAGAACTTGGAAATAGAAGAAACATCGTTACTTACGAGTTGAGAAGTTTCACGGATTGATACTCGTGGATCGAAAGAAATCGCCTCTGACCTGCAGATGCAGCCTACAAACGAAGTAAGAAGAAAGGAGAAATCAAGTCAGGGTAGACATACACGAGCAAAGGCGCCCGATTTCGCGATAGATGAGAGCATTTAAGAGAGGGTGGAGGTACTTTGGAGGAGTAACGAGCACTCGCTACGGTATTTCACGGCGAGACTTTAAAATGGCACTGGGTAATCTCACGTAAGCACCGGTCAAAATCCGCTCCTCTTTCAAAATTTCAAAAAATTTGTTTTCAAGCAGAGCGACGACGACGGTCGAACATCTTTTGCGTTTCCTCCTGTCTCTCACCCTCCTTTATTTAAAATTTGGGCAATGCTCTGGAAGAGAGATCGTTCATCCTCCCTTTGAGTTCGGAGAGCTTATATCAATGGGTTTTTCGAAATTATGTGGCAGGAACAACTCATGTATATTATTACTAGTCTCTGTTCAAATTTCAGGGTGACCTTTGCCTCATTGTAAACGCATTGCATGAACTGAACCAGTATATTTATCTGCAACGCTCAAGTCCAAGCATCACGTTTTTGATTCACCTTGCCATGTCTCTTGTCTCTGAACTCCCAACTGCCTCAGCAGCTGTCGCAATGTCCATGACGAGCCAGCCCGACGAAGGCTTCGAGAATATGAAGAATCTGCTCTTCGTGTCCCAAACTGTGCTTCAACAAGCCGTGGACATCCTCGACAAACATTTTACCGCAGATGATCAACTGACTGTGCATTCGCAGTATCTTCCCGGATCCACAATAGGTGCGTTGCGACCCCTTTCGCAGGATAAAATCACACTGATTATATGCGCTCAAGGGAAACATTTACGCCACGCCCGGGATCATTTTGAACTTCTCCTTAACTGCATCTCGACACCACCCCCGTATGTCCTCAATTACGATGTAAGGATCCGTAATACTCCAATGGAAACAAGCCGGATGGCGGCTCGCGACGCGCTGCTACGCACAATAGACCGCCTTGGGGAGATAATACCGTCAGCCGACTGCAACGCGAAGATTACTTTGAATGCCGTCACTCCGTTTTCGCAGACTTTTGAGTCTACCTTTGGACGAGAAGTAAGAACCAGTGAATAGTTGTATGTGCTATTCACTGACTCGTATCTAGTTGTGGTTCGCAGGGTTGCATTGCGTTCATCATTGGTCAATGGTGAGGGTCCACTATGTTTTTTCAAACTCTGCGTCTCATTCCAATTGAACAGGTTCGAGTGATTGCAGGCGAAATGGTATTTATATGTGTGTCACAACTATGACCAACACTAATAGATCGACTTTTGCAGAATATCAAGCTCGCGGATGATTTTGGCTTTGCCCCTTCAACACTTGTGCATCAAGGTCAGTTGACAATCTTTTGCGCTACCTTCTTGGCTCATGCTAGTTCAACTAGGTCGCGAGGTACCCTTGGGGAAGGCGAAGATATGACACTGAATGATAATTACTTCTTGTAGTGTCCCTTGTATCTGACTATGTAGCTACTGTAAAAATGGTCATACATTAACGCCAATTTGCATTTACATAACACCGAGGGCCCATTTTTAGCGCTCATAATGATCGGACTCGATCTCCCTTTGCTCAACCATCTGCCTCAACTCACCATTTCCTCAGTCTTCGCACTCTTTTACAATCTCCTCAAAATTTAACATTAGTGCTCAGAGGACACTTCTTTGATCTCTTTGCCCTATCTTATTCAGTGTCATGGAACCTCTCGACGGCGAAAATCAAAAGAAAAGAGTTGTGCGTACCATCGGTACATGTGCTTGCCACCAAATCTCATTTGCGCATCTGTAGTGCTATTTCTTCGACTCTGATATTGGGGGCTTCCACTATGGCCCAGGACATCCGTAAGACACCTTTTCAGACTGCTGTTTTAATATGATTTTACTCCCCAAGCTTAACGGTCTCTGAAATGTAGGATGAAACCAACAAGAATACGCATGTGCCATTCCCTTGTTATGAATTATGGGTTATACAAGAAAATGGAGATCTTCGTACGTTACTGCTGCTTTCACAAGCACCACTTTTGGTTGAATCTGGCCTTGTGTTGCGCTGAAAGCGCGCGAAACCTGCGACAAAACGTGAAATGACCCAGTTCCATTCTGACGAGTATGTCGAATTTTTGAATCGCATCACGCCGAGCAATATGCATCTGTTCGTCAAGGAACAACATAAATGTGTGTGCACGCTTATACTTTCTCTCGGTAATCATTCCTCCTTACCCCAGGCTTTTCTGCTCAGACAACGTCGGAGATGATTGCCCTGTTTTCGATGGTTTATTCGACTATTGTTCAATATCAGCAGGCGGATCCATGGGTATGTCAAGCGAATTTTGAGCTCCAATGACGCGGCTTATGGTGTATGTCTATGTACTACTGCAGAGGGGGCCGCACGACTATCTCGAGATAAATGTGATATTGCTGTGAATTGGGCTGGAGGTCTCCATCACGCGAAGAAGAGCGAAGCGAGCGGCTTCTGCTATGTAAACGGTCAGCTTTGACACTCACGAGCTAGCTAGGTACTCAAAAGACTAAATTGTGAACGATCCGTGCAGATATCGTTCTGGGGATTCTCGAATTCTTGCGGCAAGTAGCATCCTTTTTATCTTAAACATTTGTTCAAATTCTGGGACTGACTGTTATCCAGGTATCATTCAAGGGTCCTTTACATCGATATCGATGTCCATCACGGCGACGGTGTGGAAGAGGCCTTTTACACCACCGACCGCGTCATGACGTGTAGCTTTCACAAATACGGAGAATATTTCCCCGGGACTGGTGAATTGCGTGTAAATCAGTATGTCTCTTGATTCCGTCCAACCTCTGACTCTTTTCCTCAGGATGTCGGTGTCATGAAAGGCAAAAACTACGCTCTAAACTTCCCTTTGCGGGATGGCATTTCTGACGAGAATTACAAGTCTGTCTTCGAGCCGGTCTGTAATTTCTGAGCTCGAACACGACTCCTACTGATTCGACATTGCAGGTAATTCGGCAAGTCATGGAATCCTACGATCCCTCCGCCATTGTGTTGCAGTGTGGAACAGACTCGCTCTCAGGCGATAAACTTGGCTGTTTAAACTTGTCAATGCGAGGTACGATCAGAATTAAACCCTGTTAACAATATCAGGATCGACATTCTGCGAATCTAGGACATGCTAATTGTGTGAAATTCGTGAAATCTTTCAATAAGCCTCTATTGCTACTTGGTGGTGGCGGGTACACAATGCGTAATGTGAGTCGCGCTTGGGCGTATGAAACCGGACTGGCCGCCGGGGTAGAACTTGGACCTGGTGGGTGCTTTTGCGCTGGACAATTTGTTTTTTCACGCCCTTACGCTTCCTTCAGAGATTCCTGTAAATGAATACTACGAGTACTTTGGACCTGACTATCAGCTAGATGTGAAGTCGTCGAACACAGAAGATCTGAACACACCAGCATATCTGAACCGCGTAAAACAAATTGTGATGGAGAATTTACGGCACACGGGTGGACCTCCCAGTGTTCAAATGTCAGGTATGTTTCTGCAATTGCGTACAGATGATCGTCTTTTCGCATATCTTGTAGATATTCCTTCTCACCCCATTGATGCTACCATGGATGATCCAAACGAGGACGAAGATATACTGTTGCCACCGGACACTCGGCGTCCACGCAGGCTCCTCGATTCAAGAATACAGAATGACGGCGAATTATCCGACTCCGACGATGAAGGGGAGGGCGGTCGAAGAGATCATGCAAGACATCGTGACCCAGACATGACTCCGAATGGTGTTTCTGGGCGCAAGTTCGGGGTTGGCGCTGGTATCATGAATACTAGTGCTGCCCCTACCCATGGTGCAGGTCCAAGTGGACACACAACAGCTGTACGAATATTGTCAAGTGGGCCTAGCTCATTACAGATGAACAACGGCACGCCACCACCAACTTCAGAACAGGATAGTGCAAAGGAGGATAGCACCAGTACTCCAGATAAACCAGATGAACCTATGCAGGTAGATGCTGCCCCCATAGCGTAGACAGTCTTGTCCGGATGTAAATCTATTCCTTGTATTGTAAAGTTTCGTACACGTGATCATATATTGGCGCGTGCACTGACTCACACTGAGCTCATCATTCCTTCCTTGAACATGTCGACAGATAACAGGATTGTGACCCCTCCTCCCAAAGCGTCTGGTGAGACCAATTCATTAATGACTCCAGAACAAGTCAAACAATTCGAATTGCACCGTCTTCGAGGTAGGTCTTCATGCTTCCGATCGACTGGATACTCAAGCAATCAATACCTCAGCAAAGGCTAGACAGAGAGAAAAAGAAGAGGAAGCGGCCTCTGCTCATACATTAAACTCCAATAATAAACGACCCATAGATGTCACTTCTACAAACTCCAAGTCACCTACTGCACCTGGACCTTCAACGGCTCAGGATCGCCTCCAACGGGATTCAAGACTCGGCACCTACTTTGAATATGATTTATCGAAAATGGCGAATTCAAAAGGAGGATTCTTGGTGCCAGATGACCTGGAAGTTGACGAGGCTACAAGGAGGAAAGAGCTAGAACGGGAACGCCAGAGAGCATTGCAAGTACTAGAGCCTCGTACGCCACTTATCGCTTTCTGTTCTATCTATATCATAAGCTAATTTGATACTGGAACAGCTATCTTTCTTGACCCGACTATGAATCCTAAGTGTGGTGAATGTCAGACGATAGACATTGACCATACGTATAAGAAAATATTTGGTTGCCTGGTGTGCAAGAAGTGTCAAAACGAGAAGCCAGAGAAGTACAGTCTCCTCACTAAGACAGAGTGTAAAGAGGTATGTGTACCCTTATGTTTACTGTCCAAGTCATTTACATTTGGTATCCAATTCAGGACTATCTTTTAACTGACGGTGCGTAGTGATTTCTACTGGTAGAGTTCTGTCTGATTCCTCCCTCAGCTGAGCTTCGGGATCAAGAAGCATTACCCCATCTGCTAAAGGCTAACCCTCATAAATCCACGTTCGCAAACATGATGCTATTCCTTCGATGTCAAGTTGAAGAATTTGCTTGGAAGAAATGGGGTTCTCCTGAAGCCTTGGATGCTGAGTATGAGCAACGGACAGCCGAAAAGAAAAAGAAGAAGAATAAGAAGTTTGAGCAGAGTCTGAAAGAGCTACGGAAGAGGACGAAAGAGGGTGTGTGGCAGAAACGTCAAGATGCGGAACATCGGCATGCTTTTGGCCCTTCAGAACGAGGAGCGGACGGTGTTGATAGGCAGATATGTCATGAATGTGGTTTCAGTGTAGAATTTGAAGAGTTATAGTTGTAACCCTCCGGTTAACCGGTATAGTTATTGCCGGAATCGTAAAAGTGGACGATCATTTTAAGCGTCAAACTTCTTTGCACATCGTATAAGTAATAAAGCAATTTATCGTCCCAGCATACCTTCGCCGTAATTTTCTCTCGTTTTTCCATTGTCTAGGAGTGCTCTATCATGAATCAAGCTGAGCATGCTCAAATTTCGACTGCTCTTGAAGTTGAGAAGCTCGAAGTAAATCTCTACCGCTCCAAATCGCTTTGGGTTCCTGCTCGGGCCAGAGGAGTGTTCGGAGGGTATGTTCATTCTCTACATGACGGTTGACATTTTCCGACTCTCATTCCGTGAAGACAAGTCATTAGCCAAGCTTTGGTGTCCGCAACCAATTGTGTCGATCCAGCTTTCGGTTTACATGTAAGAACCTATATCTTGTCAACTTGGTCTCCGTTTCTCATTGTATTCTGAGGCCAGTCATTGCATGTGAGCGTTGTTGATTCATTTTCACCGTAGCACGTTCTGACAGCATAATTGCATTGTTACTTCTTGACCAGTGCTTCACCCTCTACTCCAATTGTTTATTTCGTGGAGAGATTGAGGCAGGGCCGGTCTTATGTCGCGTGTTCTGTCAAAGCAATACAGAAAGGATCCCTTATCTTCACTCTTATGTGCTCATTCCAAAAGCCCGAACCTTGGCAGCCGCAACAACAGTGGACCATGCCAGATGTACCCTCCCCAGATGAATGCGAGTTCGAAGAGGCTCGTTATCTGAGACTAGGTCAGGACCCAAATGTGGATCCCAAAAGAAAGGCTTACTATGAACTTATTGTGGCAGTAAGCATTGATGATTCCTTTCCAAGCTGTGTCGTCTGTTCCTGATTTCTGGAGGTAGGAAAGGCAACGAAGCCCGATCGCTGTGAAGCAAGCACGAGCGCATGAAACCTTCTCCGACGGAACGATACGTTACATGTATTGGATGCAAGCGAAAAATATCCCAGAATATGAGCCTCACTTTCAAAAGGCAAGTTATCCAAGCGTGGCTAGTGGTCGCAGTACTAACACCGGTGGAAAATTTCGTACAGTGTATATTGGGTTACTTGTCGGATCTATACTTGTAAGTGGACCTTATGCGTCTGGTTGATTCGTTAAAACGAACTCATTTGGTCAGTATTGGCTCGGCATTCGACATCATGGGTCTGAAGCGCTTGAGCAAGGGCCCTAATGCCGGGGGTATGTCGGTGAGCATATCTCTCAACCTACTAGGAAGTACCACGATTCCAACAAATACGTTAGTCTACCATCGACCATTCAGTATGGTTCTACAAGTAAGCTTCAATCTTCCTTCCCTCAACAAGACGCGACCGCTTACCACAGTACGTAGTGACACGTTCGACTGTGGGGATTGGCTTTTATATGTGGTAACGACCTTCCTCAAATTCGTTTTGCACCACCTTGGCTGATGTCTTCCGTAGATAGAATCTCCCCGTGCTGGTTCTGGTAGAGCAGTCATGCATGGCCAGGTATATGCGTTAGCTTGCTCAAAACCTTCCGTTCTGACCCTTTGTTTGATAGCTGTATACTCGTAATGGCACTCTAGTTGCTGTCACTACCCAAGAGGGCGTAGTCCGTGCCGACATACGAGGTCCAAGCACGACTGAGAACAAGTTGCCTGCTAAATTATGAGACTCCGGATAGCTCGTTTATTACATTAGATTCACTTAGAGAACTATTTAATAGAGAACCTTGGAAACACTTTGGGTATGCATTAACCACGTTCTGGTCTTCAATCAAGTACCATCTCCTCTTCGCAGTCTATTGAACTTTGGTAGCATTTCTCTGAGATATTCCGCATGCTTCCTTCGGAGGTCTGCTTCCTGTGCTTTACCCTTTCCGCTCCAAGTTCTTCGTTCAGCAGATGGACCATATACCACAGTGTAATCATCCAATGTCTCGTCATCGGCAGGGACAAGAAGGCATCCTGCACCAATCACGCAGAATGATGAGAGGCGAACGGTGTGATGAACACGACAGCGAGTGGACAATGTGTTGAATGACCCTATGGAAGGAGATTCAACGCCTAATAAAGCAAGGTCATGAGCAGCTCAAGTGGCACCAAAAACACAAACGCGACAGCCTATTTCGAAGAGGTTATCATCTCCGATTCGCATGACCTCTCTTCTCCTGAAAGATGGCTCATGGTAAGTTTCCAAGACAGAGAATACCACGATAGTTGTGCGCGAACCGGTTGACAATAATCGCGCTCTCTTCAATGATACATCCCGAACCAATTACGATAGGTCCTGCTATAGCAAAGATGGTAGCCTTAGGGTGAACAATAGTGCCTGAGAGCTTGAGTGATGAGCGCGAAACATCCTGAGAGAACTATACAATAAAACTTCAAGGTACCAGATCCAATGGTTATGTCGCCTTTCAGTTCAACATCTTGACACACGACTGCCTTGGAATGAATGGTGAATTTGTCACGTCTAAGGAGAGAATTTCTGAGCAGGAAGTCCACCAAAGTACAGAAGACCTGACATTGGCGCCATTCATAGCAGTTGGGCAACAGGAGAAAGTTACGTTTACTATATTTGTCGGTTGTTCAAATAGCTTTTTATCTGCGAGCACCTAATAGGCATCCCAAGCATGAATGCTAGCTCATTTACTGACATGTATTTCACAAAGCAACGTTTCAGAGATACATTATGGAAATACCAGTGGAGCGTTCGACATCCGTGACACAGTCCGGTACCGAACTCACAGCACGAGTCATAGAGGAGAATGGGCGGCCGCGCAGGATTCCATAATACGATTGAAAAGAACTGTAAAAACATATACAGTATACATGTGGAAAAGGACATGGGAGAAGAGGGTGAATATACGCCCAAACTAACAAGAGGGCGTAGATGAGAACATGATCATGTTCTGCGAAGCGTACATTGGCCCTTGATACTGCAGCCCAAAGTGTGTAAAAGGGTAGGGTAACGAGAGAGCGAGCTTAGTTCTTTTTGCGGAATGAGCAACCTGGGATATAGAACTTTAATGATCACTGCTGGAGGCAGAAGCTCAAGATCGTACGCACCCTCGGTCAACCTTGCCCTACCACCTGTGGGCTGGCACAGAATGGAAGCACAGGCTCCACAGATGACTACTGTCTGCGCATGCGAGAAGACTGTCGTGATGGCGTAGCATCCAGGACAAAACGAAACAGAGGTTTAATGAGCACGACGTGCCATGTGCAGCCCTTTGAAAGACTGCATCCAGGACATTTGACATCCATGAAGTACGAGTTCGGGGACTGCACAAGACGCTTAAGCTTGTGCTGTCTTTTTTCGAGTTCAGGTGAGGGGTTAAGCAAATCAACGGCAAGAGTCTAGCGGTGAGGAATAGTAAATGGATAGAACGCTCCCGGATCGACAGATGAACATACCATGGTGTTTTGTGGTGAGTGTCGGTAGTACTGATCACACGACGGTTTTTGAAGGAAGTACCTGTAACTGTGGGCAGCGACGACGGCAAGTTGTGTGGATGGAAAATTATAACAAGGTTTAGGTTTGAGCGGGGTTTCAAATTTATGACTCGGCATTCGGCACCGTGATACGACTCATCCGGGATCCCAGACTCATCCACGTCGGTACAGCGTTATCTACATACGTAGTACATATTCACTTGCCTGAGTCAACCTTTCTCTAGATTGAGTCTACGACTGCGGTCAGGCTATACTAATAGCTCTGAATACCTTTCCCAGTCTCTTTGGTGTACTTTTTATCGATCGATGATTGATCGTATTACCGCCTCGTCTAATACCTCTAGTAAAAGATGTCAGGGCCACCAGTAGCACTCCAATTGTTTCCTGCTGAGGCTGTTCTATAGGGCCTCCAAAGTAGGACGATACTTGTCCGGACAGGAGTCTCGAATTACGGCCGAGGATTCGCAGAAACAACTTCTCAACTTTCAAGCGTCGGATCTGGGATATTTAAATGTACACCATCAGAACAGAGTGCCACCGTATACAAGTCTGGGTGAATGGGGAAGGCAACGAAGAATAATAGACGACGTGCGTGAGAGACGGGCGAGCGAAAAGTACAATGAGATTGTAAATTGCTTTTGTTCTCGACCACGAGGCTCATAATGACACTCCAAATTGGGACAGGTCTTTTGTTCTCTGTTTACGAGAAGGTTGAAGCTATAAAGACATGCGCCTATCTTACATCCACTTCAGTTCCCTACCAGCTTTTGGGCCGCTTTTCTCTCTCTCTTTAACTCATCTCAAGGTTTGTTAATCTCATCTCAGTTGAATATCTTTACAATCTCACTTACAATCTCTTACAATCTCACTTTATCAGGTCTCATTCATTAGACCCGTTATCGACTCTGCTACACATTCGACGTCTTATATAATTTCATATCTCTGCACTCTCGCTCTCTCTGCACACGTCTCTGTCTCTTCTCTCTGCATATTTTCATCTTTACGCGAGCACTAACCGCATCTCTACATCGCCGGGCGATTCTCTTTCTATCCTTCACGCATTTCCAACTCTATTACTTGCACGCAATGGCTTTCTCTGCTTCTACCAGTCTCTCCGTCACTCTTGCCCATGCCATCTCTTTCCTTACCCGCCCTCTCATCGTCCACTACTCCGCAACTACCATCATCAAGCTTCAGCTTGTTCTAGAGGCTAATCTTACTGCTCTTTACGCCCCGACTTGGGTGCAGAAGGAGCCTCTTCGTGGTTCAGGTCGTCGCTGCCTTACCCTCTCGCCTGAGTGCCTTCCGCCTCGTGTCATCTACGCAGCATGCCTCAGTTCCGGTGTTCAGTGGTTTGACTGGATCTCCGTCCTCGGTGGCAAAGAATTTGATTTCTTTGTTGATCCCGGATGCGTTTCCGTCCGATTTGGCAAGAAGGGCTCGCCTGACTGCCGACTCGTCACAGTCTGGGCTGATGAGATTCCTTCTCCTACCGCTCCTACTCTCGCCACCAAGGTTAGTGAACAATCATGCATGTCATTCCAAATGCTCAATCAATCCTTTCTCCAGGTTCAGAGCAGGACTATCGCACAACAGCTTTTGCAAGATGATTGCGATGAGGAGGATCAAATCTTTGCCTTGATTGCTCATGAGACCAAGTCCTCTACATGGGTTCCTCCTTCTCTGGACAGACTCACTGTTCCCGCCAGATCCTCGTCTCCTTTCTCCACGGCATCCTCTATCTCTGCTGCCTCTACCCACTCTCGTTCCAGCTCCCGCTCGTCCAACTCGAGCTCGGGCTTCTCTTACAGCTCCGTCTCCTCCAATTCGACTGTCTCCTCGACCCAGTCGCCCATGAAGGAGTCAAAGCAATCCCGTCGTGAGCGTGCTAGGCAGGCGCACGTGTTTGTGGATACTACCAAGACTGAGGTCACACCTTACGATGGTGGCAAGACCACTGTTCTAACTGGCGGTGTTATGCTCGGTGGTGGTCCTTCCAAGTGCAAGACCACTGTTTCGAGATCTGCCCAAAACCAAGCTGGCAACTGGCGTACCATCCGTGCCTAAATCAAAACGCTATGAAATGCGATACGACATTTTGGAAATGTCCGGTTTACTTTTCCTATAACGCTTGTCACGACCCTCATCTGACGCGTTCTCTTGCCTTGATCTGCAATGTCTTTCACGCAAAACTCGCAAAAGCATGACTCTCATATTCGCATTGGACTTTTTAATCAAACTATCTTATATTTTTTTGCTTTCGTACGTATTTGCATCTTTTCACTGTGTTTTTATTTCCGAATGTGTAGCATCTCCTCCTGTTAACGTCTTCTCCGTGTTGGGAATATTGTATTTGGCCTGTTCTTAATAATCTTGTTCACAAGGCTTCCGCTGGTGCTCTCGAGGTGTCGTTACCAACTCTGCCCATGCGTTACGCTCACTTCGCTATTGCCGTTTTTGCCTGTTGCTGTATCTACATACTCGATGTATTTCATCGCTAATGTTTGCCTTGTATGGCTCCATTGTAATCTTGACAGCTTCTTTCTAGCCTCAAACTTGCGCGATTCTCTGGAAAGATATGTATTACAACATCTAGTCTAGACATGCTTCGAAAACACTTCTGGAACCAATATTTCTGGTGTTCCAAGCTCCAGAGCCTCAGAGCTCCAAGGGTAGTGATCTTCTGCCTCATGGTCCTGTGTCGATCGTGTTCTGGCGTCGGTTCCGGTAGACTCTAATAGGCGCGTTTTCATCAACTGCACAAATTTAACCTATACCCTAGTAGTAAGCTGCGGGGAATTCAATACTCGAACCATTGTTCATGCTTCGGTATACCAACAGTCAATGGCCTCTCATAGACCAACTCAGTAGAGGAAAATTCGTACACATGCGTTCATCCAGGCGTCATATTGCCGCAACCAGAAGTTTTGTATGTTCCGAACTGCTCCCCCAGCGGAATCGCCTTCCAAGCCACTTTGGCTCCCAGGAATGGGAGCCTGGCTCACCTTTCTGCTGGGGCAACCGGTTGAGGGAGAGCGAGGACATATGCACACAACGTTCGGAATCCCATAGATACTCCGCGTTAGAAGCCTGTGACTGGTTGGGTTTTCAACGTTCTGCTTATGAGTAAGCGCACTCAAGTAAAAGGAATCCATAAACTCATTGAACACCAAAAGCACCGGGGGTGGATTCTATATTAATGCGGAATGCGGAATATTAAGAGAAGTTCTGTATTGTATTCAGATGTACACCGAAGGGCTTCACCTAGTTTAGCTGGTTGGTTCTGTTGTGGGTTGACTCCACACCCCGAGGAGCCTATTACCGTGCCCGACGTCATCTTGCTCACCAACGTGGAAATATTCGACGAGTATTTATGAGGGGACTGAAGTTGCTGCAAAGGAAGCCTGACAAAATGCCCACACTCAGCCTTGAACAAAGGAAACAGCATTACTCACGAAGGCTTGCGGAGTACACACTTCGCCAGTGGAATACTGTTCGTCGAAGTCAGTCATTGGAGGGAGAACTAGCGTCGCGCCGGAAATCGTCAGATAGAAGGAACAAACAGCATGAAGACCAAACGGAAGGCCGTAGTGCCCCTAACAAAACGCCGCCGCTTGAAAATAATAGAGACGGTTGGTGTACAGAAATTTCTCTCTGCAATAGCTAACTTATGCGCGGATGACTGACTTTGAAGGCGTACAGGTAGTCGATTCCGGGCACTCGCCAGGGCATGGAGAAAAGCTAGAGAAAAGCAGCCGCTCACAGCTGCTTGACTGAACCCATTATCATCAGTGAATCTGATTAGGCACCCATGCGAAGTCATCTTTCGCATCAAACCAGATTCAATTGATGTAGCCAGCGCCGAGATGACAGAATGATACCCAGCTCGTACCCTCTCTGTACCCTGGCCCATTTAGTCTTCAGATAGGGTACTTGTTCTCGACCGTATTACATTCTGTAACAATGTTTTAGTTGTCCTTTGTAGCAAATAGCACGTTTTTATCACCTTTCTCAGAAGCTGAACATGATTCTTGTGCAATGAGGACATGGCGACGACTTTGGGGAAGCTCAGGGGAAATTTATATTACTTAAGACTTAAACTTTGACGACTTTTGACGTATCGGAGTTCCCGTGACTTTCTGATCGGACTTAGTAGTAGTTAAAATTCTCTTGGTTTCCCCAAACATTTCAAGGTAAAAGTGCTTTCTCGTCTCTCCTAACTTAAACCATCTTCCTGCGATTACTGTCTCTTTCTTTCGAGTCATGTTTCGTCGCTTTTCCCCTCGATCCCTCCAAATCAGTCGTTATCTAGCCACTCATGCGTCGCAGCAACCGGCTATCAACGCTGGTGTGACCAGACATAATTGGTCGAGGCAAGAGGTCCAGGAGATATACGATAGTCCTCTCCTCGACCTCGTCTTTCGTGCCGCTTCCGTGCATAGAAGGCATCAGGATGCCAACAAAATCCAGCTTTGTACACTTATGAACATTAAAAGTGCTTGCTTTTCGCCTTATCTGCCTGAAAACACTGAATGATTGGTATTTTACCAGCCGGGGGATGTAGTGAGGACTGTGCGCACATCATAATCACGTCTGTGAGATCTGTACTTATCGTGAACAGGCTCCTATTGCTCTCAATCATCTCGCTACTCTACTCCCACGAAAGCATCTCGTCTGGTGGACATCGAGCCGGTGCTAGAAGCTGCGAGGAAAGCGAAGGAAAACGGAAGTACTCGGTTTTGCATGGGCGCAGCATGGAGGGATCTCGCAGGACGTAAAAGAGGTTTCGAAAGAATCCTACAGATGGTGAAAGAGGTCCGCGGAATGGGGATGGAAGTTTGCACCACCCTTGGGATGCTATCCCCTGATCAAGCCCGGCAACTGAAAGAAGCGTGCGTTGTTTTCTTTGGGGCATCGGAGTTAAGGGACTGATATGTGCTCTCACTAGTGGTCTGACCGCATACAATCACAACTTGGACACTTCTCGGGAGTTCTACCCCAAGGTTGGTTTCCCCAGTGCATCATCAGAAGTATATGCGATATGGTCTTTTAGGTCATCACCACTCGCTCATACGATGAGCGGTTGGGCACGATTGAAGCAGTTCGCGAAGCTGGTATCAGTGTGTGTTCGGGTGGGATACTAGGACTTGGTGAAGAAGATTCAGATAGAATAGGCCTAATTCGGGAAGTCGCCAAGTAAGTTCCACCTGGGCCAGTTTGGACTTGGCTCTGACTGCTGCGGTTCAGCATGCCCGAACACCCAGAATCATTTCCGGTAAATGCTCTGGTACCAATCCCGGGCACCCCGTTGGAGAAGAATGAGGTGAGATTCCTGTCGTGCTAGTAGCCTTGATCGCTCAGTCTGTTTTGATAGCGCGTTTCTCATCATACTCTTGTTCGCACGATTGCGACTGCACGCATTGTTCTTCCGACAACAATCATTCGCCTTGCTGCCGGAAGGAATACTTTGTCGGAGTCTGAACAGGCTATGTGCTTCATGTCCGGAGCCAATGCAGTCTTTACCGGAGAACAAATGCTCACCACTCCCTGTAAGATCTTTTTTTTCTTCTTCTCAATCACAGTACTAACGCTTACATTTCGGTTCCCTGGACAGGTTCTCCTTGGGATGAGGTAAGTAGTTTTATCTCGGGTGTTTCCGACTACGCTCATGCAGCACCAATTTAGGATAAGGCAATGATGAGTCGATGGGGATTGGAGGGGATGCGAAGCTTTGAGCAAACCAATGTCGCTCGCAAAGAAAAGGCATCGGTCGATCTCGAAGAAAAACCCAAGACAGAGTCGTACTTGAGGGGCGAGGTGTAAATGAGGATTTGAATTCGTGCTTGAGAGAAGTATGTAGAGTGAAGTCCACACGTGGAAGACTTAGAACTGATAAAGAACCTGTTTGTAGTACATAGACTCATAGATGGAGATATACGCTGTGCGCACACGATTTTCTGTTGTGACTAAATTGAGAGAGAAGGCTCAGGCATCTTTTACTACTTTAATCTATGTAAGATCAATACTGACGCCTCTTCAGTTTGATCAAATACCGGCGGGGACAGAAACAAATTCCTTGTTCCTGAATTTTGCCAATGGCAGGGGAGAACACTTAGTTGACAAGAGTTCGAATTCTTTTCGGTCTGTATTTGCTTCACGTCAGGTCGTCAACAGTCAAACGCAGGCTCCTGGCAGTTTTGGCTCGTGTTCTTCTGAAAATCAAGACCAAGACAGTTTTCTCGTTCCTATCTTGATCTCCTTATATTCAATGAGATTTCTCTTTCCATTTGATTGTCGATGAATTTTGAGTCGCTGGTGTACCATGTCTCGGTCAGAGTTTTCTACATCGGTGCCCTCCTGCGACTCCGATGCCAGCTCTCCTACCGGGGCACTTTTGCCTGCAACAACGCCCCGAATGGGTACAATGGTGTCAAGAGGCTATGCCTCTCGTCCTCACACCCCAAAACATTTTCCTCCACACAAGTGTGTAAAGCGCTCATTGTGAAGTGCGTCTTCTAACCAGTGATTTCATTGGTAGGTATGTATCTGTCGGCACTGTGCATGTCTATATTGGCTCGACTCAGATGAAACAGATCCCAATGGTCGCGTTAGTCCTTCAATTTATTCTATTCCACCTGCTCAACACTGATTATAGGGATGTAGGCGCGTAGTGAGTAGAAATGCGATACTCCATGCCGAAAGCAATGCTTAACGCGGTCGAACTAAGTCCATTATAGACTACCATGGTCGCACCCTACTGGATACTTTTATACACCCTACGTAGGTTTTGCCCTTTACGATCCCTATTTGTAGCAGCTAATGCTTCACAGGCATCATGTGGAAGACTATAGATCTCCGGAGACGAATCTCCAACCAAGGGATCTTTTCGGCGGTAAGTACAGCTTTGATATGGGGTGCCTGCCTGATTTTTTTTTCAGCTCCTTCTTTCCAAGAAGTCCAACATCGCGTAGCAGCACTCATTCAAAACAAAATCATAGTGGGGCACTCCCTCTGGGTGTTCCTTTCAGTAAGCCTGAAATATCACCGTGTCTCTTCATGCCAAATTTATTTATTTGTTCAGATTATGGGTCTGTCGCATCCTGCGATAGATACGCGAGACCTTGCGTTATTTCTCCCTTTGCGCCGCAAAATAAAATCAGGAAAAGTGGTTGAATTGCAAGACCTAATTCATTTCTACATGGGTAGAAAAATTGGAGCGGGTTACGAAGATTCAGTTCGTCTTCAATTATGTTTCATCTGTATCCACTGAACATGGTGTATAGCTCGAGAACACCCGAGCTTGCATGGATCTATTTCGCTCGTGCGAAGACTTGTTCGAAAGCCTCGTCTCCTCCGGTCTCTGGCCAAGTGACCTTCCTCCAGCATCTTTCTCGCGATATTTTTCCTGACTTTATAAGTGTGAACATAGAATAGAAATATTAGAACCTGTTGCCGTTAGAGGGTACAGATGTATGTAATTCAAAAGTGTATTCCCCAAGTACTATAAATCACGTGGTCGTCGGCATTTTCCGTCGGATAATCAAATTGGTCTGACTTTTTATCTGAGCAGTGGACGGCTTTCCAATGGCAACTGACATTATGCGACTGGGTCAATCATCGTCAAATTCTGTTCATGCAAGCTCGAGCAATCATAAACGCTCTCGTCCGCCGCCCGAAGAGTCTGTTCATTCTTGCCTATCCGTGACATCTATTAACAGGTTTTTCAGCGACGAATCTGTCTTGCTCCCTTTGAGCGATCAAAACGCGTGGTATTATCCCTCGCATGGATTTGACTCTGAGGAATGCATCGATGTGATACCTTATCGAGGCAATTGGGGTATCAAAAGCGCGAAGGGAGCGAGATGGGCTCGCAGAGGTAAAATCACATCATGGGGACCAAGCACAGATGATTGGGAGGTATGCAGACGTGTTTGACTCGGTATTCGAGTATCTCTCAGATTTTCATTGGTTTACGACAGGCGGAAGAACGTTCAAGGAAGCGCATAAAAATGCTTTTGCCAAAGGATAAACGGTCACCCTCTCCGCCGTCACTTCCTCATTTATTACGTTCGCCATCACCGCCACTTGTTTCTCCGTACCCTCAGCCTACAAGGCAGCACCTCACTTACTCATCGTTTGTCATGGATAAAGCGGTTACACACTCTTTCCGCTCCAACCTCTTGGATGAATTGGAACACGCCACAAATGGCCTAATTGAGGGAGAAGCTACAATGAGAAGAGCCCTCGGGCGGTTATGGCAAGTCATGAGCGAGGATCCAGATCAGAAAAAGGTCGAGCCTCCAGTGGTGGCAAAACGCGAAGATGAAGATGTAGAGGCGGGCGGGCAGGGCGAACGGCCCAAACGACTTGAGCGTGCGCCCGACTTAACCCCACCGATTCATAAACTGTTCTTATTCTCGTACCCGAGCAACGCTACCCTATATAGCGAACAGTCTCACTTCACATCACCGGAAACTCAACAAGGCAACCTCGAGAGAGCTATGGCCGTTCTGCGAGAGCTTCAAGATGATGGCCGGGAGTACGTGGAACGGCTACAAGAGATCAGAGAAGGATTGGGAGATATCAGGTCACATCGAAATGGAATTTGGGACATGGTACGAGAGAGAGTTGTTCAAGAGCTACAGGATGTGGCATATGAAGCTAGCCCAGTAGAAACGATGTAGCGTTCACCACTGGTGATTCATGCAGGTGTACTTCATTACCCCCGTGTTGTAAAACAAATATGCATATGAATGTCATGGCATCCTTTGAATATGTCCATGTACTGTATACATTCAGACTGGTCAGCTCAGGAACATATCAAAGTTGCCAGGCAACTGCCGGGTGTCATGTGGAAGTACATAATTCTTTTTATCCTTCATCCACGGTGACTGACTGACGAGAGGCAGATATCTCAGTCTACCTTCTTTTCCAAATCTTCACGTTCTCTTCAAACCATACGTTCTTTACCAAACAAAAAACCTTGAAAATTTTATAAGGAATGAACGCGTTTCGTCGCGGCCAGCGTAGGGCTCTTTTGCATCGCAAGTTTCATGGAGTACCTGCTGGTTTGGACGCTCGCTTCAGCCCTACTGCTGTCTTTACCGACCCCACGGTGACGGATGATGATCCTCTAGCTGGAATCTTCGGTACGAAGACTTCTGGTAGGTGTACACCTCTGCTTTGCGTTGCTTTTGCTTAACTTTTATGTAGTAGCCACCGCTGCGAGAACTAGTGTTGCATCGTTGGCACCGGTCATTCCGACGACTGCTAGTTCGACCTCTACCACACCGGTTATATTATCTACTTCTTCTGTTGTTCATGTTGCTACCTCCAACTCCATCTTGGCCTCGGTTTTTTCCCCTACTGTTTCTACACCCGTGGTTAATACCCCTTCTATCTCCGCATCGTCTTCGGCTCCGTCTTCATCTTCAAGGGCTGCGACGTCCGCATCTGCTGCTGCATCTGTCCCCGTAAAGGCTTCCTCCACCAATTCACTACCTGTAGTGACGCATGCAACCTCTACAAATGTTTCAGCATCAGGTGTAGATGCAGCAGCAGCTAGCACGAGTAGTGCTGCAACGTCAAGTGCCACTGCTACCCATGCCTCAAGCACTGGGGCTATCGTAGGTGGCATTGCCGCGGGTCTACTGGGTGTGGTAGGTCTGTGTGTGGTTATCGCCTTCTTCCTCGTAAGTATCACTTCTATCCTGTGTGTAGTATTTGTTAAGGAAACGTCATGTAGCGTCGTTGGCGCAACCGCAGAGATGATTCAGTGTTCCGCCCCGACTCGTTCCGTCGGTCTGCAGTGCTCCTGGATAGTCCACCTACACACGAGGACACGATTCAGCGCGGTTTTAATCCTCCCCCGAGCATGACTCAGAGAAGATTTGATGCACCCGATACCATGTCTTTCGGTACTCAGTACGGTGCTCCTGGTCCTGCCTATATGCAGAATGATGCGTATGGCTATGGTGCCATGAATCAGTACCAGCAACCTTTCCAGCAGCCGTACAGTCCCTATACCCCCAATTCCGCCGCTCCAATGGTGTACGCTCAGTCACCGTTCTCACCAATTGCACCATCTGTGGGTTCCTCTGCTGTCAATTCTTACGGTTCTGCACACGATTCGCAAGTCGGAATGTTGGCATCCGCAGAGTTTTTGAACAGGTCGCCTTCTGGGCGTACTCTTGCTGCCACGGCTATTCCTCCTACTTTTAACCACTCTGCCCAAAATCAGAATCTCGAACAGTATGCCGCATACCCCGAACTTTCAAGGGATCCCGCTCGTCTTAGTATGCCCATTCCCACAAGTGAATATGTCGACGTCACTCGATCAAGTGTCACACCCTTCCAGGCCGCTCAGTACGCTGAGATCTCCAAGAAATTGAACACGCAGCCTCCGAACGGGCTTCCGACTCCAGAGGTTGACCAATATGTCCACTCTCGACAGCTCAGTGCTCCTCAGGAAGCTGAGGAAATGAGTAGGAATGATGTTACACCTGCTTTCATTGAAAGGGATGCTGTATCGCCCTTCGCTGACCCTGTTGTGGCTGCAGACGTTCCGGATCATTTGGAGAGTCATGAAGGTCATGCAAGGGAACAGGATGGTGACGATCTTAATGCTCACGAGCTCGAATTCCCAGTGCCTCCTTCCCCCGTTGTCACCGCGCCCTCGAGATACAGGATTGATTCTATGCCCCCATCTCTTCCGGAAATTCGTGTCCAATCTCGATCATCTTTTGCTACGTACGACTTTCCCTCTTCTGCGAGAGCTAGTCCTACACCTGGAGACACCCCTCTTTCGAGTGAATTCTCGAGTGAAATGAACACTCCGACTGGTCGAGGCTTGATGGCACCAGGTAGTTTCCCTACTACACCAAGCCCATTAGCGAGCAGCTTCGTCATCCAATCACCTCCTGCTACTCAATCCGCCTTCTCCGCTCCCTCGAGTTCTCAGATTGATGGATCTATGTCCGAGGCACAGAAGAAAGAGGAGGAAAAGGTGCCACCTGAAGTTCAGACTCAACTACGCACTGACACGAAGAGACCCGAGACCGTATACGACCCTGAAGATGCCTATGGTGGAATTTAGATTCGTGATGGTCCCAACACCGGCATCTCTGTATATTGACGAGATTGGCTGTAAAGGTATATAAATGATTGTGCTGTGGGCTGGGAATCCTGGCAGTTGTCTTCATCATCTTGTGCTATACTCTTGTTCTTCAGTTGCGTTTCTTTCTGATTTGGTCACTTTATGGATGGATGGATGATGGACAGCTGGTTCTTGAGTCTTGATTCCCTCCTTTTACTCCACTCACTAGTCTGTAATGCTGCTGTCTTTTCACGTATACGCATCTGTCCCGATTGGTTCGGACGCAGTAGGGTCGTATCTCTTGCCTTGCCTCTTCAGCTGTTACTTTGCGCGCTCGTTTCTTGCATATCACTTTTTTCACCTTACTCGTCTCGGATGAAACGAGACCTTGCATTATTTACCCACAGGAGCGGTCTAGTTTTATACCCTGACCTATATTTTCATCTTATTTTTCATCTTTAGATCTTCAATGGGCTCTCACGAATGTTTGTTTTTTTTTGGGTGTCGAGACTGTTTCGTAGTTGAACCAAGTATAAATTCTTGCATCTGTACGCAAATGTATGTCTTCCTGGACATAAGTAATAAGGGTTCCCCGACATCAATTAATTGTTGGACCTTTTTTTATAACCGAGTGTGGGCGCCCCACATAACTGGCGTAATCGCGGGCGTCTATGACTAAACTTTGCTTGCTTTTCACCACATTCTAACTTTTTGTTTCTTTGCTGTCGACAGAGATGACTTTGACATTACCGGACATCTCTTCAATGAATCTACATGACCCAGGGCCCAACTTCAACCATTTATTTCCGGAAGGTGCTGATGAAGATGATCGGTACCTTCAGAAATTGAAGTCCTACGCAAAATCGTTACCCTACTCAATTGAACCATACTCAAAGATGATGAACATGCTAGATTTCATCCTTCTTAGAATTGTGCAATGCGTTGAAGCCAAAGACTACGAAGTAGGGCTTCTGCAGTGGGATAGTATGCTGACTTAGTGAGTGCGGCGTTCATGTCGTGTGCTGTAATTCGCCTGACCTTTTCATAGTTGGAGTATGCTAAAATACCCCATCCCAAAGGAAAAGCGTGTTGCACTTGCCAAAATCTATTTCCATGTCAGCACTACGCCGGGAATGCCCGTTCAAATCATCGCGACTTGCGCGGACGGGTTCAAAACTCTCACTCAGTCCAAGAAAAAGATTTCTATCGAGGATCTGAGACTCCCGTGGAAACCTATATATGAGATTCTCAGCCAAGACCTCTTCTTGGACCGACGGCAGTTTGAATACACGTAAGGGGGAATAGTAGACCGAAACCAATCTCGATGACTTATACGCATCTTGTTTTGCAGTCAATTGTCATGGTGCATGGGTTATATTGCCGACAACTCAAGACGTTTCTTTCACCCTGCCGCCATCAGTGAAATGTTATCTACATTCATACCTTTGCTGAATGGTACACAGCTGGATGTACGTCTTAAACCATATCTTGTTCTTCTAGTAAGCTGAAATTTAGGAATTTAGAGCATTCTATCGTCTCAGTACTACCTTCTCACATTTCTACCATTAAGCCACCCCCAGTCTTATCTCCCGATGTTCTTTCGGATGTGGGAGTCTATTAACTCCTATATATATGATGAACGCATGTTGCATTTTCTTTCTGAACTGGCGGAACTGCACGTTTCTCCTGAGGTCAGTGATCCTCGTAAGATTGCTGACCTTCCCGACGATGAGAGATCTGAGGGTGAAGGTAGACCAAAATGGGCCACCGACGATGTAAGCGAGCTTACATACTGGCCGGGTCTTTATAAAGATGTTGGCATCTTCACTGAGCACGAGTGGAGCTTGCTCATGTGTAAATGTTTGGTGTCAATGGGTAAGTCTCAAAAAGCTTGCATGATGGGTGTAAGCTAATCCGCTTCAGAAATCCCCCTCGCTGATGCTGGGTCTCTAACCACCGGCCCCTCTGCTGACAATCAAGCTGGGTTCGAGATTGGTCGTCTGCCGAAGCCCAATTGGAGAATATGTACGTCCTCACACTGATGAATTTAAGGCATTCTAGTGATATAGTCCTTCCATATAGCTTCTCTTGCGCGGATTATCGTTTATTCTATGGCACCCGACGGAAATCCTGCACCTCCTTCGAACGCGCCAACACCATTCTTCACTCCCCTGCCTTCGGGAATGAGTACGCCTTTACCAACAAGCACTTTAGGGGAGTATCTTTCGGCCCCCTTAGGCAAGGGTGTACACAACAAAGGAAAGAGTTATCTTGCGGGCTCGAGAGCGCTCGACTCGCTTGCGAGGTTGGTTGCCTCAGTCGAAAGTTTTTTCCATCCCTCCAACTCGGGATCATGGACTGCCGACGTATGTACCCAATCATTTCAGAGCGGAGGTGGGGATGTTCCGAAACCCTCATGACCTGTTCGATCCCTCAACTCAGATACTAACAACTGTTCCTTCTTGTAGTTGAGTGCCTTCCTCAAGTCAATCGTTTATAATTTCAATAAGCGTGAATCACACTCATTCTTAATATTCAGTTCCTCATGCTCACGCAAGGTTTCACAGGATGGTACGAAGAACGACAGCCAGACTGCGAGACTCCATTGGTTGGCACATTATGATCTCAATCATCCTGCTTCGTCTGACTGATGTTCCGCAGAACCGACGGCTGACAAGGGCTATGAAGAGAGAACTCGTGAAGTCACTCAGAACAGTGGTTCTTCTTGCCATGTTCTCTGAAGATACTGTCACTGTTTCGAATATCCAGAGCTGCTTGAAGTCGATGAGTATTATGGAACCTGACTTGGTTCTTCACCCTGTTCTAGAGCGGGCAGTTCCTTCATTAGAAGCATTGGTCGAAGTAAGTGGAAATCCTTCTGTTCCAGCTAGTACTAATCTCTTCAAAGACTCAGCGAACGATTGCTGTCATCAAGGCACTGGGTGCCGTGGCACCTGCAATAGTCTCCCGCGATGTGTACTATCCTGGAGCGAAACATCTGGTCCCAATTCTCGAGCTTTTGATTCCAGGTATTGATTTGGTACGAATATTAAGCCTATCGTCATAGCTCTTTGCTAACCCAATCTCTATAGAATGATCCGTCGAAAACTGTAGGTCAGACCGTTGGCGACGTTGGTATCTTATTGACACTGTTCAGCTCTGTACTACCGCCTTTCTTGTCGAGATATCACAGTACATCCAGATTGGCGACATGATGTCCTCAGACGATTCGGCATCAATGCCAATGGACTCGGTGACAACGGAAACAAACAAAACGCCTCCAAGTTTGTCCTGTGAAATGAATGGATTTGCGGAGTTTCTTTCAGATATGGAACCTCGATGGTCTCCAGAAGAAGAAGATAAGCTGTTGAAGGTCAGTTCGACGAACAAAGCCAGCTATGAAGATTGACGTTGGCCACACAGGAAACCACCGGAAGTTTTGCGGATTGGGTGGCTAACTTCATCCGTAGAGTGATACAGTTGATGGAAAATCTTCCGGACGAGGGTCCGAATGGGTCGGCGGGCGGCGCCACTGAAGGTAGTCTGATTTCGTGGCTGTCATTTTATTAGATTATTGATGTCCTCTTAGTGCAGGTAGTCGATGCGGTGGCAGGGGCATGTAATCAAATATGTGTTCATCTCTCAGAACCTTTGTACGATCTAGTGCTCAATATGGTGTTTGACTACGCCAGCACAAATGTGCGCTCCAACGCGGTGCGCGCGATCCACCAGTTGGTGGAGTGCGTAGCAAACGCCAATCCTGAGAAGACCTTAGCCAAATTTTTCTCTTTCTGTGCCCGCAACATCAGGCTAGAGCTCGAAAATGGTGCAAGTTCACGTAGGACGACTTCGTCCTCCACTCCTATCCCCTCAGATGCTACACTACACTGGAGTGAGTCACAACTAGGAAGGAATGTTTTACTTATCTTATGGCATTGCAGACTTAGCCATCCTTCGAGGAACAGTGTACAAGTGCGTGATGCTCGTGGTCATTCTTTTTTAAACTGTAAATCTGATGTGCGCGAATAGTGATGGTCGAGCTGTAACTATTCTCTTTTGTTGTTCTTGTCATCTTACATGCTGAACGTGAACCAGCTCCTGAAATACAAAGACGAATTCCTGTCACTTTTGAGACTTCTCCATGCGAAGACCTTTTCAAAACGTGGCTTCTCGTGGACGGGCAAGTTACTATCTAGCATGCTATTGACTTTGACACACACCTACCCCTACGAAAATAAATTCGTAAATCCTGAGGAATGGGAAAGCGAAGGTGCGAACTTTTTGAGGGTTCTCTAAAGCATAAGTATAGCTGATGATATGGTGCAGAGTTTCGTCGTAGTCATCATCAACACTGGGGAAAGTTATATGCTGCAAATGACGTGACAGTAAGTCGTGTTAGAAGATCCGAGACCCATTATCTTAATTTCTCTCAGATCTCATGGCATGTTCCCAATGATGAGGAGATAGATTTCACTCTACAGATATTCAAAGAACTGGTTGAACCAGCCTTGTCAACGTTGCATGACCTCCTGCGGCCAGGTATGCTCTACGTATCCGAACGCTCTTCTACGTCCCTTATGGTTGCTTGTTAGATGTAAACAGGGATGCAATCTGGCGAAACGAATTTTGCCGGTACGTAATGTTATCTTGGCAATGACTATGGCTAATGCTATGTCTAGGCATTTGAGTTTGGTCCGAAACGCCTTCTCAGGTATTCCAACTTTGGTGGAACAGTATGCATCACCAGAACAAACGGCTTCTGCCGCTAGAACCAGCGATTTTTTGTGAGTAATTACGCTATCAATTCATGATGCTCTTTATCCAAGGCTTACAACAACGAGTAGGAATGAGATCCCGGAAATGATAGCAACCCTTGACCCACTAAACTCGGGCTTCTGTCTTACTAACACGAGTGATGTCCGATATCAGTACATGCAATCTCTTCGGCGAAAGTTTGGCGAATTTCTTCATGCTGCGTCGGTCTCTCTCCGCCAGCAGGGAGAAGAAAATACTGTAGATGGAGTCCATATGCTTGTAATTGTTTCTCCCGTCATGATCGTGATAAGTCTATATCTCATTTACATATCAGCTGCGCTCCGTTCGAACATTCATGCTAGAGTATGGCGATAGTCGAGATAGGTGCGTGTCAGAATACATCCACATATCAATAACTGAGAGGCGTCTAGCTACTTCGTCAATGAAGAGCAGTACGTCTCGGCAAAGAACGTAGCCAGACTATATGCACAGCAGAGAGTGTGGCCTAGAGCGGTGTATGTACGACGTGCAAGGTCAGCTCGTTTCATCTGGACTGCAGCACACTCTCATTGGTCTTTAGGTTTTATCATTCAGCTCGTTTGCGATGGAACTCCATCGATCGTGTACGAGGGCCACTGGAAGATAGTCTCATCGACGACGTAGCCCAATGGTCGATGTGGCATTATGCGGTCGTACGAATGTATGAAAGTTCAGTGACTCCTTGGACTATGACTTTGACTGACGTTTCTGCAGTTCAAGCCAATCATTACTTGAAAATCTTTGTTCTGTAAGACTTTGATGCGGTCATTGCCGATACAAATTAATTGGTATTTCAGGTATATGACGGTGTACGGCGTAGGACGCTCCCTTTGCTATATCGCGCGCTGGGATCAGATATAGACGATGATGACCGTATGAAGGGTGCCCTTTGGACGCTGAATTTACCGTCATTCGGTCGTTACGCTATTTCAGGTCCGTCCCGCCGTTCTCCTGCACTGAGCATCATTGACGTTCCTCCGTTAGAACCGATACTTGCAACAGAACTCATCACAAAATTGCTAGGCTGTCAGCATAATGAAAAGGTAATTCTTTGCGATCATATTTGTTCGATAGCTTGAATTGCGCTTTTAGCCGTCGATACAGGACTGCGTGTCCAATGTTTCTGAAACATGTAAGTTGCAGTTGTGCGTATCAAATAGCTACAATCGCTGACCCAACCTAGGTCTGGCTTCATTCATTGAGCCGAACTATTTGGTATATGATGTTATGACGCCTGATTTAGATCAGGCTCTGGCGGAATTCAAGCTACAGCTTGGGGCTACACATAAGGATGGCATGCTCACTGACAAATGTCGACTTAATCGAATAAATCGGGTGCATCTTCTCAACGAGGCCGCAGAAAAAACGAGTGAGTACGCCCTCCGATCTTTCAATCAGACATCGTGCATGACTGTATTTTCCAGAGTGAGGCAATTATGGCTGTCGCACAATCTCCGAAGACACATTGGCGCTACGCCATAGTTGCACTTCGATGTCTTCGCACTTTAGTGAGACGAGACAAGCCTTTGACCGCCGCTCAAATATCATTTTTCCTTGACGGAATTCGCGATAGTCATCCAAGCATAGTGAGTGAAGAGTTTATATGTCCTGAACCTGCTTTGACATGTCTTGCAGCGATACGTATGTGCATTCCCTGAACAACAGTAATCATCGCTAAAGTCCATCTAGTATGCTCAACGTGCCGTGATGAAGGCTACTCGCAACATTAAACTTCGCACTTTCTGCGCAAGTCCAACAGATCTGTATGAAGGTCGGAATCACAATCCCCTCAGGCAATCGATTCCTGTTCAGCCTTCTCATGCATTGACTCAAAAATTCTTGTTTGAGTACAAACGTCCGGTTGAATGGAGCAAGATTGGCAAAGATCCGTTAGTTTCTAGTATCTATCGCCTGTCCTGATATACTGACCTATTCCGTTAGAATCTTTTGCGATAAGAATCCTCAAGGCTGGATCGCTTGGAGCGATTCAATATCATTATACAAGCCACCTCAACCTCTAAAATCCTCATTGCAGCCTTGGGAACCCGAGAGTCAAGATGCAGTAATGACGATACGGAAGATCACGACCACATCTTCGTTTTGGAAGAAGCTTGCCAAGTATCTATCTGAGGAGAACCACGAAACGTCTATGGTGCAGGACAATGTATCGTGTGTAAAATCAATATGTGAGTCTGTCATTGATTGTATACACACTCGGTGCGGTGCTGAATTCCGGCAAACAGTCCAGATTCTCGAGGACGAGCCATTTCAGTCTCTCCAACCGATTCTGGAGGATTTGATCAAAGACAAGGAACCCGATAAGCAACGCGCAGCCGCTGAGCTTATTGCGGGTGTAATTGGAGGTGATCTTGTTTCCTTGATTAAGACTTCCCTGATGGTGTCTGAAAATTGGCCATCATAGGGTCTAAACATTGGCCTATCAATAAGCAGACAAAGTTCTGGAGCTGGCTAACACCTTATATCAAAACAATTCTGGGCACGAACTTAAAGAGCGACACTGTTGGAATTTGGGCTTCGTTCTTAGAGGTATGTCTAATCATCTCTTTAGCGATACAGGCTCGAGTCAGTAATACATATTTGCAGTATCTTTTTTATAACAAAGATCCTCGCCGAGTTCAGCCTCTTCTAGAACACGTATTGGACCAATTCAAGTCCCTGGATTATAACACAGAACTCTCCTTCGACGCTGTGAAAATACTCTCGCTGTTCAGATCGTGCTACGAGGAGCTTGGTTGGAAATTCTCGGCTTGGACAGATGAAGCTCTGGACCGGTGCTGGCGTGAACTTCATAGCGATCATGACGACGTAAGTGCTGGATTTTAATGGGAGAGATTTATTTTGGCAATCTCTTAAAACAGGTCCGTGCGTACATTGCTGAATTATTGGCGTTTTCGGACAAGATAAAGGTGTGTAATCTTTGATATATACGCTGTCTGTGTTGCTTAGTAGGCTATAGTGGCAACCTCGCCCTTCACTGCCCACCGTCGAGATATTTGTGAAGGAGTGCAGAGTACTTCCCATTGATTACGACATCATGGGTATGAGAGGAACTTTCAACCAAGGCCGTGTCAATGAGTTAGTGAAAAACCTCAAAGTATGGCGTGAAGAAAGGATACCGGGGACGCGAGCCTTTCAATCGAGATACGATCGGCGAGTACTCAATGTCCACACACCTTATGCGGATACTAACTCACTCCACAGGGCTGGAATTACGGTTTGCAGGTGGCTGTTCCAATTAGTGCATGACACCAATGCAATCTCCGCTTTTGACTACATTCTACCTCTCATGGTGCGCTCAGTTTTTCCCCCGCGAACACATGTTTAAAGAATTTCTAGCCTGAACTATTCCGGTTCACGGAAGGTCAGTTATTGACATTTGAATGGCGTTTCCAATTGTTCATGATGATCCCTAGTGAACGATAATGATGAGCTGGCTAATCGCGCCAATGTCCTTCTGGTCCGGATGTGCGGTGTTAGCCCTCCTCGGTCGCTCATCAATCCTATTTTGGACGCTATCTTTGAAGCTATTCGATCATCACCGGTAAGCGAACCCTTTCCTTCGTTGAAGTTGGTTTCTCATTACTTCGTTGAAGTCTTGGCGCGTGCGACTGAAAGCTCTTCCTCTCGTACAAGGTATGTTGCGCTTCGTCAGTAGGCTACACCTTCAATTGAGTAACATTTTCAGTCTTCTACTTCCGTCAAGTACCGCTGATCAAGGACATAAAGATGGTTGAAATGCTTGAGGTGAATTCACTTGAGCTCAGGTGACGTCCGACTAAGCTGTTTGACTAGGTACTATGTAAATGCTTGGACGACGAGGTGGTAGAGGTCAGGGAGATGGCCGCGACGTAAGCTGTTCTCTAAAGTCCACCTTTGGCGCTATCTTGACATTTTATTATAGAACACTGTCGGGGATTTTGCGCCTCTCGCCACGAAGCAGCGTCTTGACTCTCAAGGTCAGCATGGATGTAGTTTGTGTAGACCGCTACTGACAATGAAGATGTACTGCACAGAACCGCTTCGTTCGTCTAGCCAAAAACAGTCGTATACCTGATCGACAAGACCCGACCTACAACAAAAGCATTCGGCAAAGACACGCTGCGATCCTGGGTATATGCGCCTTGGTCGACAGCTATCCCTACACGGTTGAGAAGTGGATGCCCGAGCTTCTGACAAATGTTCTGGCTGAACACACGTATGATCCAGTGAGTGATTCGATCCTATGCAGCTGGGATTTTTGTAATGTGCGGCCTGTTTAGATACCCATATCAACCACTGTACGGAAATGTGCTCGCAACTTCAAAAAGACACACCAAGACACCTGGCACGAAGACTCCAAACGCTTCGATGATCACCAGCTTGCTGCCTTGTCTACTCTACTCACTGGATCTTCCTACTGTGAGTACCATTAAAGTCCATTCATGTCAATATTAATCTGTCATTCTCCAGATGCATAAATTGGAATGTACTACAAGGACAGATATGTATCTCTTGACACCATGATCATCAACCATTATGTAGCCACAATCTACCCAAGTAATTACGATAGACATCTATAGTATCTGTATACGAATCTCGTATAACAATATACCCCATTTCAAGGAATCTAACTATAAGTACATCAAACAGCTTCCTAAACCTGCAAAGCGGGTATCTGACTCTGGGGCACGGTCGAAGCCTGCGACAAATTAGGCGATCTCTCTCCCTCCTCCAAGTCAAGGTCGCTTTGAGTTATCCCTCTCTCCGTAGTTTCGGTGCCGTCGGCGGTTCCTGACCTTGCACCTGCATCTGGCACCATGTCGATGGGGGCTTGCGAACGATTTGTATAGCCGGATTTTACGCGGTTGTTGGAAACAGATTCTCTGAAACAAAGAAATAAGACAAGCTCTCAGGGCGATTAAGGTAAATGTTCAACTAACCTGATTTCAGCAATGAGGTCATCAATAGCGTACCACGCCATTGAACCATAGGCTACCCCCCTCCACCAGCCCAAGAGATCTGCTGGTTCTACATAGGCATGAGCATGGAGATGGTCAGTAACCGGAATCTTGTTGTCTTTGAAAGGTGGAGTGATGAAACCGATGCGAAATTGAGGATTGGAAAGTAACTGAGAGGGTATCGGCGTAGTGAAGCTGACTGGCGACGGTACGGGAGATGAAGGAGTGAGCACCGAATTCAGCAATCTTGTTGCGAGATTTCTGACATTCACTAGCAATGGTAGGTCGGATGATGACTAGAAGCAAATTCCTATGTGAAATGCTATTCGTTTCCCGAATACGAGTGTCACTAACCAAGGTGTATATTGATGGAACATGCAAGCTAAACATATAGGGATGAGTATCATATGCAACGCGAGATGGAATATAAAGGACTGACTTGAAAGCTATGATGATATGACCTTTGCTCGAAACGGGGTTGGCCTTTTCGCGATATGCAGTAAAGTTGTCGTCCCTCCAGAGGATCTCAGGTTGAGTAGAGCTAGATGGAGAAGAAGGAGACGGAGATCTAGGAGAATTGGGAGGAGCGTCGAGAGCAGAAGAGACGATGCCGCATAATGGGCAGCCAGGCTTTGGTGCAAATGCCATCGAGATGGTTACTGGTCAAGTGCAATTTACGCCAAAGTAGCTTTCCATTCAATATTTCAACCTCACGTAACAAACAATATGTCTTCATCTGTCCTCGACGCTTTCCAGTTCTTCAGAGACGACCTTGACGAGCACAATGATAGGAGAGAACGTCTCATCAAGGTCCATATAAATACCCTTTCGTTTTCGTCGATGGACCCGTAATTTACTCAAGATGGTCAGGCTAGTCGCGATATAACAAACATCTCCAAGAAAACTATATTTCTTCTTCATCGCATAGCACTGGAAGCTCAGGATGCATCTGATGAACGCGCCAAAGCTGTCCATGCTGCTCAGAAAAGCCGAGAGAAACTGAAGGAGGTTCAGAACATGTATGCAACTCTAAAGGAAGAATTAGCCGGCGATCGTTTCTGGCGCTACCAACGACAAGTCTCTCCTGGGCTTCAAGAATATATTGAAGCTCTGAGCTTCGCTCACTTTTTAGAACACGAGATCCTAATAACATTCGCCCAAGTTCAACAGACTCTGTGTAGTGATGATGGAGTACCTGTAAGTATCTAGGACTTTATTATTTAGTCGCCCATTCCTAACGGCGATGCTTCTTTAGTACTTTCCCTTGACCATTTCCGACTACCTACTGGGGATCTCGGATCTGACGGGTGAACTGATGAGGTTAGCTATTTCCAGCTTTGGACGGCGGGGCGGACGTTCAAAGGCCTTGAAAATTTGCTCCTTCGTGAGGGGTTGCAAGGCAGGCAAGTAGACGCGGTAAAAACTGTGAAACCGTTCTTAATTCTGACGCTCTCCTAGACTTTGAGCGGTTGACACCCTACATCTGGGAACTCAAGAAAAAGCAACATGTCACCGCACAATCTCTAATGAAAATTGAAGATGGTATGTGCTTCTATTTCACCTTGCCCTGACCGACGTTTACCTGGGTGAACGATAGCTGTATACGCCGCCGTTGTCAGAAGTTCTGAATTCGATCTCTCACCGGATATGTTGGATGACATTGTCAGCAATTCTCTCTCCATCCACGATAAGAATTCCCATGCTGAAGGGGATCGAGGAGAGACTTGGGAGATGACTGTATGATATACCTTGCTTGGTCCTCGAAAAAAAAAAAAACAAATCAAAGTCTATCCATACACCATCTAACCTACATACAAACATCCACTACCAACGATACAAACCAATATAAGATGTACAACAGTAATCCAACAACAATGCGTTCGCATATATCGAGAAATACAAGGTCACCGTATATCTTACAACAACCCCTCAGGCCTCAGGCTTTGTACCTGACTTCTAATTTCCCCGACTGCATCCAAGCCATCTCCACCAACAAGACATGGTCATCGAGTTTTGAGATTTCATTCAACTCAATATTTTTGCCGTTAACATCCAGAGCGATCTTCTCAACAAATTGCTCTCGGGAGATCGTGCCATTGGCATCATATACAACCATCGAGTGGTTTGTGTTGGATTCATACAAGTCAAACGCAAGCGCAGCAGGGGCCTGCGTAGGCGGGGACTCGGGTGGTTCCAGAACGAAAATGGGCCTAGTAGCGGTAGACTCTTCTGCCAAGATAGAGAGTTCCGTGGGCTGAATTGTAAGAGAGTCAACAGGTTCATGAGAGAGCAAGGGCGTTCGTTCATCTACAGGCAAGAAACTACCGGTGTCCTCCTCAACTTCAGAAGGCTGAGGCGCGGGATCATCACTTGAATCGTCACTAGATCCACCGAAGCATCGGTGGAATACAAGCGAAAGCCATAAAGTCAGGACAAGGTAGATATGCCTCATAAAGGCAAGGGCAATATACGAGCTGTTCTCTCGATACGCTTCGAGTCCTGGAATGGGACGCACAGTGAGCGTCGAGCTAGACTCTGACGGCGCTTCGCTGGGTGTCTCCTCTATCAAATCAGGCGAATTTCGCCTGCTAGGCATCCCCATGTCAGATATAGACTGGCTAGAGCCATTTAGACCCGAAGGACTAGGCGAAAGATGAGCGATGGGCCGCAATTGGGGAGACGGCGGTGGGGTAGGCAGCGCGTCATCAATTGATACCTGAGTACTGAGAGAGTGCGGAGACAGCAACGACAGCTGAATCTCTGCGCCAGGGTCTGCGTGATACTTTGGAACCGAGTACACAGGGCTTGCAAGGAATTGACCCCCAAAAGACGGCACGGAATACGATGTCGTGCTAGCGCCTGCATCTCGCGTATCCACCAAATGCGCGCCTGAATTGACAGGCGTGAAAAGAGTAAATTGCGGAAATTTCGTGCCAAGAATATTGGTGAGAGCAGCTGAGTCAATCTGAACTTGTGAGAACCCATGGACGGAAGGACCAAGGGGGATGACGACTGCCTGGGCCGGGTGAACGACAGAAGGTGAAGAAGCAAGAACGACATGCTGATCAGAGGCATTGAAAGTTTGACAGTTCATGGGGGAGCAATGTGCGAGGGCTCGGCCGATGGGAGAGTCGGCGGATTCAGAAGGATCGCACGTCTGCAGGAGCAATGACCCTGAACCTGTTATCTGAACCGCTCCTGACGGAGCGACCGAGAGTGAGATATCAGGTGATGCACTAAGAACAACTGTCCTGGGGCACAGGATAGCGTACGTGCGAGCACGGGGCACGAGAAACACCAAGGAGGAATTCACAGAATTTCTCAGGAAACTAAAGAAAGGGCGGATTGAATGTTTTGACGGTCGTGTTCCGGAACCCTGACTTACCTGTCTTTTCCAATAGACCACACAGCCCAATCACCGGGATGGGCTATCTGCGCCGTCTGCATATCTTCAACGAACTTTCCACGAGTATCCCAGAGCAAAGCACTAGAGTGTTCCGTCCAACCTTCTTCCAAGACAAAGCTAGAACCACGATTTGAAGCGATGTCAAAGGAGAGCGTGCCGTTATGGCCAAAGTTGCCAAGCCACCGCACTTCACCTGACGAGTAAACGAGCCGATAAGTGAAGGAAAAGTGCCTGGCAGAAAGGCCAACGAGAGGGACTGAAATAGCAAGATAAAGAACATGCTCATGCTTTTCTGGTCCAAATCCCGTGTAATCCGAAGGCACGAGAGAAACTAGGGCTTCACCGGCGGCAGAAGGATATTCAGTGAAATCTGTTTCACCCCAATCGCCTTCTTTTCTTCCGTCATAAGGCGTGTCTGACCACAATTGCACTTTCATGCCATGATGCTTGTACTGTTGAAACTGGTCAAGATCAAGAAAGGCAAAGAAACGCAGATTAAGAAGGTCAGAGCCGATAGTCGTGTGCTCGTGTGGTACGGTAAGCTGAAGGGACTCGCCAAGGGCTGGGGTGAAAGAAAGGGACATTCTGCTTGAGCCTTGTTGGGGGCAACGTACAAAGGACGACGGTTGACCTCAAGTCTAGATACAAATTACAACCGTAGAATCCTCGAATTTAAGTTGACGTCATCCTACTTCGGTCCGTGTACAGTCCTGCTATTACATCCACATTAAATTATTACTCGTATATAGTCCATAGCAATAACATCTATCTTTTTCTTTTGCGAGCACCGATTGCACGCTCTTCGAGCCATTTTCTTCGTGCAATAAGCGTAAATGAATCTGACACTCGAACCCTGAAAGAGAACACTCACTCTTTCCTCGTGTTCCACTCCACCCACTTGCAGCCGCTTTTCTTCCACGAGTCATTACCCAGCATAGATAATACGTTTATGTGTCTCTGCACAAAGCTGTCGGCAGAAATATTTGGCAGCAGAGGGTTCGTCATATCGCATTTGCCTCGGCAGACCGGGCACGATGCGTTTCTCTTTCAATATATCTCTGCGTTATTGAATTAACGGAATGTCGGATGAACAACGGTCACCTTTTTGACAATCCACTGATTTCCACAATCACCGCAAAGGGTGTGTCCGCATGGGTTTACGAGCTGCGCACAAGAACTACAAAGAAAGCATGAGGTGAGCACATTACAGGGCGAAGCTCAGGCCTTCAAGTTCCGTGAAGCTTTTTTTTACTCACAAAAGATCAAAACAACTATAAAAAAACAATCAGTCAAGACGCAGGCAGGCGATCAAAAGAAGCGCATACACCGGACAGGTTATCTCGTCCTCGTAGCACTCAAGTATTTCCGTCATATGGCCGCTATGGCCCATCTTGCTCCTCTTCTTGGACGAGAAACTCGAGTCCAGGTCATCCGTCACGTCGTCGGATGCACGACGGCGTTTGCAGCCACTTTGCGTAGAAAGACCGCATTCATTGGCTTAGTCATAGGCTGATCATGAATGGTATGTCAGTACAACAGTTTGAGTCACAATTCACGAGAAGGAATCGTATCCGGATTGTTGGTAAGGAAAAGAGGATTCAATGGTTTAGTCCCGGGGGAACTATGCCGTACTGGGAATCGGGACGTTTGTGTTCATCCAGAAAGGCACTCACAGAGGTTATCAGACAGGAATATCTCTAAAGAAAACAACGATACAAAGAAATGGGGAGCTGATTAGTAGACCACTCACATGTCGACCCTCCCTCAGCCATCGTGATTCTATCGTTGACCAGCTGATTTTCTACAGCATCTAGCTGGCTGAGAAAGGCTTCATCAAGCTCCAAATCGTCCTCTGAGAAGTAGGCACTGCTCGGCGTCTGGGCAGCCGACTGAGAATCTGTGATCCAGGGTAAGTTTATTGTCAACAACTTTCAAGCATCTCCACATACATTGTATTTGCCCATTCTCAGTGCTTCTTTGTTCAACATAAGTTTCCAGAGAAGGAAGACCAGTGTTTATTGGTACACGAGAGAGTTCCGGATCCTGTAGTGCTGTAGAATCGTCTACCCATGAAGCAAACTGAGGTTGAGTTTGCATGGCCTCCCATTCCTCCTCTCGTATTCCTGCGAAATCGATATCGTCCGCCATTTGATCATATTCGTCGTCGGAGGTGGTTGTTGCCATTCTCGAGATGGTGCGATGAATTACATGAGTTCTGCGCAAAGGATGCAGTCGGTATACTGGTTGCCTGCAGAATACAGCGTTTCGTTGAATCTGTTGAACAAGTCACGTGACGGCTTAATGACTCCGCGTAACTCGGCGTCGCATTCGGACCTTGCAATACATCCTATTTCGTGAAGGGCGCTACACATGCGGGAAGAGTATTCACTGCGCACAGAAATAAATTCCGAACAATATCCAGTGGCGTTGACTTGCTGCAACAGCCTGCATACTTGATTTCATTAAATTTATTGGAGAGTAGTATAGTTGCTCTCAGTTTCCGGCTCCAACTCGGGTTTAGCGGGTTCGCAACATATTGCTGTTTAATTACGGAAAGTGTACACGCTGACCGCGGCAGGTCGCCCCGAGCAGTTTACGCTCCAATAGTGTTTCCAGTGGGTAGACTGTCGGACCGTTAAAGAACATAGGAAGGCTGCACCCTGCACCACTCGCCCCACCCACAAAGAAACATCTTTGTAGACCTCCGTTGTCTCGGCGTTTGTGCTCGAAAGCTGGAACAGAGCTGGAGCAACGAGAAATTCACAAAACTAGTCAGCCGTGTTGCCAGAGGTGGGTGTGCGGCAGTGAGCCAAGCGTTTTATATTTTGTATGGCTAAAATTAACCATGCGGGGTATTTTTAGGAGGGATGGTCTTGGCATTGGCTTGGCCTCCAGCAAAGCCACAAAAATAGGCACGTCCTGGCAGGCATAAGAGCCAAGAGCAAAAACGCAAAAGGTTCCCCCCACGTACAAGACAAAAATGAACACACAATCCCTGCTAGCCTCTGCCCACACTGTTCTTGACGAGGTCAGTTCAATGTGTATCTATCTTGGTCACGTGTTTATATTAGATTGCTGCAGACACCTCCGCCGACCTTGCGTGAAATCCTCGGGGCATATCGGAGCAAAGGGGATGGGGACAGAGAATTGCTACTCGCCATGTTGAATGCAAAGACTGCAGAAGATCAGGTGATTTCATATGTTATCCACTCTAAACCCCAGGTTACTGACAAAACAAAACAGCGGATAGCTCAGACTGCTTCACTTCATCGCACGCTTCTCGAGTTGTACAGCAACACGAGTTCTCTTCCCCCACTCAATCTTCCCACTAATCCTCCTCCCCCTCCACCATCATTCACTTCCAGACACCGCACTTCTCCCTCTCCGAACCTATATTCTCCTTATCCTCGTCCTCAATCTCGTTCACCTCCTCTTCCCCCTTCACCTCATTCTTCTCGTGGAACTTCAGACTCCAGCTCTCCCAGGTCCGCTCCAGCACATGTGCTTTCGAGGGAAAAGGGATCCATGAACATCGGCTCTTTACTCTCCCAGAGAGTCTCTTCCACCCGCGGCTCTCCTCCTGATCTCGACGACTCTGAAAGAAGTAGATCGTGATCTTACTATCTATTATTTATTGCATCTATTTTTTTGGGACATCTTGGGCTTTCGCTATGTACTGTGTCTTGTATATACCTCTACCTTACAAAAATCATCCACCAGTGTACGTGTACTATTTTACTCCGTATCATATCTTGGCCTCTCCGCTCCGCCCTGTCGGCCTCTCGGTTACCGGAATGCCAAGCTCATCCAAGATTATTTTTATTGTAACTGCCAAGCGTTGTAATACACACCAACTAATACACACCAACTTGAATTGCGCATTGCGCATTGCGTGAATCAGACCAAACTCGGAGTAATCAGCTTTAGGAATAGTTTTATGACGTTTCTTATATGAGATTCTCGTTTCTCGGTGTACGCCTCTACAGCTAGGACACTGCGTAAATTTAGTGTCATGCCTAAATATACCGCAGAATTTTCTTGGCAAGGGATTCCTTGACCTCGGTCTTGTCGGAAGAAGAATATGTATGGGAAGAAATTCGGAACATTTCTGCTTGGTACAAATACACTCTGGGGCTGGCGCCCGAGTAACCACCGTAGATATTCTGGCTTGACGCCAGAGTCAAAGATAGAAGTCGATAAGACTCTTGCTGTTCCCGCAAGTCCAGATACATAGCGGGTGTAACATGAAAATGCTTGGCTAGGAGACATGCGATAGACAAAAAGACGCTCGCGTTCGCGTCATAGTCCTGAACGGGCGCCACTGGACACTGGGTACCCCGGTACCAAAATCTGAAAGCATCTAGGCGAGGTCTAGACTTGATAGAAATACCCACACGCTCAATGTAGAAATCTGGAGATGTTGATGACTCGAATTGAAATGAACTTGTCGCCCGAGGCGAACGTCAATGAAATCATCTAGACTAAAGGAATGGTTTACCTGCCGCCTTCCGCTCACTGCATTAGATTACTGGCCTGCTAAAGTCAGTACAACGAAGATATAGTTTGCTCACTGCATCCATGGCCAAAAGTAGACACTTGTGGAATAGTGTATCGGTTGGTAGGCGGATTAGACGCTTCAGGAAATAGTGAACGACGAGAATGAAGTCCAAAATTTCCGAAGGTCGCGTGAGAGAAGTAGATTGAGAGCCTTCATATAGGTCAGCACCTTTCTTGAACTGAGACGGTGCTCTACAATTCTTCCAGCATATATGCGTCGTGGAGTAAGACGAAGAGTAGCTCGTCGGTCTCAGCAGCACCATGTGAAGTCAGTGCGCACAACTAGGGGCAATCGTTTGTAAATACATCAATATCAGAAAATTATCGTACGCACCGCCACAAAACCCATTACCAAGTTCAAGTCAACATCAGCACCATCCGCATCATCGCTGGGTCACAAGGGACTAGTGTGCGGATATCACGAAAGATGAAGCTTTGGAAAACTTGGCAAGCGGCCCGACCAGACGTCTTAAGACTGAGGCCAAGGTTCAAAATATTCATGCACAGTCCCCACTGTGAACCTCAAGGTAGACAATGAGATAGCGTGTGACGAAGAAGACGGTCAGGAGCTGGCCATGGGCAAATTTGAGATGGATTCCTTCCGGGACGATGACTCTGTGCGTATCACGAAGTAGCCCCTGCTTTTTCATCTTTGAATCCTTGTGGGAGTATGTCCATGATGGTGGAAGTCAACTTTGAAGAGATCCGGTGAATTTATTACATAATCAAGTTCACGGCATGAACTAAAAACAGCCATTGTCTCTGCTATCATTCTCGTTTAGTACCTTTGCCATCTACTTCTCCATCTTCTGTAGTAAAAGGACCCTCACACTCAGCGGCACCGAATTCTACGAAGCTCACCCCTTCTTATTCTACAATTCAGTCATCAACGAAACAAGTACCCTGGCCCTCCCTGGGCTTCAATTGGGAAGATGTCCGCAGCATAACTCAAGCAAGCTCGGGCGTCTCTCGCTTGTCTGGACTATATGTTGCTTATCCCAGGTTTTTCCATACTTACTACGCTTGCTCACTCTTCGATGTTCGCCGCTGTATCACGCAACACGCTAGAAGTGTCTCTCTTATGTTTCTGTTCTCTCCGCCGTGTCTCCTTTGACTTGAACAGAGTCTGGAGCATTTGGGCAATCGAAATACCGAAAGAAGAGACAAGATTCTCTTTTCCCAGCCTAGTCTTTTTCTCCCTTCCCAGACGTGACAATAGTGGGTCGTTGCGATGACTTGTGCCAGTGAGGAAGGTTCAAAGTGACCGTTGTGAGTTAGGATAGGCTTTTCTAATACCGCTTCAGGTACGAGCAAATTCAACTATCCAAATCACTCGTGTGATCGTGATCGCTGCAAAACTTCAAACAAATCACCTGAATCTTTTGGTTTGCCTGACTTGCTCGCCAGGCATTGGCTTCAGATGCTGCTATTGTACATTAATTTGCCGATAGGGGCGTCGGTCAAACATACCGGACTTTGTGCTTCCCGCCAATGAAAGGAAACAAAACGTACGGCCTCGTGTTCTCCATGCATTCTTTCTTTATTTTAATTTTTCTGCTCAGACCAGCTTTCCACGCTCTATCGGAGAAGCAGTGGCCAATGCTCGATGGATAGGTCAGACACCTCCATCCGTGGGCCGTGGCATCGAGGGGGTGTACGGATAATAGACCTTCTAACAGCGGATTGGCAGCCTCAACTTTAACGAAAAACTTGCTTCTTGTTACATCTCCGTTCCATCGCAAACTTGGTAGTCTGTGTAGATATGGCGGGCCACGGCGGTCAAATATCTTTTAAAAGTTCTCCTCAAGGCGACCCAAAAAAGGATTTCGATCTACTGAGATATTTGAGGCTTGGTCAAATCGGTATCGCAAGAATGACTTCGATTACCGTTGCACACGACCCGGCCTTCGATCAGAAACCCTGCCTCTGCTATGTACAGTACCTCCGCAAAGTGGTGTCGTATGTCGTACACGATGGGCTTTCTTCGACGTCTGTTGCGTATATGTCGGGGTTGGGATACTAATCTCCGTGCTTTGCTGGAGATTGGAGAAGGATCAGCGGCGTTAGGTTACACCTTGGGTTGCTGGTATACTCGTTGAATGGCATAAACTTTGAACAAATTGGAAATAAATGATAAGTCTACTCAGCTAACTAACAGTTACAATCTGAAAGACCCTTTGTACCGCACATCTAATGCAAATCGAAACCCAGTTGACGTCATGATATCGTCCCAGAAGACGATGTGGCGTGAGATTTCAGGACACCTCTGTCTTCTTTGTAGCCGAACAAGCACCGACATCTTGCCATACACCAGCGGAACCTGAAAGAAACAAAAAGCATAAACCAAAAAGAAATGCGAAAAGAGCATGCCAAAGCCGACCTCCAGGGGTATCCCCTTCTGTCCACCACTTTGCCGTCCACAGGTGCGAGCTAAGAAGACAAAACTGTCAGTCCCGAGGATCAGAAAAAACAAGGGGCTATATTCAAGACTTACTTGTATACAGCTTGCATGCCTCCGGTGTAAGCCGTTGAGCTCGACCAGGCTCCGACTCCCGCGCAGCTTCCGGTAGTCGGAGAAGCTGTTGGGGAAGTGGTGGTTGAGGAGCTGGAAGTTGAGGAGCCGGAAGTTGAAGAAGGTGCGGACCCGCTTCCGCTGCAAGCGCTTACTGAGTAGAAGATGAGAATCTATATCATCAAAAAAGAAGGTATGAATCAGAACGCACTGGCGCTCCAGTCACCGTTGGGATCATTCGAAGGGGTGTTAGAGGAGAACCATTTGGACTGCAAGTATCCAGAATCAGGAATATGTCAGAACGCAGTTATAACGTGGCAGACCTGCCAGATGTATCTAAATATCAATGAGAATGAGTTATTGAAATCAGTGAGGTTGTCTTTTCATGTCACTTGCCCGTTTAAAGACACCTGAGAGCCTCCGGGGTAGTTTGTACCAGAGACAAAAGCCGGTGCCGAACATGCAGGAAAAGTGAAGCCGGTGCCACCTGCAGCTACGAGAGCGTTCTTGATCGCTAAATCATAACGACCATTCACTTCAATTTGAGTTGTCGTAAGTCACAATAATGCGGTAGCAAAAGAAAGGCTTGCCGTAAGCTTGGCTCTGTCGAACCTGCATCAGGATTTCTTTGCATGGAAAGATACATAAGTGATACGCACCTCATCCCTGAGGTATCCGGTTTGTCACTTATCAGTCTCCGCGAACTTGACAAAAATTAGACTTACCAAAGCATCACGCCTCCGAAAGAAGGGAAGCTGTTACGCATTTGGGTAGCAATACTTGCAAGGGTACTGGGGTCCACGTATCCGGAACCTGCTGCAGTACTCGAGGCGGGCGCGCCGATGTAGACCTTTACATTCTTATTAGGACTTGTGGCCCTAGCCCAGTTATCCCTGTAGGAGAGTACATGAGTGAAGGGTCGCAGCCATGCATCGAATTTCCGTCGAATACCAGATCCCGAAATTCCAGTTCTGGACCAAAAAAGATCATCAGCCTTCTTTCACGTGAGGAGTCTTTAGAGACAACTCAAGAAACTCACCGCGGCTTCGCCGAAATGTGTTAGTCCGCACGGATTATTATAGAACTGCAGACAATTAGAGAGCTTCAGGAATAAGAGATCAGGCACGATCTACCTGAACTAGTGGCAGAAAGTCAGTCACAGCATTCAATCGAAAATGAAGTACTGATACCTACCATATATCGCGTCAAAGTCTGCCGTATTGAGAACCCCTCCCAGCGCACTGTCAGGGAATACACACTGAGGGGCTGCAGTGACATAATACCTAAGAAGCCATTAGTTCCATGATAGAGAACATCGAAAGATATTTTGATCGACTTCTTGTCTGCGCCACTCGAAAGCGTCCGTATCTCGTTTACGAACGCTGCATAACCTGATGATGTGCCACCCTCGATGTCTAGATCCACTCTGTAGATTTGTTTTCATCAGACCCATAAGACATATTTACCGAGGTAAGGTGTCATACCCGTCAAGGACTGCGCTTCCAAATGGTCTTGTCGAACTATGTGCGGCGTTATGACGATGCTGCTCAGAAAAGAAGGTCTTTGCCTTACCTTGTACCACCTAAGAACAGATTCCAAATTGTTTGCGCAAACGCAGTAGCTTGGTCGTCAGAAGTAAATCCGACAGATCCGGTAGCGCCCCCTAAACTGATTGTGACGAGCTTTCCCTTTGCTTGACAGGTGGTGATATCTGAGGCCAAGGCAGAACAATCGGGGAGATCAGTTCCGGGAAAGGTGCTGTTATCTGTTGGATTACAAGTGTTCGCCAGATTGATTGAGGGTACACCTCCCTCGCCGAAAAAGACATTCAGAAAGGCCATAGGAAATACATCTACTGCATCATCCTAAAGTGACATCAATGATATAACCATTCCGGAAGGTTCGGATACCAACTTGACAGTAAAATGATAACCGTTGCTGAAAATTGGCCGTGTCATTATGGGTGGCACCGTACGAGTTCTGACCCCAGTATCTTCAGGCGTTCGTCAATAAGTTACTACACCTTTCGAAAGGCTAACATGCTCACGATACGACCTATCAAGAATTTCGCAGAAGCTCGACCATGAGCACACAGTATAGTCTCTAGGTGCTGCGACACTCACGTTGTCATAGCGAGTGTTGTCAAATGCGTGACTCTCGAGGATGAGAAGACAAAGAGCAAAAAATGCCAGCAAAAGTGAAGACATTGCTCAGGTCCTCAGAGTCGTTCGTGAGCGGGGCGCAAGAATTTCTCCTAGCACATTGCTTGACTTTAAATGTGCTTTGACTTTCAGATGCATAAAAGATACCCCATCATCATGCGGAAAAATTGCACACGTAGGCGACTCAGTGCATGTAGCTGAATGGGTGTCACGCGGTAGGCATCCCATTCGAACAATCCACGAAGCAGCCCAGATTTACTTATCAGTGCGCAGGAGAAACTGAAGCGCGTTCGAGACAGTGAGTCTTCTAGATCAGAGGATGCACAAGGCATCTGTCTATTTGGAGAAATTTCATGGTCGAGGTAATTGCATGATAATGCACATGCTCTGTCACGAACCGAAATGGCAACACTGGAAGCTGGGGCATACACAAGATCAGCCACCTTCGCGACTAGAGGTAGAAGTCTATGCAAGCATGCGAATGGACAAAAACTCCCAGGACCAGTCGGGAGAGGTTGTAAGACATATTAAACATAGAAATCAACAATCTACGTACAAATGGGCATATAGAAACAGATGAGGGCGGATCCGAATCGAGTAAGATACAAAAAAATTTGCAAAGCAATTATCCCGACGACGCGGAGTCACTATCTCCATCGACCATGGTAGGGTTAGACGGTCGGACAGGGTCTACAAGAGAGATCAGTGAAATGCAACGGCGTGGATGAGAGCACTCACCAAAGTAGGGTTGTGCTTGGGCTTCACGTGCTGTGAGGCGCTCCTGATGATCGTACCGAAGTAGCTTGTCGAGGAAGTCAATGGCTTCGTTTGAAATGTACCTCTGGTTTTCAGAAGTAACGAATCGCGACCAAGGCTTTCTAGGAAATCTGCGAATTCATCAGGGAAGGCTGGTGGTAGGTGTACTCGCTGGCCTTCGTACCTTGTCAGAAGATCGTTATAATGGGAGTCTAGACTGATGTTGTACTTGTTGATGTAAGCATATAGCTCATCCGTCCCAAGTACCTTCGTAATTTTCACCAGTTGATCGTAGTTGTCGTGCCCGTGAAAGAAGGGCTCTTTGCGGAAAATCTAAGAGAACATATCGATACAATGAAACACTCAATCTAAAGCTACAGGACGTACCATAGACGCGAACATACAGCCATAGCTCCACATGTCCAAACTGTAGTCATATTCCTGGAAATCGACAAGCAGTTCCGGCCCCTTGAAATATCGGGACGCAACACGGACGTTGTATTCTGTTTTAGGATGGTAAAATTCAGCTAGACCCCAGTCAATAAGCCGCAACTGAAGCAAAGAGGAGTTAGTGTCAAACGACCAAGCATATAAAAGGACACACCTTGCGATGCTCGTGGTCAATCATTACATTATGCGGCTTGACATCTCGGTGCATGATCCCTTTGGAGTGACAAAAATCTAGCGCCTACAGAAACATTGAGGAACACTGGAAGATCCTCTACGGTTTGAAAGAATGCAATACCTTCAATAACTCGAACATATAGAAACGGACGTCCATGTCAGAGAACCGAGGATACAGAACTTTGAAATCGACATTGTGGACATATTCTGTGATCAGACTGGGAATCTTGGATGCTGGATCTCGGACGACATCGAGGAGTGCCACGACATTGGGCCCACCAGCGAGGTTCTGAAGAATCTTGATTTCTCGCTTGATTTTCTTTTTCTTGACAGGCTTTAAGACCTTGATGATACATTTCTCGTCTGTAACAACATTGACGCCTTCGAAAACCTAAAGGAAACGGAGAGTTGGAACCCCAGCAAGAAAATACAAATGCAGCACGCACCTCCGAATACTTTCCTCTTCCTACTTTCCGCACGATCTCATAGTGGTCTTGGGAACCCCACTGCACCTGAAGGTTATCTAGCAACGCGTCAGAGGTATAAAGGAGGCATAAAACGTCCAGTCGGACACACCATATTCATGCCATGAAGGGCCTAGTCTAGCATTTACGTCCGCATAGACACGAGCGACCGATTTTGTGGACGATCTGCCCATAAGAAAGCTACGAACGAGACAGAAGACACACTGTGTAACGAGGCAAGGGCGGCTACGGCTAAAAATTCCCAGGCTTCTCGTACCACGCTTTTACCTTTGCAATGCTCATTCTGCAGCTAATACTATGAACATGAGCATGATGCCTCGCAGAACCTCGTCAGAACCCCCAAAATGGCCTGACCATGTCCGCTATCTTCATTCGTCCCCTTATCATCCATCAGTATCACCAGCGGCGCGCTCATTTATTCAAGGAGACACTGTCAAGCCTTCATCTAGGAGCTCTACTAAACCTCGTTCAATGGCGGCCATTCGACGCATTTCAGACACCTCGCACCCTGCATGCGGACAGTTTGGCCTTTTTGCACCTAGAAAAATTTCTCCGAAGACTCATATCATCGATTACATTGGTGACCACAATAGTCAGGTCAAACTGCATGGCATTCTGATATAGTCTTCACCAGGAGAGATACACTCCGATGAACGCTGTATCTCGGATTATGATCTATCTCTTCATCGCTTTCAGAATGGTGAAAGTATAGGAATTGATGCTAGCTGCATGGGTAATGAGGCTAGATTCATTAATGACTTTCGTGGTGTCAAGGGCAAACCGAATGCTGTCTTTGTCGATTACCGCACCGACACCGGAGAATTGCGAATGGGAGTATGGTCAGCGAATGAAGAAATTAGAAAGGGCGAAGAGATTCTAGTTTCATATGGAAAAGCATGGTGGCGGGCTCGTACTGAACACTGATCGAAATCTTATTTGTTGTACATGGAACACCTGCATTACAGGAAAACTTTAATAGAATAGAATCGCCGTTCAGAAGTAAGCTTTGCCACATACTTATCTTACTTACAGGCAAGGACTTCGTTTAATATTTGAAATTGAGACAAATTTCTACCACTTTCCAGTACATCACGTGGTAAAGAGCTTGCCAAGCAAGGACAAACATAATCAAAAATTCTCGCAATTCCCGGCGTTTAAGTGAATTTCGAAATTGGACGTGCCCTCTCTCATTTTCTTTTAACTCATGCCTCTCCGGCTGCCATCTCAAAGCTTCTCGTCGTTCATTTCATTCTATATATGTAACACCTCAAGATGCTCACCCGGAGTACGGCCATTCTCACTATACCGATCGCAATGTCTATACAGTTTAGCACGACCTTCCGGCCGAAGGGTAACAGATTCAAACCGTTTTGGTGACAAGGTTGGTATCATTTTGCGTCGAGAACTGAACTTTTGTCCTTTACTGAGACGCCCTTTCAGCGAGCAATACATGCCACATCGCCGCTTGGTGCACCCAAGGATCCATACGAAGTTTTGGGCGTAAAGCGGGATGCCTCTGCGGCTGAGATCAAAAAAACTTACTTCTCAGTATGTACCTGGAAGAATTTATGAATATTTCTAGTCTTAATTATTTCTGTATAGCTGGCGCGGAAATACCACCCAGACACCAACCCAGACAAAAGTGCTCAAGATAAGTTTTTGGAGATACAAGAGGCTTATGATGTTGAGCATATTTCTAGTCGTGGTGTTTCGTGCACTGATTCGGTATCTAGACATTGAAGGACGAAAAGAAACGGGCTGCGTATGACCAGTATGGTTCTGCTTCACAGCAGCCTGGTTTTGACCCAAATGCGTTCTCTGGGTTCCGAGGAGCCGGAGCTGGCGGATTCTCTGGGTTTTCAGACTTTGCGTCGGCGTTTGGAGGTCGTAGTGGTGGCCAAGCGGACTTGTTTGAGCAGTTATTTGGTGGTGCTTTTGGTGGAGGACGCGGCCGAGGGTTTAATGGCCCATCCCGGGGAGCCGACATAGAAGCCAATGTTTCTGTGAGCTTCCTGGAGGCATGTAAAGGAGCGAAACGGAAAGTGAACGTCTCACCCGTCGTCAATTGCGATCCTTGCTCGGGGAGCGGTTTGAAGGCAGGGACGAAGAGGACAACGTGTTCTGCTTGCAAAGGAACTGGTACTCGGACGTTCGTCATAGATAGTGGGTTCCAGATGGCTAGTACTTGTAATGCTTGTGATGGAGTTGGAAGCACTATTCCTCGTAGCAGTCAGTGTTCCAACTGTGGAGGTGTAGGAAAGATCAGGACGCGAAAGACAGTTGATGTGGAGATCCCTGCAGGTCAGCCTCCATTCCATTTCATTCACGTATTTGTCAACTGAAGTGCTTTTTATTACGTAGGGGTAGAAGATGGAATGACTGTCCGCATTCCTAACGCAGGTGACGCGCCAGTGTCCGGCCAAGGTAGCGCGGGTGATCTCTTGATTCGCATAAATGTTGCACCATCCAAGGTTTTCGAGCGGCAAGGAACAAATTTGTATCATGACGTTCGGATACCAATGCACACTGCACTTTTGGGGGGCAAAGTACGCGTGCCGACACTGGATGGAGATGTTGACGTACGGGTACCTGGCGGTACGCAGCAAGGAGAGGAAATGGTATTGAAAGGTCGTGGCGCACCTCGCGTTCACAGCGGTGATACTGGAGATCTTTTTGTCACCTTCTCCGTGGTGCTTCCAAGGTAATGTCATATTTCAATCCGAGAAGATTGGGCTTATTATCAATGACATAATCTTACAACCCTCACGAAGCGACAACGCCAACTCCTTCAAGAATATGCGGACGACGTTGAGGGTCGTACCTCATCAAAAACTCGGTCCGCGAGCGACAATACGTCTCAGCCTTCCGGAAAGGCGAAAGAACATTTGGCAGGTGATCATGATAACGGTACGACTTCTTTTACGCACTCTCCACCTTCCTCTGGTGGCTGGGTGTCTAGTACATGGCAGAGATTACGAAGGCTCATTGGATTCTGATTTTTACCGGCATGTTTTTCTCGTCGTTCACGATGACTATTCCTCTTGTTCTCATTTGCGTCTTCGTCACGTCAGTCGCTACTGAAGAACACTTGACGGATACCAAGGAAGAGAGTGGCTCAGAGAACGGAAGAGAGGAGAATGAGGAGAGAAAGCAGAGAGCAGCGGCATGACAGCATAGATTTACTAGACAACCACCACGGCCATATAATACGATTGCGGTGTATCTAATGACAAAATGTAACACAACTCTCCCTGAGTTGAATAATGAAAGACGTTGCAAGTATGTTTGTCTGCATCAGCCGGCAGCCGGGCGGGCACTTTGTTACGTGACGCGTCCTAGGTTTTACGGTGAACGATTATTCCCAGCCAAGTTGTGGGTCTTGCAATGAGGCTTTACTCATTCGCCTTCTCTGTAGAAACAAACGGCTTCGCGATTACTCAGGTCCAAACTTTGATACTCAAACGCTCCGATCGGTAGTTTTTATGATGCTCACGTCAAAGGCAACATCACAGGGATGGGTCTTCCTGGATACCTCAAGCCTCAATACTTACAACAAAGGGATATGCAAGGACTTGTTCGCCGCTAATCTCAAATCCTGAATCTTAGATTCATCGGGACACGCGCTTAATTGATCTAACTCTGTGCTTCGACTTTTGCTTTGAATCGACTATGGACGGTTGTGCAGGCCAGGCCGAGGGCTTCTTTGCCAGGAATGAGAGAAACACGAACAACCATCCTCCTTTATCACTCCTTTTTTTCTGATACACAGTCAGGTCCGCAAAAGCCGAGACTAGGCGTATAAAACGCGCCATTTCAAGATGGTTTCGCAGAAGAACACATCTGTTTGTCGTAAATGCAGACGCGCTTTCTCAGTATGTGCCAAAAACACGCTTCGCATCTTACTCCTGACGATTCAGGACCGAGTGCTCATGAAACCGGGCAAGCTGATAGCACTCCTTCTGCTGCCTCCACCGTCGCGTACATTTCCAACAACCACCTTATAACTCATAGCGTACCGTCAACGTTTTGCGACTGCAAGATCGAGCACACGTCTATTGTACTTGACGCTTCTAGCACGCTGGAGAATGCTTCTGGAGGGACCCCTGCTGCTTCGAACCCTGATCTTGCCACTACAAAAAAATGCTCCGCCTCTGCATCATATCCCTCTTCACAAAAATCCTTTGTATCGAATATGAGCACTGCTCAACTCTCTACCTTCCGTCTCCTCCTGGCCCATACAGGGTATGTTGTGACTTTTGTTCTTGTGGCTCTGACGCTCATACACCATTTAGAGCGGCCTTGACGCTTTTTCTTGCGACGACCGACGCTGTGAGATCTCTCACTCTTAGCCTATTAGAGTTCTTGTGACATTTTGCCTCAGACGATCATATCTACTGCGTTACCCACTATCACGAGTGATCTTGGGGCTACGAATACTCAGTACACATGGGTCGGCGTTGCATATATGCTCACCCAGACCGCATTTCAACCTCTGTATGGACGAATATCTGATATCGTCGGTCGTAAAGTATGTCCATCAATTATCAAAATTTTATGCTATCGTCATATTTCTGTCTTTCCTTGATTCTCTAGAGTCTGTTATATATGAGCATAACCATATTTGCGATCGGATCTCTACTCTGCGGCGTTGCGCAGGTACGTTTGGCCCATTTTGTGCTTCTGGCGTTTATTCTGACACAGATCACGATACAGACAATCAATATGTGAGTTGATGAGTATCCATAATTCTTCTTTTGAACTCACATTAAAAAGGCTCATTGCGTCCCGGGCGCTAGCGGGTATTGGCGGAGGGGGAATCGTCAGCTGTGTATGGGTGATCACATCAGAAATAGTTGAAGTAAGGCATCGTGCAAAATGGTCGCAGGCGCTCAGTGTTACATGGAGCTGCTCAGCTATCGCAGGACCGCTTCTAGGCGGAATATTCAGCGGCAAGTCTAATTCATTAAAAAAAGTCTGTCTGCAGTGCTTACGAGAAGTTTTCATAGGCAGCCGATCATCTTCTATCAGCTGGAGATGGTGCTGTATGTAGTGAATTGTGATCATGTTTTAACATTCCGTCTGATCGCCGTGCTTTGTATGGACAGTCTATCTAAATCTTCCTGTCTGTCTGGTCGGATTTTTGGTCCTATCGTTTTCACTTCGCGGAATACAGCTGCAGCAAACCTCTGACAGCTTGCATTCTATCGTGAAGAGATTTGACTTTGGAGGCCTGTAAGTGTTGCAGTTCTGCTTCGTGCAAACAGAAGACTGATATTGCTTTGATAGGATTTTCTTTGTGGGAGGAACTTGCTGCCTCGTTGTCGGATTTAGCTTTGCTACCAACATTGGTTGTAAGTCGTCAGATTCGAACTCTTGAATTCCTGACGAATCTCTGGTACAGGGGGTGCGCCAGCTACTATTATTTTGATTTTGCTGGGTTTGGCAATCTTAGGGAGCGGCGCAGTCTATGAAGTGCATACCACAAGGGACAGCCTGTTTCCCCCTGCAATGTTTAGAAATCTTGCTGCAGGTTTGCCGCTATCTCTCCTCTTCTCGTCTTACTACTGACTTGTTTATGTTGGCAGTCACCATCCTCGTGGTTAACTTTTTGCATAACTTTACGTTCAACGCTGGTACATTCTATCTTGCGCTCTACTATCAGGTAACCTTCTATGACATATACAGTATTCCTCCTCTGACGAACTTAGGCTGCGAATGGTTACACCCCTCTAGAAGCAGGGGTGAGAATGCTTCCTTATTCTTTAGGCTCGTCCCTTGCTTCTATGCCCGCCGCGTGGGTTATTGGATATTGGCAAAAACGCAGCCAGGATACTAGTGGTCAGAACTGGGTAATTTCCATAGGCTTTCTGATCAGCACATTAGGATTCGGTAAGACAGAAAGTTCTAAATTAAGACCACGAAGACTCATCGGATTTCATCATTCGGGCTACTTAATTTATTGGATGAAAAATCATCCCAAACGAGCCAAATAATATTCCCTCTTGTTGCAGGTATTGGGTTGGGCATGTTATTTCATGCACCCTATCAGGTCTTTGTAAAGGCACTCAAGCCATCAGAACTGGCTACTGGCACCAGCGCGTTCTTTTTGGTGAGGTTCACCGGCGCGACAATCGGGATAGTACGTCGACCCCTGTGACGAGCTCTGACGTCTTCTGACCGCTTGAAAGGCTGTTGCTGGTGCAGTTTTCGATGCTCGCGTATCGGCCCGTATGCCATCCAATCTTCCAGTCCAACTTTCGGGATCTTCGTTTGATTTCAGCCAGCTCGAGACTATCTATCCACTTTCTCTTCGAAATGAGATATTACATATTATATCAACAGCCATCCAGGTAAGAAGTCACGCATACATCTCTGAAGTAACTCCGCCTGATGAAACTCGACTCCCCAGACGGTCTGGATTGTCTGTACTCCGCTACTGGGAATTGCATTTATTGTGAGTACTTCTTCTATTTGAACGAGAAAGTACTAGCCTCAGCTGTCATCGTCAGATGTCTTTTCTACTGAGAAAGCTTCCGATTGAGGATATGAAGTCACCAGCTAATGGCGACGAGAAGACATTGAAAGAAGCGACGCAATCCTCGGCGGAACCAGGCGTATAATTCACTAACACCCAATCTAATAGATGTAATTACTGGAATGCAGCACGACATGCTCGTGTATAGAGATTCATATGCTTAAAGTTGCGTAAGGTACCTTGTGCTTCGTCCATTATGACTCGGAGTACGAAAGGCTGAACGTGGTGAAGTTGAGGTATACGCACTGTGAGGTTCGCGCGATACTGGAATAAGCTTCTATGTAAGTAACAGCCTGCACTGAGGACAACAGATTATACTATGCAGCACAGATCAGCATATGAACACGACGAGTTCCAGCGAGTACCCCAAGGCTAGAGGCTCAACGGCGCCAGGCTTAGGCTACTGATACCATGTATATACTGTAGCCAGGCAAGGGGGAGGCGTGCAGCTCACGTGTTGTAAATGACGCAACTGTTCAAGCTGAAAATGCTGTTGTAGTACATACTGCAGAAATTCGCGAATATGTTTGAAAGGAATGATAAGTTAGAGATGTTATAATCTCGTTTGTGCTGAAGGTGAAGCGCTTAGCAAGATGTTATCTGTCACTCTTTATCGTTCGGATCATGATGAGACAGTTGGTCCACCTTGGACTACTTAGCACCCTTTTGTTGGCACACGACTAGAAAAATTCGTAGCCGGGCCTTATCTCCTACTCTTTTCCTTCCTACCACTACCTTCTCTCACTTTTACAATGCCAGAAGTTCTCGCTCCTTCTCCCTCTTCCCTCTCATTGTCCTTAGAGAACCCTACCGCTATCAGAAGAGTATCCACCAATTCTCTTCCTGGTCTTACCAGTGTTATTGCGAGTGCAGCATCCTCAGTTACGTCCATTTCCTATCCAGGTGATGTTGAGGTTGTAAAAGAAGAAGGTCTTCGACATGCTAGTTTTACTTTGGAAGCAAGGTAAAGTCTTATTTCATCTTCCGTCATACTCAATCAGCCTTTTCATGGCAAGAACAGATAACCTTGACCATGGTCTGGTTCTGTCTTCATATATCCATCACTAAAGCTAAACATTTCTTATTTTTCACGCTACAGGCACTATAAAAAACTCTCGTTTCTTAACGATCTGCTCGCATGCATACGAACCCTTCATGTACCCTCATGGGGCAGCTCAAAAATATCAGCTCAAGACATAACCGTCAAAAAAGTATCTGGATCGATGACGAACGCTGTCTTCTTTGTCTCCTGTAAAGAGACACCTACCCTTCTACTCCGTATCTATGGACCTTCTTCCGGCAACCTCATTTCTCGCCCTCGCGAACTCCACACACTTCACATCCTCTCTTCCCGCTATGGTCTCGGCCCTCAGGTCTACGGCACTTTTGAGAACGGCAGACTAGAAGAATACTTTCCGTCGGAGGTTTTGACGGCTCAGGATATGCGCAATCCCGAGATAAGTCGCTGGATTGGTGCTCGGATGGCCGAGCTCCACTCTGTTGACATTGAAGTCATTGAAGAAACTTCTCCGAAAACTCGAGGTGAAGGCAAAGGTTGGCAACTGGGTGTGAAGAAAAACGTGAAATCATGGCTTCAACCGGCTCGAGAAGTTCTTGAACTGCCAAAAGTACCTCAAAGCGTACGAGATGAGTTCAATATCGATGGTCTCGAGCAGGAGTGGAAAGCCTACTTGGCTTGGCTCTCCACGGTGGACGATGTGCAGCATGGAAGCAGGCGGGTGTTTGCCCACAACGATACGCAGTATGGCAATTTACTGAGGATGAAAGCAAAAGAGAATGTTGCTTCTCATCGTCAGGTATGCCTTTCTCCTTGTCAAATTTCTATGCCCTAATCACGCTGCGTTTGTGCAGATCATCGTTGTTGACTTTGAGTATGCTTCTGCTAATCCTGCATCATTCGATATCGCAAATCACTTCCACGAGTGGACTTACAATTATCACACGTCGACACCTCACATTCCAGACAGTACACGATATCCATCGCTTCAGGAACGCGAAAACTTTTATCTCTCATATCTCACACATGCCGACAAGGTGTCTGAATCGTTAACAGCGCAAGCAAAGAACCTAGAAGCGCAGGTCCAGTGCTGGAGTCCAGGTAAGTTTTTGTTTTGTTCTTCAATAAATCAATACGACTCGAGGTTCATGATTTTCCTGTAGCATGTCATGCCATGTGGGCGTTGTGGGGACTGGTACAAGCTCGAGCAGACCTCGAAGCAGAGATCGCTGAGCCTGAGTTCGATTATATCGGTTACGCTCTTCATCGTGTAGCTGTATTTCGTCACGACATAAAGGGTTTAGGGATCATATAGATAGATCACTACGCCCGGGATTCCATGCTCTATTCTGTATTACTAGTGTTCTCACCCACATATATCCTGCAATATGATACTTACAATCTTCATCTGAGAAGGCTAGGGTCTCTCAAGATCTTTTATGAGTCAAACCAAGTGCACTACCAAATTCTCTGGTGCCAAAATATGTCTGCGACAACAAAAAGGTGATAGTGTATTGAGGAGTGAAATAAAAACATGTTGCGGTTGACGACGATAATGCAATGCAGACGGGGTGAGATAAAGTAGCCCTAGTATTGACAATCAAGAGAAGGAAAATTGAGATGAGACCGATGAGAGAAACAGCACTTTTTGTGAATCAGAACATGGTTAGAAAGCAAGGGGAGGAAAAAGATAAGTCAACTTAAACAATTCCGAGCCCAGATAGGAAGGGCAACTATTCGTGTGGTAGAACAAGTGGCAAAGGGGAAAATGGATGGGGATAAACATGATGATTGTCCGTCTTCAGCGGCATCGACGATAAAAATGAGAAGAAAGAAACAGAGTTCAAGATAATCAAACGGTCGTGGCAGCACCACCACTTTGTGCGCCCCCCAATAGGGAACTTCATGTCTTTCGAAGCTCTTAAGCCCAGGCTTTTTCGTTCAATCTCGATGGACCCATCGTTAACTCGGTCGTGGACCATGGAGAGTTCACAGCGACTTCTCCAGCGGGGCTGGGTGCGTGAGGGTAGGCCGAAGCAGGGAATTGCCCACTTCGAGACAAGCTACCCCAATTGCCAGCACTTCCTGCTCGTACATGGCCGTTTGCGCGAGGAGCGCTCGAATTGCCATCACCAGACGGTAGCGGGTACATGTTTCCCGAGACTGACTGGGATGCCTGGTAAGAAAAATCTTCCGATCCGCTAGCAGAATGGCGCACGTTTGAAGGAGGTGTCTTGTTTAAACGCTAGTTAGGGAATTTGCTAAGAATTATGCTAGCAGAAGTACTTGGTTACATACCTGATTGTATCCAACTATCTCAAAGCGAGCATTGTTGTGACGTCCTAGGTCAGGACCAGCTGTGACTGGAGCAGGAGACTTGGCAGTGATATGCTCAGGTGCTGGCAATAACACTCCATTGCCGGCGAAAGTGGGATAAGCAGACTTGTTCTGACCCATTATTGAAGGACCATCAAGAGACGAGGTCACCACTCGCAAGCTACCTTTGGGAGGCTGGTGACTGCTGTTGGAAGCATTGTCAACGGGCGTCGAGGAGCTGTTACTGCCTGTGTCCTGAGTACGTTTGGCGGAGATACGAGCAAGCAGGGAGACAGAGCCTTCGTTGGGGTCACTGTTGGTGCTCATCGAGCGCGCCCGGCCGTCTGAGCGAGGCGGGGCAGGGGGTACGGCCTCTGCAGAGCCAGGTGCAGCCATACCGCCAGTACCATTAGCAGGAAGCTCCGTATGAATGAAGCAGCATCGTTTGCCATACGGGCAGGATCCAGAGACCCAGAAAGTCTAGAAGAGAAAACATCATCAGTGACATTGAAGTGATTCGGTTGTTATTAGTATACGCACGCGACAAATCTCGGTTTTGTACTTTGATAACAAGATAAAAAGAATCAGCAGAGCGCGCTTGAGTGAAATAGGTCCACTTTACCTTGGGATGTCGTGCAACCTTGCGAAGCTCGTCTTCGCCATGAGCGAACTGACATTTGGTTCCGTATCGGCATGAACCTTTCTCCTCCCAACTTCTGCACAGCTCAGTCTTATACAAGCCCAATTTGCGATTGTTTGCGCTAGGACCACTCTGGTTTCCTACGCTTGAGCTAGGACTCGGGATGCCGGCATCCAACTGAGGGGGCACCATGGCATATTGGCCAGTGTACTGTGCCTGTAGTCTAGTAGCCATGACTGCTGCCGCCGCCGCTGCCGGGTCAGCACGGTAAGCATCTTGCCCTCCATAATAAGCAGCAGGGTACATGGGCATAGCAGGCGGAGCCGCAGCGAGGTTGGCCGGGAACATGCCAGGACCGAAAGGCTGCATGTTGTTGTTCAACAATGCCAGCGCAGCAGCGTCACGAATCGCAGATGGGTCTGAGGCTGAATGATGATGAGCTCTAGGGAAAACGTTGTGCTGCTGCTGAACACGAGACACTGCAGGATGTGTCGAGTCGTGTGGCGCGCCAGGAAGCATCATGTCATAGAGCTGCTGCGAGTTTCCTAAAGAAAGATGGGAAGTGTGGTGCGGTGGAACTGCGTAACCCGGACTCGGGAGTAAGCCTTGCTGAGGGGGGAACGTACGAGGAGGCTGGCGGTATGTCGTTGCAGGCACACCATTGTTGGGCCTACCCTGAACGTAGGCCGGGTTCGTCGGAACATTGGAAGGAGCCATGCCCGGGGCCTGAGCGTTAAAATTGCGCTGGTGCTGCATATTGTAGTCTATTTGAGCATCTTCACGGTTTAAGTTAAGCGAACCGGAGCCAGATCGGTAGTCATACGGTTGCTGAGAGTGCTGGGGCTGGGGCCGGTGAATATTATTATCATTGGGGGTCAGAGACGGGTATGACAGCTGTTCGCCAGCACTTTCACGATACTGAGTAGTAGTAGAAGCCCACTGCTGCTGCTGCTGCTGCAAGGGACCGTCCCCGTCGGAAGAGGGTTCATCGGCCTGCTGCAAACGCCGGAGGTCGGCGGAAGATAGCCCACCGCTGAACGAATGCGGACGCTCCTTTACTTCGCTCATGGTATTTTTAAGAGAAGGCTGCGCCAGCATCGTATTACTTGAAGAGGATGCAGCAGACTCCTGGGACGATACTGTAGTGTCGGTAGAAGAGCCACGAGAATGAGAGACGTTGATTTGGTGATCTGAAGCATGTGGCGAAGAGTTGGCGCTAGACGTGGAGTTGGTCTCGAGAGGACTCGCCTCCAGCTGAGCGACAGCTGCTGAGGCCAGCTTGGATTTTGGCGGGGTCCGAATTGGAGCATCGTCGGCGGTTTCGCGAGCCGCGTCACCAATGTTTAGACGAACAATCTCGTCTGCCAAAGCGTCTGCATCCACAAGCTGACCATTAGGGTTGAAGTACCATCGATTGCTACGATTTATTCCGTTCTCAGTATGAGAGGCCATGGTTGTAGATAGTGAGAGTTTTTGTAGACCTGCGGGTGGTACTCGTCGGGCAGAATTCAAATGAAAAGGCTGATTCTAGAAACGGACATGAGTAACGGGGTCGGAAGGCAAGATATGATGCAATCGCACCTCTAGAGTCGTTTCGCGGTCAGAATCAAAAGGCGACAACCAACCAACAGAGTCAGTTGTTTGGGGTCTAGAAGTGAAATAGATGGAAGGAAGTAGATCGTCTGGGTGAGATGGAACGTAATTCTTAGTCGTTGTCGTCGTGAAGGCTTCGTGCATTTAAAAACTGAGAAAGAGGAGAGAGGAAGTCAGGGAATGAAGGAAAGATGAAAAGGAAAGGAAAAGGACGAACTGTGAATTATAAAGATGGAAGATGCGCTCACGAGACGAGAGCAAGGAGATTGAACGAATAAAGAGAATATTGAATAGATATGAGAGCAGCACGCTGGATGAGAGTGCTGAAGAAGAAGAGAGGACGAAAGCAGAGATTATAGGTATAAAAATGGGGAAGAAGGCGAGGCAGAGGTGAGGACGGATGAGGAGGAAGAGGACAAGCCTGTGACGGACAGGTCCAACACGCGAGGCAGAGGCCTGGCTCAATTCAACGTTTTGATCCCAAGCAACGTGCCGATATCAATTTTCCTCTACTTTCCTCGATATTATCTCCTTTCTTACCTAGTTTTCGAGTCTTCGAGGCTGAACAGTATCTCTCTCTCTCCTCGCTGTCGATGTCGTCGACGTCCACGCCAGTAACGACCAACGAAAAACTTTAAACGAAATAATGCTGTCCGTCTATTCCCCTTTAGGTCCTTGGCCTGTCTTCCATCACATCATTCCAACTCCGTTCTTCTTAACATTCATAATTATCGAGTGTCCTTGCCACTGCTTTTCATCGGGCTCAGCTCTGGCTACCATCTACTGTCTCTCTTTTTTTTTCTTCGTTTCTTCAGTCCGTCTGGGAGCGTAAGGAGCACTCAGCGATGCCAGTTGGAGTTCGGTGCCCGCTTCTCCGCGCCACGTGTTTTTACGTAACCTGCGCAGCCGAGTCGTTAACGACAGTGATGAGCGCCGCGCTCGCCAGTCACCTTGGCTTAATTCATGTCTTTCCATCCACATTGAACGCATAATGCTCTCTAATGCTAACTTCTACATATGGACCTACCACAACTTCGTTTATTCGACAGAACAATTCATCTTCCTTTCCAAAAAAAACAGACATCTGCAGGCATGTCACATCTTGCATTCTATCACATCGATTTCTATCAATCTCCATCGATTCCGGTGAACATTGCCGGCTCATCCTTGTAATTTGGGATCTGATGTGCGAGTACATAGAGGTTTGTTGCTGAAGCGAACTTATCGGGGATGAAACGAAACATATTCTCAACTGGGAGTCTTGTCAGAGCCTGTCAGACACCTGGCGCGTTTCCATAGCGAATTCCTTGTATGTTCCAAGGCACTTGCCACAAAAGTGCATTTGACCAGTCTTTGCTTTTTCTGGCCTTCGATTCACTGCGAAATTACTTACACCTCTCAAGGCCTGCCTCCATTGAGAGAGAAATACGAACGTCGAGGATAAGTATTCCAAGCCCGCGGACGTGCCGATCGAAAGATCTTGCAGATTGGCGTACAGACTATATTTGTACAGACGGATGCAAATTGTCACTGTCAGCCCTACCTTAGGCCCTCCATAGGCTCTGGTAGGCGACGATTATCTGGTTACATCTTTCTTCAACTCATTCCATGCTTTAGTACACGAAATATTCGTTCCAGATACCTTGCCTAAATGATTGGCTCTACGAAGTATTTCTATCGCCTCATCCATCATGAAATCGCCGCACTGAACGCCGAATCAATAGGTATACGATCTGAAGCATCAGAATTCATGCATGCCCTCTTCAAGAGTCCAAGGTATCTGAAATGGAATAGGTCTCTGAGATTCGGTTTCTCCCCTATTGGTGAGAAAGGTGATTACTTGGCGTGAACTCCTTCTACATACTTAGTTGCTCGATGTATCTATAACCCATGAAAAACTGCACGGCGGTACTGCACGCCAAGCCATTGTGAATCGGGTATGTTGACTCCAATGACAAACTCAGTGATTCTTCCACTTGTCCCCCGGGCCTACAATGAGTATTTTCTCTCAGGCTGCAGCGTAGTATCTGATATCCGAATCTCCTTACCGTAACCTCAGTGAACATTCACTTTGCTATGATTCCAACGTAAAACACACTTGGTCTGCAGACTTTCTGACACCGTATCGCGAGTCCTCGCCTAGTTTCCGCGCCCGAGTCAATTACTCTGATGAGCGTTCAAGACATTGACAGTGAATCCGTGCTCTGGTGAACTTAGTTCAATTCCAGAAAGGGTAGCGGAGAGTAGCGAAAACTAGTACTCATGTTCTACACGCGTCATACTCACAGATCGGACCTCCGACAACTACCCGAGCAAGTCAGCTCACTTTTATTCGCGATCCTCGATAGATTCCTTCGATAACGAATAGCTCGTAGCTCACCTGATTCAAGACAGCTTCGTTTCGAAAGTATGACATACCAATCGCAAGACCAGCCTATCAGGGTAGCTTGATGATATGATAGGTGGACTCAGAGGAAGCTGAACTGTACAAGATCCATAGTGACATAAATATAATCATATTGGCCGGTATTTACTTACTATCAAACGAGTATCAGGGTGAGCAAGTGAAAGAGCTACAATCAAGAACAAGATTACGATGTACGAAGAGACTGATGATTCCTGCGCATATCGAGAACATCGCAATGCGTACATCGACGGTGTCAGGTTGCGCCAACGGATATGCGAGGTGCGCAGTAATCGTAATCATGCATCTTGGCGGTGGAAAAAAAAATAAACTTGGTTAGGTGCAATGTGATTACGACACGAAGAGGTGACATACAATACGATGTACCAACTAACATTGTCGACAGACTTTGCAGTTGGTCTTCATCAAATGCTAGCTGATCTTTATGCCATGTGTCCTGTGAGGGGCGCGTTAGGCTAGCACGTAACAAGCTAATGGTAAGAAGTACGTACCTGATGAGTCTACGAAATCGGCAGAAGAGGTGGTATCAGTATATACGCGTTCAAGTAAAGCCCCAACATACCTTTTTGAACTCAGATGCGCATTTTCTAATGGTGGTGGAGATTGGGGGAGGGTCGGTTGCATGAGGCGCCAGGACTAAGATCCATCCCATATTAGGCACGCCCGAATTTTCAAACGCAAACGTAAGAACACTCACTTTCGGTAAGAGGTGGCATCCATGGCTCAACGGAGTACGGAAAGCTCTCAATTAGGGCACATAGACCCAGAATCGCAGAATGAAGAACACGGAGGGAGTCGGCGTATGCGGGATCTCGTCTCGCTGGTAAATTTGTCTTTTTGATCAAAGTGATGAAGCGGTTCTGTGATTATAATGATCATGGTTAGACGATGCAATGAAATTGCGAATGTGACACGCCTTTAGAGGGATGATGCTTTGGCGTTGAGAGCACCTAACTACTCCGGACAATACTTTTGATGCCATCTCCCGTACTTCGACGTTCTCGTCAGCAAGACAGTCAAGTAAAACGTCCATGACTTTTGAGACACCCTCTGGAGGTATATAAAGAAGATTGCGATAGAAAAATACTATTAGCGCGGGAAGCGCATGATGACGGATCCTCCAGGACTAGAAACCATTGTAAGCGTCATGTCTCCTACAGCGAAGCAACAACATCACTGACTGTGGACGATTTGATAGCGTGTACAAAGTTCTCCAAGATTACTGGGATATAGTCTGTGAGTGGTGTCACGGCCGACAGCACGTAGAGCACTGCAGTACTATAAGTTTGCAACTCAGAGCTGTCGTTAAGCTCTGACATGCGAAGGATTTCGGGCCTGGTATGATATCAGTAAACGTGTTTGACGCGGGTGAACAAGTACGTACATCATGGTCACAGCATAGGGGAATACAAGCACTGCTTGTGCACCATAGGTCGACACCCATATCCATTGCAGTACTGGGATAGCAATTAGTACATTGATAGAGATTAACAGCAATTTAGATGGTCTCACATGACAATCCAACTTTATCGTACTGCAGACAAAAGTCAAACCAGATACATGAATTTCAAAAACCTTAGCGTACCTCAGATAAACTAACTCTTGGAGGAGGAAGTCGTTCCTCTCTCCACTTCGGGAACTGAAGAAGGAAATCCGCAATCCGCCCCTGATACTTCGCGTCGCTGAGAATAGATCAGCCCACATCAAGACGGCGTAGAAAAGGTTAATCACCGTATGCGGAGAGGATCTACATCTTGACATACTTCTAGGAAGGAGCCAATGGATGGATATGTAGGTTGCCACTGGTTTTTGAGCAATGTGTAGAGAATTTGTGCTATGTGCGATCGAATCTTAGAGATTAGAGGAAGAGTCAGTATATGCACATGGTCCAAGAGGAACCCATACTTCGGCGTAACCAGTGTTGACGTTTTCAAACAGGAGGTTTATGTATTTTTCAGACAATGGGTTGAACAACATCCCCATGTTCTCGACTAGCACTGTGAATATGGTGAGGGATTTACTCATGGGAAAAAGGGTCAGGCAAAGGGTATACAGAAGTTGAGCATGAATACTTACTGGAGAAGGCAGAATCCGCATTGAAGTCCAGAGGGAGTGCAAGTATCCAATCAATCAGCGGTACATTTCTGCGAGGATCACGCTCTTCCAACACATACTGCGGACGCGTGCATAAATGATTAGTCAGCACAGAATCAAAGTGAACTAAACTTACGCTAAACACACTCTCCCAGAAAGCAAGCGTATCCGGCTTGATTTGAGAAAATATACGGTCCAATCGAGATAAAATCCATTGCCAAAGCTGATCCAATGAAGACTTGTGCCAATGTTTTGACCCTGCAAAATGATTGATTAATGTCAACTCACGCAGAAAAAGCATGTTCGATGATCACCTCGTATTAGGCCGGTCAAGAACTCTCCACCAGCTCGTTGCTTGAATCTATCAGCGTCAGTTAACAAAGGATCCATCGCTTTCAGTATGGGTTCTAAACTCTCGGTTTCGAATGTTTTAGCTGCACCTCATTTCAATACTTGTACACACGCATGAAGGACAGGACATTGGCATAGCTATACTCTTGATGAATAGTACGTTCTCGGATCGTAGCTCCACCGAAGATCCTGTCTTACTTGATTCTTGAGCCCAAAGAAGTGAGAGCTTGTTCAGGTAGTCGCTGGAAGTGATTTGCTTTTTTATTGGCTGCAGACATGGGAGCGAATTTGACTCCCATGCAATGGCACTCTCATTGCCAGTAACCAGTTGATATCCTTTGATTTCAGGAGTCCAAGTTAGGAACCCTGTTCGTATTTTGTCAACAAAAGCACTGAGTTATGCGTGAGCTTTGAAGCGAACATAGACAGAGTCCTAAACTTACTGTCTGCCATCCAGAACTGGGCTTTTGAAGGACTCGAGAAAGGCAGCAGGATCAGGTATTGCGACCATCGTCTGCAGAGGGTTACTCCATGTTTCCGTCCACAGTTCTTCACCAGATTTGGCGTACGTGCGGTACTTCATAAAGGCAAGCAGCTTCGTTATTGCTCTAGTATGACATGATTATGGAAAGTTCGACGGTAAAGACAAGACGAACGAACCTCTGGGAATTCAACCTAATTGTCGGCTGAGGGTTGATACAGTGTTCCAAAAAGAAGTTCACAACGGCAGGTGATACTGTAGCGTCGCGTCGCAGTAACCCATACATAAATCTTGATGCCATCTGAATGTACCTCCACTATATAGCAAGTATTAATCAGTGCCCAAGATCATTGCTTTGGAAGGACGTACGTGTGTCTGGGGACGAGAAGCAACCTCAAGGAGTGCGGACATCTGAGAAAGATTTGAGAAACAAGATGAGGAGTTGAGCGCAATACCTCATAGTTTCATCGTATATTCTGTTCCTATAGCCAACACGGATTGTCGACTTTGCAGCCACTTCGTCCAATAGTCTCTGCTGTATGAACGAGACAGAGAACTCGGACCGCAAATCTTTTATGAGCTCTTCAACCCTAGGAGTTTGTAGAGAGTACGCATCGGTATGTATTACTTCCTCATATAAATGACTTAGGCAATCATGCGCCAAATTATTCACTAGCTTCTGAATCGATGGCTGCAAAAAAGAATGAGTGGCGATTCACTTCGCGGAGAACGATCAATACCTTTTCTTCGTGTTGGCATTCAAGCAAAGATAGGAGATACTTGGAGTGAAATCTGTGATCTGTCAAACCCGTGAGCATGAAAAAAAAAACTCCCAAGTGCTCAAGACTTGCCGACCAAGGCATAGCTCAGAATGCCTTTATTTCCGAGCACAAACAGAGCACCCTTCATACGATCGGGGTCATTTCCTTTCGAAAGCGCACCCAGAAGAGTTGACAGGGTGGATCTCGTGGACCGCACATACACCTTTTTGGGTGTGAGTACCTTCCGGTGCAAATCATCACAATAGAGCATGCTTACACTATACACATTATGAAGTACAGATTGAGCATGGCTAGATAGATGTCAGTGCATTAGTTCTTCATTAGCATTGGGTCCGCTTACCGGCGAACTCGAGTGTAGGGTGATAGTGATGACTCCACTAGCTCTCCTATTAACGCGTCGTCAAGCGCAGAGCGGCGACGATAAAGGGAATGCATATACACTCGTCCACTGTGATATAATTGTGCCCTCTTCACGAATACCAGGCGGGAGTTGGTTGTCTGTTTGGGCCATAGTCGATTCAAACTGCACGTGCTGTTTAGTCCTGATAAAGAAAATGAAGAAAATGACAACATACTCCCGGGCAGAAGCATAGTTCTTCTGTAACGAATCGTAGTGATTCTTGCTGAGACCATAGTCGAGCAAGTACACGTCGATCGCCTTGGAGGTACTAATGACAGCGTCAATGTGATCTTCGCCCTCAGTCTTCTGGCGAAGCGCAGACGAAGCGCGGAGCATGACTTCACCGAACTTTGTCCTGTACGAATACACTTTCTTGTATCTCGAGTCAGCAGGATCACAAAGCGTGAAACCCGCCTGAACATCGAGATGTGGAACAAGGAGATCCAAAGATTCGATTTCATCGTATAAACAGTGATTTTGAACTTGTTTTTGCTCTTTCAAGAACGTCGGTAAACCAGCCCAGATGGATTTCGAGGCGTGGACAAATCTGTGGCTGCTTAGTTTATATTCAAAGTAGGAAAAGCGAGATCTACCTGCAAAAGTCATTACGATCGGCATTATTCCATGACGATGTTTTCTCCAACAGCTTCTCTACCGTAGTAATGGTGGGCGATGCAACTTGATCAAGAACTTCCAGCACAAATGCAATTTCTTCATCCGAAGGCACTCAAAAGGACAAAGAGTCTCAACGGGCGTGATAGGTATAGCAGTATAGTGAGACTAACCGTGCCACTCAATTGCTACATCTTTTGCCTCGTAGAACCGTCCCCAGTGAAGGTTATGGTCTCGATCAAAATCTGCTCAGAGATAATCAGCATCGCCGGAAGTAAACTGTCAAACACATACCTGGATTATTCCATTCATCATTGTTGATGAAGCGGCTGTTTAATGGGTAGACACCAGCCAAGGTATGTAAAACGCGGGTGATAAGCTGCCCGGTGCCGGTATACCCTCTCTCACTCTTTGTTTTCTCAATAAGAAGGAGGATCAGATCGATTATTTGTTGCTTATTCTTGAGCAGCTGCAAAAATAAAAGCATCAATACCGATAGAGCCGCGTAAAATCAGCCTTACCGTTGCACCGCCATAACCCAAGCACCCTCTTAAGATCGCCATATCTAAGGATAAGATACGTATCAGCATGTAAAAGGTCAAGCTTCTAAATAAAGACACCTACTCCAGTGAAGGGTGGTATCTGAAGCTATAGCTGCGTGAGACGAGGTTGTACGAATGCTGGACGCCCCATGTTTCAGCTCTTCCTCGATTTGTGCCACGCAGAAAGGTAAGAATTTTGCTAATGTCTTCTCGGGCTTGACTCGGGCTAAGCATGCCACGAGTTGTCCGAAGGCACGCACAGCGTTCGATTTCGCGTTCGTAGTGGCGTAGTCGTACACCAACTTCAACACCAAGTCAAAAAGTTGATCGGAGAGGTGGAGGCTGACTACATCCATCATGTTCTTAATGGACTTCAAGACACCCTCCTCGGTCTTGCCGCCAGTCGTATTCCTACGGCCACCTTCCTCGGGCAGGTTTTCGTAGAGAGCAAGGACCCGGCGAAAGAGAGAAGTCACCCAATCTAAAAGCGTGGGACAGTCAGCAGGCGAGAGAGAGAAGATAGACCACGTCGGAATTATTACCAGCGAAGCTTGCAGTGCTATCTCGAACGAGCGCTCGCTCGTCAGCTCTACTGAGAGCAGGCATACCGGCCTCAGTGCCTCCGGGCAACGGGGTCGTATCTTGGTCTACTTCCATACTCACGTCATCAATTAGAGGCATACCAGATTGCTGCATTGACAGGTCTCCGAGTTTCATATGTTGAACTGCAGCCACGATGAACATGGTGGCAAAGATGGTTTTGGCAGGATCGTTCTGTAGCAAGATCGGTGAGTATCTGTACACAAAAATAGGTTTTTGTTCACTTACAACGTCAATACCAGGTATGCACATTTCCAGAAGTGGAACTACGTGCTTCTGGCCTCCAAGCCAGACACTCTCCGTAATCAAGGGCCGCGCAATGCCAGAGAGCATGCTTAACACAGCAGTCGTTCGATGAGTCTCGTTGACGACTTCGAGGCCTGAGTAGGCTCGCTCAAGGAGCTCTTGCATAATCAAAGAAGGCTCCAGCATAGCCAATATACGAAGCGCTCCTTGGGCTAGTCCCATGCTTACTGGATCTTTGGAGAACATTGCGAGCAGAGCGGGAGTGCGAAGGATGGTAACAAAAGCGCGGCGGATGGCTGGTGTTAAACGTCGCGTCTTGTGAGATACAAATGAGACTTCTGAGACGTTAACATTATTGAGGAGCTTACAACTGGAATTTTGCAATTAATTTGCTGCTCTTCTTGTGAACGCTGAGTAAACTCTGAGGCAAGGCGTTGTAAAAATGTTGTCAACTGTGTGTAAGCACCATAAAAGCGTTAGACGGCATGGTCAAAGCTGCATTTTTGACACCTACAGAGATGGTCCATTGCCCAGAATTAGACGGATGGAAGAAGGATTCAGTACTGGTGATCAGGCGGTCCAAGGTGTCCAGTGCCTTCGAACCCGCCAGGTAGCCAGCTTGCTGCGGAAGCTTCTCTGCTGGTCCACGAGGTGTGCTGCTGGCACTATCCCTTGCTGGCCCATCGGTAGAGATAGAGTATACAATGATCTTTGCGAGCGCCTCTGTAAGGAATGAGATCGCGATGGTACTTATAGATCGCTTTGCCTACGTTGTCTGTTGACGCTCTTCTTGATCCTCAATGACTGTCTGTCCGCCATAGAGTCTGCATGACTAGCCGTAGTCGAGGAACCCTAGAGAAGTAATTTAGTGGATGCTTGCGTTGTACAAGAAGGACATACTCTAGTTATGCCAACGGGCACATCTACGCAAGTGTCAGAACAGAACGGAAAAGTCAACAGATTTCATACTCATCGACCCCAAGCCTTTCCCCATCAGCAGCTGCCATTCAGCTTCTGACCACATTCCAACGTCCTTCCACTTCGCTGCGCCACTGCGGTTACCTTCCGTTGCAGCTACTACATGCTCTTCGGCGAGTTCTCCAGCGAGATCAAGCAATCTGTCATCCAGGACACTAGAGTTAAACGCTTCCCATATCCTGAAGAGTGCCGGAATATAGAGTTCGCAATGTGTCGGGGGTAGAAAAGACGTGATGACAGGGATCATGGTCAAAACTGTCTGTGTTTTTAGTTCGTTGAATAAGCTAGTTAGGCAATAAAGTCTGCTACAAATCGCGCACCGATTGAGTGAGCAAAGGCAGGAACGTGTTGAGCATATTGGGAATCTCCTCTTCTGAATAGTATCGTTTCGATTGTTCAGCAACATACAAGAGAATGTTGAGGACGTTTCGCCTAATTCACCAAATTAATGCCAAGTGACAAAGCAAGACAATAAGAGCATTTACGATGAGTCTTGTATTCGTTTCTTTGCCCATAGCTCCTTCTGTAGAGCCATCCACAGAGGCTCCCACGGAAGTTGAAGATCAGCAGGTTCAAGCTTACGCCTGCCAGACTTTGTGGCGAGCAAACGAGATAGCATATCAGCCCAGCTTCGGATCACACGAGCCTCAATGCCGGGAAGAATGCAAAGTTCGTAGTACAATCGCACAAGTTTGGCACGGATAGACTTTTGCATAGGATATCGCATGAGAATCCAGCTAGTGGCGGCATTCAACAACTGTAACAGGAACTACGAGCAACTGAACGTACCATTGCAGCATCCCATCCCACGTCGTTAGAACAAGCCAGTTGTGCGTCTTGGCACAAATGGCAATCTTGCCTACAATTTCCTCAAGCCGGGCCTGCATATATTCTGTATTCTCGCATTCATACGGGACAGAGTCGAGATAAGTCTGAAGGGTTTGTTTCTGTTTCTCCAGGGAAGACAGATCGTTCAGATCCTCCGCAGGTGTATCCGAGTAGGACAGATTATCATCGTCCATGTCGCTGTCAAAGTGAGAGACGGTTGGATCTAATCCTACAGTGGAGATGACTGATTCGATGAGAAGATCCATGAAAGAAAGAAAGGGTTGTATAACATACCGGAAGTAGGGTGTTTATATAACAATTAAAGAATGACGAAGCACAGGATGACGCGTCCAAAGTTTCTGGCAATAGAATTGCCCAGCTTTAGTTTTGCGGAAGAGAGACGCGTGTATATCTACATACGCACGATATCCTAAAAAGGAAGTCACCAAAGTCTTCAGCCTCCGTCCATGTCCCTCCTCCGTTCTGCCAGGTCCGCGCGTCCGGCATTCCTGCATTTGCGACGACCTAATTCATTATCGAGCACAAACTGTCGGGCTTTTCACTTATCAAGTACCACCCACCGAATCTCGTCTAAGCATTGGTTATGGGCAGCTGGCTTACTCTTGACCGTTCCGCTTGTTTTCGGGCGTACTGTACATCTCGATGCAGCTCTTGCAACAGAGCAACCCCAGAAAGGCGTAGAAGAAAGCTCTGATCATATCAGTGTGTCTCTCTACCTTCTCTTAATGCGCTGGACTCAAAGCACGTACTCCTTGGCCACGCAGTCGACCCCGCTACGGGTATCGAATTTCCCAAGACCATCCGCGTTGCATCAAAAGTTACTCTACCCCTGCTATACTTGGTAGGCGTAGGCGTCAGGACTGTGTCGTTTCTGGGAATCAAAGTCTATTCAGTTGCTTTCTATGCCGATCTGAACAATCCTAACTTGAAGGTGAGTGTTCAGTGATTTTCTTTGGTCAGACACTCACGAACGTCAATTCAGCTTGAACCGACCATGACACCTGAAGAGAAGATCCAAGAAATTGTCAAAACTTGCGCTTGTGAAATTCGTATCGGTAAGTTGTAGTGTTCAAAGACTGGCAGCTCTTTGGCTCTGAGTGTCTCGCAGTCCCTACTAGGTCCACCTCGTATACCCATCTACGAGACGCGTTCATGCGAGCTCTTAATGCCAGATTAAGTGACGGTAGAAAGCTTGGTTCGATATCTGAAGAACAAGCTCAAGAGGTTGCATCGCCAATGCGGAAGCTCAAAACTCTGTTTCCGAACACTCCTCTAGCTAAACACACACCATTAGACATCTTCCTATTCCCGCCAACGCCAGGTAAACCTCGCGCCCTGATTTTCCGCGATTTAGGTGCCATCGAAGACGACTGGGTCGCGACAGAATTCGTACTGCATTACTTTGAGGGACAGGGCCTCAGTCCGCCAGTAAGTCTCCATCCCTAGGCTTGATAATTGCATGCTGAACGGGTATTTATCCAGCTCAAGAAGATGGTCGTGGACCGCGTCGAGACACTTTCAAAGTAATCTATATGTTCTCATATTATAAAGCCATCTGTGTTTGAAAAAGAGAACATGTTATTCATAATATACTCTATGAGGGCAACACACACCGGTGGTACTAAATAAATGTATTTCGCTCAGGTGACTTATCTGAACCGACATTGGACCGTGGACGCAGATTCTATCAGTTCCCTCGATCTCGTCGACTTCCACGATGACCGATTACAAGTATCTCACTCGTTCGTTGCTCTCGAACATGAACACTTTGGCTGAAACACTGATATTTCTATAGCTGAGCAGGTAGATCACTTTCTCGAGCATGGCTATGTAGTCATTCGAGGCGCCTTCACTAGAGAGAAGGCTGAAGAATGGACCAAAACAATCTGGGTCCGACTAGGCATGGATCCGAATGATAAATCGACCTGGGACCGGGAACGAATCCATATGCCTTTCCACAAGCGAGAAACAGTAGCAAGCTTCGCTCCGAAGGTTAGCATTCGCCGAATCTTTAGACCTGAATGCGATTGATCTTTGAGACAGGCCTGGGAGGCGATGCAAGATTTGCTGGGAGGTGAAGAACGCATTGATGAGAATAGCAGTTCCTGGGGAGACAGCTTTATAGTCAACCTCGGCACCTCCGACTTGGAGAATGCTGTCGACCGCATTCATCCTCGCGATTTGAATAATTGGCACGTCGATGGTGATTTCTTTGTACGGTAATTTCACTTGTTTCTGAGCTTCGAATATTGACATGCCCTCATAGGTCCACTTCCTTGATTCTCCCGAACAAGCGCTGCTAGTTATTCCGGTATTTTCTGAGATCAAGCCAGGTGGTGGTGGTACCTTCATCTCGCCAGACGGAATAGACCTGATTGCCAACTACCTTGCGGCTCATCCGGAGGGTGTATTGCCAACAGGTCTGTCTTTCACTCCTTCAACTTCCACTTGTCAGGACTTCAAAGAGGATCCTGGTTATTGGTCCCACCTGAAGGAAGTCCAAAGATGCAAGAATTTCGTCGAAGTGACCGGAGAAATTGGTGACGTCGTTTTGATGCACCCGCTAATCCTTCATTCTGCGTCGAAGAATTATATGCGGGTGCCTCGTGTCATCACCAATCCTCCAGTTTCACTTAAGGAGCCGTTCGATTTTGCGAGAGCTAATCAACAAGACTATAGCCTTGTTGAAAAGAAGACATTGAAAGCGCTCGGTGTGGACCGATTGGAATTCAAAGCTACGACTGAAAGACGACGAGTCACACCGAAAAGGGTTGGTATACAAGAGAAATTACTAGAGGAAGAGAAACAAAGGCTTGCGGCGGTTCAAGCGTACTAAACGCTTTGACTTCGAGAAATCATGACATGGCAAATTGTGATTGATGTAGTTGTTATTAGTTAGCTATGTGACTGTACCTGAATACTGCTGAATATATGCGCACATATGATATATACTATGGTGGTTTTCGAGACTCTCTGACGCGGGTGGATGTGGCCGTGACAAGCGTGATTCTGCACGAGTAGTACAGTACTACATGTACTTACTTTTCAATGGCGTTTTCTGGCCCTCGAACCACTGCTCGACCCTGCTCGACCTTAGGTGACATCAGTCACTGTGACTGTCACCTGCCACCTTGCGCGCATCACGTGGTACGACGCGCCACGGTCATGCTTCATCGATTCTGATCAACAAACGGACGCGTATAAAAAGGCGTGGTATTCATACTCCGATAATTAACCTCTAACCACCACCACAGTGTTCCTCAAGAGCTATCTCCCTCATCGTCCTCCTATAACTATAAACTGCAATGGCTCGCACTAAGCAAACTGCTCGCAAGTCCACTGGAGGTACATTCAGATCTAGCATTTGTTAGAAATGCCATCTCACATTTCGACTTTCAGGAAAAGCTCCTCGCAAACAGCTCGCCGCCAAATCGGCGCGTAAAACAGCCTCAGTGCGTTCATTTCCGATCTCTACCTATGTTTGTTGACTGTATTATTATTATTCCTCAAATGTTGCTGGTGGCGTGAAGAAGCCTCACAGATTCAGGCCCGGAACCGTCGCTCTGCGTGAGATCAGGCGTTACCAAAAGTCGACGGAATTGCTTATCCGCAAGCTGCCCTTCCAACGACTTGTTCGTGAGATTGCTCAGGATTTCAAGGTTCGAGGTCCTGCGTTTCAGAACTGTGATCTGCGACTGATGTGTGCATTAGACTGACTTGCGGTTCCAATCTTCCGCTGTGATGGCCCTTCAAGAGGCCGCAGAAGCTTACCTCGTTTCTCTCTTTGAGGATACCAATCTCGCCGCCATTCACGCTAAGCGTGTCACTATTCAGCCCAAAGACCTGGCTTTGGCACGTCGCTTGCGTGGAGAAAGGAGCTGAACGCGCTGGGTTGTATTTTCATTTGATTAAGGTATTTTTATGTCTGTTGCTTGTATTGTTAGTGTTATAATGCCCCTGTGAATTATAATTATTTTCTTTTGCTTTTCTTTTGCTTCTTTGACGGCGCCTAAGTGTGAATGTTTGGTTGTGCTTCACGGCGCTTGTCTGAACGCGGCATGTAACAGTATTAGTAATAGCAATTTTGGCTGGATCGAGTCTTGCAATGAACTGCCAGTGCCTGCTATTTCGCGCGCATACATTCTCTTCATCATTATCGCGGTCTTTGTCCAAGTCGCGCATCTCAGTACTACGGATATCCAGGAATTATGCTACACATCGCGATTCGCTGAATCCTTCTCAACTCTCTCAGTCGTTGGACACTAAACGACCTCCACCTCGGCCGGACCAGACTGTAGGGCCTTTCCAGCTGGGGGTTTCTCAATCACCCTTTGGAACTGAAAAGGTCAGAAAGTGGTCAGAGCTTAGTACCGGTGGTAAATGTAAGTTCATCTGCGCTTTTGCAAATCTGCCTGAAACCCACACCAATGACCTTCATAGTAAAACGGACCACTGCCCGCACGACAAACTTGGCTGTCATTATTTTTGGAGCCGGTTTGTCTGCTGTGCTCGTCTACTGCGTTACCTCCGAACTTTTTTCGAAAAATTCCCCGACTGTCCTGTACAATGACGCATGCGAGCGGATAAAAGCGTCTCCTCAGGTAGGAGGTTTGTTTCGCGCTATATGGATTATCTGATGCGATATTTCAGGTAGCTAAATACTTGCATGGACCGTTGGCTTTTCATACCACTCCACCGTTACTTGAAAGGCCACGACACAGAAACCACCAAGTCTCTTCCCAGATCTTCCTCGACCCTTATGGACGCGAGCACATGATGATGAATTTTTATGTCCAAGGTCGTGAGCCTGGTAGTGTCTCGAATGTATCGGATTCGTATCTTGAGGCTGCGACTAGGTGGGTTCATGAGAAATCGGAACACCTCTCAGAGATGACTTCGGACGAGATGGTTCAGTGGACGAAGGATCGTTCATGGACAGCTTGGGAACAATTCCATCGCGCTTTCAAGTATCTAATTGGTGCACCAGTTTCACAAAATCCTATGCCTGAGTCCTCGTCAGATTCATTTGAAACCCACAAAAGTCCGGAGGGTAGTGCACAAAAGTGGACCGGTCTGTTTTCGTCCCTCAGGAGGACACGGAGTAGCTCAGTAGAGACTCCGCTGGAATCCCCTGGCAAGGTTTACACTGATGGGGAGGGTCATGCCGATTTCATTAGGGTAACAATTCCTGAAGGCTCAATATTCTTCCGCTGTAACTTACATCAAGTTGGCTTTCTCTAGAACAGCGACGGCAATTTCGTTTGCCGATACATACTAATTGACATACCCAGTACGCCGTTTCAGACAATCTTAACTCCTGAGCTTGCATTCACACCAATAATCTCTAGACTCTCGCTCCCGAAATCCTGTGCGTGTGTTCGTGGAACGTGCGCCGAATGTACGGGAAAATGAGCCTGTATTGCGATGGAATTCATGAGCTTTCGGTGCATTTTGCATGACCCGATTCTTGAATGTATTGTATATACTATTAGCAAGTACAATGATTGAAAAATGTCCTTCGTTGTGGTTGTGGTATAATGATAATGACAAGTACACCGATCTCCTTACTCCCCGAAAAGTTTCTGGACACGTTTCAGTATGGAATCCTTTGACGGATCTATTGCGAGTACAAGAATGATGAGAGCTAGATGGCAAAGGAGGCGGGCAAAGTCGTACCGTAAGGGTGATCTTTCGAAGGAATCTCCAAGAGAGCTGGAAATGCTTGTTGGTACTTGTCTACAGTCGGACGAATCTTCTCTGCAATCTGTGATAAAGCACCTCAGTACTCGTGTCTGCAATTCGTTCTGATAAACGCACATGCTGGTTAATCAAAAGAATAGCGATATCCTTCCGTTCCGTGAACTCCTGAAATGCCGCTTCAATTTGAGCGACTTGAGTTTCTGTACGTGTCGAGTTGAAGATATAAGGGTATTCGTAAACAAAGCAAGTTCCAAGGCACATACTTGAATCCACCACTAGAAAATTCTTCTTCTGTTGTTCATTCATGTGTCCGATGCCAGCTAGGAGCAGACCTGTGATTGAATCCTTCGCTAGAGTTAGTTCAGTCCATTGATGAGAAATCAAGTTCTACATACCTCATCACCAATGACTGCCAGCAAGTTTCTATTCTTGTAGGAAACGTTTGTGGTCATTGCATTCGTCAAAGTCTGCGGAGAGCGTTGTTTCAATGTTTGGCTCGTATATTGGCAATACGCCGGCTCGGCATTTTATTGTGAAGCCGCCGTGACTTGGTAGGAGTCTACTTCAAGTCGTTCTTTACTTGAACAATGGATATATTCAATCAAACACCTACCGTATCCGAGGATACTCTCCAGTATGCGCTCTATCCTTCAGCAGAACAATCTGACAAGGACTCAGTAACCACGCTTGCGGCTTGCGTACAGACTTTCGTCGATTCCACACTTCCTCCGGAATTTCTATGGCACCGAGATTCATTCGAAGTCAAGGTTGTACAGGACCAAGTCAACAAGGGATGGATGATCGAAGGCCGAATGAGAGTCGGAGATTGTGTCGATGATGAATGGTGTACTGTATGGCTGTTAAGAGAAATCAGCTCAAAGTGGGACATTGCTATTAGGTATATCCATCCAATCACGCCGATCTATTCACTATATTGACTACCATTCTTAGTGTGTTCGACTCTGACGGAGAGTTTCTCCTAATAGAGGCCGCAGACGCGCTTCCCGCATGGGTGAAACCGACGAACTCTGAAAACCGAGTGCGCCTCTTTATCTTTGGTGAGGAACAAGTCGTTCATTGCAAACTTTCCATAGGTCTGGATCTACAAGTCCCACCTTCATCTCATCGATGTCTCACACGTCTCTCCGCCCTTCAGAAATCATCGTCGTCGTACCGTAGCTGGACATGACAGCGACAATGAGGATAGTCAAGTACTGGATGAAACTGACGAGTTTCTCGCCGTGGACGATGCGCTTAAACTACTTCGAGATCCCTTGGCCGACACACTTGCTCCTCGAAAAGTTGAGGAGATTGTCTGGGACCGGATAGCCGAGTTCGTGAATTTCGGAAACGTACCTCACGAATTTTACCATTGACGTCTGAGTAGGTACCCCGCTGGTGTCCGGAGCCATGTTCATTTCACGAAATCGTACCTGCCCTTTGACATTGCGAAGGCCTTATCTGTCAATCCCTTCCTCATTCAAAAAGCCGTTGAAGCCTTTTATACCCGAGATGCGATACAACTCCGTGTAAGCGTGTTGCACCACAGTGGGACTTGCAACGCTGACTGTTGTCCTATAGTCGGCTCACCGGATGTCGCGTTTTCCTCCGCACACCGCTGTACTCACCACTGTCAAGATGACAAGGACCGCGTACGCTCAACTGGTTGGTCAGAAATTTTTCCCTCCAAAAATCTTCGGCCGTTGGCCTGAAAAAGAAAGTAGCAAGGAATGGCGATGGCGTGACATTGGTATGAAGATAGTACGTTTCTTGTTCCTTGTAGAAGCTGTTGCAGTTTTGATAAAGGAGTAGGCCGTCGGATTCGAAATTCTCTATCAAGAGAGCAAAGGTCGAAGTGAGACGAATAGTTCTGCTGAAGGTCTCAAGTCATCGGTGAATCGTTGTTATACTGTGGCACGTTATTGCTTTCTGATCGTCAAGCTTAGGCCGAAGCCAGAAAGGATATTCTAAGGCGCAACCCCGACTATAGTACATACATCCAAAATCTCACTGCTACCGGCTATTTCAAAGGAGAGATGCAGGGCTCACAATTATGGAATGAACTTGAAGACAAGGCTGCTGAAATATTTACTAACATCCGTAAAGAAGAGTAAGTTTCCGGTGCACTCGTTCGTTCTAGAATTTCACGTTTTTAAACCTGGTACAGTTCTTCAACGAGGCCCTCTTTTGCCACCCTAGTTATGTCCGCGATCTCTCAGGCCCAAACCGAAAATCCGATTACCAGTCAGGATGAGGATAGTGATGATTGGTTAAATATCGATGCCGAAAGCTTTGAGAATATGTTGGAACAGACTAGAACCAAGGCGGCGGCCAAGGATTCTGAAGCCATGGATGTCGACGAATCAGATGATCACATCTCGCCGGAAGACCGTGCGGCATCAAGTCAAGCCTCACGGTTGCGGGAACTGGCCTCAAAAGTGGAAGAGTTTGTTGAAGGTGAAGGCGACATTGAGGGTGCTCAATTTGCCGAGTAAGTGCGTGAAATCCATCATGACATATTTATTGATTTGTTGTCTGTATAAAGTGAAATGTTCTCGGATGAGGACGACTTTGATGATGATTCGGACAACGAGCAAGAAGAAGCCGAGCGGAAGCAGGTCGCCATGGACAATCTGGTACCGAAACTCGACCCCTCCGAATATGGCAAAATGCCGGCTTCTTTCCATAGCAATTCTCAAAGGGTGGCCTCCGCGGCAATGGAGACCAACGTTCTGGAGGAGATGGTTGATCAAAAAGGGGATATCGAAACGCCCCACCTTGGTAGACGCATCCGGGAACCTATTCTTCCGCGCGATAAGTTCGATGGAGTTGACTCTGACGACGAGACGGATGAAGACGAAAATGACGATCCGGAATCTGAAGAGGACCAGCCCCAAGTTGTCGGTGATATCGAAGTGGACATGGGAGAAGAGGAGGACGAATTTCTGGAGTTCTCTCGTCAGGCTCTCGGTATCTCTGATGCTCAATGGAACGATATTTTGCGAGACCGGATAGACCGGGGAGGTAGGCTATTTTCTTATTTCTCGTACCGGCTCATCTCTGATACGCACCAGCTTTTGTTCCTAAAAATACGCCCTCGATGAAGATGCCAACGGTCGAAATACCTTCCGGCAATGCCCACGCGGGGGAAAAACCTGTTCGGACTCCTGCTGCTGGCCCTCGACCAAATGTCAATCCTAATTTGGACTCTTTCGAAGCGGTAATGAAAGCTATGGATGCTGAGTTGAGTCACTCTCGCAGGCCTGTCAAAGCATCGAATACTTCTTCGGGAACGGAGAAAAACAAGGAGAAAGGTAAAGGTAAAGCCAAAGTAACCTTCCAGGACGAGGATGAGGTCGAGGACGAGATTGAAGATATAGAAGCAGCTATGGAGGCGGAGTTGAAGGCTGCTTTAGAACGAGATGATGAAGCAGAAGACGGTGAATTGGGAGATGCGAATATAGATTACAACCTCATCAAGAATTTCTTGGAAAGTTTCAAGAGCCAGGCGGGATTGTCTGGGCCTGTGAGCAACCTTGCTGGAAGATTGCAACCAGAGTGGAAACTTCCAAGAGATGGATGAATATACAATGTTTTGTTACTTATGCCTAGTAACTACAGTACTGTATTTCATGCTATTCTTGCTGCGGATCGCATTTCTCAGGCTTTGACTGATCAGCTATGCTGCCATACTCATCTTCAGCTTCAGCATTTGGTTATACCCACGGTTCTTGACTTCGTTCATATGATACACGCCGTTCTTATCTGTCAGTGGCTCATGAAACCCCGTCACTACCAAGCTGATTCTCCGCAGTCAATACTTCTGGTGTACCTAGGCTCACTAAGTTCTACACCGAAGTACAACATTCCGTACAAACCCTGATTCAGAAGATCTTCACTTTGGTTTATACTCGCCCTGTGGGACTATGCAATTTCCTGGACGCACCTGAGCTTGAACCGTTTCTCAATCAAAGCAACGGAGAAGACGAACGCTGGCGAGTGGTCTACCGAAGTTATGCTACACTCTACTTTGTTTTCGTCGTGGACGGAGCTGAAAGCGAACTCGGCATCTTGGACCTGATTCAGGTCTTCGTGATTTGCCTCTTCATAGAATTCTCTAAATTATCCTGATCTATGATTCAGGTCTTCGTGGAATCCCTTGATCGCGCTTTCGAAAACGTTTGTGAATTGGATCTTGTCTTCCACTTTGACGAGGTACGTGGCCTATGGCAGATGTGGGATGGATCCTGAAAATTAAGCTTTCTTTTTCTCCAGGTACACCATATACTTGCGGAGATAATACAGGGTGGACTTGTCCTCGAGACCAACGTGGACGAGATTGACGATGCAGGTCTGTGAAACCTCCCACTTTCTCATCCAAAAAGGTGGAATCACTGATATTTGTTTTTGTTCCACTTCCTTAGTACAAACAGCGGCGAAGCTACGACGAGAATCTTTTGCCTCTGCGAACCCTTTGTCATTAGGAGGGGGATTGGCTCCTCGGGGAGGGCCCATGCAGACACCTCTCGGATGGTTGACAGGGAAGCTTACGGGCGTTGGAGCGCGTTAATGCTACCTAAATGGTTGCTACCAGTTTCACAGAAGCATTCACAGGCATTCACGCGTGGATACCCTTAACCATCACTTCGAATCCGTGCAGACGCGGACCGTACCGTGTGTCAGTTATCCGTTCTTTTAGGGTAACTGTGTTCCGAGAACCGTGTTCGCTACAGTGGTGAGCGGTTCTACCGACGGGAAATTAGGCTTGTCAGATCGATGTTTCCATAAGTTCAGGTACTAGGTACATGTATACATGCTATGTATGAATCTATTTCTGTACAAACCAATTGAGGGCGGGAAGCTCCCACCTCAAGCCTCTGGGGCATTTGCAAGTCCTGTTCCTAATGAAAGCGCCAAGTCAGTCGCATCTACGCAGGTGATGTACACCCGATGACACCTACGCTTTCGTTTTTTCTTCCCGCCGCCAGGTACTGCCTTGGCTGGTGCTTCTTGAGTGGTAACTTTTGGCGTTGGGGCGCGAGACACGATAGGGGCTGGAGTGACTGATGTGCGGGGGCCTGGTAGTGCAGTAGTAGTAAGTGTTTCTTGAGCTATATTCTCGGCGGCTTGAGATAGTACGCTCGACGATAGGGCAATTTTAGAATGCGTGGCCGTGGCTTGCATTGCATTCATGAGAAGCATGTTGTTCTGTTGTCTCTTGGGAATACCCGAAGAGTTGGAAACCTTTGTTTTCATAGCTACTTCAGATACGGCTTCGACCCTTGTCGCATTTATGTCATCCTGTCTCTTGGGCTCATCTTTGGAGAGTGACGGGTCTATGATAGGCCATACAAAACCCGTTCGGGGAGTGTAGTCAGGCCTATGGGTACGCAAAGTGTCGAGAGTCGATTGAATAGAATAGAGTGAAGTGAGCTGGAATCTGTTTTCAGAAGGAGTTTAAATAGATGAAGATGGAGAAGAAACGGACCAATCGGTTTGATAAGACTGTATACACATCAGGAGACTGATATATCCGGTTATTCATGATAAAATAAGCGCAGAGTGGTTTCACTGTTGAACATATTGCATCAGTCGAACAAAGAGGATGCGCGCGCGTCAAGCCAACCTTCTTCGGGCGACAGCCTTTCACGTTTGTGTATGATAAAAAAGGACGGAGGCTGCGCGTGTACGAGCGCGAACTCAGTGCCAGTGAAGCGCCTAAGCGGCCATTGGACACGTCTAGTTGAAGTCGAATTTCTTTGACTTACTTGAGCTCCTCGGCCTCATTTAGAATCGGCACGCCAGTATGCACGGTCTGCATTCGCAGGACCTGGTTGCTACTCTGCTTATCGTAGAACATGGAGGTAGTAAAGTACTCAAAAACATTCTCCGCAGTGAGGGGACCGTTAGCCTGGTTAAAGAAAAAGGAAAGATGAGAGTGATGAATGCGAGAGAAAGAAAGAAAGACCAACTAGAATCCATTCATGCCAAATGAAAAACCTGTGAGTGTAATCGTCTGGAGGATGAAGGTCAGTGAGGTCCATGACGGTAAACGAAGAGAGGGGACATGTATTCCCAAAAAGGAAACAGTGCTCACCGTATCGTTGGTTCGGCGTGAAAACGGTCACAGCCCAAGGTTTTGTTTCTATCCACTCCTCCGGGTTTCTGCTAGCATTCATCATGCCCACTCCATTCTCGTCATCTCCTCTATTTCTCTTTCTCTCCTTTGATTATGTCCTTTCTACCCTCCCCTCCTCGTCCACCGTCCTCTGAGAACCTATCTGTCAGTTCAACTCTACATACTGTTATCCGTCATGTGAAGAAACACGTCGGCATCGGTATAATATGTTCGGTGGCTTATTTTGACCCGTAGGTTGTCTTCCTCACTGACTGTCTTGCAACCCCTTCAATCTGCTCGTCTGTAGTGGAAACTGGAGTGTCGATCTCCAGGCCGGTGCAAGTTTTGGCTACCGCCCGATGCTTTTTGTCCTACTTTTATCAGGACTCGGCGCAATCATCCTTCAGGTAGGCTTTTGCGCTTCGGGGCCACTCATAGATGATACAGAACCGGCTTTAGACTCTGGCTTGCCGATTGGGTTGTGTGACCGGCATAGGTAAACCAATAAAATATCACTCACTTTACTGTCCTTTTAAAAAAAGAGGAATTCATGATTCTTAGACCTGGCATCGCATTGTCGATTATTACTGCATGACCACAAGAAGCACCCTCGCATCGTAAGGCGGGCAGTTCTCTATCCACTCTATGTCTGCGCCGAGATTGCTATAATTTCAACGGATCTCGCTGAACTTCTTGGCTCTGCCATTGGACTCGTCTTGATCTTTCCAAAGTTACCCCTTTGGGCTGCAGTCACTCTGACTGCTGTCGATGTCTTAATCTTCTTACTCTTCGCGGACCCTTCCCGCAGTGGTGGTCGGCCAATGAGGATATTTGAACTCGTCATTATTGCTCTCGTCTTGGCAGTATTCGCCTCTTTCGTCGTTCTACTTGTTAGAGTCAGTCCACATTGGCCTAGCGTATTTCTCGGTTATTTGCCCAATAAGAGCTTGTTTCAATCTAACACGGATGCTGTATATACTGGTTAGTAGTTCTCTCTTTCTTTTCGTCATCCGTCTCTTTTTGACCGTTACTGGGTTCAGCTGTGGGCATTTTAGGTGCAACAGTGATGCCACACGCCCTGTTTCTGGGTTCTTTTCTTGCGACACAAGATCGAGAGGTGCTCGCTCCTCCCAAGGACGAATTACCCGGCCCTGCTGTACACTTGACTATCCCACGTCGTCTGAAGACTGCAGTAGCGGAACTATTCAAAATTACCAAGGCGGACCGGGCTGCGGCTACTAGAGATTATCGTTCCAAATACGGCGAACGCGAGAACAGCTCACTCGATTTTGTTCGCAAACATCTCAATCATATGATTGTAGACGTAGTGAGCAGCTTGTTGATTTTTGCAGTGCCCATTAATTCGGCGTAAGTTCTCTTCAAGATACTCTGCTATACTCTGAGGTAACCTCGTCGTTTAGGATACTCATATTGGCCGCAACTGTGTTTAGCAACGGAGACAATACCGGCCAAAATCCGATCGGGCTCTTTGATGCCCATGACTTGATTCGATCTCGTATGGGGAAAGGTGAGGTATATCGCCCTTCCTTTGGTAACAAACTTACACTATCATAATCTAGCACCTGCATTTGTTTTCGCGCTCGCATTACTATGTGCTGGGCAGACGTCTAGTATAACCGCAACACTTGCTGGCCAGGTAGTTGGTGAAGGCTTTATCGAATGGAGAATGACGGTAAGCGTTCATTGGCATTGGCACTTGCTTCTGATTAAACATTTTCCAGCCATTTCTGCGTCGCCTCATAACGCGACTTATAAGTCTAATACCATCTATGGTTGTCGCCGTGGCCGTAGGACGTGATGGCATAGACGAATTACTGGTGGCATCTCAGGTCATCCTTTCTGTCGTACTTCCGTTTATCGCGTTCCCCCTCATCTATCTCACCTCCTCACGGGTCGTCATGCGGGTTCGTAAACCTATACCTTCGCCTTCGGTGGAGGAGGACAAAGCAGTAATGGACTCTGAAGAAAAACCATCGATACACGAACGGGACGATATCTGTGCTCACGAGGACCACAATGAAGCTGCACGTGAAGCACATAATGAGCAAATCACTCCAGAAAATATTGTAGATAACAGGAGTGACACCTCATCAATTCAAGAGTCGATACTACAAGAGGTCGGCGCCTTACCGGACCAAATGGATACTGTATCAACCATGGAGAACGAGGAATTTATAGACTACAGTAATGGGCGTGTTATGACTACCCTAGCATGCGTTATATGGGCGGTCATTCTGGTAGCAAATGTGTATGCGATCGTTATGCTAGCATTGGGGAAGACATGATCGGTGATCGTCGTCGGTTCTTTTCTCTCTTCCCGAGGACTCGATGTATTTAATTGTATACATATTCTTTTTGCAGTGTTTTACATTTGTATATGTAGGTCTGTCAATCCATTTCTGCATAGCTCGCATTGCGGACATATGCAGCTTCATGGAGCATGTAACGATCGGCCCATCTCTCTGGACGTGAATCTTTTCTGTGTTCTCGAAGTCTGAAAGACGATCGGGAGCAAGGTATTCGCATTTCTCAATTCCTTCCCTCTGCTCTGACTTTCATACTTCATTCCAAACCTGTGCCATTAAACGGGATAGCTGTGCCATACTTGCCACCGTCCATTGTTCGATCGACGGATGTGCCATGTAAAGAGTGAATAGGGAACACTTCCATCCTCGTATTAGTGAAAATCCCTCCGAGTCAGAACCTCATGTCCAAACGACCAGATCTCCGTCTCTGATTTTTGGCAAAGACCCCTCGAATGTGAGTAGCTTCAGAATCCTCGTTCCTGTCAGTCATGGTCATTGTGAATCAAGAGCGCCAGTACCCCGTTTCTAATTGTTTGGATTGGATTTAACTTTGCACTCTACCAGTGACTGCGGACTTGTGAGGCCTTCAAGACAGATGACCTAGGATCATTTGATATTCGTGTCACTCTACCAATACTACTCAACAACTTCCGCGCCGCTCAGTGCGCGGACCCGGCGACCCGGCGACTGTGCGCTATGCCAGCTGTCAAAAGCGCGCTGCGATTCCCGCAGTTCCACGACGGCGCAACTGCAATCTCACAATTCAGTTGGACATGCTTCAAAAACTCTCTATTTTCAACGTAGTTGAAACAGTTTAGTTATATTGGGTTACAAAGACACGCTCCTTTCTCGATATAGAACTATGATAGAAGGAAAAAAAATACTACAGAATAGATGTGTTGAGAGAGAGCGAGAAAATTAGATAGCTGCTTTCTTCAATAAAATAGATAACAAAGCGATAAAAGCATAATAGAGGCAGTGCCCCTATTACTTGAACGGACTAAGGGAAGGTGGGGAAACACGGAGAAGTATGACAAGGGGAGAATTCATATCGAGATCACGTCCGTCGCGGGGCCAAGGATTCGATACCAAGGCGGTACGATACGTGATACAGCGAATGACGCACGGCGTGCAAGTCTCGTTTATTCACGGAGTCGTCGAGAATGCATATTGGCATAAGGAGACAGTAACCAGAGACAAGAACAAGCCGAACGAGTGGGTTTACGCTGAAACTGCATAACAACATGAGCACCGAGATCCGGAGAGAATGTAATCACATACGCGACAGGGAAGTATTCGGAAGCGAAGATTTGGACTTCTATTTGACATCGTTGCATTCACATTCCGCATTGCGCCCAACGAAACCTTTGCCGCAACTTTCACACCAAGTCCGAGGACCCTTCTCGACTCCGATGGACTTCTTCGAAGACGCTGAATGATGTGAAGAGCATACGGACTCATCACGGTGAATGCTAATCAAGTGACGCCCCAAGTCATGCTTGCGACTGAAAGACCGACCACAGGCGCGGTGCGGGCACACATGGGGCTTGAGCCTGTTAGGGTCATGTGTGGCCATGTGGGTCTTCAAATTGTAGGCCCTAGCGAAAGCTAAAGGAAAAGACAGTCAGAAGGATGCGTGAGTATGTAAAATAACGAAACCTACCGCGAGGACAAACATTACACTTGTATTTCTTGCGAGGGTCACCCTTCATATCTTCTGAAAGAGGATTAAGGGGAATAGAGGAGGGCACAACTGGAAGAGGTGCGGTGACGTGAGAAGGAGATACCGTTGGCGCCGCCAAGGAAGTGCCATAGTTCAAGTGATAGTAATCAGATGATATAGGACCACGGGTTGGAGCACCGTAGTCAGAATAACTCGTACGTGCAGCATATGGCTTTGCGTTGTTGTGGCCCCGGTTGGGAGGACTACGAGGAGGAGTAGGGGGTAAAGAACCAAAGGAGGCTGCGTCGACATCACTCAAGCCACTAAGTTGAGCCTGCGCCTGAGCTTGAGCATTGGCGTAGTCAGCTACGGGGTCTACACGAATTCGTTGGAAATCCATCTCAAGGTCAAGAGGGAAAGAGTAGTTGGTAGCGGCGTAGGGAGACTGTGGGTAATTGTAGAAAGACTCTGAATGGGAAGACACAGAATCATAAGCTGACTCGGATGAGACAGTTATGGTGGAAGGGGGACCACACGTGGGAGTGTCAGACCTCAAGAACGAGTAGGCATCGTTGGAATCTACGGTTAAAAGCTGGAGCTGAAGTTCATCAAAAGCGGCAAGATTGGAATCGAGTTCCGACTCAAACAGATCGGGGTGAGGAGCAAGAACGTCTGCAGGAGCGTGGTACGGAAGGAAATCAAAAGCCTGCTGGTACTGTTGCTTTGCGTAGTCATTGTTGTATGACTCAAAAGCATTGGCAGCAGGATACGGTGAGGACTGTGGATCAGACATAGTTGAATCGAAGGCTGCGGACGAATGAACGAGTCAGAGAGTCGTAGAGCTGAGGTGGGGAGATGGTGGTGGAACAGATTCAAGAATGTCACAGCTCTCATGGAATGTTGCTGCGCACTTATCTAACGAATTCCCACGCCTCTTTATCCCTCCGTCGGCTTCAAGGAAGATTACTGAAGGAAAACTTTGGAAAAGTATGTAGCCTCTAAAAGCCTGAGCTAGTGCCATGTATCTCGAGGTATTCTCCGTTCAGACCTTTCTCTGAGCCTTCAAAGCATATATCTGTTCTCAAAGCATTGACCGTTCACTTGCGTTTTCTGTTCACAGCTGACGTGGCCGGATTCGTCCAAGGCCGCCGACGGTCATATATACTTGTCACCATCGTGATGATCCCGATCTATTGTCAATTTAGCTGACCCAGGTCCAGAACTCAGGACGTTACACGTTATTGCTCACTCCTAAGCTTACCCTGACGTTACAAACATACCTCTTTGATGTCTCTCGGGCTGACTTGCCAGATGCCAGGAAAATATTCCAGTTAGTATATCATTATCTATGCTTACAGCAAGTGGAAACACAATATAGTACAACATATAGAATACACAGCTAATAAGAACGCGGCGACTATACGGCGACTACACGCCCACCCTGCAAACAGAAAACGTCAAGTGAAATCAATAATTTGTAGGAATCGCAACGAACCTGTGCACAACTTTTTTCTGTGATACTCGTCAGCGAATACAATAAAAACAAGTGGCAAAACAACACTGACCTGACTCGAGAATCGAATTATTTCTTTCTTCTCCAAGATATACAATGTTCGTTCCAGTGCATGGCTGGAGCACCCTTGCTGTGTGACAAATTCTTTCACTAGGCTCTGGTAGCTTGTACTCCAGCCGACAGGTAGTCTTCTCCGAAGCTCCTTCTCTATCCGTGTCATCTCATCGTTCAATTCCCCGCGAGTTAGGCCATCAGCAGCGCCCGCTGATACAGCATCCATCGTGGAGAATTTGAAGAGTCGTATGGCTTCTTCGACGTGGTGATTTTGGACTACGGGAGAAAGTGTCATTTTTGCCAGTGATTCGGATATACGAATGATAGCTTCGAGTTGACTGGATCGAGGTTTGAATCAATGTGATTTGTTGGGAGAAATATCACTGACCGAACTGTGATTGGTATAGAGCTTCTTTCGTTGTTGTCTTGCTCAACTTGTTTCACTTGTTTTCGCAAGCTCACGAAATGGCTGCTGAGCATCTCCTGTGCATCCGGAGAAAGACGAGGAGCACATTTGCTAAGAAATTCTGGAATGAGTATAATACAAGTCAAGAAAGGGATATCCTTTCACCTCTTGCAGTAAGCGATGTATCGCTTCATCTTGTCCAGCGAAATCTCGTCTTCTGCACTTTCTGTTACATCAGTGTTGGGTCGATTCATGTGGATTCTCATGACATGTTTCGCGATCATCTAGCCCCACCACATGAGATCCTAAGCCAGAAAAAAGAAGCGAGTATTGTACCAACCTTGTCGCGAGCTTCATTGTGCTCGTCCTTGACGATGAATATCATGTCAAACCGTGATAAGATGGTAGTTTGGAAGTCGATGTTCTGACACAATAGCCTTTGAATTCGCCGACATACAATCAAGCAAAAAAAACGAACCTCGCCAGGGCTTCTTCCCTCATCGTAGCGCCCAAATACAGGGTTAGCAGCCGCAAGGACACTTGTACGAGAGTTGAGCACGGTTGTTATACCAGCTTTTGCTATCGAAATCGTCTGCTGTTCCATGGCCTCATGGATAGCCACTCGGTCTTCGTCACGCATCTTGTCAAACTCGTCTATACAGACAACCCCAGTATCGGCGAGAACCATGGCACCTCCCTCGAGAAAGAATTCACCCTATCAAAAGTATACATTCAGATCCGATGCAAGTTCTTGCCAAACTCAACTTACAGAGGCAGCGTCGCGTTGTACGGACGCAGTAAGACCGGCCGCACTGGAACCTTTACCTGAAGTGTACACAGCAATAGGTGCAACCTTTTCAACGAATTTCAGGAGCTGACTCTTGGCAGTACCAGGATCACCGAGCAGCAAGACGTTGATGTCACCTCGAAGCCTCATTCCGTCTGGAAGGACCTTTTTCGAGCCGCCAAAAAGGAGACAACAGATCGCTTTCTTGATATCTGTATTTGCAATTTAGAAAAGACAAAATGGTCAATGTGTATAGAGGGACACACACCTAAGCTTCCATAAATACTCGGACCGACGCTTTTGGCGAATCTTTCATAGAAACCGTCGCTGCGGGCCATTTGTCCGAACTCTTCTTCCTCCTGAGGTGTGAATTGCACGCCGAACGGATTCGAACCCGAGCCTGAAGCTGACGGAGAAGACATCTCCAAGTGAATCACTCGGAGGTATGGTTTGTGTGTGGCGGCACTGTCAAGTTTCTGATGTAAAGACTCTTCAATTTGATAGCATGCTCAGATATCTCGAAGTGGCTCACGTTCTTCGACTGGAAGGTTGAATAGATACCAGTCGCTATCACCCTTGAACCTGGCACAACTTGACCAGAAAGATGTCGGTCGGCAGATAAAAGCATGTGCCGGGGCAGTTCTCCAACAGGAACCATATCGGGCGCCTCTTGCAGCTTGAGAGTCTGCTGGTCAGCAAAAGCAGACCGAGTGTGTATGATGAGGTAAGGGTCGAGCGGACATTCTTTCTTCTGTCCTTCAGGTGCTGCTCCTTCACAGATACGAGGAAGACCTCGGTCTGAACCACTGCCCATACCCCCTAATCCTCCTTGAGGATATATGATCTTGACATGGTGGCACGCACGGCATTCGAGGTGTAGTTTCGTGGCCCGAGAAGACAATACAGATGCAGATATGACGATCCCTGGCACACGAACAAGCTTGTTCATTGTGTCGGCGGTGAGACCTCGAAATTGTAGCAAGTTGAGACCGGATTGAAGAGTAATTTGGATCTTTGGGATAGCATCCCTTGCAGCCTCGGTAAGTGCTTCTGAGCCGCCCGAGCGGGGATAGAGAATCATTCGAGCGAGTCGTGCAGCAGCATTTTCAAACTGGGAAGTGTTAGCAGTCCGTTTGATGTGTATTCATATCGAGAACTGACGTACCAAAGGTAGCACATCAGCTGGTCTGTCTTGTATGGCGTGCGCCAACTCGTCGTTGTAGAGACTAACGTGACGTAGATCAACCTCAAGCAAATGTTGCTTTAGAAGTAGATTCGCGCGAAGCTTATCCCTGTGGAAGAAGTTCTAGAGCGCGAAATATTCCTCGAGAGGGCAATTCCTACCTATAGATGAACTCTCCACCGACCCGATACTGCTGGAGAAAATCCAAGAATAACTTCTCCGTCTCTGAAGGCGATTCCGGGGATGTAGGTGGTGGAACCGGATGAACAGAGACAGTGTATACATTATTGGCATCGAAGGACATGGTAAATTGAAGTTCAACAAGGTTATAAAAGATGATTGAAGACTCGAAGTGTCTCCAAGTCGCGCAAATTGATGTTGAGGGCAGGTTGATACGCGCATGCGTGATGCTTATGTCATGAAATTGTTACTTTTTCTCGGAGGCCCTGACTGAAACTGTAACTCTGAATCTCTGTATCGGAATCCCTCGTCTCAGTGAAGTAACCCAGCGAACAATTCGTGTTCATGACTATGTACAACTGCCTTTCTTTTCTCCCGTAAACTTGGCGCGGCTGCACTTACGTTTACGGATCTTTGTGACTTTCTAAGGAGAAGGATTGATTTTATTTCAGCCATGAATGCCTCGCGGACTCCAACTTCTTCCACCTGGAATACTCTTGCCCAAGAACACAGCTAATCCTCCTCATCTGCTTGACTGTTGTTATATTTCGAGACCATCGATCTTCTCAATCGAAGCAAGTTGACTCCAAATTTTATATTTGATCAACTTTCCTACTGCCTGCCTTACTGTAGGGTGCCCGTCTTTGAAGAAAAACTACACGTTCTCTTCAATTGGAATTCGCCGGAACTTGCTATATATCCAATTTCGACGTGTGCTGACCGCGTTGCTTGAAGAGTAACCTTTCACTAGTGCAGAGATCATTCTGTTTCGCCACCTCGTGTTCAGGATCTCGAGTTTCAGTCAAGAACATGCAAGTTGAATGTTCCTACTCGGGGCCTTGCAAGTATTGTATCGTCAATACTGGATCAAGTACTGTATTTTTAAAAACTCACGGCGGGCCGCGAAGGCTAATAAGCAATTCGCGTCCTCGAAGTCACGTGCCACAGAGTGCCTCTGAGTCTTTCATTCATAAGACAGCTTGAACATGAGCGCAATGGATACCGATGGCGGAGAACTATCTGTAGTTCTACCATCTACGACGACGTCTGGATTCTCGATTTCACTGTTAGTCTTCAAAACGAAGGTTTCTAGATATCAAGAGCTTACAATCCGACAGACACCCGCTACCCATCCTAAACATCTCCGAGCATCTGACAAGGCTAAAGCTCCAAACTGAAAAGGCTTTGCCACTCAGTAGGTACGATATAATCTGAAGAGATCTGTATCTAATCACACATAGCCCTTGGCGCGCTACTGGGGACACAAAATGGGAGAGAAGTGGAGATCGTGAATACCTTTGAACTAGCATTGGAAGCCGATGGGGAGACGATAGACCACGGGTTTTTGGTGACCAGACGAGATCAATGTAAACAGATATGCTATCTTTCTCTGCGGCTGATGATACCTAATCATCGGTCCAGACAAGCAAGTGTTTCCTTCCTTAGAATTCATTGGATGGTACACAGTGGCACCACAACTTACCCCTCGCCACATTGAACTACATTCTCAATTCACAGGGTATTGCTCGACACCACTGTTACTCGTTCTCCAACCGAATATCAATCTGAGTGGAAGTGCTGATGGTAGCACCCAAAACCTACCATTCAAAGCCTACGAACAGACTGTGGAGATTAGAGATCGAAGCTCTCGCTCGGTTTTTGTCGAAGCACCATATAGTATCGAAACCGGAGAGGCGGAACGTATTGCTGTAGATTGGACCGCAAGGGGTGGAGGAAGCGGTACGAGCTGTAAGGCCCTTTCTTCTCTTTCTTGTAGCGTCAGTCACAATTTACATACTATCCAGTGGAATCGCATTTGCAAACACAGCGAGCAGCCGTGAAAATGCTGCATGACAGAATCCTTGTTCTAGTGCAATACGTGACTAATGTGATCGCGGGTGCGCTGCTTCTTTTGCTAAACCTTTAAGATAATCGACGAATATTCTTGTTTAGCCGAAGCTCCTACCGACCATGGTATCCTTCGCTCCATCTCAGCCTTGATTGCATCCCTACCAGCTAGCGAAAACAAAACATTCCGCCGTGAATTTGACACGGTAAGATTCTGTCTGACATTTCATGTAGAGAAGTATTGATGCTCGCCTTTTGCAGGAATCGGAAGATGTTCAATTAACAGCTTTCTTAGCATCCCTTACTAAGTCCACTAATATACTCAACGACGTGAGTATTCAAACGCCCTTGTTGTCGTACATTTATTTAGCTTCTTCCCACCTCAATCTAGTTGGTTGATAAGCATCTCGTGGTAACAGCAAGTCGTGAGGACAGATTCAGCGGTGGGCTCGGAACTGCTGCTGCTCGGCGGAGAATGATGGGCGCAGGTCGATCAGGGATGCTCGGAATGGGGGATTGGGATCGCATGCATTGATTATGTTTCTTGCCTTTCATGGTCCGTGCATCCACTGCTTCGCACAGCTCTCAGATCTTCATATTTCTCGCGCTTACTTGACATATCCAGCTGACCTCGACACTATCTTCATTGCCTTCCTGTTAGCTAGATAATGTTGTCATTTTGGATTTGTACACTGGTCTGATCATAAAATAATAGACACAGACTAAGATACTTATGTGTTATGTAAATGACAGAATGTGCAGTCATTAGTTGAAGCATGTGGATATATAATGGCTAATGATATACTAGTTGCTTTCTGATATATTATTGCCGTCGCTTGAAATCTAGACGACCGACATACAATTACAGGCAATAGATAGTAGTGGCAGGACATGGTAGTGTATAGTGCATTATTTATTTAGACCCGAAGCTGTCAGCCGAGAAGAGACTATTTAGCCGCTGGGTGACACTCAAATTGGAGGACATACCTGATCTCGTAAGGACGCTATGAAGCTTTGCACCACTACTGAAGGACGCAGCTCTTTTCACATTTGTAGTGGTGGCGCCTTTTATTTTATTCCAAAGGCCACCCTGCGAAGGTGATGAAGACACCTTTGATTTCTTCGCGGCAGAAGTTGGCGATGACGACACCGGCAGGGAAGAGGCGGATGAAGAATGAGACAAGGTGTGCTTGGGTAGAACAGGAACGGGAATTGGAACCGTCCCAGATGTTTCCACGACGCTCTTCATTCTCGGCTCGTCTGTGGAATCTATTCCGCCTGGTGACGACCCTCGCTGCGAAGCAGACAACGGTGATGAGGACGTCGAGTCAGAGGGGACGATTTCCGCTTCCTGAATATCAAGGTCAGACTCTTCTTCAGCATCATTCTCCTGCTCAAGAACCGCCGCATCTGCAGGCTTGGAAGATGACGAAGTTTCAATAGGTGACTCAAGGGCCCACGATATTCTTCTAGAGTTCGAAGAGCTACTTGAAGGTCCACGCTTGACGGCGTTTGTCATATGCCGAGCGAGTTCAACTGATTCTACAGCATCCGTCTCATAAACCGCGTCATCTTGGATACGCTCGAGCGCTCTCAGCCTGCTGAGAGTCGAAGTCGGCGAGACAGCAGACCCTGCGGAGTGCACGGTGGTAGCAAAATCCCATGAATCGACTGAATTGTGAAGTTGCGTGCTCGAAAGCACACGACGTTCTTGACGGGATGCCAGCGGAGGAAGATCTTCTGCAAGAGAACCACACACATATCAGATTATCGAGGTCGTTTGCAATTCCGAGACAAAACCCGGAGTAGATATGAAGCACCTACTCAAGATAGCACCAATTAGATAGGACTGCTTCTTTGTACCTTTGAAGAATGATGTCTGAAGTAATTGCTCGGCAGTAGGACTAAAGGGAACCGTTATCTACCGTTGCTCGAAGAAGGTGACGAGACGGACCGTTTAGACGGATCTTTTATTAGACAGCTCTCCACCATTTCTTGAAAAGCTCTGGAATATTTATATGCTCCACCCTCGCGATCAAGCGTTGGTGGTGCTTCCTGAATGCTGTATGCAAACGATGGTCGTCAGCGGCACGAGAGAAAAAACAGCAGGATCAGCATGGAAGTCAGAGCGCGCGCGAGATGTGGTACGAAGGATAATCATGCGAGGACAGGCATCCACTTACGTTTTCAGTAGAACTTTTGAAGGGGATTCGCGCGATCGCGGAGGACGGCCTTGTGTCAACTCGAGCGCTGTGATACCGAAACTCCAGATGTCAGCAGAGGAATCATATTGCTTGCCCTGAATCAGTTCAGGAGCCATCCAACACGGCTAAAGGACAGCAAAGGAAGTCAGTAGAGATAGTGACGAATAGAAGTCAAGACACCAAGCGTGTGTAACAGAAAAGGGTGTGTTCAGAAAGGAATCGACAGAAGGGAGAATAAAAGGATCGAGACATCTTTGGATATCCTGAATTATGTGTAGAGTGCAATTGATGGGAATGGTCTGGATGGGAGAAGACTAGGAACATAGACGCGCACTGTACCAACGAATGACTTTCGTTTACCAATCTTGGGACGACTGGGAGCTATTATTGGATCAACCACTACGACGCGTCTTGTAGAAGGTGTGGCTGCGGAGGAATTGTGAATGTTTCCGCCGCCTTCGTCCACCCCGGTCACCAGCCCTGACGCAGAAGCCAATATTTCCGCTTTGCCGGCAGTTGAAGGATGAGATAAAATACGAGAAGTATCCTCCGATAGGTCAGCAGCAACTCCCAAGTCGCCGAGAAGAACCGTTCCGTCATCGTCAATAAGTAAGTTTGCAGCTTTCACATCACGATGAATGAAGCCGTTGACGTGTAGATAACTGTAGACAAAAACGGAGGTATGAGTAAGGAAACGCGGCAAACACAATGACCGCTTTGATTGAAGATAATTATACCCAGCTTGACGGCAAGTTCGGTTCACGATGGGAGAAACCACAGAACTCACTTCAAGCCCTGCAAAGCTTGCCGGAGAATACACTTGATGACTTCTTCTTCTAACCCCCCCGGCCATCCGTAGCGCATGACATCGGCTGCGCTGCCTTTGTTCATGAGACGGAGGGCAATATAGAGTCTGTGGCCGTCAATCCAAGAGCCACGAACACGGAGAACGTTAGGATGCTTGGACAATGACATCAAAGTGGTTTCGCGCTGCAACAAGGACAAAGAGTGAGGGGGTAAAGAGTCGAGATCGAGAACTTTGAGCGCGCAAGGCATTGGAGAAGATGGGCGCGACTTGGGCCGGTATTGAGCAGAGTATACTATAGATGATGCGCCAAAGCCGATTGGGGCACCAATAGTGTAGTCTGAAGAATCATCGCTGGAGAACTTATCAATAGCTGAGTAGTGCGCGAAGGACATCGAAAGCAGACCTGAACAGCTCCCATTGGTCTTCTACTGCACCTATAAATCGAGGTATAGTTCCTGCACTCGAGCGCGCCGATATGTTTGTGTAGGAAGGCGGCATCCTCAGAACAATGAGAAAAGATGACAACTTGCTATACGGTATAAGTAGTTAAAGCGCCATCCGGCGGCTTGCCGCATAGGGGCATCGATTCCACGTGCTTTGGCAACCTATACATGGCCACCTGTGGCCACCTCAGATTCTCGCGGGAGAATTCGCTCTTGAAGGTGAAGCTTTGAAGCTTTGAAGGCTTGAACAATGGAAGACATATGTATAGCGCTGTCGTGAAGTAGTCTCTCTCTCTACAGCTCTGTTTCGAGTCGCAAAAGAAAGTGTACATTGACGTATGCGGTCATACGCAGTCCATTTCCCAGCACTCCTCTACAATTTTTGTGTACAGACTAAACAGTTACTATGGTGATCAGAGAATTGCAATGCACAGGGAATTGCAACTTTGCGATTATTTCCACATCTACCAACTTCCATGCTTCGTCAATTTTTTGTAAGGTATATTGCATGCATAGAATACATAATATCAAAACAGATTGTGAGAGGTGAAAGCAAATCGAGAGAAATATGCGAAATACTGCACAAGAAGCGTGACATTTTGGTGTGACCACCTCTGGAATAGGTCAATACACCCTTCGGTGCATTCAAAGAAAGTTATTTATCTATTCAGTCATATCATATCAGTATGTATGCAAGGTCTCAAGGTGATAGGAAGTGTAGAAGAAGTTATACAGACAAACCATGAACGAGGAAGTACGAGCGTGATACAAGCGTGATAGGTTTTAACTCCGCTGATGACTAATATCAGGCTGAAGTTCTGGACCAGCTAGCGGCAACGGCTGACCGTTGTCGGTGTTTGAATATGACCTGAAGCCGACTATGCCGGTAGGTGACTTTCTGTGACCTCCAGTGACCAAAGCGATTGCAATTCTCGAATCCTCCTCGGCCACTGCCCGACACCAGCCCATCCTCACAATAAAATCCCAGAAATTCAAGTTAAGGGTTCTAAGTACAATAGATTAATCCTATGTACTTACTTAAGGGATCAAACTTAAGTGGAAGATAATAAAATTCAATTCTCGAAAAGTTGCAATTCTCTGATCACCATAGTACTATTTGTAAATTTCGAAACTCGGAGTCCTCCGAGTCGAGAATTTTGACCGCTGAAGAGTTCTATGATCACGTGACAGTGACATCTGTCACATCTGTCACAAGTGACACTAGCCTTAGGCTGGGTTCCGGTCTAGGTCACCGGTGAAACTTGCTATCCAGCTCCTGCTTCCAGACTATTGGCACGGTCGTTGACCACTTGCTCTCCTTTATCGTGCTTGCTTTTAGATGGCGTCAAAGCAGGCCTGTGCCAAGTATCAATACGTTGTAACTTCCTCTGGTCCGAAGATCCTTCCTGTCGACGAGCCCTACTGTAAAGATGAAGAAAGCCCCGCAGATTACAACGCGGGAGGATATTTGCCTGTAAAGCTCAACGATACTTTCAAGAATGGTCGCTATCGTGTTGTCAGGAAGTTGGGGTAGGTACACTGTATCGTCTTTCTTTTATGTTCATCGTCTCATCGCACGCAATCGTATATCGCTCAGATGGGGTCATTTTTCAACTGTATGGCTTGTAAAGGATAACGAGTGAGTCATATGCCCTTTTGTCTTCCTGCTCCTCCAAACTGAGAGTTTGTTTTGCATTTTGAAGATTGAACCGTCATTCCGCTCTCAAGGTCGTTAAATCCGCTGGACGATACGCTGAAACAGCTAGGGATGAAATCAAATTACTATCCCATGTTGCCTCTTTTTCTCCGTCTCATCCTGGCCGACAACACATTGTGTCCTTTCTCGACTCTTTCTCTCATAGTGGTCCAGAGTCTTCGCATATCTGCATTGTCTTTGAACCTCTCGGGGAGAACCTATTAGCCGTACTCGAACGAAACAGGAAAAAGGGTGTTCCTCGAGCTCTTGTAAAGGTTATCGCCAAGCAAGTCCTCCTGGGTCTCCAATATTTACACGATGAATGTGATTTAGTTCATACTGACATCAAACCGGAAAACATATGTGAGTTTTCGTTTCCGTCTGAGCTGAACGACTCGTCGATTTAAACAGCACTAACTTTTCAAACATATTAATTTCCATACCTGACATCGAGGCACACATCTTCAACGAACTTTCTCGCTGTCCATCACCGACTTCTCGCCGGGTAGGTGTACCTTTACCGACCAAGTCAAGATCCGGCGTAACTATACCTCTCAATCAGCGAGGTTCTCGGCGTCAAGTTCAGATCTTTGATTCCCAGCCTCTGTCGAGTCCTGGGCGTAGTGCGGGCGTGCCCGCAAACGGGAGCCACAGCATGAGTTTTGGTGCTTCTATGGGCCATCCTGGAAGTGGGAGTGGTAGCGTCACAAATAGCTCCAGCAGCAGCTACATATCCCAAAACATTACACGCGTTTCGACACATAGCAATAGCATCAAGAATGCGGGAACTGGCGGAGCGAAGATGAGCACGAGCGCACCAAAGGTTCCGAGTGGTCTATCAATATCGAGTCCTCCTGTGCAACCTCTCGCTACTAGCAAATTGGCGCCCAACGTGAATCCCATGCCTAACATTAAAAGTGTTAGCCTCAACTCGCCATCGACGTCATCTTCATCATCGTCGATAGCATCGACTTCGGCAGGTGCGGGAACAAGTAGCAATTTCAGCACACCACCTACTTCCCTGTCGCATTCGTTGGGAAATGTGATACTAGCTATCCCAAACCAGATTGGTGGTTACATGGCTGTTGGTGGTCTTGATAGGGACAAGCAGGCCTCTGATCACTTCATGAAGGCCCAGAAAGGGAAAGGGAAAGCAGCTGGTATTCCCCCTCGTGATGATTCAGGGCCCTCTACATCATGGAAAGATCGAATTCCGTCTTTACTTTTATCCTCCTCGTACAAATCTTCCTTTACCAATAACCATTCGAAAGCTGCAGCTCATGGGCATTCGAGGTCCCAGTCCGGCATATCACTATCAAGTTCATGGAAAGACCCGGGACTTTCCGCTCCGGCACCTGCGGTCATAATTCCTGCCGTCGTCCGAGCTGATGGGGAAGAGGAGGGAGACTATTTTCAGCTTACAGGTGAAGGTGTTAGTGTTGCAAGCAGTAGCAGCACTACTGTTGCGGATATCACTACGAGCAAATCCGAGAGCTCTTCGACCACTGTTACGATAGTCAGGCCTTCACCGTCTGAGACCGTTCGGTCCAAAATTTCCTCGCAAACCGAGGATTCCTCTACGATAGACGCATGTTCACATTCCATTAATTCTACGGGGGCGAAAGTTGGAAAGGATTCCTTCCAAAACTCGCAGCAGCTCAGAGCAGACCCCAAACTCGTCAATGGCAATAATCCTTCTCTGCTTTCACAAACAGCGCCACCTCGCACTCATGCAGCTACAACCGCGTCATCACAACGAGCCGTCTTACAACGAGCCTCGCCACCGCATCATATCTCTCAATTATCTGCTCATTTACATCATCAGCCTTCGCCTAACCATCGTGCTTCTCCTTCCAACACTCTTGTTTCTACTGCGCCCAATAATACCGATACCGCCATTAAGACTACAGCCAATAATACTTCTCGTAAAATAACTCCGCCTAAGATCGCTATCCCTGACACCGTGTCCATTGACTCTCCAGTCGCTCCTCCGCCCTCACCAAACTTGGTGTCTCCCTTTTCTCCACCGTCCGATGCAACCAACGATCCACCGCAGAAGACCACTTTATCAAATACGGATCAACATCTATCATCCTCCGCCGTTCCTGCGTCCTCTACACAACCCGTTGACGTCCCAATCCCCCCAGACTCCATTTCTCGTGTTCCACTTCTCCCGAGTGTTTCCATCAAGATTGCTGATTTGGGTAATGCTACACCCTCCAGAAAGCATTACACTGAAGACATTCAGACTCGACAATACCGTGCACCAGAAGCCATCATTGGCCGAAAGGATTGGGATACTCGGGCTGATATCTGGAGTGTTGCTTGTGTCGTAAGTGTCAATAAGTGCATGTGTTTTTATAGTGGCGCTAACTGCGTCTGTTCATCAGATATTTGAGCTGTTGGCTGGAGAGTTTCTCTTCGATCCTCAAGCACAAGGCGGGTTGTTTACTAAAGACGACGATCATATGGCGCAGATTATAGAGCTGCTGGGCGATTTTGCGCTCGAAGCAAAAATGGGAGGTAAATTCAGCAGAGATCTGTTCGATCATACCGGTATGTTCACCTTTCCTATGATGGCGTTGCCATTCCTTGCGTGAGCTTACACGAACATGTGTCTCTAGGTGCGCTTCGCTACATTCGGACGCTCAAGTTTTGGCCATTGAGACGGGTCATGGTAGAAAAATACTCATACTCTGAATCAGACTCTGATTCTTTGTGTGATTTTCTGCTGCCTATGCTCAACCCAGAGATGAAGAAACGCAGTCATGCGAGGGACATGGTTGATCACGAGTGGCTCACGATTACTGCGGTGGACGATATGGTTGAGGAATGGTGATTGGGCATCACCCGAGTGCAACGAGTGGGCATAGCAGTTATTTTTTCTTTCTTCCCTTCATTTTCCTGTTGCTTTACTGGTAAACGCAGATGAACACTTCTTTCTTATAGAGATTTTCAAAGTCAACGATATCCTAGACTTTTGGTGATCGCCGCAGACCGTTTATCTTATTTTTATTTGTGCTCTTCCTATTTCTTTGCCTTGCGGATGATTGCGCCTATTATTTTTTCCACTGACAATCTTGTTTTAATTGTCGTATTTGGGGTTTAGGGATGTGTTACGTCTTTTCATAGATTTTTCTTTCACTCTTCTCGCATGTTTTATTTTTTGCATCTGTGAACAGTTGGTCACTGTTTTCATGACCGGCCGCGATGTACATATATACCTTGACATTTCTCTTCTCTGTCCCATTTGCAGACCCCGACAAGTCATCTACCATCCATGTCTTTCACCTGTGTCGTGTACTCATGTCTTCTTAGAATCACTCATTGGTTTGCTTGTGATGAGAACGTGCGCAGGCGGTGTTTCACTGACTCCCAAAAAAACTATATTTCAAAGACGAATGGGTATTCTCCCTAGTTCCTTTCTGTGAACCTCACTGTCCCTAATATTCAGAATGTGAACGCTATTTTTACTCGATCTTAGTAGGAACCTCCAGAGATCTGTACAATTTTGAGCGTTCATACTTGGGCATCTACGTGAGTGAATGTGTACACATACCTTGGCGTCATCGGTGACCAGGGTGCCCGCTGAACCGCCAGTGATCTTCAGCGACGAGAAGTTCCAGTTTCTGAGAAAGACAATGAATCATGCATGACATTTGAGGGCAATATTCGACTTACCCTGAGCAGTTACCACAGTCTACGGCAAGACGTTTTCCAGAAGAGCCAGTGACACTAAAATTTGTTGAGTAATGTGTCTACAAAGTGCAAAAGGAATTCTTACGTGACAGAGGTTGTAGCACCAGTAAAGTTCACGTCGGAAATGGTAGCACCAGTTCCGGGGGTGCTGTCGTCGTCGGGATAAGACTGCGAGGAGAAGAAATACTAAGTATAAGCAATTACACGCTGATACCAGACTACATACCTCAGAGATGAGGACACCGTATTTGTCGATTCCAGTGAGGGTGTTGCCAGAGTAAGTGACATCAGAGACTGAAGCGTCCGAAGCGTCCGAGTCAACCTTGATTCGGATACCGTACATCGAGTTTGACACGGTGTTCCCAGAGAAAGTCACACCGGAGACGGAATGGTCGCTCGCAATGGAGCCAATTGACATGCCGTGGCCGCCAGAGCATTGATTGTTCTCAAAAGTAATAGATGTGCCCTTGTTAATAGCAATACAGTCGTCCTGGTTCTTGACGACACTGTTCTTGATTGTGATATCGTCGGCAGAAACATCAAAACCCTGGGCAATGACAAGGACCTCAGTCTCATGTTTCTTTCGTGATGCAGAGAACTTACGTCGGTGTTGTGGCCTAAACTGTTCTCGTCACCGGCGCTGTTGTCCACCTATCTCGAGCTATTTAGAATGGAACAAGTAGAGGATAGAATATTCATACGGTGATCGTGTCAAAGACCAGACTGGACCCGCCAACGGAGATGGCTTGAGCGGGTGTGTTGAGAACAGTGAAGTCAGAGTAGGTGCCAGAACCCTTAACCCTATGTATGGAGGCCAAGGTCAGTCACTAGGACCATGATAAAGTAGAGAACAGTTTCACTTCAAGAAGGGGTGTGGTTTAGTGACACCGCCGTTTGTTCCTTTACCATCCCAGTACTCAGCGCCGTTTCCCTGAGGACGACTTTAGCAAGTACGCGACTCAAATTAGTTTAGTGCACACTTACATTTAAAGTATGTCCAGAGCCACTGAAAGTGACGTCGTCGCCATCGAAGGTGATCAGAGGACCACTAGCTGATGTATACGTTAGACGGAATACTAGACTCGGATAATCTTGACCCTACCGGTAGTCTTGGAGAACGTGATGTCACCATTCAACTTGACCGACGCGCCATCCGCAAAGGACCAAGATACGGTTTCTGTGTGTTGAGAGTATTAATGAGAACCACTGCAGTCAACCTAAATGCGGATCCGACTCACTTCCAGATGGAACCGTGAACGCGTTGATAGTGACAGAAGAGCATCCTGAGACGGAGCTGTCGTACGAAGAAATAGTGCAGCTAGCGCGCTTGGGCAGGGGTGCGGCGGACACCAACACTGCGCCCAAGGCAAAAGCGTGCAGACAGGACGATTTCAAAGTGAACATGACTTGGACCAAGAGGAAAGGAAAAGGATTGAAGAAGATCAGCAAAAGCGAAGATCTGCTGAGGTCTACTTGGCCATTTGCTGCTGGGTTATATACTTTTTTTCTTTGTTTTGCATGTTGCTAGGGTCAATAAGTGCAGGTGAAATCGTTAGGGGTGAACGGAATGTCCTCGGATTCAATTATTGGATCATGTTAACTACCACCTGCGCCATGCGGAATCTCGTCTCCCGAGAGCCGTCAACGGGCCGTCGAACATCGCTGTACCACAATCCTCAGTGCATGCAAGAGTTGAGTGCATGAGAAGATTGAATTCAGTGTGTGCTACCACACGCACCACACCTCACCTTAAAAGACAACCTGTCAATGTAGCTTTCAATTGCATCAATTACTCCGGGAACAATGATTTTGTGAAATTGAGGTTTCCGAGTTCATCACGTTGAATTCCTTCAGGAAAGATACGTGAGCGTGCCTGGCCACTGTTGCGATTGTCGGTGCCAATGACTTATACAAAGGTATTCAATAGTACAACTTGACTCTGAAATTGAAATTGAAGCTTTGAAGCTTTAAGTTTGAATCTTTCGCAGAGTGAACGATCACGTGATATTTTCATCTAAGCCGCCACCAGCGGTCCGGGGAACCCGGGCGGATGCTTTGTGTCCAGTCCATGTGGAAAACGTTGAAGATCTCCAGCTATATTTCCGAGTAGCGACAGGGATAATATACTCGCTAGTAGGAGACTCGGGAAGACGAGTACCCTACATCCGAACTTTCCCCTTGCCTGCTTCTCCGAGTCTCGCAAATTGCAAAAGAAGGGTTCGTTCCAGGATGTGTGCAAATACGCCTCCTTCTACCAAATTTTCCGTTTCGTGCAATTACGAACGACGTGCAAAGAAGTTAATCTCGTGCCCATGAGTGATCATACAATGCAGCACAAGTAGCGTCATGATATTCTACACAAAGCAAGAAGCAGGTCCATGTAGCAGTAAAAGACAGTATATACACGAAGGATGGTTAAGCACCGACTAAATGTATCGTGCTCCGGGCTATAAAGAAGGTAGTGTTACTCGGATAGCGGGTATATATCTAGCAGTGTGTTTCAAGTCCAAGGTGACTGGGATAGAGCATAGTAAAACAACAGAAACGATAGACCATTCTACTCTTGGGCTTGCAAAAGAGAAGGGAGTTTTTATAGAGAAGGAAAAAGAACAGGCTCCTTAAAGATGCAAGACTGCCAAAGAGAGCGCAAGTCCAGTTAGAACAACAAGTGAGGAAGAGCCGCCGAGTCCAGCGGTGAGAGAGACACCACTCGAACTGCCTGAACTTGTACCACCAGTCGCTTGAGCAGAACCGGGAGCGCCAGAGGACAATGTAACTGCGCTACCTGTTAGGTATCGTTAAGGTCACCGGAAATAAATGAAAACAAAGATAAAAATAGCACTACCAGAAACTGCGGGAGGGTTGGTAGCGTTGTCATTAGTTTCAATGTATGCGTCAGAAAGAGGCTTATTCAAGCACGACACAACGGGTTTGATATCGAAAGCAGGTGTGTTGTTCAATGCAGAGGGTAGAATATATCCCGTAGCCAATTGCACTGTCTCTTCGAAAAGGTCATGCTCCAAGACAATGAATCCAGTGTCAATTTGGGTGGCATTCCCAACAATGGCGTCCCAGTTGTTTAATGTACCGAAAGAAGATGCGGATCCACCATGGACATCGAAATCTGATATAAAATCAGACAGGAACATGAAAAAAGGGAAATTCTGCTTACCATCGGTGTCGAAAGTTGCGGTGGCACTAATCCTGGTCCAAATGACAGGAGTAAGTCCTTCGTGGGTTGTCATATTAGAATGAATGCCTCAGATCAGACGAAAAAAAAAAGCACACCCATTGCAATTGAAATGGCGCGCACTCGGTCACTTTAAACCACGATCATTATTTCAGGTGACACTGAGAAAAGAAAAAAAGACATACTCAATGTCACCATACGGGGGACGCATCATATTGGGTGTAACTCCAAGGACATCTTTGATGATTTTCTTTGACCATCCAAGCTCCGCGATAATAGCTTCAGTTGAGAGTGTACTCAGCGAGGGATGAGACCACGTGTGTACAGCTATCTAATTAATAGTTCAGAACGCGGAGGTAGAACAGCAAAAATGGCAGGGAGATAGTGCGGGTTTTAGGAATTTACAGCTATTTGATGACCACCCATGTACTCCGCCTGGAGAGTCTGAGGGAACTGGAGACAACGGGAGCCCACAGCAAAGAAGGTAGCCTTGAGATCCACAGAGTCGAGGTACGTGAGAAGATTAGGAGTGTAGAAGGAAGGACCGTCATCGTCTATAATCATAGTCAATTTCTGCACTTTATAAATATATACATGCAAAATGCCTCACAGGTCAATCCCCAAGTCAACTGAAGGATACCACGTTAGTGACAGCAAGTGATGGTGAAAGAAAAAAAACGAGCCTTGTCAGGACACGTTGTGATATCGGTGTCACGAGTACATCCACCACACGTCCACCAGCAACGAGAAGTGTCCGTTGCAGCCTCAGGGTTAGCAGGGCAACCACCTGCGACGAGATTATAATCAACATCAACAACAAGGCATCAAAAGACGCACCTGCGACGGTCGCAGTGATGTTGGGAATGCTGACACCAGAATTCGCTACTTCCTGGATCCATTGCTGAACCTCTGGCGAGTCGGTAGGAGGGACGACATCAAGTGCAGGGTAATTTGCAGAGCTTATACTAGCGGCTGGATGGGGAAATGTTCAGGTTAGCCTACGCCGATCCCAACGAAAAACAGCAATGTTTAGACGCCTCGGACTTACCAGTCGGAAGAACAGGAGCACTAGAAATTGAAGGAGTAGATCCGGCGGCATAAGTAGTAGGAAGAGCTATAGTGGGTAGACTGGTTTCGTTGGCAGTGATAGAGGACAAGGGTATCGCAGTCGGATTAGTCACAGTGAGTGAAAAGGTCAGAGCAGTAGCAGCAGTTTTGGAAATATTGCTGGAGACAGAGCTAGAACCAGAAACGGAGCCAGAACCAGAAGCAATGACTGAAGCTGAGGTGATTGAGGGCGAAGAAACAGCAGAACCGCTCGAGATGCTCTGAGCAGCCACAGAGGCGGAGAGACTAGCAATTGAAAATAAAGTAGAGGTCGTAACACGTTTCATGGTGGCAGTAGAAGATCAAGAGCAGGAGCAAGGAGCAAAGAGCTGGTCTTTAAATGAGCGTTGGAGAAACGGGGACGAAGAGCCAACAACACCCAACAAAGCAAAATGTGACAGACGACCTTCTGATCACAACAACAATCATCATAGTATATATAGTCTTTCTATTTTTAACACATTCAGTCCAGTAAGTATTAAACTATACCTTCTGCTTTTTGGGCCGCGGTTTCTCCAAGTCAATCTCCTCAGCATCTTCCTCGTCGTCCTCTTCGTCGTCCGAGTCAATGTCGTCCCCGCCAGTCTCACCGAGGAAGTAGTCGATCGCATCCGGGAAGATCTCGCTCGCAAGGTTGAGTCCGATCTAGATCATGTCATCAACGTGTGTCACGGAGTCCCTGTGTAACTTTGCAGCCTCACCTCAAACGGATCCTCTTCGTGCTCGAAAAAGTTGAAGAAGCTGCCAGCATCGGCAGGATCGTCGTCCTCATCTTCACCCTGCTCTCGAGGGTATAGTTTTGTGAGTGCCTTCTCGGGGTCTTTCCAATCAATCTTCATCGACTGTATCATGCACCATGCCATCAGCATTGCATTGCTCTGCTAAGAAAGGACTCGCTCCCATGCTCACCGAGAGTTTTACGTCACGCTCCCATGAAAAGTCGAGCATCGACTCAGTGAGCCCGTCCGCATCAGGCGTTTCGTTGGCAGCAGCAGGCGGAGGAACATATTTGTACTCCTTTTTTAACACCGTGTTGGTGAAATGAGGGTTTTCCTTGAAATACTACAGTACCCCGCAGTCATCATCAAAACGTTTTTCTCATAGTTTTCTCTGTGATAGTACTCACAAATTCGACGGTGTAGCATCTCGGTTCTTTCGGGTCGCGCTCGATCCAAAGGTCTTCCAAGTAGCTCAGTGCGAGTTGGTCCGCATTGTGCTGCACGTGGAATGTGAACATGCTGTGGTTCAACAGAGCTACGGGCCAGAATTTGGCGATGGCCTTGACGATCGGGCGGCGCCTCTCGTAAACAGGAATGAGCTTAAGTATGGCATCTCTCTCTGAAAAGAGCTGTTAATTACGCTTGCTAGCTTGGTTAATGTCTGGACGCACCGAGAATCAGCTCTGTCCTCTGAATATCCTTGCGAACTTCAGTGAGCTTTTTGGCATCCTCTTCGCCTAGTTCAGCCGCCTCAAGCGGAACTTTCTCTTCGTTAGCCCCAGGGGATGCGCGTTTCGTGCCAGCCATTGCAAAGGTCTTGGTATGAAGGAGTGAAGAGAGGATACCACTATGCGGATAGAAGAAATTTTCTCGTGATGCCAATGGGTTGAGCCCTGACTTAGCCTCCACACGGATTTAGTCCACAGTCCACAGGTCCACAGCATAGCCACTCCCGGGCCTGCACGTGACGATTCTTCGTTCTTTCACACTTGCGCGGGAATTAAATATATGTGTAATACTAAAGGCAAAAGCAAAAACAAGTTGTGAATAGTGGGATCCCTCAGTCTACTCTCTTATGAACCATCGGGATACTTTCCGAGTCCTTTATAGCTTTCCCTCGGCCGCCCATCCACTGAGCGCTGTTACCTAGTCCAAGCTTCATGTTGATTCCAGACAGCCCCATACCATGCCTCGCTGAGCGGTAGCCCGGACCCTCATAATAGATTATATCGGTGAGAGGTAGCAGGCGTGGCCATGACACGTAGTCAATCCCGTAAGTGACCATGAAGATGGCAGATGCTAAAAGTAACATCAACCATATGCAGAAATACCACAGCAAGGAGTAATCTGAATACAAACAACCACGGTGAGATCAACAGAGGTGATAAAGCACCCTGAACGTACCAGAAGTTCGAGGAAGTGTCATTCCCGCACAAATCATGAAACACGAGAACGACGCAACTGCGGGTGCCTGGATGAAAAGGCTTAGTGCAGGCGAGCCCAAGTTAACGAAAATGAGCTCACAGAGCGAATAATCAGCGGCCTGGAATCCGTCACCAGGAACATCGCACTGGACGGGTTCTTTCTCGGTGTCCACGTACCAGTGAACAGATCGAAAGCATCCTGAAAACAAGGTTCTAAATCAGAGGTGTTGGAGAGATGGTAGAATCCCGTACCTGTCGAGCACCATCAAGGAAATTGTTCTTCAGATATCTCAGTACCGACTTGACTCCATCTTCCAAGAGACCCTTCCGTGTTCGCTTGTTAGTACGGGTGAAATCCGACTTCAGGGCGCCAGAGCCAGCATAGGCTCGGGAGATGGAATCAGCATGGTCTGCCCACACTATGTTTGTACGTCAGTAACGGCGATTCGAAAAGGAAGCGGGATGATTTACTCTCTCTGAAATCTTTACTCAGAACATCAAAGTCGTCGACTCCTTGTTCTTTTGTAAGAAGCCCCAGAGCTTGCAACTGTTTATTCAACGTGTACTTGGCAAGAGCAGCTTGGACGACGTTTGTACGGTCCAGATTATCCATACAGTTCGTCCGCACAGTGCCTTGTTGTGTTTTGACCGGTGATGGTTGGGTATCATCCAGATGGAAGTATCTTCATACCCAACAGACGGATTTAATATCGCCAGAAAAACAAGCATCCGCAACTCACCCTTGTTTTTCCAGATCATCTTTCACCTTGTCAACCAGAACGCTGATGCGATCCCATCGCATGTGCTTGCATTCAGTGTGGAAGTCAAAGTACTGGTACCGAACCTCCGGTAGGTTGAGCTGAGCGTTGTCAGTGTACATCTCCTCTGAATTATCAAAGCTAGTCAGTACCTTGGCCACCCAGCGCTCGTATCCGTCTTTGACAGGTTTTTCGTGACCTTTATGATTGACGAGGTTCACCAACGTTTGAGGACCGTATATTGAGACCTGCTCGAGGAGGTGCAACTTCAAAGCATCCGGCTGAACCGAACATTAGCAGACCTATAATAAGGGCGCAACCATTGAATACGTACTGTCTCTGGCAGGTCCATGATCTGAAGATCAGGTTTATACCTCACAGTGTTAATCTCCGACCAGAAAAAGGGTACACTTCCTCGGATCTGGACAAAGCTCAATTTATGTGCGAAGTCGCTGGTCGCCCTAACGGCACTTGTGGAATTCTGATGTTCCACAAAAAGCAACTGTTCGGATTCATTGAAGTTTGCGACATGCCCGTCGCGGTCAATACCCCTTCGGAAATAGCGCGTTCCGGCACGGTAACGCGAGCGTCGACTTATCAGGCAGAGCTGCATGTGCCGACCATGCATGAATACAGGCCGAATGTCGAATGCTAATCAAGTCAATTAGCCGTCAAACATGAGGACTATGAGGACAGAACGAGCTCGCTTACTTCCGTATATGACGGGGAGGATGTAGCCGCTCAACTAAGAGTACATCAGTTCGATACCAGATATTGCCCATCGCACAAAGCAGAACGCTCAAATCTTGCCTTCCAGTGGAGTCTATGAGCCGTGATTGCAAAAATCTGAGGAACAGAAGATGGTCACCCGACCATTCACAACCCTTCGCCGAAAAAAGTCACCTATTCCAGAAAAATCTATCATCTGCCTTGATACACGAGCTTTGGTGAGACCACGCCATTGCAACAATGTAGATAGAGCTGAGCATACCACTTCCCAAAGTCCACTATTTGAGTCCTTCTCCTGACTTTCCCATTGAGGTTGAAGCCTTCGTGTCAAGTCCCAGCCATAACTAAACAGGAAATTGCCTTCATTCAAGTGAGAGCGAAGTAAAGCTAGTAGGTGTGCCTCGACCGGATGCGGTGGGCTTTGAGTATTGACGTTCGGATTGAGAGGGAGGATATCAAAGCCTGTAGCGCGGTATATTTCCTGGCCTAAAAGGACACCCCGCAGTTCACGCCCAGTAATAATTACAATGTACTCCGCTGAAAGAAACGAGTGAGACTTTTTTCAGATGAAGAACCAGCCAACAGACGCACATAAAGTTAAGGGTATTATACCGAGAATTCCATAGACTGTTTGTCCAGCACGACGAGCGGTAGGTGGCAAAGACGCCTGCGGAGCTGCATGTCTGGTTAGACAGAGGCCTGATACTTGAGCAAAAATCATTCACGATTGAGTACGACATCTCCTGTAGCTCGGTATACTGTAAGAGATTGTGAAGGCACCGAGTCCCCAGCGGGTACAAAAATATAGCCCTCGTCGCCATCGTTGTATCTGAGGGCAAGTCAAATAAAATAAGAATGATGAGAAAGCGAAATACGAACAGATTGAGACGTTGGTGAACGGGCTTCATGGCAGTAGGTTGAGAAGGTAAGCCCCTTTCGTTGAAAGCGTGACGGAACGCGTTGATGTTGGATTTTTGAAATCCAGGCGGCAGACTGCAGTTGGACCACACTTGCCTGCACTGCACCAGTATGAAGCTCACACCCGAGCTTCTGGCGCAAGCCCCTTCTGCGCTCAATCCTAACAAGGAGCGACAGCTAGATCTTCGAGGTGAGCATTAATATCCGTTTTTCAAGAATATCTTACAATTTGCTCAAAGGCTATAAAATACCTGCGATCGAAAATTTGGGTGTCACCAGAGTACGCGCTTCGACTTCAACCTTGCTTCAATCGGCTGAACTTTTCTTTCCTATCTGATCTGTAGGACCAGCACGATGCCATTGACCTCACAGATAACTCAATAACCGCGTTGGGGAACCTTCCCTTGCTCAAACGCCTACATACGCTATTCCTTGCCAACAACAGGATATCCTCAATTTCTCCATCCATCTACCTTTCAGTCCCGAACCTGACTACTCTAATCCTAACCAATAACAACATAAATGAACTGGGGGATCTCGAACCCTTGAAAGAACTCAGGAATCTCAAGTATATCTGTCTCCTGGGCAATCCTGTACGAGACAAAAAGTGGTATCGCGAATGGCTCGCCTGGAGAATACCTGGGCTAAGAGTTTTGGATTTTCAGAGAATTCGAGACAAGGTGCGCTCTCTGCCACTTGATTCTCAGTTGCTGGATTAAGTGATTCAACGATTAGGAGAGAGCAACTGCAAAAGGTCTGTTTTTGACACCAGATAAACGGATGACTGCTTTGGCCGAGACATTGTCTACTACTGTCTCGACACAATCTGCAAAAGTGGCTCTCACTACAGACGAGCCACGGCCTGCTGCTACAGCAGTAAAAGCCGGTCGACTCATGTCGAAGGAGGAAGCAGAACGGGTAAAGGCTGCAATCGCACAAGCGACCAGCATAGAGGAGATAAGGAAGCTGGAACGAAGTCTAAGAGAAGGTTACTTGCCAGAGATGGAGTCGGTGGGCGCATGAGTTCAACTTGTATTTTCTTGATATCCGGGACACCTCCCAAGTCATCTCATACTGTTGTAATCTGTCCAAAAGTTGCATCCATTTCAATACATCAGTAATGTACTTCTGCTTGTGCATTTATGACTACATAGTTTTAGTATCCTTTCACGCCGGCATTTCCAATATACAGCCCATGGAAAAGAAGAGCAATGATTGCCCAAAGATTGGCTAATGAACTTATCCCATGAAGGGAGCCGAATTTCCTGTTCAAAGCTTTCATCTTGTCGGAGACCTGTGAACGAAAGGTTCGTGAATATTTACTTCTGACGCAACGTTGACTGCTACGTACGCCGACTTCATTGTACGCTTTTCCTTCTTCTTTCTCCAGTCTATGCCTCTGGAACATGGTCCTATAGAGCAAGTCTGAGAAGAATCCACGTTGTCAATGGATAATAGGTGAAACATACTTGCTAGTTAAAGGACCAATAATGAAATAATTTGAGCCCTGAGCAAGCAAGACCGATCCGAGAGCATACACTTGCGCCACATCCGCAACAAGGGGACGAGTGATGTGGGTGACGACGTCAGGGTGAGAGAAAGTCCAGAGACCAACTAGACCGGTGGTCAAAATAATTGAAATGACGAAGTACACTGGAAAGATTCTGTGCTGAAGGGCCCCAAATTGTTGTCGAGCTATGTATCACCAGGACCAGTTTTGGCAGTTAACGCGAGGTGCTACTAGTAGGAGAGCAGCCTGACACTACTCACGCAAGACCTTGAATGCAATAACGCCTGGAAAAATCAGTTCGCCACAAGACAGTTGTGTTCAACGTTTGCGTACCTCCAATGAAGGACTGGAAGATCGCTGGAATCGCAAGTCGTTACTACCGGTCGCCTCAGGCCGCAAGTTTTACAGGTACTCACACATTCCAAACAGCCACGCATATCCAACGAGATACAAACCTGCAGGGGAGGCAAGGCTCCGTACAGACGACAATGTGAGCAACTCAACTCTCGCCATACTTAGTGGTAGCAATAAGTGAATGTCTTAGAGAGGTCCAGAGTTTTATATGCGGCACCGTGTAAGTGTCTAAATATGCTGGCCCAGGTTGGCCAGGGTTGGCTTGATAGGCCCGATACGTAAGCCTTGCCTCGTAATTTAAGTTTGTCTGTGTTATTTACAAAGTGTGCTTCGTTGTCACGGTATGTGACCGTATGTCAATGTATTTTAGCTACCTTCAACCCTGTCACTCGTCAGAACTTACAGAGTTACTGAGTTCCTGCTTCCTATATCTGTCAAGAAGACTCTTGTCTATCTAGCGAGCATCTCCATTTTCGGCGTCTTTGACCTCGTCTAGTGACATCACGATCCGTAAGAAGGCTTGATTCCGACGAAGTTGACCTAGTAGATCGCAATATCCTCTTGTCAATTGCTGCTGCTGAAGAAACCAAGAGTAGCGTATCAAACTAGCAATCTCAAAACCAAAAGTCGATGGAAACCCGTGGCGGAAGGCTGAAGCTGAATGTTGAACACTACAGTATCCGTTCATGCATGCCGTGAGACGTGCGTGGTAGCAGTAAGAATAATTGAATCAGCCCCCTTTCAGCGGATTGCAACCAGAACCTCAACATACATGGTCTGAGGAAATATCACTATCGGTAGCCATACAGAAACTGCAAATTGTAAGCCATTTGAGGACGCTGATCAAGGCTCGCACTAGGAACAAGTATCGCTAAGTGTTGAAATGTACTTACACTCGTTATCATCAGCGAGTATTTCGTTAGCTCATGTATAGAGCGTGGTTGTCAATGAACCATCGATCGCTGAAAACAGAGGGACGTACAACAAGATGTGAGCATTAGATATCAGCTACACTCAACGATGCGCTATGAGGGCTGTCGCACCTTTCCCGATTGCAATTGTTCGCTCCAGGACGACTGTTTCTCCTCCTCACTCAGGTACCACGCGCGGGTGTTGGAAGGAAGATCAGGCAGAACAAGAAGTATCGCAAGAGCGCATGGGACTGTGCTACAACTACAAATGATAAAAGCCACCTAGACGAGCGAGCATAATTAGCTTTGGTTTAATGGTGAAATTGATGACATACCTCCATCCAGCTGAACTAGAAGAAATTGACATTCATACGCTGTTTGCATAGGTCAAAAACTCACCGATAACATATACGCCATCTAGTATAACTTGCAACTTGTATATACCCTCCAAAAACAGCACCGAGACCGCCTGACGCTCGAATGTAATCACAACATGATACAGCAGCGATACATACCACACATATGGAAGACAGCGAGTCGTTTCGCAAGTGTGATTATTGTACCACTGCGATACCAAGAGATCTAGCTTCAAGAGTCAGCTATTACAATTTCAGGGGAGCCGGGGCTGATTCCCACAAAGGACACTCGGAAAGAACGAATGCCTAAAGTACCAGGAAGCTGAAAACATAAAAAACTAGTTGTAAGTCTTGGCGCCTGCTTGCATGAAGATTCGTACCGCTCATACTCATGTTTGCAGCACGATTTAGAACACCGGAGACCTCTTAACTCACCCCATATTTCCCATTAAGCAGAACAAATACACTGCCTGCCAAAGTTCCGGGTATCTAACCCGGAAGTTCGAAAAGCACTACACTTAAGAGACGGCATAGCCAATTGTTTGAGGGTACCTATCTGCAGTCGTGTACGTTGGTATATTTGTAACTTGAAGGAGCAGTTGCAGCTCCTACCTTACTGTAAAGATGTATCAATCTTCAAGTTTTCCCTCATACATCTCACTGGAGATGCACAGGTCGCAGGCGTACGGCGGCAACAGACATAGGTGTTTGCCAAGTTAAAAGAATCAAGATACCGCAGGAGTAATCCAGACATGAAACAACGACTCGGATGCCGAAATCTATCTGTTCATCCGTTAAACAATTTACACAAGCTACATGAGAATTTGGAGGCGCACCTTCCTCGGCAGTTTAAATAGCGTCAGATGCGCATTTGAGTCCCACATATAAGAACTGAATTATTGCCAGAGGGTGAGCTTCCGCGTCTGTGACCGGTCTAGGCAGCATAAGCAAATGAACAAATGTACGGGCGTGTCGCTTAAGATGCAAGGAGTCTGCCCAAGAAAGTCCTTTAAGTATAAGGGCTCCAGCCTCCAAGCGGACTCCGAGTCCTCTCTAGATAGCGATTCCAGCCAAGCTTACGGCAACCACCACACAACCATGATGAGGAAGTCCTGGTTTGGGTAGAAGCTGGGGTAGAAGCTGCAGAATATTACACCAGCCTCAGGGTCCAGATGACGGTTTTTCTACGGGTCTAGACAGCGTGCATAAAGGGCACTGCGCCGATAACCAGAGTTGCAAATCCCAAGGAACTCGGGTCGCCTTTCAACTTTCCATTGTCTTAAAAGCAGAGTAGCAGTTTCCGGCCGCGGAGGTAAATATGAATTAGGAGAAACCTCACGAGTGAAGGTCCTGACTATAACTCTAACAGCCCTGAGGCTCCAGTTCTACAATACTGAACGTTCTATTGGAGCGCAATACACTTCTTAACCAAAGTTTCATCCAATGACGAGTTTTCCTTCTGCGTCGTTGAAGTCGTGAGCAGGGATCTCAAGGTTAAGCTGGAAAACGCGTAGTTAGTACACTGCCTGATATTACGATCTTGCACTTACAGGTGCAGGGCCTTTGCGAGCACGGCCAGCTGAGAGACACAAACGTCAGCATTAGAACTAAAGGGGGACGTTGCACTTACAGATGTCGTAGTGCGATCCGTGACAGGGACAGAACCTAAAGAAATGAGATATCAGTAAGCTTCCTGAATCCGAAGACTCGTTGTGAGAGAAATACATACCATCCTCCAAAGTCACCAGCTTCGCCAATAGGGACACAACCCAAGTGAGTGCAGACGCCCAACATGACCAACCATTCAGGCTTCTTGGTTCTGTCCTCGTCACTTTGCGGGTCTCGGAATGACTTCCAGTTCGCGGACCTTGCCTCCTCAATTTCAGCCTGAGTCCTGTGCCTGATGAAGACGGGCTTTCCTCGCCATTTAATAATGACGTTCTTTCCCTCTGGAATATTGCCAAGCTCGACTTCAACTTTCGCAAGAGCCAAGACATCAGCAGAAGCGGCCATAGTAGTCAAAAACTCGGTGACAGAAGATTTTGCGACAGAGGCAGAAAGAACACCCATAGTTCCAACCATGAAGTAAGACAATGCACGGTTGTTATTGGTATCGTTGGCGCGATAGTGGGAAAAGTCGGGAACTTCAGGAGCATCTTTGACTACCGCCGAGGTGTGAAGAAGGCGAGATTGGAAAACAGCAGGGGCTATATTCATCCAAAACGGTCAAGATGTTGCGCGCGACGAAAACGAGAAAGATTGAAACTGACCATTGGTGTAAGTCTTTGAGAACAATCCATGGGAAGTTCTGGTGACACCTCCGGCCCAACGAGGAGCGACGTCTGAACGAGGACCTGTAGAATCATGGCCGTGACCGTGGCCGGAAGCTGGTGCTCGAGCAGCAAGGTTGAGCAGGGGTGCTGCCGGAACACCTGAAGGAAGAGTGCGCACTGTAGGCGCCAGATTAATCGACTTTTTCACAGCTTGAAAGGACGCCATGTCGAGTAACCAAATTCAGAGGTCAACGCCAATGGCAATGGTGAAGGTGAACGTTTGTTTCTGCCGGCAATCCCCGGGCCACCCGATACTCCCACCAATCCCAATCCGCCGTTTTGTCCCGAGGGCCGACTACATAACATTCTAACGAATAGCTATCGATACATTCAACTACTTAGACCTGATACCAACGTTTACAATCGTCCAAAAACCAATATACATGTTTCGCTTCTTCATCATCCAACTCCAATACAGTATCGACCCTACCTGACAGAGAGATGTGGGTCGGGCAGCGATTCCTTATGAAGCCTTCTAGTTGCAACATGCGCAACAGCTCGAGTACCTCCTGTCTGTCATAAACGGATTTGAGCCTCCATTGCAGTTCAATCTAGATCTTCTGTAAGCATGCTTGTACAGAGCCGAAGACGAAGAATATACCTGTGATACGCCCGCTCGGAATACAATGACGCCAAGGACAGCTCTTAGTCCAGCCTTCCATACATTCATGACCTTCGAGCCGAAGATATCTAACCAGCGCCGAGGAAACACTCTTGTAACCGGGTCTTCGGAAATAGTGACAGTCCACGGTCTCGCATGAGCGGGAGACACTAGATACAGTGAATTATATCCCAGGCAATACAAAGAGGGAAATGGTTCTCGAGTCATCTTAGAGAGGACTGGAGTAAGTTCGTTCATAGGCAGTTTTGTATTGACCTGCAAGATTGAGGCGGAAGGCGGTCAAAGCAATACAGAGTGAGGAAGACTCTACAAGCATACCAGCAGATCCTGTTTAGTTAAACCCTTTGGTCCTGCTTGACTCGCTAGCCAATGAACAAGTTGTGCGATGTCCAGTTCACTCTGAGTGAGAGCCTTGCAGCGTATTTCCCACAGTCCGTCCAAGCAAGCAGAACAATCGATGATTCCTTGATACACATTCCGCCGACAGCAAGCTGGCAGGCCGTGTATAGTTGTGCCGTGGGCTGAGGCAGTATCTTCCTCATCCGTGGCTAATGGTATTAGCATATTGCCAATTTCAGACTGTCCAGTGTGAGTTATGTCGTGGAAACGGACGATTATGGAGGTTTCTATTTGATCGTCATCTACAAGCAAAGTCAATCAAAGCAGCTCATATTACACGCCGACGAGGACGAAGACAAACCGGCTTTCTTGCTATTCCAATCAAGTGCCGGACGACAGGATTGAGGATGAGACGTATCAACTTGAAATTCGACCTGAGGTACAGATGAGTACGATGTAAAGTCATGCACAATATGAGCTCACTTTGTCATCAGAGACCATCTGAATTAATGTAGCCAGGTCGCCATCTGTAGCTAGCAATGGCCATTCACGCCAAACACCTTCCTGCTCAGCCAAAAGATCCTCTAAGGCTGCGGCATCTTGGAAGGTGTCCTGACCAACGTTCCCATTCAATGCATTTTGATTCCTGATGATTGAATCAACTCGAGAATGTATAGATTTTTACAGTCAGCCTCGTACAATTCAGATATCTTCAACAGCCTTCCAGGTCTGAACTTCTGGGGGTCACGCACAAGTTTTGAGAGTACGCCTCTTCCCAGAAGATTTTTGGTTGCAGAGGTAACACTTTCTTCCCCAACACTATGCAAGAGGGAGGTAGCGCTATCGGCGTCATAATCTTCGTTAGGTGTACCCAATACCATCTGGTGGTATAATGAGTAAAGACAGAAAAACTGCGCGTAAAGAGCGTTACCTTGAGAGCCGACTCCGCTACACATATTTCCTCTGACACTACGTCTTCGGAAGGAAACTCATCCAGTCGAGTAACAAACGGCTGACTCAATAACTTCTTTTCGCGTCCCTCTTCTACTGTCGCGTTCCAGACGAAGTCCCATGAAGGAGCAGAGCTATTGTTCTCCTCTACAGCAAACTCTTCCAAAAGACAATCGATAGAACTCGAGATTGTGACTTCGTGGCTCTGCTGAGGGTGTACATAACCGACTCGCCTGCGTATACATTAGCCAGTCCTTTGAACCCCCTTTGGGAGTGAACTTACAATGCATTTTTATCAATATGTTTCCGCAAGAATTCAATGTGCTTCGCGAGATCGAAGTTACTCGGGCTCGTAGGATCATCATCTGGCAGGTGAGGTGTGCCACGATGCTGAACCCAAAGCTCGTACCAGCGGTCTTCCAATCGATTCAGGTAAGCCTCGCTTCCAGGTACTTCTCGCAAATGAGCAACACGCTGTCGAACGCTGTTCCTGGGAACAGCGGGAAATACCTGCTCGAACGCCCCCCAGTCTAAACGAATTGCTTCTCTGCACCGTGCTCTGATGATTGCAGACGCATCACGAGCCAATTCTTCGTAATCTCGATTCCATAGAAATCGATGTCTGCGTACGGGTGCTCGAGGTGACGATTTATCTTCCCCTAGTAAAGTGGAACTAATGTTGAGAATTTGATGAGTCAGCGAGAATGAATGAAGTAAAGACCTTCGACGTTCTTCTTTTTCTGTTTCTTACTGTACTGGCGCTGAACTATTGGAGGCCCTTGCTCTGCGATCAACGATGCGACCGATTTTTCGGGAGGATTCGCAGCCAGTGGTGGAGCGGCCGTAGAATTCGGCACCTGAGTCGGCTTCTTGGCTGAGAAGATCCTGGTATGGGCTTTTGTCGTCAATACGTTCCTCGATATGATTTCGGTTTCGCGGAGAGCTTCCGCAATCTCTTGCTCCCATTTCTGACTGTTTTGCACAGTGGTGGATTGTAAGAACCGGGCTTGAATGTTCTTCACGCGTAGAGAAGCTGACTCCTTTAGCGGCTCTTGCTGAACACGCTCTAAGAGCTGGTTCCACTCCAGCTCTCGCTGTTGTCGCGCCTCCTCCGCTTTCTTCATAAGTGAAGCTTTAGCTTCTTTTGTCATCCTTTCCGCCACTGCCTGTTTGCTCTTTCGCCGAGCTTTCTGAAGCTCTTTGGCGATCTTGGTTTTGACGGATTGATAATATTCTTGTACCACATCAGGAGGAGCACTAATGACCCAAGAGATCTTCTGGATCTGTGTACCACTGTTCTCGGAATCGAGTGGTGTCTTCCCACTGGCTATGTCATGGAAGCGTTCGAGGTACTGAGTCTGATGCCAGGTGAGGACATAATCAGAGTTCCATGAGACGCGACGACGCAAGGACCTTGATACATTAGCGCTGTGATGTACTCCATTAGTGGTCCTTGAGTATTCTTGGGCATCCACTGCAAAGTCCAAATTCAGGCAAACTTGCTGTAGATTCGACCAGTATGAAGTAGCAGAAGGCAGTGAAGCAATGGAGATGTCTTTCAAAAAAGGAGGATCAATCTCTGACTTCGCCCAGTGATGCAAAGGCGCAACGTCGTTAAACATCCAATATCCGGGGGCAATTAGGGGTGTGTGTACAGTCCAACCTTCACGCGAAGCTTCGTCAAATGACGTAGGATGAGTGCCCTTTGTTTGGCAAGTCACCAAGGGGGTGGTCGTAGTAGAGGGCTCCAAGGGGACCACAATTCCAAGTGTCCGAAGAACTTCCAAAGTATCCAGCAGCCTTGTACGCGCTCTCGACCGTCCAATTTGCAACGTCTTGACGAGATCCGGAGGCAGGTCCCGAATGACGGTGCTAAGTCCCCGTTCATTTGACATGAAGTCGGTCAATTCGCTCGAATGCGCTAAAGGTGGGACTAGTTTGCAGTAAAGTCCCAGCGGAAGGTCGTGCAAAAGAAACGAAAGATTGAAGATCTTCTTTTCGTGGGAGACAATCTGAGAGGACGGATGTCCCGAATTGAAGGCATCTAGAGCAATCATATGAAGTTCTCGAGCTCGTAGTGCTTTCGCAACGATAGTCCCGTAAGCCTGGCCCAACGTTGATCGTTCAGTGAGGAGCACGTCCCTAATAACAGCATCTTCGTAAGAAAATAGCTGCTCAGCTCGAGCAGCGTTCTTGCTCCAACGTTCGGCAGGATCAACTCCTGGCTTTTCCATCTGCAACAGCTGCAAGGGAAGAGCACTTTTGACTATTTTGCCTGATTTGGACCCATATTCAAGTGTCTCCTCTATTCTTCTGCCAAAAGGCGAAGGAACAGTGGGAGGCGCGGTTCTTCCCAAGTCGATCAGAAATGCATTCAATCTCTGGTCATCCACTGTAGGCAGATATACGATAACCGTCGAACGGCTACTCCCGAGATAAGATGGGACTGAGGTCGTGAGTTGTTTAATCTTCCCACGGCTCTCCAAGCTGTTGAAAGTAGCAGTGACGGTCCGCTTGTCTGTTTTTGTCCCAGGTGGCGAACTTGCCGGCTCACCCGCCTGAGCCAACATCTCCAGTAGCTGCAGATGAGCATCATACAACTCCTTTGTCTGTATGTTGACTATACCCCCTAGCATTTCTACGACACGAATAAGTTCATTCTCGCGACGCAGGTTGGATACATTGACTCTGGCTCTCGGTTGCGCCGGGACTTTAGTCGATGGGACATTCACGCGGCGAGAGCTAGGTGATTGCTCAGAGCTCGTAACCTCTTTCGCCAATCCGGACTGTTTAAATGATTAGGTCAGCTAAGTAAATGCGAGAAGCTGCGAGACCGCTGACTATTACAGAGTTTGGTTTCTGAGGCAGGCATGCTTCGGAGTCAGGTCGATCTTTTGGAGGAGATGATAAGGGCGCTTCGCTTGCTTGCTCCCTAGACCCAGCCAAAGCAGATATATGGTCCACGCTTAAAGTCATGCGTTCTTCAGCGCTATCGCTGACTGGTGCAGGGGTGCTCTGTGACATTTCAACTGTTTCAACTGCTTCAGCGAGTTCCGTGTCTGAATGAGAATCCACCTCCGGAGGACCTTCACCAGATGGCCCGACTGCATCTTCAACCTCAGCCTCAACAGCAGCAGTGGTGTCGATTTCAGAGGGAAGCTTTGCCAAAGAGTGTTGAGGCGGATCGAAATCCTGATTTGTTTGGTGATCAACTTCGACCCCATCAGCACCCGATTCCGCCTGTTCTTCGACAGGTTCCTCGACAACAGAGGAAGAAACGGTTCTGCGACGAGCGGACCGTCTTAGAACGGGCTGTATATTTTCAGCATCCTCTTTAACGTCTTTGGCTGCCACAGCCGCAAAGTGACCACGTTTCTTGGGAGGAATGTTACATTCCACCTCATTACCGGGGCTTGTTTTCGGTGGCCGACCGCGTTTCTTTGGTGGTGAATCAACGTCCTCAACCACTTTCTTGGTGCGACCGCGTTTCTTCGGGATGGATGGCTCTACATCACATGTGGTTAGTACATAAACATATATACGTGGAAGCTTAATCCACCTGTTGTAGAAGTGTCAGGATTGCCTGAATCTTTGACGCGTCTCTTCTTTTTTGGCCGTCTATTAGACTCTAGTGTATCACTGTCATGATCCTCCTCACTTTTCCGTTTGTTACTTTGCGGAGTTTTGGTGTAGCTGGCGGTGATATTTCCGCCGTCGTCATGAAGTTTCTTCCTCGGGCGACCTTGCTTGATAGTACCGTCAGGTAGAACAGGATTCTTTTGTGGCTTCTTTCTGGTCTTCCCGCTCTTCGAATCTTCTTCATCTTTGAAGGAGTCTTGGTATTCATGTAGTGCTTTCTCGTTCTGGTAAAATGCGTCCGAATTCACCGAGAGAAACCCGCCGGTGTTTTCAAGATCAACATCGCCATAGCCCGCGGTAGACTTATCCAGACCCTCCCTGTCAATTAGAGTCCTATAGGCAGATACAGTGAAGTATCTGTGCCGCCTTTCACGACCACTAGTCTCCATCAACGCTGCTATACCTAAGTCGCCCAGATGAGCAGGGGGAGGGTATTTATCGGCCCGTGTAAGCAATAGTTCAATAGTTCGCCTGTCAAATTGACACAGAGCAACAGCCAATTCCTGCATGCAATTGAGTGACGGCGTTCCAAACGATATGAATTTCTAACTCACGGTCAGTGTCATACCAGCCGTTCCAGCTTCTTCCAACAGATCGTTGATCTGTTTATGAATTGTCAGATTCATTTTGACTCCGCCTCCTAGAGCTGTATTTTAAGTTAGATGGGCAGAAAACGACAATAGTAGGGTTACTCACCTAGCTCGTCATCTTCGTCGTCATCTCCACCATCTCTCCTCGCCAAGGAATTACTGCCATTGGCGTCAACCAAGGTCGCATTCTCATCCACCAGACGTAGACAGAGGACAGTACAACCCTTTGAGGCTTTCTTCTTGGTACTTGGTACAATGACCTTTTCGATTACACCCTGCTGTACCAGCTCACGAATACGACTTTGAAAGAACCGACGGTCAGTCTTAGTTGGATTGGAGAACCCCTGAAGGACAGAGGTGAAGAAAAAATCAGCAGTCAGAGTAATCAGGCTCACGATAGTCACAAGCATGTTATGGGAGACATGCATGCTATTTGTGGACGCCTTCAGTAATTTGACCACTCGCGCACGAACCAGAGGCAAGCTGGATAAGTGACGGGAATCAATGGGAGTGAAGTTAAGAGACTCCACATCCTCCAGCTCCTCGTCATCAAGTAATTCGGTTGCCCGCTCGGAGTTCTTGAGCGCTTCTTCGGCGCGAAGCTCTTCTTCACGAATTTCATTCCAAGAAGAACTGCGTTCAAAGAAATACCGGTGAATGACAAAATGTGTTCCGACACCACCACGTCTCACTTTGACCCTACAAATGAAATAGCAAATCAGCTGAAGAGAACCATGGACGTCAGATTGAAAGAATTACACGAGATTGAGTTCAGTCAATTGTTTAACCAGATAAAAACAGGTTTTCTGGTCGTACTTTGACTGTTGACCAAGCTGAACGACCGTGACACCTTTTTCTCTCCCTCGGGTGATGATCTGAAGGGCGCTGTAGACCATAGGACTCAATTTCGGAAACTAGTAGCAGTTCATCAACGTCAACAAATGTCAAGATACAACCAGGAAGAAGGTACTGACTCGAATGTGAGTGCCGGTAATCGCTGAATAGATAGTATCGCGATCACTTGCAATTCTAAGCTTATCACCATACTCGTCTTGCAACTCGGGCAATGGCCTAGATTTTGCGTCGGAAACAAGCTCCAACGCAGGGGGTGCAATCATCGCATGTTCTTCTCCATTGGCATTGGCTTTTCGCCTTGCACTGGTCTGCGGAGCTATCCAGACCTCTGAGGTGATACCAGGCGGAGTAATCCCGACGCGAATCGAAGGTTGCTGAACTATCAGAGACCATATAAAGGCACAGAAGGCCTCGTCTACGGTCTGCTGCTGCGTCGACGACGAGTGAGAGTAGAAGTCGGTGATGAAATCGGTTAGGCGAGAGACATTGCAACCTAAACGTAGAAATGATTAGTGACCCTTGAAGAGTAGTTGCTAAAGCAAATATGTGATCTAAAAGAGGTGGGTATTGGCAGGGTTCGAACCCTCCTATACCCACTCCCTCGAGCACTACACCTATCACATGATTGGAAAACCCACCAAGATCGCCGTCGAAGGCGAGTTCTCGCAGACAATGGTGCAGTAGTTCATCCATCCGAGTCAAAGAGTCGACGCCGTCGAGAGCACTAGCCCTATCTGTGTAAAAGGGCGAGAATTCCACGCAGCCTCAAAAGAGTTGAATAAAAAGGATAAATTGCTTTTTTGTCTAAAGGACTGCACGGACGTCGACAGCGCAAGCTGCGTTAAAATCTTGAGGAAAAGCGATGAAGGTTGGTGAATCGATCCGGGTATGGGAGGGAGACTCGGAAGCGATCGATGACTGTGACTCTTGCCACTCCTCTTTTGTCACGCACTAACAAGCTTGGAGCCTCTTGGAGCGGTAAATCGTAAGTGAATAGTAAATGCAATAAGTAGGTAACGACGTCGAAGACGGTTTTGTGATATCTATGCTACGGAGGCGAGGTCTATGATACAACCCAAAATGAGAGCAATGAGAAGAACATGTCGAAAGTCATTAATGGTGGAAAGCTGTTACATATGTCCTTCTCTCATGCGGCTGCAACCTGCATCTGTTGCCGTTCCTCCCATAATCGTCGCAGGACGTCCGTAAACGCCATTTTACCCAACTGCGCATTTTGTTCGAACCTTTGAACCAGCCATTTCTCTAAACCGTCAGCCGCACTCCGCCATAACGCCATCCTTGCTTGAATCTCTGCTGTCTGAGAGAACGCTGTTGAGTGTGGAGAAGAAGGTGTGTATTGTATCTTTTCCAAACAGGTTGCGAATTGGGATAGCGAAAGGTTTTCGGAAGTTATAATCGCATTTTGCTTCTTCGGGTCAATGAAAGATATTTCCCGCACAAAAGCATCTTCTGAACCGCCGAATAACTGTCCAAGCGAGTGTTTGAACATGAACCATTAGAAAGCTGAAGCTACGAATAACTTCACTATCCATATCGGTGCTTTCTGTTTGCACCCTAACACCCGCTCTGTTCTAATTATCCCCGTCTGGGGGTCTACAGAACGATCCACAACGTCGATGCTAATGACATGCGAGCACTTGGGGTTCGGGTATTTGTGCCACATTCCGATAACAACATGAGACCAGGGATGGCTGCGAGGAAAGAGCTTCATCAGCATTAGAAATGACTCGTCAGATTTGAGACGTACTCGTAATTGAACAATTGGTTGATGAAATGCATGATAGAGAGTGAAATAAAAAGCCGAAAGGATTAGAGAATGAAATACAAGTAGAAATCTAAGAGCAAGATGCTCGTGTGATACGAAAGCTGTCCAAGTCTCTCTGGCTGTTCTTGCAGAGCGAAACTTTTATTTTCACACGACCGCGGCCGATTCCGGTGGAAACCGGGGATATTTCACGTGAGTTCAACCAACCAATCAGATCGAGAGCCATTTACGTATGACGTAGAGGAGCAGGAGTAAAGGAGCAGCCACGCCAATATCCAAGCTCGCAAGCGGCGACGTATGTGCGCATACAAGCTCAAGGAGTAGGCGAAGCTCGATTGGAGGAGACCATAACCGCCAACCGTCTTGTAACAGTTTGGTACACGGTGGACGATGATTTCTCAATTCAGGTCCTGGCTCGGCGTGGGGGCACGGGGGTGGGATGGGGATAGGGGGGGGGGGGCGAATTCGAAATGCGGTGAATTCGAAATGCGGGTATAAACAGATAAGGCTGTACCGCAAAAGGCACATACTGAAAAGCCTCCGACCAAGATAACTCTCTGGCTCATCGGTTCAGCATGCAACAACCCAAGCAGAAGAACAGGGTACAATAATAACATTCATTAGATCCTAAGCTACAACGCAGCAAAGAACGAGGATATCAACAAAATACAAAGATCGCAACATACTGTTGGCCGTTAAAATACATGCACCTTTTTTCCTGCCCTTTTTTTCGCCTCAATGAGAAAACATGCTCCGGGTGTATGCCGTCTTGTGGCATCTTTGTTGCACGAAACTTAGATTCTTAATGACGACGAATAATCTAATCAATGACTCCCAGATGGTCTTCCTTGATTGTGCCAATAGCAAACTGAAATCGCAATGAGATCGTGAAGAGTAAGAACAACCCATTTAACAGTGACATACGATTTCTGTTGCGTCTACACGCGTACCGACGATCTTGAGTCGAACGTTTGTGTTCTTCTCGATGATCTGTTCAGATTTTTCCAACAAGATATCAGGCGCCATAACGAAACGTTATTCAGGAAATTGTACCTGTTCTTCAGAAGCGAATGACGGTGGATTTGAGTTGGCGTCGAACTTCATATCAGGGTGGATCAACTGCAAAGCATGGGTTTTAGTGAAATTGAAGCAGCTACTGAGCATTTCTTGACCTGGTGAGACACGAAAACCTGTAACGGTCCAACGTCTGCGAAGAAGCCCATCTTTCAGAGCCGTTGTGAGAGACGTGCAAATTTCAGATGTGTACAAGCCCATCTTTGTGACATTATTAACAACACCATCAACTACTTCTCCCTTGAAAGGTTTGAATACGATTGCTCTGTATCTTGTTATGAACTCTGCCTGCCCGCTACCGCTAAGTACCATGCCCTTCCCAATGTCCAATATAGAGACCACAGCGATGATATATCCGAATGAACCAGAACATGTGCCTTCGACATCCGAGTACAATTTTGATTCCAGGAAGTTCAACATACGCGGCCCAAAATAGGACGGATGAAGGAGGATTGTATGTGTCAATTCTTTCTAAGTGAAGAAACACGATTCGTGGCGTAAGATCCTCCTTCCTGAAAAAGATAGCGACTTACGATGAAGAACATGGTGGTAACTGGTGGTGGCCCGGAGAAACGGGGACAAGACGAAATAAGCGCCAGCGGAAATTACTAGTGCAACACTTTTACAACTAGACGGTTGATTAGTGCATACTCATACTAATACATAAATTACAAGGGAATATTTATTGTATCTACATTAGGTGTATACACTATCAGCCAACCCTTTCAGCTGAGCAAGCCTCGCTTTCATCTTGGGCCTGAACCAGAAGAGTAAGTTTTTATTGGACTCGAAATCGACAAATTACAAACACGTACACCTCCATTAGTTTTGTTTCGAGTGCCTGCTTCTCCTGCTGTATCGCAAGCCGTTTCTCGGCATCCAACTTGGTACTGTCGCGAAGTGTAAGTGCTATTCGAACATCCACTGAATGATATGCTTACAAGACGTAGCCTCCTTGCCCATCGTAATGCAAAATCATCGCATGGTACTTCCAAAGTGATGGTCGATGTGAAACTGTCAGAAGCGTAATACCCAACTCCGTGGCATGCTCCATCATTCTGCCTTCCATGTCGGCAGGAACGAGCGAAGTGGCCTCATCGAGGATCGCATACTGTAGAGAATAATAAGTGGATATTAAAGGGTGCATTCATTCAACTCAAGACAACATACTTCGGATTGTGATAGAAGAGTCTCGCCCAGGCAATCTTCTGCTTATCGCCACCACTTAGAGTATCCCTCCATTCCCTCGTCACGTCCCAACCACCTTCCCGCTCGACAACGTTTTCCATCTGCACCACCGATAGAATTTTTAGAAGATCCGCATCAGTTATGCCCCCTAACGAACCAAAAGGTCAGACTGGGAATGCAAAGAATGAAAGACTACTGACGGGCAGCCATGTCATCTTTTCCATGCGGATAGGTGACTTGATCCCTCAGCGTGCCGAGAGACAAGTATGGCCTCTGTGGGATGAGAATAAATTCCGACGCAGAGGGTTTCCGTACAATACCTCCGTAGACAGGCCACAAACCGCCGAGGATCCGGAAGAGGGAAGATTTACCGCAGCCTAAAACTTAATGACTATGATTCTATAGGTTATCACATAAAATCCTACCGTTAGGGCCAACAATGAGGAGGTGTTGCTATTAAATAATTTTTAGGTTGGCGTTGCACAAAAACATATAGACATACATACACCTTGTTTAATGTGGAAGCTGAGGCTCTTGACCAAAATATCACCATTCGGCGTCACAATCGGGACGTTCTCGAATTGAATATCCTCGGATAGAATGACTTCTCCCCGGCCATTGAGGACTAAATGAACCACAATCACAGAAGTGAGCCTCGAGCCATCAATGAAAGATATTGGCTCAACTCTTGACGTTCTCCTCAGTACTAGCGCTGCTGACCAAAGCTTTCTCAAATTTGCCCTTCTTAACGTCTTGCATTGTCTCTAGCAGCAGAGAGACTCGGGCTGTATATCCCGCCAGTTCAGAGAGGTCCTTGTATGAGTACATCACTCGGCCAAATGCATCTAGTCAAAATCAGCCAGTGTTCATGAGGATGAGTACACAATTTACCAGACGATGAAAGGAGTAGTCGCCGATTTGTTACGAAACCTGAGGACGATTCAGCTTCTCAATGGTCTTGATAGTAAAGATAGTAAGAACCTTCCGTCCTACTGCCGAGGTCAGCATGCTCGGCACCAGGAATCTTGATGAATACGGGAATAGCACATAGAACTAGCTGAGAACACATTTAGTGCCAGAAATTTTGCAAAGAGATACCAATCACTCACTCCGAAACTTCCCCATAGCCACTTGACAATTCCTTCCTCAACACAGCCAAACCACCACCTTCGTCGAAGGACCTTCCGCTCGTGCAGGACAACGGTGACATATTCTCTTTCAATGAGCATCTTCTCGGTTGCCTCCCCTCCCATGAATGCGATCTCTTCGGCGAACTCGGACAAGCGAGAATGCGTGTGTCGTAACGACCCAGCAAGCTGGGCGGATAGCGCTGCATACGCACCAAAGGGAGGGGTTAGGCTACGTACTAAAGGGCCAGTGAGATGGAAAATCAAAAGGTGCGATAGAAACTAGAACTTACAAAGGGCTGCACTGCACTGAACCAATATAGTCAACCCCAAGAGCCCTTCAGCACCGACATTCTGCGAAAGTTGATAATTGTATAAGATGACATCAAGAACCGGTTTTGCCAGATTGGAGTACATGGATGCCAGATGGACGGAGAAACGTTGAATATCATGAGTGATCATCCTGTGGCCAGGTAAAATTGTCAGTTCTGACAATTCCTCTAAGTATTCTCAAATGCACCAACTGGTCTGCGTTCTTTATTCGATCATCAAGATTCGCTGTGATAGCGTTGGTTCAGTTGAGAATATGCTGAGGTGAACCGTGGACGTACAAAGTTTATAATACACTTTCCCCTCCGACCCCTCATCTCCATCACCCAGGTATTCTTTCATCACAGCTGCCGTCAAACGAGAGCGATAGGCGATAGCCAACTTGTTTTGGATGTAACTGAGCCAACTGTTTGTCCATGTAGCTGGTATCGCGACGAGAAGCCAGCGGAGAATGTTCATGAAGAATTGGAATGGTTCTGCTCGCACGAGAGAGGCGACGATTCTAAGAGAAACGAGAAAAAGTCAGCCACTGTCAATAGTGAACCAGTGCGCGCACATACTTTCCGTCAAGAGCCGCAACATATAAAGAGATCGCAGTTCTGAAAACGAGTAAGCTCGAGTGCATGAACAGCAACAGTGCTTCCTTGGATCGGATGCCAGGAATGACTATTCGCAGGATGCTCCTTAGTCTCTGGTAGAAAACGGCGTCGATAGCAACTCTAGGCGGCTTATCAGTCTGAGATTCAGCACCATCCGTGGATTTTCCTTTTCCCTTCCTCAGCGAATCGCCAGACGGTTTACTTGGTCTCGATGCAAGACCTTTATAAGTGGTGCCAAGCGCATATAATACAAAAGATATGTTGAGAAGACGTTGAACAAGCGGCCTATGAGCAACATAAGTCTTAGAGAGACGCTCAAAGGAATGTCGGAGTTCCTTATAGCGCAGCGTCGAAAGAGCAGGCATTGGCATTGGCAGAAAGGAGCAGCGGAATCCGGATATTTAAAACGCGATTTTCATGTGATTTATTACCCCGCATCGCCCGGCCCGGAGTCAGTTTACTGCAGAAACTACAGTCTACCTTCGTCTCTACGCTTCTTGATCCAGTGAACCACCTCTCCCCAGTCTTTCACTCGTTGTATTGGAGCCCCTGCAGGTATATGGTCTTCCAACTTCTCGTATTTCCAAAACTCTCTTCCTCCCTCAATAGCCAGTCGTGTATCAAATACCATGGTGTCTACCGCATCCTTCGACGACGAGATTCGCTTATTCCATTCGTAATGTCCGAATAGCAGCACTGGCGTGGGCGGTGCCGGATTAGAAGATGACATTGATGATGTAGCAACTTGTATTGCATTCTCGGACGAGTCGTCAATGAGAAGTTGAGCTTTCAGATCGGCACATACCTAAGTTAATTTCGTGAGAGTTGCAAGCATATAGAGGAAGGAGTCGTAGTTACCTGCGCCTTGCTCAGTTTCGTCGTCACTTCATGCCCTGTCTTGGACGCGTCCTTGAACTGACCTGTGCAAATGACACTATCAAAGAGCCCTGCAATGAACTAAGTCAAGTTTTGATCATTAAAACCGTATTATTCTTACCTGGGAACCACTTTTCAACCCACTTCCAGCTTTCTTCCTTCACATCTTGTGCCCTGGCGGTCACGATGATCAACCGATATCCCATATCCCGAAGGGCTTGCACCCCCTCTCGTGAGCCCGGTACCGGTGGCGCCTCGAAAATCTTTTGAGACGCGTAAAAATCGCGAACCTTATTGAAGGTCTCGGTCAAACCGCCCCAATACGGATTCTGCACAATGTAAGTACGCAGATCAGCACAGCTGTTTGGACCTCTGTTGGATGCTCGCCTTCCAATAGTAGTAATCTAAGTTTCACTGCTCAAGCTGAGTCGTATGTGATACCAAGGAAGGGCCACTTACAATAAAAGTCGGAAAGGCCAATATTAGTTCCGTATACACCATTATGCCCTATTAACAGATATTCCAGCTGTGGTCATTAATCGCATCTTTTCCACCCAAATAGAGACCGAGGTAGAAAAAGACGTACATTCAGCAACCATGAGGTTGGTCTGGCTCAGCACATCATCTAAATCTACAGCAATGACGGGTCCGGAAACTGTTGGAGGTGACATGGAACTCAAGATGTCTAGAGATCGAGCGAGGTGAGGATCCGAAACCTCATTTATGTCCAAAGAATCATCATTTTGACACTTGTCAGTCGGTTCGAGCTCATGAGTTGAGGCAGCGGCCGACATGTCAAAAGTGAAGTGAAAGATAAAGGTGACACGATGTGACTAAACCATAGTCGCGTGCGCACGGACCAGGTATGGCGACGCGCAGTACATCGGAAATCTTAAATACAACTACAACAACGACGCCAACCTCACAACCTAATGGCCAATCAATCGACATATCAAGACGCATTGTTTCCGCCGCTCTCTTTAACAGATGTTTTCTTCTGCTTTTTCTTGGCTCGAATCTTTGCAGCTCTTGAAATCTTCCTCATCAATGGAGGTTGGTACCTGTATGTAGAAAAACAGGTAATAAAACATTGGATATAACAAGGACAGAGGAAGGATAACTCACGTTGCGCCCGCCTTCTCTAGGTCTTGTATCTCTAAAGTACTCAAAGTTATCTTCATGTACGGACTCTGTTTTCGTTTTGGACTGTGCAACAAAGTTCAAATATATTAAAGGCGGAGATGATAATGAAGAAAGGCCGTACAAATTCTTCCCTTCCAACGCCATAGCTATAGCGGCGGATCTGCTCTGATCCGAGGCAGTTTCGGAGCCTGCATCTACCAGGCCGAGGTCTTCAAGACACCCAACTTCATTGTATTGATGTAAGCCGGCGAGGCGAGTGGATTTGTTCTTTTCAAGATTCTTCAGGAATTCTCTCTTGGTTATTTCAACAACGGAGATTAAACGCGGGATTGTGGTCAAGTGTGTTTGATTGGACGATTTGCCATGTTCTCTGGCTTCGGGACTCTCCTGCTCATCCTCGTTCGTGTTCTCAGAGTTGATCTGCTTTGTTTTCGGAGAAGCAGGAAGGGTATGAAATACTATTGGCCGATCTTCATATTTCTACGCAAGCGCTCTGCGTCAGGATGCTTGAAAAATGAACGCGTTCGAGGGGAGTACGGACCTCAAAAGATTCAAGAGCATTAGCAACCCAGCCTTTGATTTTACCACTTCTCGTGATGCGAATGAGTTGAGGGCCATTTGAGGACTCTGCTTGAGGAGCCTCTGCAGTCGAAGACATTAGAAAAGAAACAAAGGTATACTCATGAAAGCGGCTGCGTGTTCCAGTGTACAGGCGCGTCAACAATGCAAAATAGTATACAAATTATAGTTGAACTTGAATTCGAACTACTTTGTTCTCAGCGATGTCAAGCGCGTCAACCGTCCCACCTCTTTTACTTCCTGAAGCTTTAGGTTTCTCGCCGCACTTACTCATAGACGATATAATAAACAACGTGAACTTCAATGTCATAGAGGGCGTAAATGGCATGGAAACTTTCCTTCAGAACTGGGCAGACCGACGATCTGAAAAGGCTGGTGATTGGGACAGCATGCAAGAATCGGAACAAGGGTTGGTGGCCTTTCAAACCCTTTTGGAATATCATACAGATATCGCGTTCGATTTCTTTGAGGCCTGGGCTTTGAAGAACATCTTCTCTATACCGCCGAACCTACCTATCGTGCTGCCTCATCAACAGAACCTAGATCTGAATACGAAGCCGGAAAGGGTGCAAGAACTCATGGACGAAATAGCAGCCTTACGTGCCAAGCTAGACAATGTAGGTGTGGTGCAAAATGCAAAGTTCATTCGAACAATTCTAATTCCGCACTCTAGCAACGACGGCTTCAAAGACTTTATGTTCGCGCCCTACGTGTCTCCAAAAATCAGCGTCTTCGCGCCGAGAAACGTTTGGATCATCTGTCAATGCTTGACTCCCCCAGGATGGACCTGCTAGCGGAGCTGCCCTCGCAGTTGATAGCAATGCACGAAGCGGTCTCCAATCTGCCACCTTTAGACAATTCAACTATTGCTTCCATGACTGCGGAACCAGGAAAGCGGCAATGGGAAACGAGCAAAGTCGGGTATGTGAATTGGGCCGTTTCACAACTGCTTGCGAGGGCGAGGGCAGATGAGAATGCTCAAGGTAGCACTACTGTGGATGAAATTAGCAGACGTGCCGCGGAGGTGGGAAAACCCGAACAGTTGAGGCAGGCTTTTGAAATCACGAAAAACGTTAGAGAGGGTCTTCAGAATGTGCAGACTATGATGGAGACCCAGGAAACGGATGTCTGATTGATTTCGTACATTCGGTGTATCAATACCTCAGGTAGGAACATTGATCGTCAGTACGAATAACACTTATTAAATGTTTGTTCAAAGAGCTTCTCACTTTTTGAATCATTCGCCTGGAACTTGTTACTTATCATGGTGCATTGATTTAATGACTATGTAACATTGTGTATACTGTAGCGTATCTGTAAGTACTTATATTAGTAGAATGCATTTGTGCATATGATGAAGTACGGATTCGTTTGAGGAGAACATATAGTATGTCACCCGTTTCAATCATATGCCTGCTGTCGGGTAAGTACTTCTGATGAGACAACAGTGAATCAAACGGAGTCACAGAGAGCGATCCGCCGCTTTGAACTGGCAGCAGTTGGCATCGTCGACATCTTGTTTGCTTTTTTCTTTTCTAATTTTTCTTTCGGTCAAGTCGGTTGCCACTGTACTGGAAGTGACAATCAAAAAACTGTAGCATGAAAGTATCGTTCAAAGTTCAAATGATGATCTCAAAAAAGCTGTAAGAGTGATATTTGCCATCAATTAGGGACTGGAAGCAGTCATGGCAACTAAAGTAAACGAGCGGTCGAGTGGATTCACAGGCACGTGCATTTTGATGTGGGTCCTACCGATACGCTCGAGGCTCGTTTCTTTGGGTTCTACATCTAACCTTCATTCTCTCTTTCTTCATTCCTTTCTCTTTCTTAGCCTTTCCTCATCGGCCGGTCCGTTCTGCGACCTTTGCTGAACGCTCGAGAAGCCCAAGTTTTCTTACGAGTGTCGGACATCTGGTCGTTAATTCGCTGCTCTTCTGCCCCAGCGGCATTTTTCATTCTTTATTGTTAGTTCAAGGTAGCAGCATATATTCGCCACCTCATGATCTGTACTGACTGGCGTAGTTTTCTGAATATGCGCGTCAAAGATGTTTGGAGTTACTTTCCCCTGCCTGCCAAGGTGAAATTGGTGGTAAGTACGACTTGAAATCAGTGAGGGTGCAGGAGAATCGTTAATTCAAGATATTTGGTTTCGTCATCCAGTGGGCACGGTTGACCTTCTCAAAAGTGACGACTGCCTATATCCTCTTCTCACTTGTTCATTGTTTTATTCAACTTGGCTTGCAAATCCGAGCCTTCACAATCAATGCCAACGCTGCGAGCTTTCTCTTCGCACTCTCGGTGGAAGCGGGTGCATTCAATAACAGTGTCCCGTGCTTGAAGGACCCAGATCACCTCGTACTCTGTCCTGATGTGCCTACCGCCTATCATGATGACCTTAGAGCATGCCAGGTTGTGTGGAATGGCACTGCAGTACAGAATACCTTCAATGCTTCTACGCAACAGCAAGATTGGGCAGGTGTATCGTCAAGCTCATCCACCTCTGCCTCCGTGTCTTCCGTCCTTGCCTCAAAGTTGACCGTACCTGCCTCTGCCACGACAACTGCTACAGTAGCAACAACTATCGTCACTACCGTAGTCGAAGTTCCAACTACTGTAATTGCTAGTGGCGCATCTACTACCAAAATCTCAAGCAACGACGAGGACGAAGACGATGAGGACGATGAGGATGATGAGGATGATGCAGACGATCACACCTCCAAAGCGGCGAACGTAAATCTCATCGATGTCGATGATCACCATCATGTAGTTGTCCATCTCTCGCCTCTCCTGTAGATAACTCATGATCGACCTTTTCATGACAAGCGGCAAAACACTAAACTGACCATCGTCCCCTTTACCGAAAGTGGACAACCGAAAGTCAATATTTCTCTCGCTGACCAGCTTGATTCTGCGTCCACGCTAAGTCCTAGTTGTGCATGGTCGCTGAACTGGCCAGTGTCCATGTAAGTCTCGGTTCCTCTCATATGTGCTACTCTTTTGACACAGAATACATTCTTGATGATACCAAGCGCGAGGACGTCGTATTTATTTCTTTTCAAATTTGGGTGCGTACTCTCCTCTTTTTTCCGGGCATTGCTCATACAGGCTTCCATAGGTTCTCGGCATGTCTTTCGTCGCTCTTCTGAACGAATCAATCCCGCACGTCGTTGCCTCCCTCCTGACGCATATTGGGGCCACTGCGTGGGCTGGATTTCAGGTATCCAGTACTGCCAGCTTCCACACTGATTTCAATCGAGTCATCACAAACGGTGCATGCCATGGTGTCACTGGACTTCTGGGAGATTACTGGATGACTCGGCAAAAGGCCGAATACGCCAGTCTTGCGTTGAATGTGGTAGCGTTGTTCGTATCGGCTTTCCTGAGTTGGAAGCTTTTCAAAGTGAGTGTGAAAGAATTCTCTGTAAATTATGAACAAGGAAGATTGAAATGATTTCTTCCACTAGCAATTTGGCTGGCAAACCTTCAAACGCGTCGGTGCTTCGCTTAAGATCAACCGAATCTACAAGTTGGTGCTTGTGCTTTCCATCGTTTTACAGCTGTCCCTGTTCTTCATGGGTGCAACCGTGGCGCTGTGGATAGACAGTCTTTTCAATGGCGTAGCCGCACAACATGGTGATTTCATCGCGCTATATCGAGGGACGTCATTTGCTACCATAATCGTGAATAGGCTGTTCTCGTGTATATCTAAGTCGAAATTTGATTGATGTCGGTCTCTAGCTTCTTATCCCGTGGTTTACAACTGGATATCTGGGCGTCCGAAAGGAACTGCGACTGCCGATGTTCGTCTTCCTGTTCCTTTCACTCCTCTACCTTGCGGCATGGAGCACTATGTTTTTGTCAAACACCTTCCGTTGGAATTTCATTACGTCCTGTATACGATTAAGTCTTTGAATTTGGTCTAATGGCAGTCTCCAGTTACATGGCGCTTTTTTGGTGTCATGGCCTCCGCGTCCGTGTTCTTGACCATTGTTGCGTTCATTTTGGGCGTCGTATGTCGCTACAACTTTGGAAAAGGACTGCCCCGGTATCGTGAGCCCTGATCAATTTCTCTATCGAATTGCTGCTAAGTTGTGCCTAGTAAATGCTCATGAACCGCTCCCTGGTGATGACTTTGCACCCGTATACTCATCAGATCTGGAGAAAGTGGACTTCCCCTCCAAGCAAGAACCCATACCAACATTCTCGGCCGCGTTTGGAAAGGGATCTGAAGTACCAGTTCCAAGTCAAATGTTCCCTGCTCGGATGGGTCCTAGATTCTTCAGGTCGGCAGAGCCTTTCGAGTCTCGAAGTGTGTCCCCCATCACACAGCCTTCCGCGGCTATGACCCGTTCCTCTGTTCTATCAGACGATTCATACAAAGACAGCGGGGGAATGGTGGTGCGTTCTAATAGTCACACGAGTGAGAGGAGCTATGGCAGCGTTTCCAGCTATTACGCCTATCCAAGTGAAGCAGGTCAGCATACCAGATCCGAGAGCTCAAGCTCACATGGAACGATGCAGGGGAAACGCTGGGTAATAGAATGAGGGAACTTCTGTGAAGTTTTTGCTGGAGCTGTGCTCATTTTACCTTTGACTTTTCTTTCTTTTCTAATCCTGTATCAAATCTCCCAATGGAATGTATTTCTGGAGATATCGTCCCAAGTACCCATACCAATTATAAGCGTAGACTAGCAACAAAATAAGAAACAGCTATAGATTGTACAGTGAAACATAACTAGGCTACAAACAGTTGTCGAAACAGCGATGCATTCATGACTACGAAAGATGAGGATGGCAGGATAAGCAGATTGTAAAAGGTCCGTATTATATTCATGATGATTCTGTAGACGACTCGTCAGGAGTCGTGGCCAGATCCGAAGATGGAGAGGCTCGTGCGATTTCTTCAGTCTCTTTCTCCTGTATGATAGCGGCTTGCCGTGCAACGGTTGCATTTCCGAAAGCCTCCTCTGATGGAAGTTCAGCTGGTGGATTGTTAGCAATCTCCTCTTCTTCGTAACTCGCCAATGCTTCTTGGAATTCTAGCATCCATGGATGATTCAAGAGTTCATTCGCACTTGGCCGGCGCATTGGATCTATGGTGAGGCATTGCTTGATGAAGGCGATACCCAGATCACTAAGTTGATCGGGCTCCGGCAGCGGAGGATGTTGAGTTGCCACACCGATATGGAACATGATTGCCCTAGCAAGAGTCATGAGTAAAGATCTAAGTGAAAGGTTGAATGACCATACCATTCGTTATCCAAGTTACTCCATGGTTTTTTGCCTGTCGCACACTCAAGGACAACGCATCCTAGTGACCATATATCCATCGCACCGTGTCGACCCCGCTTATCGTTCTTGATGATTTCAGGTGACATATACATAGGAGTGCCGGTCAGACTATTGCTCATTCCAGGTTTACCGCCAGCCCCAAGGCTGGGTGTAGCGGAGCCCCCGTGGTGAACATCAGGACCCCGGCGAGAACGCGCTATGGTACGCTGATTCTTTGCAAGTATTTTCGCGGCTCCAAAGTCGACAAATTTTATGACACCCATATGATCAAGAAGAATGTCTAGAATAGGAATCAGGAATCATGTAAACGCTAAACTTTTACATGACTTACTGTCGGGCTTGATATCGCGATGTACGATGCCTCTGGAATGCAAATAGGCAAGTCCTTCTAGCATTTGCATAGTGTACACCTGAATGATCCTCTCGTCCTCGATTCTACCGTGTGCTAGCGAAGCCGCGAGACTTCCTCCTTGGCAATACTCTTCAAAGATATACACTTTATCCCGGTGTACTTCGATGCCATAATACTCGACCACATTAGGGTGGTGTAGCATTTCCATCACACTGAGTTCATCCTTAATCTGAGAATACAGATTGGGTAGGCCAGACAACTCCTGAAACCTGAGTTCTTTGACAGCCATTAATCCGCCGGTGTCTAGATTGACAGCTAGGTAGACGGAACCAAATGCACCAGCACCAATGAACCTTCCTTGTTGCCAACGAATAGAGATGTTCGAAGTCGAGGAAGCCAAAAATACGAGAGAACGATCTTCTGGTGTTTCCGTGTCCAAGACACGTCCAAGAATACGAAATTCTGTGCCGACTGCGGCTCGTTGGCCTTCTACTTCCTGAAGTGCTTGAGAGACCTTGGTCCAGAAAGCCCGAGCGCCGCTATCTGGTAGAGAGAAGCCGTCATCAGGTGTAATCTCGTCTTCTCTGTTGAGAAGTGCATCTGTGCCAGGAAGTCTCTGCTGTAGCTCCAGTCGCTCTTTCTCGCGAAGAGCCAACGAGGATCTAGCTCCAAGAATGTCGAAGTGGCCCATGAGTAGCGTGATGCAATTCCCAACTTTCTGCCGAAGCATTTGGAACTGTTCATCTGGGAGATGGAGTATGTTGCGCTTCGTCCGCTGAAATGCGAACTCCAGTGCATTGACGGCCCACTTAAAAGTTTTCCTATCGCTCGGCGGGCAATCATCACATATGAAAGATACCCAGGAAATTGCTAATTTGATCAAGAGTCGGTTGAAGCGAAGCACAGCGGAGCGATCCATAAACTTCTGGGCGTGTTGACCGTGCTCAGATGCAAAAAGATACCAGTTCTCCATGAGCTCTTGACACCCAGTCGACATGCGCATTGAGCTACGGACGTGGTGGACAGAGTCAACAATTGACTCTGCCAATCGCATAGTGGCTCGAGCAATTTTGCGCAGTTCCCGGTTTACGACCGGAAGGTGGGCCTGTTGATCAGTGAGACAATCAAGAGGATAAACTTCTCCTTGCTCGTCTAGAGGTAGAAATGTTTCCATGAAGAGTTGCTTAGCTAAGGCTAGCCTGTGCCGAGGACCATCTGCGATGAGTCGCACGCGATCATCCTTGCTCTCCAATTCGACTTTCGGCAACTCAAGAACCACGACACGACCTCGCCAAAGGAACTGGTGTCGAGGAGAGAGAACCAGAAGATACTGGGAATTGTCATAGTCCAGATCTTGCTCAGCGTCGTATGTACCATCATCGTCTATGATGTCGTCGACATGAAACGCTTCAGTCAAGAGACGTTGAATAGCGCCCGGGCGATCGAAGAGAAGGTTCGAAGCCACGATATAAACTCCTTCCTCCTCATAGCAACGGGTGTATACGAGGAAATGTCCGGTGGCAACTAAGCACTCAATGAAGTGATCCAGTTGTACAGGCTCAAGACCCTCGAGACTGTACTCTGCAGAGTTGCTGAATCGATGTGTAAGAACTCTAGTAAGATTATCGGTCAGAGAGACGAACGAAACATGGGTGCTCAGCTCCTACCTCGCAAAACGTTGCAACTTGCGGTAACGTAGCCGTACACTATCCAGGATTTTTCCATACCAGCTGACCTTTTGCTCGTCAGTCATCTTTCTGAAGACAGTGGGGTTTCCCGCCATATGTTCCTCGAAGGCAGACTTGGCACTGGAAATATCTTTAGTTCCATTGATAGCTCGCTTCTTGGAACTATCCTCAGCAGAAGGAACGCGAACTTGAGTGTCAAAATAGTTGATGACCCGGACCATGAGCCGGTTTGTGAGGGAGCTGCACGATTTCAGCTGTGATAGGCATAGGTATACAGAAATACTCACCATATTTGTTCCGCAACCAGCCGAGACCCGCCAGACACAGTCATGCTGACTTCGTTCATGGTCGCCCATTGAGCTTCTAAAACATCTGTCTCCTTGAAATAGATGCCTTTCGCCCCGCCTTTCAGTTTCCAATGAATAAGTTTGAAGAACATCCTCATAGAGTCCAATATACTGTCGTCGTAGTCCTCGCTTATACATTGTGGAAGATTCCAATTTCCGCCTGGATCTGGAGCCAGAAAGGCTTCGTATTGTCGTTTGAGCGTGCAGGCAAGTCCAATACTGATCTTGAGGTCGTCCACCATTTGATCAATAATCAGCATATCCGGCTCCTTTATCTTCTGAACGTAGGCAAGTCGAAGATGTAAACAAGCCTGAGCGAGCTTTGTCGGAAAGGATATTAATGGAACAAGCTCGTTCTCGAAGGTGGGTAGATTCATTTCCTCGAAAAGGCCAGCAAGATTCACTTGTGCATCACGAGCAGCGGCTACGGAAGCATGAGTTGTCACCAAAGACCCTTTCTCAAACATTCGCTGCATTGACTCCTCCTTCAGCATTCTTTCCACAAAACTCGACCCATCAGCAACTTCGGGCTGTCCGTGAATGTTGTAGCGGTTACTGGCGTTTATTGGGACTTCCCCGGAGGTATTAGGCTGAGTGACATCGAGAGTTTCGCTTCCGGTCCACCTTCTCAAGACGGCGGCTTGATGCCTCAGAGTGGTCAAGACAGTCGACCATGTGTTTAATGTATCGCATCGAGCGGTGAAAGCGGACTCAGTGGCAGCAGGTTTGTCGAGATAGAAGGCTTTGAGATTAGGATATAATGAGTGAGCTATGTCCAGGCGGCGCAACACAGCCTGAACATGCTGAAGAGCTTCGCATGCGCCTCCATCGTCGAGGCGAAAATTCGTGATTTCCTTTATGACCGCGTCAACCAGGTGCAATCTTCGCTCTTCCAGAGCCTTCCGCTCCTCCTGCACTGAACGCCCGTGAAACTTGGCGCGTATACCAAGCCAGATGTTCAAGTGAAGACTATTCTGCTCGTCAGCAGACGACTCCAAGGCAACTGCAATGCGGGTCTTTTCAGATCGTAGCACGTCACCACCTAGGACTGATGCAAAATATATTTGCCAATTGAGACGTTCTTTCTCCTTCTCCGAGGCAGGTTCTATTGGCTCAGACTCGAGCAGTAAAGATATTCGTTCCAAGCCATCTGCTCCTGGCACTCGAGAAAGGTCATCTTCATCACTGTCTCCTGCATCGACCAACTGCCCAAGACCCCTGTGAAAGTAGTGACTATCGGGGTCGTTCCGAGGATCGTCTGAGTCTCCAGGACCAGTCGATCTATATCTCTTCACAAACTGGGAGTAGACATCAGATGAAGCATGTTGCAACGGCGGCATTCTCGACGGGAGAGGACTGTTAGGATATCGCTTCGACGACCTTGATCGAAAGCGTCCGGAGCTGGACATACTAGTCATTGAAGCAGTACCATAAGAACGAGGTTGTGAAAGAGATACACCCCATTCCGAGCCATCCTCTTCGCCAACATCATGCTCCGGATGAGGATACAGCGTTGGTGTATGCCTTGTCATGGTAGTCCAATCCGAAGTCGAAGTATGTAGTATTGATGGTTCAGCCTTCCACGTGCGTGACACGATCTTATCTCTCCACTTCCATTCGCTCAGACAGCAAATACAAGGACATTAAATAACCATGGGTGTTGTAGAGAAGGTATTTATGTGTTGACTGTTTGGGATACTGGACTTAGGGCGTGCTATCCTGGCAGATCAAGGAAATCGAGGGTGAGTTGGTATGTTGATCCAACCAGCGTTTACTTCTAAAATCGGATCTCGCTAGAGGAAATGGCTCGAAGTGCGTGAAACATTCTCGTAACACGTCATGAAATTGAAGGCCTTGTTCAGCGCAGAAGAACAAGGTGAAATACGCCGATATCATACTTCATACATCTACCGCAGAGTGACCGAAGAACCTCAAATAGGCGACCGAATATCATCTCGGGCTGCTCAAAGCCAAGTTGGCGCGTTATCGACAGCAGCTCCTGGAACCGACCACCAAGTCAGGTCCAGCCGGAACAGGATTTGATGTACAAAAATCGGGAGATGCAAGAGTAGCGTTGATTGGATTTCCGTCTGTTGGCAAAGTGTGTTTCTTGCTGCTGATAAGAGACGTGCAGGTTGAAGAGTTCGCAGTCCACTTTTCTTAGCAAAGTAACACACACGCAGTCCGAAACTGCAGCATATGAATTCACTACATTGACAGTATGTTAATTATATTGCCGAACTGGGAGCAGACTTTGACATTCTATACTAGGCAATTCCTGGAGTGATTGAATACAAGGGTGCCCGAATACAGCTTCTTGATTTGCCAGGAATTGTCGAGGGGGCTAGCCAGGGTGTGCATTGCTATCGTCTGCTGAAGATGAATTATTTATTCTCCTTTCAGGCCGAGGTCGAGGCCGCCAAGTCGTGTCTAGTGTGTCGAGTCCATCATCCTTTACAGATGTCACTCTAAAGCTTTGACTAGCTGCGAAAACAGCGGATGTGATATTGATCATGCTGGACGCTACAAAGTCCGAGGAACAGAGGAGATTATTGGAGATTGAATTAGACGCTGTTGGGATTCGGTTGAACAAGAGCAAACCAGACGTGGTATTCAAGAAAAAGACCACGGGAGGTGTGAGTAGTAAAACACTTGAAGTCGTCTTATCTTACAAGCTTTTTGTAGATCACGGTGAGATACTTTTAAACTCGAGTTGAGCTCACGGCCGATGAACCCTCACCCAAAATCAGTTCAATACGACCGTCAAACTGACAAAGACCGATGAAAAGACGATCCGAACGATCCTGGCCGGGTGTGAGTTCTATTCTTGATTTCAACCTATGTGAACTCTGTACTCCTTATCTGCTCGGTTCCTAGACAAGCTGCACAACTGTGATGTTATGATTCGCGAAGATGTCAACATTTACATTGTCGTGGCAATATCATTGCTGACTTCACCTTTATAGATCACAACAGACGAGTTCATAGACGTCTTGATTGGTACGTTCTTATTGATATGACTGACCTTCGCTGAAGTTCTTCTGCTCCAGGCAACCGAAAATATATTCCTTGCCTTTGTAAGTAAACTCATCTTAAGGTAAACACAAAGCTGAATTTATTCTCAAGATGTATACAATAAGATTGATTCCATTAGTCTGGAGCAAGTAGATAAACTAGCTCGAACACCGCATACAGTCGTTATAAGCTGCGAAATGGATTTGAATTAAGTTCCAGCGCCTTTGTTGCCGTTGATATATGTTCAATATCTCCACTCCTATCCTATAAGTTTGGACTATCTCGTCGACCGTATTTGGGACGAATTAAGCATGGTCAAAATTTACACCAAGAAACGCGGCGCTCATCCGGATTTGACAGACCCAGTCTGCCTGCGGAAAGGGTCAACTATCGAGGTCAGCTGTCCTTCGCGTTGTACGAACTATAGTTGACTAGCCTCCGTTAAAGACGGTTTGCAATCACATCCACAGATCTCTTGCACCCAACTTCCGCTATGCGCTTGTTTGGTGAGTACTGGTCACCTATCTATACAGTCGCTGTTCTCAATTCTCCTTCAGGGTTAGTTCTGCACCATTCTAATCCTCCTTTTCTGCCTTTGATATTGTCTTTTGGAAGGGAAAATCTAGCAAATTTTCCCCACATGCGCAGAAAGTCAGTCTCATGCATGCTGTACAAGATGAAGATGTTGTCTCAAGTACGTGGACTTCCTCTGATTTTCTTTCGCACTTTCTCATCGCGAGGAAGTCTTCACAAAATGATCCAAGCCCGAGTGGCATTTTGCACATCTCTTCCTTCTGCACCGGTCCCTGCAACGAGTTGAGCGGATCCGAGATAGAGTTCGAGCAATCTATCAGCTAAACGTCTTATCGTTACTCCTGCCCCTACTTCTATGTAGTAACATTATGTACCAATTTTTTGTCAATGAGCCTAGACTAAGCACGTACAAATCTACCGTGAGAGAAATGAAGGGTATCCAAAATAAACTACTGAACAGCGTTAACGTTCGTTCAAACGTTCAACGTTGAAAGTTGGATTTGCCCCTCCTCGGTTACCGGCTGTCGAGTCTTGCATTATCCTCATCTATTCATCCGTGAAAAGAGCGGACTTCAGCCATTGATCGACAACCTGGTTTAGCCCTAGAGCGGTAAGTATTGTCTCGCTTCTTTGGCCCAAGTACCGGGAATTGTTTGAAGTAAGATCCCGAATTGAACAGACGAGTTCCGAAGGCTGATGATAGGTCTAGAAATAACTCATGATTTCCATCGGTTCTTCACTATTATCTTGGAAAGTTAGGCAAGCTAAAATATAAAGTCGGACTCAGCATCTCCCACTGACACAATTCGCTTTCCCGAAGATCGCCATGACTCAATCACAAAATATCGAAAACGCAGGCTCGATTGAACTCATATTTTTGGGAACGGGCACTTCATCGAGTCTACCCCATGTCGACTGTCTTACTCAACCCCCAGATGGCCGGCGCTGTAAAACCTGTCTGTCTACGCTGACTCCCGAAGGAAAGAAGAACATTAGACGAAATACCTCTGCAGTTGTACGGGTGAACGGTAAAGATGGGCGCAAAGCGTGAGTGGTAGTCATGGAGCAGACGTGATTTTCCTTTACGATAATTTGTTTTTCTTCATTATGTTCAGGACGATTGTAATTGATGCAGGCAAGAACTTCCAGGCAGCTGCTGTTGAATGGTTCCCAAAATACGGCCTCAGACAGATTGATGCGCTGCTCATCACTCATGCCCATGCCGACGGTGAGTCACGAAGAAAATGGGACTTGAGTTCTCTCATAACGTCATTATACAGCTATGAACGGACTGGATGACTTGAGGGGTAGGTCAGACTTCACTCTTGTTAATACGCGACATGTTTCGAATCTTTGACCCTAGGGTGGACATTGGGAAATCATATACAATCACATATAGATGTCTATGTGTCTGACGCGACTTTTCGCGAGGTTCAACGGTCTTTCCCATATCTTGTTTCCAAAGAATTCGCGTCCGGTGGGGGAGATGTAAGCATAATTCCACGTCCACTCGATCCGGAGGACTCAATGCTCTCAGGTTCCTGAATTCGTATGGCACATTCTCAAGGATAAGGAAGCAATTGAGATTACAAACACCGGAATACAAGTCACTCCCTTCTCAGGTAAGACTCACACTATCTGTTGCTTCTGCGCTTAAGCAAATGCCATCCTCTGTGTGCAGTTCATCATGGCCGCGTCTTCTCTACAGCGCCTCTTCCAGGATATATTCCGACCCCGCAGAGCACCGGTGCTACAACAACTCCATCTGAATCATCTGTGGATGTTTCTCTGGAGAAACTTACGCTTTCCCTCCCCGAGTCTGCCAAAAAGAAAGAGGTTATACAGCCATATCTGTGCTTTGGTTTCAAGATCGGACATGAAATCATTTACCTGTCTGATGTGTCCCACGTACCCGAGGATGCGTGGACAATCATTCAAGATCGTCCAGGGAATGATCCACTGCCTATTTGCGTGCTCGATTGTTTGCATTTACGCAGGCATACTTCCCATCTCGGGCTTGAACAATCTATTGCTCTTTCCCGAAAGATTGGAGCACAACGAACATACTTCACGGGCTTCTCTCATGAAGTTAGCCATGATGAATATGTCACTATTACTGAGGTAGTGGGCGGTGCTGCGGTGAAGGATGAAGCAAGCTTGACCAAGGCTGAGAAGCGGGGTCTTGAGATGGTTGGAGAGGGTAACGCACTTTGGGTTCGACCCGCTCATGATGGACTGAGAGTGTTTCTTGAGAAGGGTACGGTCTGGGATGAAACGTACTAACATATATACGCGCTTATCTATACGCGCTTATCTATAAGCTATAAGAACTGTAGCCACAAACCATTCAGGATCAAAGACTAGGCCATGAGCTTGAGGTCTTGGACTGCTGAAATCTAGGTGCTTTCAGCCATCGAGGCTGTAATTTTTATTAATATACAATTTCATTGATCGCTAAGCTGTAAGCTTACGTAGCAGTGCTCCTATTAGCAGAGGAGCATGTGTCAGCGACGCGTACGAAAAAGTAAACAAGTACAAAACATATCGTAAGGGAGCCTAGTACTTGTTTCAGACTTGACGAGACCGCTCACTGGCCACCAATCTGTCTTTATATCTTACTTCTCTTCGTTCTCTGTCCACCTTCTCACTTCTCAATAGTAATCATCTCACATCCTCTTCAATTCTGGCCGCTTGAGCCTGCGACTGAACGTACCGGGATCGTTGTGTTTTAATGAAGTTCTACACTCAATCCTTCCTTTACGAGTACGGTGTCTAGCTCTCGTAGCCTTTGGTGCGCATACTGACCAGATCACCGCAGCGATCCCTGGTCCATTGTATCTCTTGCGTATTTTCTACGGTACCCGAATCCATATGCTTCGCATATCATATCCTGCGATGTCGTATCTCGTACCCAAACACTTTCTGGTACGCTCGTGACTACGAGGCTCATTCTGAAGCGGGGATCGTTACCACGATGGGCCCCAAAGGGAATCATATCAAGAACAGAGTCATGGGTTTTGGAGGAGAGCGAAGTGGATCCCGTAGGGAAGACTGTTCGTTGCACAACCAAGAATTTGGAGTTTACCAAAGTGCTGAAGATGGAAGAGTCAGTCTTCTTCCGACAGACACCAGAAGGGTATGTTCACACGTTAGCGTATCTCACATTAGTACTGATACCTCTGCTCTATCAGGAAAACTTTGCAGACTACGGAGGCCAGAGTTCTGTCTGGCTTTGGCTGGGGACTAACGAAGAGGATTGAAAGTCATGGGTTGAACAGATTTAAGGCCCATGTGCAACGCGTACGTTCTTGATATTCCTTCGTGGGCATTGCACTGCACTGACCTCTTATGCAGTCTCGCGAAGGCGTATCTTTAATTCTCAATCTCATCCGTGAATCCCGCCTTCAGCCTATGACACTCGGAGCAGCATCGGCAGCATTTACCAGTTCCACGCAAATGCCTTCGGTGCACGGCGAAGATAAAAATGCCTCGAGGGCACAAAATAGTCCATGGGCCAAATTCAAATCATGGCTTTCTCCCCCACAGTACTGACTTGAAACCTGTTTTTCTCTTACCATACCTGTACTTGTATATTGCCTTATGGTTCTTTGCTCACTCGTTCCATAGTACCTCCGTTTGTGTCATATGTATCAGTAGTTTCTGTTGCAAACATTCACGCTCCGCTCCTTCCGTGACGTTGGGTCGCGAGTGCATGAGAACCAACGCATACCGGCTCCGAAGCTTTGGATGACCACCGACGTGTACCGCGCGAAGAGCACAGTTACATTACCGGGACAGAACTTTATGTTTTTGTTTCGTTGAGCGTGTTTTATATATCATATATGAAACTTCAGGCTGGGCCTCATCCAACTCGGTCAGCTTCCCATGTATTTTCCAACTTCGACAGCGAGGCGACTATCTACTGTTCCCGCTCTTCCTAATATACCACCAGAGGCGGTCCTTGGAGTCTGTCCGAGTCCAAGAAAGTCTCTTTTCTGCACGCTGACAAGAAATGGCTTGTCAGTTTGGCGTATTCGAGTGCGTCGAGCGTGGCCTAAATCCTGAGTTGCTGGCTGACCGACAAATTGCATCTTTAGCCCTCGGCCGTGTTAGCTTTCTTGTCGCGAACTCCAACCTCCATAATCGACCATGGTGAGAATCAAGAGGCCCAGTGGTCTCCAGACGGTACTCGCATCGTGATCCAAGTACGTGGTTGACATATATCGATGCCCAGTCTCCCGAGTAACCTAGACGGTAGACCTCAGAATCATACCTTGTGCTGGTATCGGTCATACATCAACCGGATGAGTCGACGTATCAGGCGTCTCCACTGCCAGCAGCTACTCGCAGAAACTTCCTAGCTGGTCCTGGTGAAGGTTATCCGCTGAATAGCCTCTATTTACACTTCGAGGGCGTCATTCGCGTTGAAGGCACGCTTATAAGGTGACGTTGGTTGTAGATGTGTCTAACAATGCTCATGGAAATGATCTAGCCTATCTCTACGCAAACACCATGTTTTCTTCTCAACCAAGGATCCGCCAGCGATACAGCGAATTCCCTGGCCCTCTGAAGAGCCGGAGGAGGAAACAAATGGCAGGAGGAAGAAAAAAATCGACGGTTATGACAACTGGGTAATTAACGACCATGACTTTCAATGGTTGATTGAGCCAGAAGGTGCGCTTGTGCCATATTTAAGAAGCGGCGCATTTTAACGAATCTAGTTTCAATATCCAAGATAATTTATTCGCGGATATCTGGATTGGAGACTTGGATAACTTCGGACGGCAGAGTCTACTTTGTTCATCTGAGCGAAAATGAAGAACATTCGGACCAATTCAATTCATCCGACGTCAACTTGCCTGATGAGAAATACAGAACACAAGTACGTTCATCTAGGTTCGCTCTTCAATGATTCCTCAGGCGCAAGTATTCCCCACTAGATACCCGTTTCAGGCCGAGACCAGTCCTTCAACCACGATTCGGCGGAATCCCAGCAGGATCCTTTCCCAATTCACACCTGGCTAGGAACATGTGTACATGACTTCGAGACACCACGCTGGGTTCAGAAACAGAGGCGCATTGATCCCGACGAGCCGTTACATGAACGAGACAGAAAAGTGTACGTTGAGCCAAAGCGTGCTGTTTACGCAGCTATCAATACCAAATTTTCGCTGGTTGCTATTGGAATGCTTGGGTATGTTCACAAATAAATCTGCGTGACAGGTGACTGAGCTATGTCTAGTGGAGGATTGCACTTTACGAATTTCCCCTCGCAAGAAGGCATTCTTCCTCCATCGCAGAACATTGACATACCGAACCCTTCCAATAAGCATACAGGCTGTATTTGTTCTATGGAATGGAGTTCAGATGGATATGCACTCGCTGTAGGGTGGCAATATGGCTGGGCGATATTCAGCGTTGGAGGCAGGTGCTTAGTCTCTAGATTTGGGGTCGATGATATGGTCGATGAGGAGAGGTGAGGAACGACGACGTTCTAGAACTATTCTCTGAGAGACGCTTTCTCTAGATTTCAAGACAAGTTTATGCACGGAGTATCTAGGCTAGTGAGTATTAATTGATTCACAGCGTACATTGCATTGATGACTCCGTAGTTCTGGGCTCCAGGAAACTTTGAATTAGTGGTTCTAGCTCAGCCTTCATTAGACCGTGAGTAATTCATCCTGATCTCTTCTGTAGAAACTAACGAACGTACTTCCAGCTGCTGATGGACAGCTGTTCGTCATTCCATTTGCCAAGAGCGCAACTACTGGCCAACACTCACCTGTAAGTCCAGCCGTGCTTCCAGACGTGCTTCCAAACACTGAAACTTACCTGGTGGAATAGGACAATACTCGTTACGCTTTCCTCCAACTAGACGATCGAGCCCTAGTATATCGTGGAGCAGACCAACCAGATATGAGTGTTATTAACCCCGAGTCAGATGTTTGGCAACATATTGAAGCAAGTGTTGTCTAATTTACAACCAATTAACTCCTTAATTCTCAATTTTGGCATTTAGATTCCACAAAATTACCTCGCAACCAACTGGCCGATCCGTTACTCCTCTTTGAGTACTGATGGGCGCCTAATCGCCATTGCTGGCCGACGTGGATTAATACACTACAGTGCCAGTTCCGGAAGGTGGAAGCTTTTTTCGGATGAAGCACAAGAACAGGCTTTCTCTGTGAGAGGCGGGCTGTTGTGGTTCCACCATGTATTGATTGCTGCAGTCGAAGTGTCCAAATCCTACCAGGTTTTTTGTTCCTCATCTCACAGTACACCGATTCTGATGCATCGTCCTAGATAAGATTGTATTCCCGTGATCTTGAACTAAGCAACCAGAACGTGTTACATCGGGAAGTGATGTCTGCACCAGTCGTAATATTGTCGTCAGTGGACAACTCACTCCTCGCCTATTGTGCCGACAACACCCTATTTCACTTCTTGATTGTACCAACGGCGGATACCATCAAGTTGCATCTTTGTGGCAGCATAACCTTTAATGGTATCATTGCCGCACCCAGTGCTGTGAGAATGCTCAGTTGGATGATACCCAGCGCTCAGAAGCGTGAGTACCCTTTCCTTTCCTGCTGAACGAGCAATCGGTAATAAAAGGTATTCTAGAACTCGGAGATCCCGTCAATGATCTTGCTGTTGCGACGGTTTTGATGGTTGTTGGAGGTCAACTCGTTCTGCTGCGCCCAAGAAAGGTGAGTCTCATACGGTAGTGATATGATGAATTTGTTCATCGTCCTCTAAAGTCCGCAGATCAAGAGGTTAAATACGACATGCAAATCTTTGCGGATCGGGTAGAGTTCTGCTGGATACATTTAAGAGGTGTTGCAACTTTGGAAAATTCGTTGTGGGCTTTCGATGGTAAAGGTATTCGCGTCTGGCTGAATGCGTTGGCCATCGAAGCTCCAACCACGCATGACCTGAACGAGATACATAATAACGTCAAGGAAAGCGTCAATATCCCTCTCGAATTTTACCCTTTGTGTGCGTCGAATCATCTCCCTACGCTACTAACGTTCTGATGCTGCCCCATCTTGCACACAGCTGTCCTTATGGACAAAGGGATCATCATTGGTGCAGAACACGAAGTTGCTACACGACCTAATCTTCCCTTTGCCATGTTCAGACATGCCACGAGTGTAAGCGTTAGTTAAATATTCAGCTCAACCCGGTCTCACCAGGATACGCAGTCACACCTCTTTCTACATCACATCTTGAAGTCCCAACTGGAAGCTTCTCAAGTGAATGAAGCCGTTGTATTCGCCTCTCATTATCAAGACCTTGTGTACTTTGCACATGCTCTAGAGATCCTCCTTCATACTGTGGTTGAAACCGAGGCTGCTGTGGAGAGTGAAAGCGGCTCGGATGGGTCTGAAGTGCTGTCGAGTACGGTAGAGTTTCTTGACCACTTCGACGCTTCTTTAGATGTGGTCGTTGGATGCGCACGAAAAACGGAAATGACTCGCTGGCGAAGTCTATTCAATATCGTCGGGAATCCCAAGACGTTGTTCGAGATAAGCGCTCTGAGAAATTCTCACCACTTTCACTTATTCATTGTGCTCCGTGCTTAGATATGCCTATCGTCAAAACGCTTGAGAACTGCTGGGTCATACCTCCTTGTTCTTCATAGTCTCGAACAGCTTGATGAGAAGAATGCAGACGCTATCCGACTTTTGAGCAGTGCAATTGAAGAGAAGGACTATCAGCTTTGTCGGGAACTGCTCCGCTTCTTGCATTCTATAGACGAAACCGGTGTAGCTCTTCGAAATGCGCTGGAGCAAACCGATTTAGAGAATACCGCAGGCAATCCTAATGAGTTGGCTTAAAGCATTCGGATCAGGGTAAGTTATGTATCCAAGGCTCCATAATGTATAGGCGTATGTAGTGTTTACTGAACCTTGACAATGTATGTAGAGATAACTCTAGCGCTAGATCTTATCAAGTCATGATCAATTTTGCCATATCAGTTTACAATTTCTCGTACTTACGTGCAGTCATCAGCATACATCGCTTAGCGCTAGTTCATATAGACATAGTCTAAATCTCCACATTTTTATAATCTCTTTCTTGCTACAGATATCTAAGCCTCATAAACAAAAATGACAATCAAAGCAAGTGATTGTCTATCTTGAATGGGTTTTCGCTACGCTAATACCTCTGTTTCAGCCTGTGACCTACACCCCGGAGGGCGCTGTGTGTATCTCGTATCCTGACCTGAAATCTACCCCATTATCTCTCGCGGCTGCCATTGGTCTGTCGTTAACTTGCCAGATTACCCTTGTTATTTTAAGCGGCAAACTTGAATCTCTGTAGAGGAGGCCTTTGGATCTAGTCCTGAATCTCTTGGGATCATCGTCGTTCAAAATCTTCCACCTTCCTATGTTGCATATAGGGAGCGCCTTCTCAAGCTTGCGTATAGGTTTGCAAAATTAGATGAAGATGTTCGGGAGAAATATACGGATCCCTCGAGTCGGTACAGGTATGTAACATCAGCATCTTTTGCACTCCCTCTTTTCATGCGATCCCATTAGCTTTGGATGGTCACATGGAAAGGTACTCCGTATCAGATATCCATGAAAATGTAGACTAAGAACCCCGTGAACTCAATAGGAAATAATGAATGGGAAACCTGGTGAGATTCCTTTCCTGCCTATTGCTAGTCAATCCTCGTTCAAATTCCATCAGACCTTCTCAAGGGTTCTTATTATGCCAATATTACTGTCGACGTTGCGGCCGTTTCAGATGAGCACCGCGCGATGTATCCCGAATACTATAACGCCAATATCTGTTAGTGGATTTTGCTGATCTATCATGACAATTTGCTGACAATATGAGGAAGGGCCGAACGCCGAGGAGAAAGGCGTGGAAGGGTTTGAACAAGCGTTCAAAGATCTCGGACAGTGGGTCGAAGTTTGACTTGGTACCTCATGCTTGCTCACCGCCAGGCCGAATAGGTTTGTGTTTAATATCGGCTGCGAATTGGCTACTGCTTGCCAACCGTTCGGTGAGCGGATTACACCTCAATCAAAAGACTACTGGATGCTGACTTGCAACAGCTTTAACGCAATTTTCAGATTCGTCGATCTCTCTGCCAACTTTGATCAGTACTTCGCATACAACGAAAGCAAGGTTACTTCATTATTTTCCGCCGTCCCCAGATACACCCTTCCCTGAAGACGATGAACCAGTCGACAGCTGGTGCGGATTCCATCTTGACCATTCTCTTCTGACCGGACTGTGCTCGGTGAGTGCAATTCAAGTGTGATTTCTTTTCTTCTCACTGAGCCTTGGCTCGGCTATGTATCTTGAAGAGGGTGAAGAACCTACTGTAGTGCCTTCTCCTTCCTCATCTTCTGGCCTCTACATACGCACGCGCGGCGGTCAATTGACGAAGGTTGCGATTCCTACAGATTGTCTTGCATTTCAGGTAAATTGGCCCATTTATCACTCCTACAACAGATAATCACTCGATTTTGGCAATACACAGACTGGGGAAGCTCTTGAATTGGCTACGGGTGGAAAGCTCCGTGCCACACCTCACTGTGTGCAGGTCGGTCGATCATCGAGCGCGAGCCCAATTTCAAGAGAAACCTTCGCCTTGTTCATGCAACCAGATGTTGATCAGCAACTGTCACCCGCCATGACTTTTGGCCAATTCAGCAAGCGTATCTTCGATGAACACTACCACCCTAAGGAGCTATGATGACTCGTAGCCTGGCAGATCGAGTCACGCAGGAATGACCAGAAACATGAGTAATTTCAATGCTGTTACCTTTCTCGTGTGTGTGTGTTCAAATCACAGAGACGATCGAGAAAGAATTGAGTTTGATGTTCTTGCCATGCCTATCCCAACTCAGTGATGCCACTACCAAGAGATAACCTTTCGAATTTTCTTGAATCCTATCCCGAAAATCTCCTCTAAGTTGTATAAATGCTGCACCCATTGTTTTTGACTGGCTGTTTAAATTTCAGATCTCAGGATGCCTTGCATACTACACTTCACCCCTCAATGAAGCGGTAAATCTAGTGTTGTTGACATAACTGAAGTCATATACAGTACCTCTACATATTAAGTACGAGACTGGATTAGACGTAATGTCTGATCTGTATTTGCACAGTACTTATGCTAAGTGCAGCAGGAAGCTAGAACGCATGCGTAGTTCAGTGGCATCCTGATTATACAAGTGAAACGAGTCTAATGTACATTATAATGGAACACAATCAAGACTGAGATAAAGTGCGCCGACGAGATGAGCCAGTATTCAGAGGATTTGAGAAAGCCGAGAGCATCGTGGAGATACTTGCTCGTTTCCCGGCAGACCTGCTCGGAGAGGTGGGCCTTCCGTCGCTATTACCAGAGCTAAACGACGATCTGCGGTCATCCTGGTCAGATATGACGCTCCAGTCCTCGCTCGGGGCCCCTAGGACAGATCCATTGGAGCTATAATCTGACCGAGGCTCGGAGGAAGCTGAATGAGCTCGAGTCCGGTTGCGAATGGTTGAGTCTTCGGTACCAAGATCTTCGTCATCGCTGTCAAGGACTGGGCGTTTGATTAACGACCGAGCATAGTCTAGATCCCGATAGATGGACTCAATGGCTGTGGCGACACCATTTTCCTGAAATATAAGACCGTGAGTAAGAAGTCGACATTTTGCTTTGACCACGCACTGATCTAATTTGTTCGCCTAGTAGTCTTGCGCGGTCTATTTGTTTGGGATCACTGGTGGCCGTAAATAGCGCTTCCGTTAAGGAATCGACGGTCAGCTTCCTCACTCCAGTCCCAACACCCAATGCCTCAATTCTGTCTGCCCAAAAGAACTGATCGCCGAAGAAAGGCTTGATCACGGTTGGTATTCCAGCTGAATAAGATCTACTGTAAGCCAAATTCGGCTACTTGTATGTTCACTTACCTCTGAGACTAGCACCTGTAGTTCCGGCACCTCCATGATGACAAGCAGCATCAATTCGCCGGAAGAGCCAGTCGTGTGGAATGGATGTGATGGAATAGATTTGAGGGGGTAGCGGCTCTTCTGGTTCAGCAGCATCTCCAGATTTGGGATGCAGACGGTCCGACCATCCCTTTGAAAGAATGGCATAGACACCACTCTGAACAATAGCGTCGATGACACATCGAGTCATTGCTCTAGGATCTGAAACGACAATACTACCGAACCCGATATATACAACCTTCTTCCCAGCAGAATGTGCAGAATCAATGAATTTCACCAACTCTGGCGGTGGCGACCATTTCTTCGACCCAACATCTGCATCATCGAGGAACCAGTATCCTGCATGGAACAGGCTTTGAGAAGACAATTTGAGCACAGCAGCGTAATATTTACCTGTAACGCGAATCCACTCGGGCCAATCCAATGGCGGGGGGACCACAGAAGGACTGAAATTGTACAAGAAGGGTACTTTATGGGGTTCCATCTTGTCAAGGCTGGTGCTTCCGAGATTCAGAAGATTCCTTCGCCATCGGTTGATCTGACCCGAGATCGCACGCCAGAAAACTTGATCAAAAACGACATAGGACTGAAAGTACGTTGCAATAAGTAATAAGCGAAGAATGAAAACGGTCATACCATATAGTTATAGCCCCCACCCATCTGCAAATGGATACTGCTTAGTACTGCCAATCGTGCTCTGTGAAGAGAAAAACCTCGCTTTACCTTCCGTTCAGGGACAGCAAATGCATGGGGATATGCTCGTGTCGTATCCATATTGAATAGAAAGCAGGATGAGTAGCACCATGATACATACCGTGTTCGAGTCCATGTCATAGTAAACGCTCTAAAGTAGGGAATGGATAGTGCCTCAGCTATGTGGTAGCCGCCCATGGCACTAGGGCTTTCTACTAATACATCTGTCCCTTGACAAGCCTCCCAAGAAGTCTTGAGGAGATCATCTAACCAGCCACGGAACTATGATAAATATAAACGATCAATCCTTCGACATATGCAAAGAAAGCGTGCCTTCTGAAGAGTTTCCTTCAAGAAGGATACGGTGAACATGCCATTCTCGACACAAATCCTCATCAGCTCAGCTGGGTCACCACCAACGTAGCCATATTCAATGCCATACTAATAAAGAAGATTGAGTTGCAAGTGACAGAGCAAAAATTCCCTCGCTCACCGATTCAATCCACTCCCGGAACTCTCCATGAGTTGCTATCCTAACCCTATGGCCATCTGCCATTAAACCCTTCGCCAAGGCAATGTATGGTTGAACGTCTCCTCTCGATCCGATCGTCAGGAACGTGAAATGTAGACTCTTTCGGGGCTTAAAAGTCAAGAATGTAGATGAGGCGGAGGTGAACATCACGGCTGGCAAGGAGTCTGTCATCTCAGCTACGTCAGCGATACTCATACTCATCCGCGGTTCAAATTCCTCCAAAATGAGAGCTTCCCGTTGACCAGGAGTGGGTAAAGAATCTCCCTCCTTGAGACGACTTCTGACGTCCTCTATCTGGCCTTCCAAAAGCTCTACGAAAGAATCTCGCATATCTTCTGCGTTAAACTCAAAAAAAATCTCCTCGTGTCCGCGAACAATGACTGTCAACCCGTGGTGACCAAAACGTGTCGGTTTCGACTTTTCCATGGACAAGATATCCCTTATAGGAAGTGTCATCTAGCAAATCAGATATCAACTTTCAATCCCAGTACGAACAACTGCCTTGAAGACCCTTACCCGTGTTCTGGAAGTCAACGGACCTGAAGACTTGAAACAAAAGAAGTTCGTGGAAACATAAAGCTTGCCATACACTGGGAGAAGCCGAAATATATACCCAGGGAAATCTGAATCAACATCAGCACAGACCCTTCGCAGAAGTAGCACATAGCACACTCACATCCAAGCAGATTTTCCTTCTCATCATAGGCAAAGTAGGATCTAAACTTTTCCACTGCTTCTTCTTCTATGTGAACATCGGGTGTTTCAAGAACACTGTACGCCAAATCCGCGATGCCACTCCATCTGCTACCAACAAAGTTGCTTCCTGTCCAGGTGATCGTACGCCCCATCCGCGTTCGCGCGTTTTGAACACCTCGATAGGCACCCGTCGAGGTCGTTGGGCAACTCGATTCAGACAGTCCGAAGTGCATTGGCAACGCTGTCGATAAAGTCAGGAATGGTCAATTCGAATTTTCGACAACATAACGTCGTGTGTGGCAGATGCTCACAGAATTGCACTCGATTACCTCAACGCCGGGCGGGACGTTAAAGGCAAATAAACCCTCTAAAGGGTTATCGGAGTATATTCAACCAAGGAGCTCTGAAGCTAACCTCTAAAGTGTAAGCAAAGACCTTTTCGTTGTTCTTGTCACGCAAATCCGACACATCTTGGCAATCACAATGAGAAGGTGTTATACACATATCACATTCACATTTAATGAATAAGTCTGGTGGGTCAGGACAGTAGTCATCAAGTGCTGTACTGTCAGAGTCAAATGAAAGCTGACGTGAGACGTGAGTAGTAGAAAACGAGTCCACGTACAAACTATAAGAACTCTCAAGATACTCAAACCCATCTGAAATGTCGGGACCATCTTCATCATCTATATCATTGACAATAGTAATTTCGGCAGCTCCCGCCGCTTTGGCGGCTGTCGACCATGATTTACTTAGAGTTTCTTGTCTATCGAATGAGGTATACCGTCGGAAAGGAGGGTAACAATAAAATTGAGACTTACCTTGAAAGACGCACCCGACGTGGCAATGGCTTCTGAGGGCGCGTCGAAGTAGTCGCAATTACTTCGCGCTCTTTACCTTTTCCTTTGGCTGAGCTAGGAAAGGAGCTGCGTGAGGGTGGCGGAGACCCAAAAAGGCTAACTGTGTCCGGAACCCGACGTTTTTTTCCTTGAGCAGAGCTGTATGAAGTGCTGGTCGAAGAGGACGTGGAAGTACTTGCAGTCCCTGCGCGCTCTTTGCCTTTGACGAAGCTGGAAGGGGTGGTGACCTTGAAGGAAGGTATTAAGGTACGGGATGTCTCTCGACGCTTCCTTGGACGTCCCTTCTTCTTGATAGGGTCGGAAGGAGGCAGCGATGGAATCTTGTAGGAAGAGCTGGCAATAGGCGTGGCTGAAGAGCCCCGCAGAGTGATGTCTACATCAAGATATTGTGGCGTGACGTCTTCATCGTCGAGCATGGGAAGATGACCGCTGGTGATGCCAGATTTATCATCCTGCAGATGCCGTTGCTATAAAGAAACCTTGTGTAAATCACCTATGCTCTAGTAGAGGGAACTTACACCATACCTTGCCCTTTGACGAGGACGTTGAAGAAAATGTAGTAGATCTGCGACTGCTAGAGGGAACTGTTGTCGATGTGACTGGAGAAGTTCCACTTGAATCTGTCCTTGCGGCAAGCTGAGAGCTTCGGGATACGAATGGTGTTTGACTCTTATCCCTAGCTAAATCCGCCGCTGCAACAGATGACAGTCGACTGTTACCTCTGTCAGATACCACTTTCGGCACGAGTAATGGATAGCGAGAAGTTCGCGGCGTAGGTTGTGGGGTGGTGCTTCCTGGGCTCTTCAATGACGGGAAAGAAGATGATCTCCGAACAGAGGTATCAAGCGAAGTGCCGGTCTGAGCCAAAAAAGAGAGATCTGTCGTGGAAGACGAGGACGAAGAAAGAAGAGATAGTTCTCGTCGTCCTGCTTTTTCACTTGCATTTGCTTGACGAGAATCCGAAGGCATAGAGCTACCAGCGCGAGTTCTTGAACAAGATGAGGGATGAGGGATCGGGCTGGCGTCAGGAGTGTCTCTACCCCGCCTCTTGTCCAGCACTTGCTCCATTTTTTCGACAAGGTCAACTCTATTGAACGGGTTCATCCGTAGCTTTAGTTTTTCCTTGTATGCCTGGGCGTGGAGCCGCGTATTCGTGCTTAACACATCGGTATGTGCCCAAAGCTCTATGTCGAGGGATTTCTTCGTGAGCTTTTTGCGTTGGGTGGCCGTAAGCTTGTCCCACTCTTCGGAAAGATATGGTGGGTACACATCAGCCTTGCGCATCCAGGTATTGTTGGTACCGTCTTCACGATGCCAGTCAGGCCAACTGACCTGAAAGAACCGACTTATAATGAATATCAGATCGGACATAAGAACACATGTACCTCATATCTAAGCAAGAGACGTCAGTTAGCTCATCGGCGAGAGCGAGACACGAACACCAAACATATATTAGCTCGTTGTTTTGAAGCACCTCTTCTCCTACCACCTTGAAACGCCACTCTCTTTCTTCGGAATCATCACCGAAATCTTCGGGCTCTGACTGTGATGAAATATACATTTCATTATATTCATCAAGCTCGTCTTGTTCAGAAGCACTGTCATCCGAGGGCATTTGAGAGGAAAGGTTGGAGGAGATGGTCCGTGCGTATTCACAAGGCTGAGTTTGAAACATTTTGCAGGTGCCAGGGACTGACTCTTGAAACAAGTTGCAGAGTTGAAGCGCTGAAAATGCCATCCTCTCCATCTCCTCCAGCTACCTTGGACGACGATCAGGCTCCGATTTGGCGCGAGAACGATGAACCGACGATGGGCCCAAGTCGTGCTAGCTTAGAGCCTTCCAATCCTGGCCTTCACGATGATCTCACCCCCTCTGGGCCCCAGGACTCGGATAATATCGTGGAATATACTCATGGCTCCAGTGTTGCCGATTCTTCAGCTCCTAAAGCAGATCTGGAGCCCCCTCAGTTTCGCGAAAAGCAAGTCAAGGTGCTTAGGTCTTCTCTTCTGTCTGTGCCTCTAGTTCTTCTTCCCTGGTAAGAGCACCATATTCAGGCGCAACAGGAGGCAACCCTCTTTCTAGCGTTTTGGCACTCTTGGCTTGGTAGGAAATTGGCCTTGCTCTCATCAGTGGCGGTTTTGGTCCATTGAGTGCTGCTCCGCCCTTTTGGTTGCTCTTGCAGGTTCTTGCGTCCATGGGCTCTCCCCTTGCTTCGGGCATTTGTCTGCGCCTTCTCTATGAAAGATGCTTTGTCGATTATCGTTCTGGGTGTTTACTTTCTGCTGTCTGTCTAGCCGAATAAGGTCTATATTGGTGGGCTCCCCGAACATACGCGGCAAGAGGATCTGCAAAACTGCTTTGGAAAAATTGGTCACATCGTTGCCATTGAACTCAAGTACGCCACTAGAAATTTGTCACTTTTGCGCATCAAGCTGATCTTGGTATTGTAGGATCGGATATGGTTTTGTGGTATGTTTATCTGTGTCCCCTATATGCGTTTGTGTTCTTATCAACCACTCTGACCTAGGAATTCGAATCTCGAGAAGCAGCGGAGCTCAGTGTATCAAAGTACCATGAAGGCACTTTTATGGGAAATAAGATCCGCGTCGAACTATCTCGCGGAGGCGGTAGGACTGCAAAGTATTCCAGTGAACCCGGCGCGTGCTTTCGGTGCGGACGGATGGGACATTGGGCTAGGTGAGTTGCCTCGTAAACAACTCCATACTTTGTTTCACAGTGCATTTTGAATTTTAGAGAATGTCCTCTTCATCCTGGGCCGTGAGTGTGATTCTTATCGTTGATCATGATATTTTGATGATAACATTTTCCAGTCCTCCCTCACGTCGTTTAGATCCACCTCCGATTGACCCCATGTCAAGGGACTTTCCACCTCCTCGTGATGTACGTTATGACCACCCTCCACGGGATTATCGTAGGCCTGCTACTCCTCCTAGAGACTATTATCCTCCGATGTCAAGTCGACCTTCGCGCTACGATGACCCTCGGGAACGCGACCGTTACGCACCCCCGCCAATGGACTATAGACATCGCTATCCTGAACCTTCCTATCGTGGGCCTCCCCCTCCTCCGCCTGCTTCTTACTCTTGGGACCGCGCTGGCCGGGACGGAAGATGGCATCCACCTCCTGCTTCAGGACGTCCTAGGACGCCTCCTAGATATCGAGACGACTATCCTCCACCACGGTAGGCTGTTCTTCGTTCTACCGGTATTTATGTCTCATCTTGTCGACTTTGACTTTTCAGTGATTATCCAGAGTACCGTGGACGTCCAATAACGCCTCCTCGGTACGCCCCAGATTACCCTCGGGGCCCCATGACTCCAGAAAGGTATCCCAGGTGAGACTCTCGTCTAATGTCCGTAATCAGGCGACTCAGCCTTGTGCTTTAGACGTTCTGCCAGCCCTCCCGCTCGTTCTAATACGTATGAATACACTTCTGGGTCTCAAAACGGATATCCTTCGACGCCTCCTGGGCCTCCACCTCGATCCAGCCGGGACTATGGACGAGGTTTTGGGCGCGACGCTCCTCCTGATACATATAGACGAGTATAAAAGCGGCGCAAGAACAAAACAGCAAACATGTGAAATGGAGTAACATTGCGACGACCATCTCCGGATGTTCAATGCGTTTTTTCTTCTCCCATTACTCATAGCGTACGATTTGGACATTCCGGATACGCCTTAACGCTCGGGTCTAAGCCTGTTTCACATTCTATGTACCTTTTAAATAATACTCTATAAGTCATTACTGGAAGATCAACTCATATCCAGTGCAAATAAATGTCTATCATGCTGTTTTGCCTTCTGCCATGGCATACAAAATGTCCTTGTCATTCGACTCATCTACGAGCGCCCGAAGTTTTCCGTCCTTGTTCTTCAGTAAGGCCTGGGGACTGTCAAATTCGACCTGGGAATAGAACAGTCAGAAATGCGCAAATAATTCGCACAAAAGTTCAACTTACAATGCGACCGGCATCAAGAACCATCTGAAAGGCAATTGATAGGATGATGAATAGATCTGAAGACTTATCCGAAACTTACAATTTTATCGGCATCCATGATTGTTTGTAGCCGATGGGCCACAGTTATGAGAGTCACATCTCCCTTCAATTCGTGACGAAGGGAGGATTGGATGACAGCATCCGTCTTGTAATCTAATAATAAAGAAAGTCAAAATCCCGTCTTACATCCACTTTGACGACTGTACATAGCTGTACTTACCAATGGCAGAGGTAGCTAGTGGGTGTAGATAGCATACGAGTCAACTTGATTAAGGCAAACCGCAAAGGCCAAAGCATACCTTCATCCAGAATCAAAAGCTTCGAGCCACGCACGATTGCTCGAGCGAGTGCTAGAATTTGCCGCTGGCCAACGGAGAGATTACCGCCTCCGCTTGAGATTGCGCTGTCCAAAGTAATTCGACCTTCGTCCATATCGTTCTGAAGCGCAAAGAGCCCAGCTGCACGAAGAGCATCATTCAACGTAGCATCGTCGTATTGGTCGAAGGGATCAAGATTCTGGCGCAAGGTTCCACTAAGGAGCTCAGGCTAGTTACGCGCAGTTAGCACCTGTATATCCCAAAGGGCCAAGAGTCACTGACAATTTGAGGAATGATTGTGATGTTTGATCGCAAGGCGTCCAAATTTATCTTGTCGGTAGGCACGCCGTCGTAGTATACGTTGCCTTCTGTGAAGATACATCTCAAAAGCGAAAGCGTCAGAGAGCTCTACAAGACTTGTAAGTCTTGTCGTCCAAAACCACCTAAATGAAGAATTACCTTTCCGGAGCCAGTGCGCCCGACTAATGAATGCAGCACCAGAATTGAGTTTCAGTACTAGCATTTAATAGATGTAAGACTACCCACCCACGCCTACACGCTCGCCCGACTTGATATCGAAAGAGATGTCATGAAGAACTTTAGGACCATCAGAGGAATAACGAGCGGAAAGTTTTTCGACTTTGAGCTCCCCGGAGGCGGGCCAGTACGCAGGAGGAACACCATCAGAGGTGGGCTTCGCCTCTTGCTCGATGATTACATAACCTTGAATACGCTCCAGACTAATCACAGTGTCAGTGACCGGCCGATAAGGCGACGCATGCCAGAGCTAACCTATTTCCTGTAGCAAAAAACAATTTACTTCATTTTATCAATGACAGCAGCAGAGCAAGATTCTGACCTTGAACTTCAAACTCGTTAAGCGTGCGAACCCACCAAAGGATGAGTGAGCTGAATCCGACTAGATAATGTTAAATCAGTCTAAATAGTACGTTTCTCTGAATCTGCAGGCCTTACCTGCCATGTTGAGAGAAAAACCGGTAGTAGACGCGGTCTGGCCACGGAAGCAAACAAGATACGCGGCAAGTGCAGCAGCGAATAATCCGCCGAGGGCGTCAATCCGGATACATATCCATCGATTGAGGTTATAGAATGTTCGCGCAGCCCTCGAGTAATTGTTGATACGCCTCAATGATTCCTCAGTAAAAGACTTTTGAACACCATAAGCTCGGATCGAAGCTAACATCAGACATTCAGTTCGACAGGAACTGCTATGAATTAGATTGCAAACTCACTAAGTCCAGCAATAGCAGCTCCGAAGCTGACATCTAACTCAGCGATTTTCGCAACAGGTGAGATCAATGAACATACTGTCCGAGCACAGGAGATTTCGCGTTCGACATCTCTCGCTTCACCGACAATTGAGCCTTGATATAGATCTGTCCGCAGACAGCACCGAGAATGGCAACCAGAACTCCAGGGAAAAAGAAGATAGGTGTGATGATGATGACAGCAAAGAACTTGACAACCATGGTCACTGAAATTTCGGAGACATACTGTAGCCACATGGCGACAGGACCATCCACTAGAGAACAATGTAAGTAAAAGTACTCCCGTAGTCGAATCACAATTAACCCACTGCTCGAATATCCTGAGTGCATCTTGCTATGACGCGAGAGGTAGGAGTCGTGTCTAGCCACCTAGAGTTTTAAGTCAAAAAATTAATGATAAGTATAGGCTGGCAGAGAATGAGCACCGAAGCGTCGTCCCGAGGATGGATGCAATTAGTTCCCGATGTATCGCCCGAGAAGCCCGGACAGTCCCAAACACGTAAATCATAGAGCCAATAGTGTACACAGTCACCCCGCAGAGAACAATTAAACCTATGGAAAAATCAGTTCTAAACTAAAAGTCAGATGACCCAGAGCGTACTATAGAATTCAATAAACCTAAAAAGCGATCAGGACCGGTATAGTATGCAGAGAAATGCGACTTACTTGAAGACAGGCACATCAGCAGGATCATTGTGAAGGTCATATTGGCGAGCCCAATACCCCAAGAAGTATGTCTGAGCAGTGCTGAACAACTCGGTAACGACTAAAGCAAAGATGAAGGCCAAGAAGAACGTCCAGGAGTATTTGCCACCCATGCTTGTCAGGTACATTTTCACTAATCGATGCATTTAATGTGAGTGTTTGACATCAAGTCTGTTTCAACTACGCACCTGCAGCCCAACTGACATGCCCTTCTTGGATTTCTTCGGCTACAATGAGCTTTCCGCTGCTCTTGAATTCATCAGCGGGGGTTTGTTCGTCCACTTCTTCACCGGCTTTGTCTAATTTCCGTTGATCGTTTGCAGCCTCCTCCGACAGCGCCTTGTCCTGTTTGAATGCGTCTTGAACTGTGCCCTGGCTTTCAATGTGGCCGTCTTTAATCGCGACAACGAAAACAGCGATAGGACGAGCCATAGCGACGTTGTGCGTCTGTCGTATGGTGAGCACGATTGCCTGTACAAACAGAAGGATCTGACCTACTACTAGGATGACTGTTCTGCCTTGCACCAGTTCCCCGGTTAAACATTTATCAACGATCCACTTTGATGTATGGACACTAAGATTTCGGGCTTAGCCGTATCACTGGGAACTCAATAAGCTCACGTACTCCAATGCTGCTAAAACGTCGTCCAGTAAAACAATGTTAGCCTTTGAATAAATCGCGCGGGCAAGGGTGATTCGAGCTTTCTGTCCTCCGCTCAATGTAAGTCCCTTTTCTCCAACTTCGGTGGCGTCGCCGGCTTCGAACAGACTGATGTCGCGCTCAAGTGCACATTGGTAGATAACTTTCTTGTAACGCTCTTCGTCGAACTGTGAGCCAAAAACAATGTTTTCCTGTCCGACGAGAATGAGTAATAATTTCAGCAAGGAGTAACAAGACCTCACTCACCCTTATGGTCTCATTCTGAACCCAAGATTCCTGCGCGGCGTAAGCAATACCGCCGTCACGAGGAAGATTATACCAAGACTCAGGACCAGAGGGGATGAAATGCATTTCAGCTGGGAGGTGTCAAGATATCTTTCCATATAGAGCAGAAATGTATTGCTCACACAGTAGCGCCATCAATAGTGAACTCTTCCCGGATCCAGTCTCACCAATGACGAGGTTCACACGACCTTTTTTGAAGAGCAATTCGTCTTCGATTCTGAGCATAAATTTGCGCTTAGAAGGGGTAAGTGAACCATCGGTATCGGCCGACCATGTAAAAGTGGCGTTCCGGAAACCAATCTCTTGTGCGTCGACATCCTGCTCAGCTGGTATGAAGTAATCGGAGTCCGTCTCCTTCTCGGCATAAGTATCGAGCAGCTCGGTCTATGTCAAGAATGAATACAACATTTATCAGATAAAATGCAGAAAGCCTTACGTTACGCAGGAAGTCAGAGACACGATCAAGAGAGACTTTAGCAGTCATAGTCTCGTTAATCGATCTAAAGATAATGTGCATTTGCTCGCGCAGCATGTCGAAGACAGAGATCGAACTGAAGACAGTGGAAGCAGTTAAAGTCTGCTTCATGACGACAGTCTGTGAAGTTAGTTAAAAATCAGTAAAGAATGTGCGAAGAGAACAGTTAGGACGGACACTATTGAAACAAAAAAGATGGTCAGTTTTATGCAATGACAGCGTGAGTGGCAGACGCACTATGTAGAATAGGTGGCAATCATGACCAAGACGGGGATGATGAAGCTAAAGTCAGAGGGCTTAAGAGATCGTCCTGCAGAGCGTACGTCTGCAAGAACTTACTTGACGACACCATTGGTGACGTCCAGAATCTGACGCCTCCTAATCCAAAGTAACTCCTCGTCTCGTTTTCCCGCAATTCTTGCCTCCATCTTATTCTCCCACCCAAACACCTTGATCATCCGCAACACATTCATCGCTACATTACAAGAATCAATTAGTCCTCAATTGAGAAAAATGTAGATGAAACGTACATTCAGTGACAGACTGCACTCTGGCATCAGTCTTTTTCAACCGCCTCTCTTGCACGATCTGCACAAGCTTGGCGATGAATCCAGGAAGGGGAAACAAGACTAAGATCACGCCCAACCCTACGAAAGCGCTCCATCCGAGTACAACATACAAGAAGACGATGCACAGAATGATCTGTACGGGAATATACAACACGACAAACAAGAAGTCCCTGCCATCGACAATGTTCTCCAAATCAGTTGTGACAAGGTTGTTGATTTTTCCGACGAGGTTACTCGCATCGGAGGTAGGCTTATCCTCTCCTTTCTTGTCCTTTTTATCCTTGTTGCCTTTACCCTTGATATTGCTAGCAGATGATGTGGTATGGACACTGGCAGTGCTGTCTCGTACCGTAGTAGACTCAGCATCGTTGGGGCTTGCAGAATGCAGTGTTTCCGAACCATCCATAGTATCATCTACAACGGAAGCAGTGTCAGGAGTGGAAACTTCGGAAGATGTTTGACTGCTGGTAGATTCCGGTGCTTCGGCCTTGACACGGATACGAAGAGAATGCTCAAAGACAAGTTGCGTAATGATAGCCTGTCCACGGACTAATAGACGCGTCTAGTTCAGTGGTGTACTGTCAGCAAATACCGGACGAGGACAGTGTGCTGACACTCACAGCAACGAAAATGTACCATTGGATAGACATTGTACCAGCCACAGGACCAATGAAGAGCCATAAAATCCAGAACCATGGCCGAATGACAGCCTTGTTACCGTCTTGTTCCAGATAGCTAAAAGAGAGGATTAACATCATGGCAGGGCATGGAGACTACATGACGACATAGCGCAGCAACCTATTGATACCGATTGGTGCAGCAAAGTTGAAAGATACATGCAAAAGGACCATCAGCGCAAGAATTACATAGTCGCGTCGGAAGACCCGTATGAGGCCGAAGAACATGTGCCTTCTGGGTGCTCCAGAGAATAAGTCCAGGTACTGTAAAATTTATCAGAATGTATAGCGGAGTTGACTAGGCATCGAGCTCACTTTGAAACTCCTCTCCTTCAGCGTTTGTGCATAATCATTGTCGTTCAAAGGTGGCAGTTGTTCAAATTTCAAGTGTGGAACTCGGTAGGCGGCGAATACCAAGCGGTCAAGGAAAGCGTAGGTGGTCAAGGAGGCAATGGATGCAGTCTGCTCCGGGTTTGGTTCCGGCAGGGGGTTCTACGATAGCAGATTGTGTGACACATGGATTCACCGCAAGCAAAAGAGGACATGTACCTTTGGGTCAACAGGAATATATTGACGAGGAATGAAGATAGGGACGATCACAGCGGCTAAAGTGAGAATCCCCACTTTGGCCCAGAGAATTCCACCTTCTGCAAGATCTTTGGGTTTGAGTGTAACAGTGACGAGAGGATAGAGATCACGATATAGGTAAACACAGAATGTGGCGAAGAGAACAGTGTTTAGGTGCCGGATGGCTACTCTGCTCCACCTTGGCCTTGCAGCGACCGAAATGAGAGACACTAAGGAGGTGTAAAGCTGACCAGAGCAGACGTAGGGTCAAACCTGAGCACGAAGGATTACTTAACTATACTCACGAATGTCAGACACATCGCAGCCTCCAACCATTTCCTTTTAGTGAACTTGGTTCCATATTTCTTCTTGTGCTTTTTACCCCATTTTATACTAATTTCAACGTCCTGAGCCTCTGCCCTGCTGATCTCATCAAGCAGTAAACTTGTGATCGACAACCCGAGGAGAGCGAGGGACCCAAGGAGCCTTATGGCCATATACGCGTAGATCGTGTATCCTCCATGACTAGTGATATGTTCCTTTACCTCCCCAAGAAGGCTTTCGGGTTGAAAGCGATGAGTCGGTTCCTCAGCTACGGTTGAAGAGCGACTGAGCCACTTTTGAACAGGTCGGGATACCAGGATGATGTGCAACAGTAAGATGAGGGCTGAAGCAACGGCGACATAGAGAGGAAAAGCAAGAGTATTCTTGAACACCCTAGCAATGTCAAAGGGTGGAAATTCAGTGATTAGCCGTTCAGGCTAAAACCAACACCTACGAGTTCTTCGGAGTGCTCGCAAAAGGAAGTATGAAACTAATAGGATCAAGAACGGCCTGGGGAACGTCAGACGCAATGGAAAAAGCGCCTGGCCAAGTAACTGGCATGGTAAACAAGGGAAAGGAAGAGAGTCAGACCTGACTGGTCAGGACCCACAAGTTAAGGTAAGTAAACGGTCAGGGGACGCGTAAACACGCCTGACATAAAAGTAAGCGCTGAATTCCAAATCTCAGTCGCTGATAAGGGAAGTATTCCCTGATATAGCATCAGTTTTTCTTCCTTTTACGCTGCAAACGCGAGTACTTGTAGCCCTCGTCGGGCTGTATTTTATTGCTCTGCTCTCATGTCTTCTTTGGAATGAATTTAAGCTGCTGCGTTTCAATATCTCTTTATCTCTGCGCTGGTGTGCGTGATACAGATCTAGCTTGAGTCAGTTCCTCTTTGAGTCTGCGGATCCGGTGTTGAAAACCACATGTATGCATCAATGCTGGCAAATCACCATGATCACGTTTTATTACGTAAATTTTCTGAGCGCTTGGGCACTGACGTTGGAGTTGATCTCAATTTGGACGTTCTTGTAGCTCGAACATGGCTGAACAACCATCCTCTGCAAGGACATCTACCTCAGACCCGCCCCCTGTTAACGGCCCTATTCCCCAGTTTGACGTTCAGCTTCGGTTCTTGAACGATTCGTATCTCAGTTTCTTCAGTGAACGGTTAGTGGAGTGATACTCTAAGCGCGCGTCGGCGTCATGTCTAACTTTTCGCGTCAGGAAACGCATAGAAGAGAATTAGTATGTTTGATTACTCCGGGACGAAGAAATACAACTTATGGGTCATGAAGTGTCGATTCTCTTCTCAAGTTGTACAGAAAAATCAAGTCTATCGATAGTTTTCTGGACGATCGGAGCGATATGAGCACGGCGAGAAGTGCTTGGACAGAAATAAGGGAAAATATTGAACGTGGTGAGTTGCATACTTACTTCTTCTCCATCTGACTCTGAGAGTGAGTACGCGGTTTAGAAGCTCAAGCTAGACAGGCGTTCCTTCATACCTTGACCGCAGACGTCATTACCCCTCTAACATCAATGAAGGTACGCCACCTTTTCATCGGTACTATACAGCACATCCATGTACTTTTAGGAAACTCAAGAGCGGATAAGAAAAAGGATAAAAGAAGACCTAAAGGAGTCTAATTCTGCGTATAGCGAGTATGCAGACTCCACTCTACCAAAGCTTAAATACAGATATGTTAAGAAATTCGCGGATGTGGAGGTGAGTGGTAGCCAAGCGTTGTGTCTAATCTTCTGGTCATATCGAGTGTAGGAATCTAAACGGGCAGCAGCGATGGCCCCACCTCCAATGTCGCCCACAGTCCATGCTCCTACCCCTGACTATACCGGTCTCACGAACGCTCGAGCCCAGCCTAACGTCCCTTCTCGTCCTACTGTGACTTCACCACAACCACTCCGAGCTCTTGACCGTCGACCATCCGGGAGCGGACTTGGAGGCCGCAACCGCTCTCCTTCCTCTAACACCGCATTTTCTGATTTCGCACAACAAGGCAAGAAGCAGCTCAATACCCTCATCGGTTTCTTGGACAAGAGCGGATCTGTTAAAGACACACTCGGTGGTGGGCGGGAAAATCACGCTTTGCGTACTGTGCGAATGAAGAGGGAGCTGGAGGAGGCCGACAAGGAGTATCGCAAAGGAGTTCACTGGCTAGAGACGTTGAGATTGAGGCGGATAAAAATTCTCGAAAGCGGTTACAATGTGAGCTGGTTTTTCTGTGTATCCCGTTTTCATACGAAATATCCCCACCTTTGTGCCTAGAGCCTGTCCATGTTTGTTGAGGAGTGCTCCGCAACTGTGAAGGTTGTATTAGCGAAATACACCGATAATATGACGTGCGTCCAATCTTCATCGGAATTAGCCTCAACCAACACTGACGACTTGCTTCTGTAGTGCAACCACCGCTACTCAGACACAGTTATCCTCTCACGCGCGAGGCTCCGTCGACAAGATTGCTCCTGACAAGGACAGAATAAGACTAACCTCTTTCATAGCTCGCTCTCTTTCTTCTGCAATACCCGAGCGTGTGTTATACCAACATGGCCAACTCGGCGAGTGCAATGATCTCGTTTTTGGATTCAGCTTGCTGGACTACGCCACGACAAAGAACCTGCCAGACGATGAAGTTCCTAAAATTGTACGCGTTTGCATTGCGGAGATTGACAAACGGGGTTTGGACGTGGAAGGTATATATAGGGTACGCCTGCAAACGCACGTTGAAAATGTCTCTTTCCTGTTCTGATCATTTGAGACGGACGACAGGTATCGGGACGGCATGCTGTCGTGCAATCTGTAGGTGAAAACGGTTTCTGTAAGTCATTGATTACTGAAGAAACTCTATTCAGTTGCAGCACGACTTTGAAAAGGATGAGGCCAAGTTTGAATTTAGTCCGAAAGATGATATATACGCTGTTTCGTCGTTGCTGAAGGTCCGTATATGCAATGTCCGTTTCTCAAAAATATCCTGAATGATCCATTTTCAGTTATATTTACGCGAGCTATCCGAGCCCGTATTCAGATTTTCACTTCAGGACCGGATACAGCATACCGAAGATCTTGGTACGTGTACGGCTTCAAAATAGGACTATTCTGCTAATGCTTTACTTATAGCGGATCACCAACTGAACAATTTCGCGCTTTTGCGGTCAAAAATGAGACGGCTACCTCCAGTGCATCAGGCAACATTAAAGGCTTTGCTCGAGCACTTAGCCAGGGTAGCAGCCAATTGCGAGAAGAACAAAATGGACCCCAAAAATCTTGCCATCGTGTTTGGTGTCGTCATATTTGGCGAAGAAGAGATACCGAAAGGCGGAGATCTGCTCAGTGTACAGACATGGAAGGATTCTTTGATGGAGGATCTAATCACAAACGCTCACATTCTCTTTTCTTATGATCATCCCAATGTTCCTTCTGGGGAGCGTTCCAGCGATCAAAATCGTCATCCACTTCCTCCGCCTCCGGTCGGAGAACCTACGCCACACTATACATATGGGTCTAAGACGACCAGGATCGCGAATATACCTCCTTCGCTGAATAGCGCCGCACTGTCACCCTCTTCGGAGGACTTCACGCCAAAGCTACCCCCGCGGCCAACAAACAGTATACATCCTTCTGCACGTGGACCGGCGTCTCCGACGAAGGAGCGAATGGATGTTGGTCCGCCACCGTTACCTCAACGTCCGGATCTCGATCCTGCACATGGAAACATGACACCTCCCTCACCGGCCACGGCCGCATCTTCTGTGTTCGAAACAGATGAGTCGGTTGCTATCTCTCCCGACGATGAGATAGCTGTTCTCTCGTCGCCATCTGCACGAGAGTCTCGTAGTTCAGGAGAGTCAGGGTATGATCTACTGTCGCCGCCACACTCTGCTGTTGCAGAAGGGCAATGAATAGAAGTGTAGTGACTTCTTTCTGTATCTCCTACTTATGATAAGACACCCTTCCCATGACGCCCCTTGTTTGGTTATGATCGTTTGTACGATGTCTCTCCGTTTCTATCATTTCATGTGTTGAATGCAATTTGTTTGGACTCTTACGTTGCTAAACGTCCTCGTATTAGTGTACTTGTATTGATATCAGTAGGTTGTTGTATTCACGCAGCTAGATCAAGGAATTTGTTGATACATGGATTTGTAAAGATTCAGGCACATTAAAAGTACTCTCTGCTAACAGAATGATACTGGACGATTGCATCCGTAGAGTTCATTTCGTCCCATAGATCATTATCTGGGTCAGACTGAAGCGGGACAGGCGGCGGAACGGGTGTTTGCGTCCACTCCGAGTCTCGGTGCCAGGCTAACACGTCAGGGTGAGCTTGTACGCTAAACAGAAGCTAACGTCAAAAATGAAGCAGTTCTATGACAGAAATACGAGGCTGACACAGTGGGATTAAAGTTAACAATCTCGAGATGTTCCATGGAAGTTGCTCGGGAGATTGCCACGTATGCTGAATGGTCCAGTGAATAAGAAGGAAATTGAGTGGCGTTAAAACAAAATACGTTGCCCTCTTTCAAAGCTTCTATTCAAGTCAATTTTGACTCGCTGCAAAGTCTGACCTTGGGACTTATGTATCGACAACGCCCAAGACAGGATAAGTGGGACTTGCACCCGTCTGGCCTCAACATTCCCCATGAAGCCTTGTACCGTAAAATCTACCGGGGCACAAAGCAAGCGATGATCGCCTGCAAATCGCACGAGAGGCCATCTTTGAGTGGTTGTGAAACGGGAAGGATTTATGGAAACAAGCGATGGTCCAGGATCTTGTTGTACTTCAGTTGTAGGGGGCTCATTGAAGTTCCCGGGATGTGCCTTCATCATCTCGGTGATTTGAATATGCTGCTCCATGGCTTCATGTGTAGTCATGAAGCCGATGACTTTACCACATGACCCATTCACCATACAACCTTGCACCACATTCTAAAAGCAGTCATCAACCAGTCGCTCTGCGCTTCAAATGAAAATTTTACATGGATCAGCATCACCTGGGCCCCCACCTTCAAATGAGGTTACATGTCAGTCCCGGTAGCAAAATAAGACGTTACGACAACCTTGACTGTAACCTCATTCAATGCAATCAAACGGTCCAGTAATTTCATGGCCTTTTCGGTAGGAATGAGCTTGCCGAAGACATCGCATCCAGCAGAGTCCATCGCTTGATAGGTGACAGAAGGTTTGCACAACGCTTCCAACCTGACTTTGTTGTACTCTTGTACCTCGGGCCGAGTTGGGAATCTTCATTCCTGGAAGTGAGAATGTAACGAGAACCGCAAAAGTGAGGAACTTACAGATAGCTCGGCTCAATATCATCTTTATATACTAACGGCCTTGATAGAGCTAGTAATTGATTGATCTGGACGTCGGACAGCTCACCGACCCTCAGTGCGGAAAGTATGTCCACAAAAGCTACCAAACACAGATGGATGCGACAGTATCTCATTTAAGATAGGAACAAACCTTTATCCTTCTGACGGAAAACGTGAGTGAGCTGTACGGGCTTTCCAACACATAGATCCCATGTTCTAGCCATAAACGCAAATGTAGAGGGCATTTTATGTTGGTGACTTTCATCGGGGACAGGCGGGAGTTGGAAGAAGTCTCCGGAGAGGATGAGCTAGATTACGCTGAAGTAGAAGAACAGGTAAGGATATATCCAAGACGCACTTGAATGCCCCCGAAAGGGTTGCTATTGCCTCGAACATATCGAGCAATGAACTCCTAAAAATGCCTTTTAATCAATGTTTTGAGCACAACAATGGAAGAAAGTACGATTTTGTCGAAAATTCTGCCGTCCAGCATCGATACTAGTATATCCGTCAATATGATAAAGATAGTTCGACATGTAACGTACTTTCATCGATGATAAGCACTCTGGCGTTTTCCCAGCGCGCGCTTTGAAAAGGATGATTCTTAATTCGTTTGGCTAGAACATCCTCTTTCTCTTTGCCCAGTCGAATCCCAGAGAAAGAATGAATCGTTTGACCGCCAATGTTGACCGCAGCAATCCCAGTGGACGCAGTAACGGCGATTGCTTCAGGATGTGAGTACCGTTTGCGAAGAGTGTTTACGATTTCCCGTAAAAGGACTGACTTTCCAGTTCCTGAAGATGAAGATCAGGCGCGTTAGGCGAGGCACGACACAGCCACCTGAGCATCGTACTTGCCCGCGGGACCAGTGAAGAAGACGTTCTTCCCTCTCTTCACCATGGCAAGGACCATTTTCTGTTCAGTTGATAACAGGATCTTCTCATTAATGGGATTTTGAGTGGCTACGAATGCCGGGATACTCTCCGAAGGGGGTGTCGGCAACTGGTCAGAGGGTGCCGGGGTAGTGGGGATAGCTGGATGCTCTTCCCAATACCTAGACGAATTGGGGTAAACATTTTGTTGTGCCAGTGGTGTTGATTGACTCGGCTCTATGATCGTAAATGCAATAGAAATCATGCCAATTCAGATAGGTGGCCCGCACTGGTAGTCGGCGGCGTAAACACTACCTGGAACTATAAAAAGAGCATGCAGCCATTCCTCAGCTTCAAGTCTAGTTGCGAATGCTGGACCACCGTATATCTATGGAATTCGTCGGTGAAAGGTCAGAGAGCTACCAAGATCCTTCTCACAGCGGTGACCTTGATCTCGGATTAGCAACAATAGGAAATCAGATTAGTTGGACAGACCGAATTGCTATTATCCTCAACAATTTGAGGACCACGTTGACCTAAAATAACATAGAATCTACCTGTTTCTGCCATTCACGAGTGGAGTACCGGAAACGGAATTCTAAAACTCACGTCCACATATCACGTGCGTCTCACGTTCTGCGAGTCGCGTTCTATGTATGACTTTGAGAACTCGGAGGAGCCTTGTCTTACTACACCTACGTCTCCTTCATAGATACTCTGCAATGCCGAAAGCTGGAAAAGCCAAATTCTACGCTGTTGCGGTGGGAAAGCAAGGGCCCAAGATATATACGACATGGGACGAGGTACTTTCTTTGTTATGTTCACTCAAATCGCTTGAAGAACTAAATTACACAGTGTAAACTGAACGTGTGTTTTTCGCATGGGCTGTAGCTGAGGCTTGCAAGTCTAATTCTCCCGCTCGGATTCTCTGCAGACATCTCGATATCCGGGCGCACAGCACAAGTCTTTCCAAACACATCGAGAAGCACTGGAATGGCTCAGTTCGTGTCCTTCTCGTATACCAATCGTCATCTCGTTGACTTGTTGTGAAGATTCTCATTCTACCGTAACCTCTAAGAAAGTCATATTCACTACCCTGCCCAATGGGTCCGATTCCGATATCGAAGTAATATCAGGTCCTTCTACCGTCCCATCACATCCTCCACCTGTTCGACTTCCTCCTCCTCTATCATACCAAGAGGATTCCGACATTGAGATACTCGACCATCCCTCACTGAATACTGACAGGAAAGTGTCAGCTGATGATATCATACTCTCCTCTGAGCAGAGAAAAGTATTACAAAGAGTCAAGTCAGGAAAGAACGTCTTCTTCACTGGGTCAGCAGGTCCGTCGATTCATGTTCTTCATAACTTTCCATTCAGTCGGTGTATTGTAGGAACTGGAAAGTCCGTTTTGTTGCGTGAAATCATCAACTATTTTGGCGGAACGGGATCTCCAAAACTCGCGATAACTGCTTCGACTGGGATTGCAGCTGTAAATATTGGCGGGACCACCCTACATTCTTGGGCAGGCATAGGGCTGGGCGAAGAAACAGCTGAAAAATTTGCTGCAAAGTTTCGCTACCAGAAGAAGTTTGATAATGTATTGCAAAGATGGCGTCAAGTACGGACTCTTATCATTGATGAAAGTGAGTGCATCTATACATCTAGCTAGCGATAACATGCGACAAGAACGTCAACTCTTTCTCAGTTTCGATGCTCGATGGAGCTCTCTTTGATATGCTGGTGAGTGCCTCTTGCAGCGCTTTCCATTGTCTTCACTGAAATTTGCCTTAGGAGCATATTGCTCGAGAGACGCGAGGTATATCTGCACCATTCGGTGGTATGCAAGTAATGATGTCTCTTATGGCTCAAGTCTGTGTCTTATATGGTGGTATGCAACTTATACTATCTGGGGATTTTTGTCAACTCCCTCCTGTTCCCAATACAAAAGATGGAAAGAAGATGGAGGCAACATTTGCATTCGAGGCTCAAACCTGGAGTTGCATGGGATCTCCTATCATGCTTAAAAAAGTCTTTCGCCAGAAAGATCAAGGTAAACTGTTTCATTGTTCCTCTTGTGGCCTTTATCTCATTATCTTCATCCACAGCATTTGTCAATATGCTCAATGAAATGCGTTTTGGTCAGACCAGTGAAGCTACTGCAACGATTTTTAAAGGCTTGTCTCGGACAGTGCAGTATAATGACAGCATAGAACCCACACAACTGTGTGTAATAATCGTTTCTTAGTCGCAAGGTGACTTATGCCTTGCAGCTTTCCTTATAGAGCGCAGGTAGACAGTGCGAACAGGAGTCGCTTGAGCAGACTTCCAGGTGATAGCAATACCTACGTCTCTCTAGATATTCCTGGGGTCGACTCTAAAGGTCAAAGGGTGAGCGAGCGCGACATGGATCGTCTGTTGGAACGTTTGGTCGTCCCGAAGTCCGTAACATTGAAGGTTTTTAAACACCTCCGTGCTTGTAATCCGAAGTTTTTCCTAAGATGTCTATCAAAACAGGTCGGAGCCCAGGTCATGCTTGTCAAGGTACTCCTTCTTATACGTTCGTGACTTTCACCTCCATACTGATCTGTAGCATAGAACTTACAGCAGGGACACCTTGTCAATGGCTCCGTGGGCACTATCATCAGTTTCAGCACGGTCGCTGATGCTGTGAAGCACAATGTGTCAATCGGTCGAATTGAGAGCGGAGGGCAAGCACCTCCTGTAGAACGAGACCCTATGATTCAAAGACTTCCTCTCAACCGCATATGGCCTGTTGTCCGCTTCCTCAACGGCAAGGAACTCCTGTGCATTCCGCTGGAATTCACTGTCAATAATTCCTTAGGCGAGATGGAAGCTAGGAGAGACCAAGTAAATAACGCTCAATTTGATACGCGCAAACTGAGAATATCTGCAGGTACCACTTATTCTCGCTTGGGCATTGAGTATCCACAAATCTCAAGGACAAACGCTGGAACGTGTTAAAGTCGACCTTGGCAGGGTGTTTGAAAAGGGCCAAGGTTTGCGTGATATAGGTCTCCTAATTCCATCGCAATCATTGATAATATATGTGCAGCATATGTCGCCTTGTCGAGGGCGACCAACTTAGAGCATCTGCAAGTGCTTAATTTCGATGCATCGAAGTGCGTCACCTCACCACAGCAGGGATAGCTCAGATCTAACATATAAATTACAGGGTCACTGCTCATCCGAAGGTCCTGGCTTGGTTCAAAAAAGATGCGCCTCCTCCTGCAGACATCGAGTACCCTTATGACGATCCCTACTACGATGACGAGATGGATAACGAGGAAGCAATTGCTGCATACCATACATTTCGTTAATTGCCTGTAAGCCTATAATACATTCGTTTACTATAGAGTGATACTGTCCTTTATTAAGTCAAATGCCATTGGACGTCAACGAATCGATAATAATCAATAATTTTCCGATGATACACATGATATCCAACAATGATGCCCACAACCAGCCGCGCAAGGATGGGCAAAAAACCTCGAAGACTGCTCAGATTGTGCAGCTGCGTCTTCGTGCAAGGCGTCTGTATTACCGGGTGCGCTGGTGTTCGAGACTTCATCATCCTCTACAGTGCTAGCATTGCTACGCGAGGTTGAGCGGCCTCGGACTTCACTCTTAGGAAGCAGCATAGACGTGGTAGAACCTGAGAGATTGACCATAGGACGCTGCTTATAGTACGTTCGATAGCACAGTTGGTGACCACCGTGTGCACAGACCGAACATTGGAATAGCAAGCCGCGGACAGGAAGACGACTATACAGCAAGTGAATAATCAGACAAAAAATCTAGAGGAGAGGAGACCTGCCATATACTGCAGGTGATAGTGTTGCTTCTGCATCTCGAGCAGTAGATATAGCTCCTAGAGGCTGCTTGTTGGGGCGTGACCGCGAAGGCTTTTCTACAACGTCCGCATGCCGTGTAAATGACCGTCTCCGTCTATAACGTTCTTTAGCCATGGTTTTGTCAGCGACGTACATATAGCATTACCAAGGTCGCGGAACGAATTTCTTCGATACGAGAATGCTTCCTGATGTACGAAGCGCTGGTGAATAGTCTCAGCCGAGTGAGGTGCTCTAATTCATCTTCTGTGTAAACCTCCACAAATCAGGAAAGCAAAGCAACATACCAATATAACTATCAACGAAGATCAATGCTCGCTTAGGCCTGATGGCAAGTTCTTGTGCGACAATAAGAACCAACATCGCGCATGTTTGAACGTCACCCTAAGCATGATATTGGTAAGAGCAGAGCTAATGTGAAGTATTTTGAACGTACGAGATTGGCGAAGTCCTCAAAAGTTTCACGCAGCGCCTCCCAAGCCACTTCTCGTAATTTCTTCTCTTCTGATTCAACAACCTCGGCATCTCTGTGGGTCCATGCCAAGATGGCGTCATCCTCGTCGATTACATTATTGCCTCTGGCGCTACCCAGCACCAAGTCTGACACTGCCAGAGATTTATCTCGTGAGTGACGAAGTGGTAAATCGCGTATATCTTTAATCGTCTCTTCTACCTTGAGTCCGCCAGAGTCGCCATAAGATGTATCACCGCCAGCAGTGACTGTGCGTATACTGCTGGACGATTCTCGGTGGGCAAGAACTCTACCAGACGGTGCAGATGATCCACGGGGCACAGCTATCAAAGACGCATCAACGGTGCCGCTGCGACTTCGGGACTTTGAACTTTTCTTTGTAGCGTTCGAGCTTCTCCTCAATAAACGCCGAGCTTTCGGGGGGCGAGTACCGGTGACATCCGCATTCGCATCATCACCAGACTCGCTGTCTGTCGATCTCGGTGAGGGTGAAGAAGCCTCGTCCTCCGCTTCATCCTTGCCGTCCTCGTCCTCGATCCAACGCTTATGATCGATCATCCTTGAAAGGGGACTCGGATGTGCGATACGTGGGTTGGCTAACGCTGGAGAGATGAGAGAAATTGAGCCATTGCTTCCTGCGTCATCATCACTCAAGTCCTGTCGATCATTCCTACCACTCCCTGACGAAGAGCTGCTGTCTGAATCATCAAGAGCTCCTTCGCCCACATGCTTCAAGCTCAGGTTGCTCGGACTTGCACTGTGAGTGGAAGTCGACGGACGACGTAACATTGAAGGCCTCCGGCTAAGCAGCAAAGCATGAGGGGTGGTGCCATTACCCGCATCCACGGATGTTCTTCGTGATAGATGAGATGGATATCGAGTGATCGTCGGCGTCAAAGGTAGGAGAGGTGTCAGACCCTGATGTGGTGAGGAATTGGCTGACGATCCAGGAGTTCTTCGTTGTCTCGATGCAGAAGACCGACTTCTCTGTGCGATCTGATTATTTTGATTGGAAGACGCCTTATCCGAACCATACATAGAGCTACGCCCTGGGGAAGAATCTAATTTGGTGTTGCGGGAGGTAAGGGTCGCGGGTGCAGATACAGGCACCGTCCATTCTTGAGGTGGTGCCGATGAGGAGTGGTGCCGTTTCGAGGGCATCTTGGGTATCAAATCTGTCAAGGATGCGGCAACAAGCAGCCATACTTGCGCCGCTTCAGGATGTCCTGCTTGAAACGCGGCCTGCGAACGAAGGTTATTGATAGAAGAATACAAAGAGAAGGGATAAATTCACCTGTGCATTCACAGTACAGATTTGGCTTCGATCATCCCCGTCAATTATGTATCGTCTAGCAAGCTTGGCGAAGACGTCTATATCGTTGGCTGCTCCTGGCGTACAGAATGTCCCCACATTTTGCGATGTATTCTGATATACAGCGTCGCCTAACGCCCTCTGCTTTGATCCTCTTTCACTAGCAGCCTTACGTGCCTCTGGTCGTCTGAAAGGACGTTAGAACAGCTAACGATCAGAAGCAAGATGGTACGACATACACATCATCGTAAGGTACCTCCCACTTGCTCTTCGCATCTGCAACGAAAGTCAAACACCCAGAAGACTCCCATGTAGTCGCTACACGTGGAATAGCATCAAGAGGCTTCGTCGCATCCCGAAGATCAATCTGCGAGAACATCCCAGACCAATGTTGTGCCCAAATAGTATGCGAATCCCCAAAGGTGATATCTGTGGAGGTGTTACTAGCTACTTTTGAATGAATGAGGTGTATTCTGTACCAGTGACACCACCATCAACTGCGCTCCCCGTCACGCTCCACTTGGCAATCCATCCTCTCCTTGCATCCCAGATCTCAGCAGCATCTCCAATCCCTGTGTTGCTTGTCATGGAGGAAGCTTTCGATCCACTCGTAGGTGTTGGACTTCGACCCGTCCTACTCCCCTGCCGGCCGTGGTTGCGACCAGCTTCGCCGCGCAAATCTCCAAGACCCACTAAGTCGAGACCAATACCTGAACCAATCCGACTCAAAACTCCTGGTGCGCCCTGTGACACCAGAGGCGTTTGCAATGCACCCGGGAGCGCGCGCGCCGTTGTAGGTGGTGTGCCTGATACGCCAGGTGCTGTTGCACCAATATCGGGATTACTGCCAGACCCAAATTCGGCATTAGAGATGATGGCAATTTCACAGTCATACGACGGTCGAAATAGTACGCGTCGTACAGGGAAAGAGGGGTGAAGAGTGTATGCGGGTTTATGGGGAATATGCGAACTAGGATTAGCAGTGAGAGAAGTTAGATCCCAGACCTTTACGCAACGATCTAGGCCTCCACTGACTATCCAGCCATACCCATTTCCTGTACTTTCCGTCGCCATGTTCGGTGTTGCACTAGACGTGCTACACCAATCTAAAGACATCACGGACGCGGTATGAGCGACAGCTATGCGATCCAGTTGACCGCGTTGGCCCATCTTGAGATCCCATCTAGATTGCCTGATGAACATCCAGCCGCCATAGGAAGTTGCACCAACTCGCCTGAAAATGTTTCCATTCTCGAGTCCAACTACTGCTTGAAGAGGAGACCACACAACCGGAGAGAAAACTACGCCTCTAACACCTGCGGTATGATGTATGCGCATGATTGATCTTTGGAAATCCCTCAAATCCTGACATGTAAGGTCAAAACAGTTCTGGGAGATTTTGCTGTTCTCTTACCCACACGCGTAAATCTCCGTCTGAAGACCCTGTAATGCAATAGGTAGACACCACAGGTGATACCGATAATTTATGAATAGATCGTAGATGATCCTTGGACCGCCTTTCTGCAATTTGAAGCATGAGTTTTAATTCGCGTGCATTGCACTACGCAGCTCACCATATTTCGATCCCGACTTGTTGATATCCCACATTATAAGCTCGCCATTTCTTGCGCTGGTCAGTATCTTCGTGCTGTACTCTGTCCTCGGGATGCTTAGCTTCAGAGCACACAATGGTGAAGAGTACACTCACGTTCGCGACACCATGCAATATCCGTGCTAGCACTATCGATCTTCAGACCACTCCCTTCCCAATAATTCTTGGATGCATCGACTCGATAACCACCCTTCCCGACGCGGTTCGTCTTGTAAATGGAGTCCGAATTATCATGAATGTAAGAGGGGTCCGACATGCGCAAGATTTTGAGAGCTAATGGTGAAAGGTTCTTTTGTTAAGTATTCAAGATAGTCCGAGCTTGTTGTCGACTGACATTCCTTCCCTGTCACGGCGCATCTGGTCCCGTCTTCGCTCTTTGATAACACGCCTGCTCCACTGGAACACGCTCTGGGAAGACGAACATTCCGAGTTGGTCCTTGATGGCCGTGTGTTCTCGAGTCGGAGAAAGGTTCGAAGGATGTCTGAATGGTCAATGGATGCGGAAAACCACTGCTCATGGAGGTCAGAAGCAGGTGTTTGATTTGAGTGGCACAAGTAAACAGGATACAAAGATTTTCAGCTTTGACCCTGACTACATCCTACATGCATAGGATGGACCGTAGACTGTGTATCTATTCTTTTCAATGTAAGTACAGTCTACGTATTGCATGGTAGACAAAGACAAATTGAACAGCCGATGCTATGGAATACCGGCGAAATGAGATGAATACAGGACATAGAGGTGCTACAATCATAGATTTGTACATCGTAAATACAAGCAAGATGGGCGAATTTGATATCCCTGGCCACACTGATTAATAAAGGGCGAAGGAACATGACTCGAACTACTACATTCCGCAAGGAAAGAAAAACAAAGATACAAGCAAGCGTAATTAAATCGGAATAGATTTGCACCATCAGACAACTTCAACAAAATTAGCAGGAAATATGCCTTTACGATCTTCAACTTTGCCAGTCCACCTACAGAAGACGACGTCAGAGTATATTTAGCAAATCCATTCAGGACCATACGTACCAATCATCCGTACTATCGCTCTTCTGTGTTACAACAATCACGTCTCCTTTTTTAAACGCAAGGTCTCCTGCCTATAAAACCAGAAAATTTAGAAGCATATGCATTCAAAGATGAAAGTTCTCACCTCGACTCCAGCAAAATTGTACAAAGCGACGGCACGAGCAACGCCTTCATGTGGTAGGAGAGGTTTTGTGAGTTCAGGTTTCGGAGCTATGAAGGGTTGAGAATCTGCCCGGAACTTTTTCTGCATCGGAGACGAGCTTTCCCAGGCATCGAATTCATTCGACGATGAAGACTGGGTGAACGGATTTGCCGAAGAAGAAAAAGACCTGGTGCTAGAAGAGGGCGTCACCGCGACACTAAAAGACTTGTTATGTGTAGCGGAAGCTGGAGATCTGAGAGAGTCGAAAGGGTCATGAGCTGGTTTATTGAAATGTGACATGCTCCTCCGATTTCGCTGCCTAAAGTCTTCCTGTGGTGAGAAATCTGAGTCGAACTGTGTTCCGAAACCCGATGTAGCAAAGCTGTTCTTTGATGTCCAAGAAGACTCTGCTGCTTGGCGAGAATTCGAAGTGTCCGGGCCGTGGTTTAGACTTGACACTGTATCGCTGTCATGAGCGCCGAAGTACGACCCATTATCCTTCTGTTCTCCCCATGAGGTCGGAGGAAAACCTTTATCGTTCTTCTTCAACTTTCGGGGCGTACCAGCTCCAGGACTGGACAAACCGCCGAAAATATATCCTGACTCTCCACCTCCGTCTTCAATCCATTGACGATTCCCAGGCAAGCCAGTGCATGATTCAAGGGTCTTGATAAGGGAGGATGCCCAAGGAGGCCTGTCTATAGAACCGCTGAGAAGCAGCTTTGCAGTTACTTGATCATTTCCGTAAGCCTGTACGTTGGCATCCTGTCTTTCCACAATGACCGATCCTTCGATAGACAGTCCACCAAAAAGACCCCGTGTCTTTGAGTAGCTGTACATAGCAGCAACTTTCCCACTAGTATTCAAAGAACCGGAGGCTTCACCATTTCGACCCAAGGGACCAACTGCGATGCTGGCGTTTCCACCAAGGGTCAAACTGCCAGCGGCCATGAAAGATCTCTTAGTAGAATGTCAGGGTGATGCATGTTTCATGTATTGACTGCACACTTACTATGGCCTAAGCAGGTAATGAGATAGAGTGTAAAACCTGGCAAGATATCAGAACTCACGGCTCGGGAATTCAAAACGACCAAGAAGTCTGTCATTTCTGCACCTGCCTGACCACCTACACCTAGCCCCGCAGTGCCTATGGCGCTCGGAGCAGACCAAGCTACGAACAAAAAGCTCGTCATTTCGAGATCTAGGAAGAATTGAGAGAACTCACAGCCATCTGGTAACCTCGCAATTACAATCCCACTTCCTGCCCTGGCACTGAACAGAAAGCCAGCCTTGAATATCGTGAATATCGCAAATCCTTTTGCATTCTCTAAGACATGACGAGGGATGACCCCGTCGAGCCCATTATTTCCGCTATCGACAAAAGATTGGACTGGAATGATCTGCAGGATTAATGGGAATCTGACACGAGTGGAAGGCTAATACGCACATATTTTGGAAGCCTTGGCACATTCCTTGGGCAAAGACTGGGGAAGAGGACTATTGAATTTCATGAATAGGTGACCAACGAGAAAGAGAAGACAACACAGTTTACCGTAAAACTAAGATATATAAGTGCGGCGAGGCCACTCGGATTGGAGAATTCGTATTAGTCATGTCCCATGACGCAGTTGCTGCGCCGAGGCCGAGCTTCCTCAGCACGGCAGTGGGTCCCAGCTGCAAGCACCCAGCATTTCTGAAGTCGTCTAAGCATATTGTGCAACGTTGTATACATTCATCGATGGTCATCATCAGCGCATCAGCACGCGTAAAGCAGGAATCTCGACAGGTTTCATGCCAAACAAGCAGACTGCAATCGTCTGGAACGTGGGGTTGACTGAGATTCAATATTCAGGAGTTGACGTGCATCATCGAAGGCGTCGCAAAGAGGCGAGTAAGCTGATGCGCCTTTTATGATGGCCTGCTGATCCAGGGGTTACATATGAGAAATTGGTCCTGACTCCAGAAGCATACTATTTCAATTTTTCACGCGATGCTACTTCAAGCTTACACACTCTGGGGGCGAATGCAGGACTGAGATTGTTGCGAATTCTGACCGTCACAGAACTTTCGCGGTTAGAACACTCGCGGGATATCAATCTAACTTGTTTTCAATGAAAGTGTGAACTGCCAGGGAACTATCATTGGGCCTTGCAAGCCTGAGTCGGTACAGCAGATATATCCGTTCGACTCTGCCGTCAGTCTATGCATAGCGCTTGAGTTCCATGCTTGACTTGATATCAAGTACATATATGTAGCATTGATAATCCTTTGTCTTATCCACAGTCATTTTTATAATTAACGAGGTGGAGTTTGCTGAGCTGGGCACCGCCACCAACACGTGCTGAAAACATATCGCAAGTCTTACTTTTACCGTAGTCGAAAACGGAATTAGTATCGAATCCTTTGGAGACAGACTGGTCGGCGCTCTCTCGGCGCTCTCTCTCTCTCTTCATGACCTCCATGTCTGCACCGCTTTTCAGGTTCATTGTCGCTGTCTTGATATTCTTCTATTCCGTCTGTCTTCCCGTGAGATCCGCGACTACCCAATTTCTCAATCAGGTACGTCTGCTTTTCTTGCCACTCCAATCGTGTCTTTGATGAAAACTGACTTTCCATCAGTCTTTTTCGTTCTCTTGGGATAGTCAGCTAGCTGTCCCTGTTCCGGTCACAAGTAATTAAGCTTGTTTTTCGTCGCCTTCGATCTGTTCTCATTCGCTTGTAGCACAATGCGATACGCTTAACATACAGTGGTCTCGAGCTTCATCTAACACAGGGTGCGTGATAGTGACATCTCATGGTTGATAGTACATTTACCACCACTCTTCTTATAGGCCAGATCCTGTAGCCCCTTATTATCTACAAGTTTACACCTCGTTAGCACGCCATCTTGAAAATCTCTCTGCTCCAACTTACACATTCCTAGTGCCTATGTATTCCCCTTTGTAATCGAAGCCGGAAGCAATCTGAACTTCGTGAGCATTCACATCGCGTTCGCTGTATGCGCTTGTCAATAAAGTACTTGTTCATAGGACTGGCAAGTTCCGTTTGGCCCGGGCACTTTGGTGTGTTTTTAGCTTCCTATCATCTGCACTACAGTGGGCTGACACTGCCTTTTCCTGTTTCCAGTATCAAATCTGCATGGTGAGCGCAAGAGAGCTAGATTTTTTGGCTGTATCCTAACGTCCACCTAGTTCGACAAGAACGGTAACACAGGCGGCTGCCAGGGAATTTATACTGTCATAGCCAACAGTACGACACCTACCTGTTCAAACTCGACTCTCTCTTTCCCCCTCGGTCCCCTAGATGTTGAGGCGTCAACACGTGATGGCGAGCTGTCGCAATATGGCTGGCCCAACCAGGTGATTACATACTGTTCTGCACACCAATCTCCTCTTTTCTAAGTGGCATTACTTCTCAGTGCACGGACATACAAGTCACGCCAAAGAACGGGACAGCCCCCTATACATTCACGGTACAATTGGCTTGCGCTTGACACGAATCTTTGATACTGACTGGGATTTAGATCGCGCCGTCTTTACATCCACCATGGAATATCACCGAGGACTCTGCCGACCCCATGAATTGGACCATCGCTCTGTCTTGGGCAACACCATTTTTCATCAGTGTAGCTGATTCGGCGGGTAACTATTGGTCGTATGGGCCACTGCACAGCGGGGGACAAGGATCTACTTCGTGCCTGTCCCAACTTTCTACTTCAAAGTGATATGTCTTTCATATTCGAATGCGTCTCTTTGCTTACAGTCAATGACTACAGTGACAATTCTTCATCTGAAACGAACGGGGTATCAACTGGAGCAGTAGTCGGAGTGGGAGTAGGCGGATTGGTGGCTGGCTGTCTCGCTGGTTTCCTCGCCACATCTTGCTTACTCCGCAGACGTAGCTGGAAAGGGACTGAAGGGATATATACCGGTTTATCAATTGGGTCGCCCAACGGATCTCCTAGGGTCAATCACTACGACGACTCAACACAATATAGTGTTGGGCCTTCGCCTTCATCTGGGCAACTGGTAGATCCAGGATCCATGTCGACTGGTCGGATGACTACCAACACAAACACATCACTACTGCACAGGGCCGGGGGAGGTGGAACTTATCAAATCGAGCCGTTCGTCTTGCCTGGCGAGGACCTTGGACCTCGCTCTCCGCTATCTCCGCGCGAAGCCAGCACTCAAGGCACGTCTGCATCAATTGGTGACTCGTCAGTGCCGGGTTCTAGTGGTGGTCGGACAGGCCAAGTATACGTCGTCCACCATGACAATGGTAGGGCTCCCGTCACTATATATCACCAAGATGGTACAGAAGTGGTGGAGCTTCCACCCAGATACGCGGACGGCACTAACCTTTCGAGCAGCGATGGCCAAAGTGACGGCGCTCTCAGTGGAAGCGATGGCCGTACAACTGCAGGTGGTACGGCCGTGTCACAGACTGCAAGTGGTGAAACGGCTCCTTCATTCTTGCAGCAAAGGCGACCTCAGCCAGTGCCCAGAAAAGCAAGAAATCGAGCGTCCAGCTCTGGAGCACCCTCTACGTCATGATTTCTATATCTGTATCGGGTATTTTTCGTATTTCCTTCATGATCTGGGATAATTATGTGCGGGATGATTTTGCCTTTCTTTGTAGAGCGTTCAATTCGTTCTTGTCATGATAACAATACACACAAAGGAAACTTTGCTTGTTGGCAAATATACCACAAGGACCTCACAAACTATTCTTCGATTCGCTCTTTACTATTACCATACTTGCTGCACCTTCGCTCAGATTATCTTTCTATGATTTACGCCACTTTCTGTTAATATAACCTATATAGTCTCTTGTAAACAATAGAAAGTTTCTATGCCGCTTTGGCTAGGCGATCCATATTGTTATACATGGCGTACAATGATACGAACAAGTTAGCAACAATATGTATTATCACAGTGTACACCTATAGGGCACGGTTTCCAGCCGGTACTAGCGTCCAATGTTCGCCAACCTAAAGCGGCTACTGCTGGGGCTGGTGTTATGTTGTCCTGTACAATAGACGGCTGCTCTTCCGCGGGACTTGACGACATCGCGAGCAAAGCATTCAGTCGTTGGTTCATTATGGCGATATCCTCTACGGTCCAGTTCTAGCCGAGCCGAGGTGAGACAGTATTCATTGTAGATAATAAGAAGATACGAACAGCAGAGTATGTCCGATCTGGTAGCTGCAACACTGATAGCATAGCTTCAAGGTTCGCGTCACTAGAGCATAAGGCATGGAGAAGAGCATTGAGGCTAGAAATGAAGAAATTTCAGGCACTTTCTTCGCTCGATAGCGAGGGTTCGTACGTTTTTCGGCTCTGAGTTGAATGCTCAGACCCGGGGCCTAGAGCTGTAAACAAGGATGCAACTGCATCGGTTCTCATGTCTCCGTCTGAATCGTCACCTGCATTCCATTTATCGACTATCCACCATGCCCAACGTGCTAGGCACATCTCATAAGATGGGTCATAGACCAAAGAGTCCTCCTGGTTCCCATTGGGGTTTGAAATTGATGATCTATTCAAAAGTAGAAGAAGGGTTCGGGAAAGAAGAATGTTTGAGAAAACGGGATGTGAACTCTGAATATGGTCGAGGAGGGGTGTCCAAATTTGAAGAGAAGATTCTGGTGGCGAGAACGAGTCAACAGGAAATACACGCTTTCTAGATTCGGCATGAGATACCGACAACTGAAAAATGACAACGGGCTCACTTTTTTGACAACGGAATGAGACCTCCCTTCTCTAGAAGAGTGTCACACAAGAATTCCAACGCCCATCTATCTTTGGCGTCCTGCTCATCTACATCCACGCTATCAGCTTGATGCCCTGTACTCCAACCTAGTTCCCCGAATTCGACATTTGCAGCAACTTTTGATTCCGCAATCCATTTTTCCAAGTCCTTGAACGCATTTTGAATAGACTGCTTGTATTGATTTCTCAATGAAGCATCTCTGATGGTGACTTTGAGCAGGTTCTTGTATTTCTTTAGAATCGGATTCAAAGGTCTGAGGGGCACAGTTTCAACCTGAGGCGCAGTCGAGGGATTGAGAGTAGGTAGCCAGTAGTTACTCAAGAGCCAGGACATCGACTAAAGTAACATGAGTGGGTTGATAATTTTATGACATCAATTCATACCTGCCTAGCACCTTCACGAAGAAGTTCAAGACTTGGAAGGTCTTCATGCGTAGCTGCGTGTCTAAGCTCCACTAACCACAGCGGTAGTCCAAGCTGACCAGCTATGGCTGCGATTGACCTTGCGTACACTCCCAGCTGCAGGGGATCCACAAGACCATTCACGAGTCGAATAATGGCAGAGGCGTAACTCTGTCTGAGAGACAGGAAAGATCGATCTTGCTGTGCATATGAAGCATCTTGTACAATGACAACCAAAAGAGCTAGGGTCGACTCGAGTGCATGAGGCAGCGAGGTAATGGCTTTCCAAGCAGAGAGCTGTGAGGTATATGAGAAATGCTTATAGACACATCTAGAGTCGACGTACTCTTTGTATAGCAAATACTTTTGCTTCTAGATCGTTTTCATCTGTGTATATAGCAGCACAGACCTGGTCGAGTTCAGTAATCGAAGTCCATGGTACTCGACGGGGTAGTTTCATGGTAAAAATGCGTTGAAGGAAGAAAAAATTAGTCTTATCTTATCTTATCTACCACGTGGTTTAAGCGCCCTATTTAGAAGATCAATGTTGAACTTTTCGGATAGGAAAACAAAGTTGTAACAAACGCGTCCTCGGCTTTTTCGACTCGCACGATGCCTCCTAGCTTGGATCTGCGAGGCGATATTGCCGCTGCTCAGCTTGCGCTTTATGTTCCAGTTGCTGCTGTATGCTTCTTCTTTACCATACGCCATGCTTTTGAAAAAGACGCTGGTTACTTCTTCCTGCTCTTCTTTGCTCTCAGTACGTTTCATTCGTCTTGCTTTGCACAAAATCTCACTGTTCATTAGCGCGCATTGCCGGTGGTGCCTTGATTATTGCTGCTGAATTAATTCAGCCTACGGTGACTGACTTGTTTATCGCGGCATATATCCTGTTTCCAGCTGGATTAGCGCTGCTTATGCTTGCTATGCTTGGATTCCTTGGTCTGTCGTACGTACACAGTCTATGCTCTTCTTCAAATGCTAATTGTATCGCAACAGTGGTCAGCACACCTTCAGCGAATACAGAAGATCAACGTACTTGTACCGAGTCGTGGCATTTGTTGCTATCGCTGCGCTAGCACTCAGCATAGCTGGGGGGATCTTAGGAACTCATGTCAATCCGGATGCGCACACGGGCTTGCTTTTGAGACGTGTTGGTGCTGGCGTCTACGCAGGGACATATGCTTTGCTAGTCATCACTACCTTCATGTCTTTCCGATATCAATATCTCATGAGAACATACAGGAGGCGCGTAAGTACTCATGTTTTCCATACCGTCACCTTCTTCTGACATTATCGTGCGATTTATCATAGCTACTTATGGGATTAGCGGTTGCCCTTCTTCCTTTGGGAGTGAGGTCTGCATACGCAGTCCTCGATGCCTGGTCGTCCTCAGATGTTTTTGGCACCCAGCCCAGCCCTAATCCAACTCGTGCGGAAATGAACCCAGTGACAGGAAACTTTCTGACTTATCTGCTCATGGGGCTTGTGATGGAGTATCTTGTCGCGCTCATATTCCTGATATGCAGTTCGGGCTTTATGCGGCGACGCCATCGACATCGATGAACGAGAGACACTTCACGATTATTCCAGTTTCCAACAACATTGGGACTACGAAGCAATTTTTAAATGACTTATATATATATCTTACTTATGAACCTGACATGTACACTCGACAGGCTAGCGAGTGGTTTATTGGATATTCACGTACGATATGCTTGTATGACTTACGTTTACGAGCGTATGTTTTCTTTCTGTATGTATCGGTAGTATAGATTTCAATGAAACGAAGTTACTTGGCTTTAAATTGCATGTGCTCGTAGTGATATTGTTAGAACAGCCCTGCAGGTGCTTCAACTTGTCTTCCCACCCGAAGATCATCTTAAAAAGCAACTCAGGTAATCGAGACAGACCAATAGAAATTCAACTACTTAGCAGATACGCTATTTCTTGTTAAACTACCGTTACTACGTGAAATTGTATGAACCACATAGTCAAGCATTTTCCATACCGACGCTATGCGTCGAGCAGAAAGTGGAAGACGCTCCGGCTTAATTGGGTACAACGATGATTCCCTCTACCCACTCCAAGGTCAGTACCCTATTCCATATGAGAGGGAACAGAGTTGCTGGGCAAATGCGCTGCGCCAGCGGTGGTGAGGGTTGCAATGAAGAAAATATCGTGGGAGACGAACGCCTAAATGCAGATACTCTGCTTACATAATGTAGGATCCTCACACAATCTTCAACTCCAAAGGTGCTGTTTTCAGTCCACGATCTAATTACTGCCGTTTCTTTTGCCTTTTCTTCGTGTAAACATTTGAATCAACTCTCAAGGATTTACAATTATGTGGGAAGGAAAGGACTAGAATAAGTAGTGTTATCTAAGATGACGTTGTCGGTACTATATCAAGGATGATGCAGCCGGTTGTAAAGCCTGTAATCGATGATAACCCGTCTTCGCTCTGCCTTCCACCACCTCAATTTCAACCGACCGAGAACAATGTCTGGTCATATTCACAACACTAATGCTGCCTGCTGCAGCATTCCTCCAGTCGTCTCTGACGAATACACACATAAAGGTGAATACAAGGCGTACGGAGGCTATAACAAGGTCTATGTGACCGGCCCTGCGAGCAGCCCGAATGCTATCGTCTGCGTGTTCGATATCTTTGGGTAAGTGCACTTACAAGAGCTGTATGGTATTGGAATCTAATCATTTCGCAGTTTCTTCCCCCAAGTACGCTGCTAAGTTGGCTTTGGAATTCCTAGCCTGACCGTATAGATTAGACCAGACAAGGCGCAGATATCATTGCGTCGACGCTGAACACCACCGTCTACATGCCAGATTTCTTTGAACCTGAGCCTGCTTACCCAATCGAGAAGTTCCCACCTACCACCGACCAGCTAAAGAAAGATCTTCAAGACTTCTTCGGTAGCACTGCAAGCCCACCAAAGACCGTCACCAAGATTCTGGAATTCGGGAAGGTGCTGAAAAGCAACGGCTACAAACGTGTCGGTCTATACGGTTACTGCTGGGGTTTGTCACTTAATTCATATTTCACTTGTCTTTACTCAAGTGTTCTGTGGTCACAAAGGTGGGAAGGTTGCTCTTCTTTCTGGTGCAGAAGGTACTCCTTATGACGCAGTGTCCATGGTCCACCCTGGGCAAGTTTTTTTGCTACTATTGTATGCATATCGAGCACTGATGGAGGATTGTGCAGGATGATGGCCGTAGACGATGCGATCAACTGCACTATTCCTTTGGCCATGTATATCTCCAAGGATGAACCCGTTGATGAGGTGAAGTTGAGCTTGTCCGGAGCAAGGACCTTTCTGATATCAAGTAATGTTCTAGTATAACAAGATGGTCGAAGTCATTTCCAAGAAGCCATTCGCTGACAAATGTGATCAGAAGAACTACAGCAACATGTCAGTGCAACTAATCCTTTGCAGTATTTCTAGACTGACAATGCTAGGTTCCATGGTTGGGCTGCTGCCCGCGGTGACCTTAAAAACGAGGAGAACAAGAAAGAGTGCGTTTGTTCACGCTGTAGCGCCTAGCTCCCATTTCTCACACTTTCGTAGATATGAGGACGTATACAACCGCCTCGTCAATTTCTTCCACAAGGCTCTCTAAGAGACGAATGATGAACGCACTGTATGATTATTGCTGTACTTAAATGACAATTGAATATATGAAGGCAAGTTTGTCCATTGAGGAAAGTCTAATGTCATCAAGCTGGCCATGTAGACATCCACAAGAGTATAAGCATAGCCCTCGTTATAAGCATAGCCCTCGTTGCGTCGGACGAGCGCGCATGCCCGCCTCTGCCAGAAATGACTGATAAGGTCCAACAATGAGAAAGGTCCAATGTCATTTGCGAACGCTCTAGGTGAAATCCATAAGGTGTCCCGAATGATGATCAGGCACTTTCCAAAGCCAGAATGGTCCTACGCCGAATGTGTTAGCTCTCATTAACATCAAGGTCATGCAGCGTAACATACCGACAGGATCACCTGTAAGCAACGATATTTTTGAGAATAATTCGAAGTGATATGCCAGTAAATTTACCTTGATCGTGCATAGACGTGCTCCAGTTGCCTACGATCCCAGAAGCACTTGCTATGCCGCCAATCTGCACACCTTGCGAGCTTCGGAAAGTCAATTCAACATCAGGCAACGACGAGCAGTTTGAGATACGTACCACCAAAGAGTACTCCGATCATGAATAGCACCCTGTATCCAATCATACTGGACCATCAGATTATAGATTTTCTTGAGCGTAGAATTAGCTAAAGAGCACTGACAAAACTCCATCTAACCGTGCCATCGACCCCGATCTTCACGTTGCCTTCTATCCTTGCTTCATTGCCGCTCACACCTCGTGATGTACCTGCGAACAGCAGCATGGGATATTGAGGATTGGTGTTCTCGAGTTCAGGTTCAGGTTTATGGAAGCACAGCTCTGCTTGGGACACGAGGTGGAGTTTCACCTCGATAAGACGTGTAGCCTCCCGGAAGCGGCTGTCATGGAAGAATATGGGATTACGCGGTCCACTTGCTATGTTGGAGTACTAAAAAGCGATGAGTTAGACTATGTTGAATTGTAGAAAAGATATATTCACGTTGAAAGCTGTGAAAAAATAAGAAGTGTCAGGTTACTCGGTTCTGCTTGAGAAATGAAAGCACCGACCAAAGAGATCCCTTGATAGACCGGAAAGTCAACTGCTATTAACATATCGAAGATAGCGATGATAACGAGCAAACGCCATACCGGTAATCCATGAAACATACGTATCGACGCCATGTCCCTAAGGAAGGATCTTAGATGGAATCATCGACAGGAGCATGAACTCACCTTCAACTCCAGCCCAATCCTCACCCCCGCGTAATGCAGGCGCTGAAAAAGCTCTGGTGTTTTCCAGCCCAATTGGAGGTACGTTACTGGTCCATAAACCAGGTAGCTCTCGGAGATTTGTCAAAACAACAATGGACAAGTGTTCGACGTGTCCCCAATTCACACTGCCGTCTTGCTCAAACGGGCCCCAATTGTTCGGAGAGGTGTAATTTCTTATGTCATACACAAAACAACGGCTTACGACGCGTCGAGCCCGTAGATCATGTATGGACTCCTCGTCGTCATCAGTGTCGTGTGAAAGGGCAAGATGTGATCGAAGTTGAGCGAAAGGCTGCACCTCGATAAGCAGAGGCGAACCTCTCAACACCCCGGACCCGCGCAGCACACGGTCAAGCCATGCGGTATTGAGGGATGGTGGCGCTTCGACCTGAGAGTCTGGAATTTTGCCAGGAAGAGCTTGTCGGATTGCAGATACGAATGTTTCCAGTGCCAGCCGTCGCTCTGGAAGAGCTTCATACGTTTCTTCACTGAAATGAAGTGCGAACAGCTCGGCCTGCGTGCGCCTCTGTAAATCAGCCTTCCAATTGTAAGATGATGCAGACGAATTGGCTTCAGATTTGAGAGTGTAGATAGCCTGACGAGGATCATCAAATCGCTGCAAGAACAGCTCTCGCCACAGATACTGGTCATCGGAGTCATAGACTAGCTCGTGAGCCCAACGACAAAGCTTTGAGAAATTTGCGACAGTTCTTGGGTCGCAAAAGACGAGAATATGATGAACAAGTTCTGGAGGTACAAGGAGTATAAAAGTGGACATGAGGTGAAGAACATGGCCATGGCATTCTCCGTGAGGTTATGTACTCATTATTTCATTATTTCAGACTTTACTGATCATATGTCACGACTCACCATTCAATAAAGCTCGGTTTCGCGCTTATTTGCCGTTGTTAAGTCTACCGCGGTCCTCATAGTTTCTCTTTGAAGATGCGTTCCGTTTGGCTATTCTCGCTCGTAGCTGCCAGTTGTGCCTTCCAGTTACCATTCAAAGTACCGTTCTTCAAGGCCCAGTTACCTCTGGAAGACGACGAAGCTCTGGGCGCAACTCCAAGGATCGCCATCATAGGTGCAGGTGCTGCCGGGAGTTCAGCGGCGTTCTGGATATCAAAGGCACAAGAACGCTTTGGACTCGAGGTCGAGGTTGATATATATGACAAGGCATCGTATATTGGAGGCCGTATGTACTAACTTTCCACTTGAATGAACATTTGAACCTGATGCACTCATAGGGAGTACTACCGTGTTTCCTTACGACAACACGAGCTACGACCCAATTGAATTAGGAGCATCCATCTTTGTCAAAGGCAACAAAAATCTGTGGAGGGCTTCACAGTTCTTTAATCTTACTTTGCGAAGTCTGAAGGATGACGATGACAAGCTTGGCGTTTGGGACGGTGAGGAGATTCTGTTGAACGTATGTTTGAGTTCCTCAGGTCTATGCTGTCTGTTAATTGTTTTGACTTGGCCCAGTTCGGTGGCAGCTGGTGGGATACACTCAAAGTCCTTTGGAGATATGGTATAACGTCTCCAAGGCGTACCAACTCTATCGTCAGTAACAGTTCCCTGCGCTCCATCGAATTCTCGCTACCCCGGTCTCATGCATTTCTTTATCATTTAGCGTCAGCGACATGCTGAAACAATTCCTCACCTTATACTCCAGCGACGCGCCCAAGTGGGACAACATTACGAGTATAGCGCAAACTTTAGGATGGACAGATATGATCGAGAACAATGCTAGAGATTTCTTCGAGTCTCGCGGTGTCTCCAGGCAATATCTGAGTGAACTTGTCGAAGCCGCTACTCGCGTCAACTATGGCCAAGTACGTGTACCACTTCTTCACTACTTTGGTCCCGGTTTATTCAAGACTGTTCCAAAACATTGACCAGATTCATGGCCTAGAAGGTGCAGTCTCTCTAGCTGCCACAGATGCAGCGCAAGTGAAGGGTGGTAACTGGCAAATCTTTGAAAACTTTGTCAAACACTCGGGAGCTCAAGTCTTCCTAAACACCGCTGTAAGTAGCCATAACATGGTTCAAGTTTGTACTCATTTTCGCTGCAGGTCACAAGGATCTCGACCAAGGCATCCTCCACCCGACCTTGGATTGTCCATAGCGACAAAGGTTCTACTGGTTACAAAGGTGTAATATTCGCTGCTCCCTTCCATCAAACCGGCATCGACATTCCTGCCGAACTCGCATCCCAGATTCCTGAACAGCCCTACATTCACCTCCATGTCACTCTACTCAGTACTACGTCGCCGCACGTACAACACGAGTACTTTTCTTTACCAACAAATGTTGACCCACCATCCATGTTGCTCACTACATACGAGGGCGTGCGTCAAGGACGCAAGGCACCAGAGTTCAACTCTGTCTCGTACCACGGCAAAATCAGCGAAGACGAATGGGTGGTGAAGATCTTTAGTCAAGAACGTGTCTCTGATGAATGGTTGCAGAAGCTTTTCAATGGCCAGGTTGGCTGGGTGTACAGGAAGGAATGGGATGCTTACCCCGAGTTACCCCCTACCTCGACTTTCCCGCCAGTGCGGCTTGATACTGGTTTCTACTATGTCAACGCCTTCGAGCCGTGAGTGGCATTGCTCATACTTTCTGTTTCTGCACTTGAAAACTCACAAACTCATGCTAGATTCATTTCAACAATGGAGACAGAAACCATTGCGTCCCGTAATGTAGTTGACCTTTTACTCAACGAACAGTTTGGGTCCAGCATATGCGGGCCCAGACTATCAGGCTCAGAGCAACAAAAATCTATTCGAGACGATGGCTATGTTTTTGGATGGGATTGTTGATGATGTTTCTATACATACATAGATGCGAGCGTGAGGTGGTTAATCATGTTGTTTAGTTTTACTGTACAAAATAGCCTTCAAGAAAACCCCAAATTCCACCTTGTGATGCCCATCGTGCTTCTTGAATAAGCAGATGCACTCAGTGCATGTCATTTAAACAACACCGTTTGGTGGTTTTTCGTTGAAGCCGGCTGCAGGGGTGTGGATACTGTGATGAGGCTCGTTTTCCGTATACCCATGGCGGTCTCCTGCTGCTACATGTTCATTCGTGGACTTGATGGGGCTCTGTGTAGATGAAGAATCGAACGGAGCGAATCCATCTGTAAAGTCACGTCGGATTTCGATGTAATCGGTTGCAAATTCTCCTATCTGTTCCAGGAGTCAGGGACGACTACCAACGAGGTTGAGAAGTGCACCTATCTCGATTTCATCCATACCAAGTCTTTCTAATTCTGGGTCAGCCCTTAGCTTCAAGCCTGGCATGAGGTCTATGACCTTGGCGATTAATGCTGTCACGACGAAGGAATAGGCGCATGTAGCACAAATATATGCAAACTGCATATACAATTGCTTGTAGTTGTGATCCATGAAGCCTCCGCTCTGAGACGTGTTGACCCCATCAAGTGCAATCACTTCATTGGTGGCGAAGAACCCATTCAAGAATAGTCCCAGAATACCCCCAACGGCGTGCTCGGCAAATAGATCAAGAGCGTCATCGATATGGAAGACGAATTTTAGCTGTCAAGACACAACTGAGAAAAATATATCTTCGGACGAAAAGTATGAGCGTACGCTGTGTTGCCAAGTTACATAGTGCACCGGAGAGTACGCCAATGACCACTGAAGCCCAAGGGTGCACATATCCAGACGAGGGCGTCGCCGCGACCAGGCCTGCAATAGTACCGGAGCAGAAACCCACCATACTCCAATGTCGCTCGTAACGGTAATCCATCAAACACCAAACGATGCCTCCAAAGGCAGCCGCCAGCATCGAGTTCCAAATCGCCACAATAGCTCGGAGATTGGCTCCAAAAGCACTACCACCGTTGAAACCTAGCCATCCAAACCAAAGCAAGAAAGTGCCGAGGCAAACGAGAGACACATTATGAGGTCGAAAATTCACCAGTTCCTTTTCCTGCCTGCGTCCTAGAACCCATGCAAAGGCTAAACCGCTAACTCCGCTACCGATTTCCACAGGACCACCACCGGCAAGACTGAAGTAAGAATTGTGTCACGCGCTCCTGCGGGAGAAGCATACCGGCAAAATCCAGAACACCCCATGAAAACGCCCAGCCATTTACACCCCATGCCCAGCAAGCCAGTGGGCAGTACACAAGGGTCATCCAGACGAATACAAACACCATCGCAGGCAATACTCGACCGCGCTCTATCAATCGCAGTTACTCACACCGAGCGAAGTAAGAGAACATTACCATACCTGCAATACCACCCACCAAGATCGCCACTGTCACACAAGCAAATTCCATCTGGAAAAAGCTATATAGAATTTCGGGTATTAAGGGAGAACCAGGTGAGGGGTCGCTCAACACTTTGAGCAGACCAACATTTCGAAGATTGCCGATGTAGCCATTGGTCGCAGATTTAGAGAATGCCAAGGAGTAGCCCCAGAGAAACCATTGAAGTATTCCCACAGCATTACCGGCAGCTACGACCCAGATGAGGGACACTGGAGAAACGAATTCATACAAAGCCATCACACAATGATAGGTGCTTACAGGCACTCTTGCGTCGAGCCAAACCAGAGTATAAGAACGCTGTCAATCGCGCGTTATACGAGAAGCGTAAAGGAATGTAGCAAAACAGCATACCAAGACCTGGTATCATGAGCAACACCATTGCGCCAGCGACGGCGATGAAGGCGATATCCCCAGCCTCATACCTACGACGATAGCACAATGAAAACAACGATGAAAGGCCATGAATAAAAAGACGAACGACGAAGCGTCCTGGCCTAGATAAAAGATCAATACGCGGTGTACCCACAGAAAAAGGATGCGCACGACGAAAAGTTTGACTCTGTATCGGACGAGTCGAGTTGCTCAGACCATTGAGCAGGCGAGGAATGGACTCGGAGATCCTGTGCATGTTGAAGAATAGAAAGTGACGTTTACAGTTTGGTATGTCGGGCTAGTCGAGATTTATTTTGAAGTGGGGAAATATTACCATGTGCTCAAGAATCTGATGGAGTAGTATTCGATGACACTTGGTTTAGCAAATAGGTGAGATGGATTCATATTGAATATGTGAAGAAGAGCTCAGACATACCTGGGCATAGAACGAAAAGTCGGGGGAAGTAAAGGAGAAACCTGGGTACATGCTTGATTCAGAAATTCATATTATTAGGTTTGAGTGAACAACGGTCATCGTATTCGGAATTGACGGAATTGATGTCATTCTCAAGTCACATGGTCGTGTATCGGCCGAAATATCCGAATTTCGATGGATGCTACAGTAAAAAATTAGATTTTTATTTTCAAAGTTCTGCATTCAAAAGACAACTAGAGGACCAAGAGTAGTATCATACAAAGCAATTCATCAATGTAGAAAGGTATCGAGAAACACGAAAGGTATATGTAGTACTTGGTACACTGACTAACGGAGCTTTAGGCCTTAGACCCGCCTTCCGGGCCTAGTACTCGCCATCGATTACCTGGACCATGTTTCGGCGGTGCAATTAGCTTCGTAAGTCACCTTCGCCTCAAGTCGTTTGTTCCAGAATACACTGTCCCTGTAGGTCGACGGTTTCTTGTACTTGACGATAGCCTCAGGACCGTAGTGGACAGTCTGCCATTTCCCTAACATTTCACCCCACCTCTTCGCGCTCTCCTCATCTCCCAGAGCGACGTACGAGTGCATGATTCTCGAAATGTGGCTCTCGTAGTATGGCGAATTCTCCATGCCTTCGTCCTCGAGGAGGGACATTTGGACGAGACACCGTTTGATCAAATAATCATCTGGAAGCCTTGCATTTTCGATCCAGGCAAAGAATTCATCCCGTGACACCGTGGCTTTGGGAAAATAGGCGCGCCGCATGTCCGAAATTTTAGGCATCTTGCATGATTTGCACGAGCATACGATTTTCATGTTGCTCAGAATTTCCTTCCGGAAGGTGTAGGGTTTGAGAAGATTGCAGAACGATACAGTCAGTTTCTCCCAAGCTTGGATCTTTCTGGTTGCGCGCAGTTGCATCGAAAACGAGGCCATATCCCAGTATCGTTCAACATTAGGTCGGCAGCTGGGAGATGCGCAAGTGAGCTCAGAATTCAAGACGCGCTGATTGTTATATACCTATGAGTGAGATGAGATAGCGTCTCAAACACGCCGCTATATGCGCCGTGGTCACCAAATTCTGACACAGTTCCGGTGAGTGCCTACCCAGTGTGATGTTGCAAGTAGACCTCACCTATGTCATTCAGTCCTACAACTTTAAATCCATTCGTCTGCACAATACCGAGGATAGTTTTCTTTCCTGCGGTTTGAAAATCCCTCAGATTCCAGAATGCAGTTTGTCGTTCCAGTGGCATGCGGTCCAAGCATAATTGTAGCATCAAATTCCACCGGTTCATAGTTCTTTCGTTGGTGGTGTGCAGTATGAGCGGCCCTGCCGGGCCTTCAGTGATCTCGGGGGCCCTCATGAGCGCAGGCACGATTAGAATGGGGCGCTCAGAGAGGATAAGATCGCCCATATCCAAGTTACAGGTGGCAGTTAGACCTGGATACGGAGAGGCCGCGTCATCGGATGTGGAAGCTTTTACGAAGCGATGGCGGAGATCAGCGGGACGACTGATTGTTTTCGGAAAAGAAGGTGTCTTCATCACAGTCTTCTTCACTGCACCAGTGAGCAGACACTCAGTCCAGCCGTCTGGCTGTCCTTCTAAAACGACGGCTTTAGATTGAGGGGGCTGAGTCGTTAGAAGAAGTTCATCGTCGCCTATATCGAGCGTGTCATGAGGTTTCTTATTCAGTGCCTTCTTCATGTCCATCTCGTTCTCTAGATGCGCTTTTTATTTAGTCTTGTCTGACTTTGATTTGACAGCAAGATTCACCGTTCATCGAATATAGCAACCCATAGTCAATGCACTCATCTTCTATACAATCAATCTGCGCTTGCTCTTCAGATAATCAGTGGCCATGCGCCTGAATAACTCTGTGGGATCGCGTACTGGTTTCGGTGCCACTGCTTAGCCTACCAGTGTCATGGTTGCCAGCAGTCAAAGGTTTTGCTCTTGGTACCTTGCGAGGCACGTTTTTCAAGAAACCTCTCTTCATGGTGAGGGAAGAAGATTAACAGTAGTTAAATCACGTTACCATAGCTCAAAGCTTATAAGGTGCAGCAGAAGACAATGGAAACTCAGGTGATTCAATGCGATCGCGTATTGATAGCTTATGTAATACACGCGTCGCGTCGCTTTGACCAGGCTGAAGATTGCCCAAAAGGCCACCACATATTCCAGCTCATAACCCGCTCTTTTGCACCAACGGATGAATGTACAGCAGGACTTTCACGAATTCAGGCTGCCTCCTGCCCGTCGAAGGTACTTGAAAATCACAAAGGGTCGCGAGGATGGCCTTCAGGGTCAGATCTCGTGCTTGGTATACGTTTACCGATTCTTCATAGAGGGGCCGAATCAATGACATTTGATAAGACGGGCGATCGCTGGTACTACTTAGAAGCTCTCCTTGAACCGCCCGCCTCACGACTACCTTTAGGCAAGACTGTCATAGAATCCCTTGGATCAGGTTGCCGCCGTGGCGTGGCAACTGACGAGATAGCGGACCAGGGAATCAAAGTCGCCTTAAAGGATAGGGAATCAGCCGGTCTGCTGTTGCTTCGTGTATCAGATTGCGTGAGGTAAAGCCAAGCAGCCACCGAAAACAGAGCTTTCATTCGATCTACTGAATCCTGGACCGTTTCCAGAGAGTATAGCTTGGAAATCACTAGTTCAGGCCGAACGTCTCCGACAGTCCCAGTGCAGTGCACCGAGCTCAACGCATCATTGTACTGTGGTCCGATAGTAGATACACGACGGCGATGAATGCAACGTCATTCCTGGGCCATGTTTTTGTGGAAATTGCGAGAAAAGGGTGGTCCATATCTCTGTTCAATTGTATGCACTGTGGCGCCAATTCTCGGAAGATACAGCTTCGATCTGACTCGAATGCATGTAAAAAGCCGTATGTCAATAGACGAAGAAGTCGAAGAGCATGAGGAACGCATGAGTAACCGGTGACTCTGAGCTGACTCTGAGTAACCAAAGTTTTACGTTATCCTCTATTACATCCTTGACGCCTTACCAGCACTATAGTCAAGGATGAAACTTCCTGCAATCCAGTATCATTACTTTCGAGTACCTCTGCCATACAAGAGCACTCTGGCGTTACAGGAACGAATTCACGCCATTCAATTAGAGCAGCGGCGGCTCAACAACTCACACAAAGATATCCTTCTCCTTCTCGAGCATCGACCCGTCTACACTGCAGGTCGTCGTCAGAGGGAGGATTCTGTCGAAATCCAGAAAGAGAGAGATCATTTGATTGACCTCGGAGCAGACTTTGTTCATGCTGCTCGCGGAGGGGAGACTACGTACCATGGACCAGGTCAAATCGTTGGTTACCCACTCCTTGACTTGTCTCGTTCCAATCCCACCATGGGCATCCGAGAGTACATTTGCTTCATGCAGAAGGCGCTCAAGCTACATTTGAAGGAAGCTCATGGAATCACGACCTCTACATCTGAAAACACCGGCGTGTTTTTGAACCCAACGACGAAGATAGCAAGCATCGGTGTCCAGGTGCGACATCGGTTGACTACGCATGGGTTTTCTTTGAACGTTACTTCACTACCGGGCGCATGGTTCAGTCAAGTCGTTGCTTGTGGTTTACCTGATGTAAAGGCTGGATCCATACAGGAGGCGACAGGTCAGAACGATATCTTAGTGAAAAATGAGATTCAGGGATTGGTTAAGAGGTTCGGAGAAGTTTATGGTAGGGAAATCGTGGAGTTGGACGTGGGGAGTGAGGGCGAAATTGGAGAAGCCATTGAAGAACTTGAACATGAAGCTCTTCAAGCAGGCCCGTATCATAATTCACCTGTCCTCAGATAATTGTAAATATATGCGCGTGCTATGTATAATTCTCAAAATACTTTTTTTCTTTCACACCGACGTCATCTCGATATCCCACAGAATGGCTCTACTCATCGCACCCTCACTACTTCTTAAACTCTCAAACCACCAAGAAAACTCTTATTAGTTCGCAATGCGGATCCTCATTCTAGGTGCAACTGGTCCTGTCGGGATACTACTCACTCGTGAAGCTCTCGCGTCTCACCACGAATGCATTCTTTACGTTCGATCTCCCGAAAAAGTTCCCAGCGACATCTCTTCGAATAATGCAGTTATTGTCATCATTGGTCAATTAACTGATTTAGAATCGCTCTCCAAGGCCATGGAGGGTGTAGAGGCGGTCTGTTCCGCTTTGGGCCCTAGCGTGAGGAAAGGTCCTTTCCATCCATCGGGAGAGCCTCTCGCTCACGCTTATGAAGGAGTAATTCAAGTGATGCGGGATCATGGCGTGAAGCGCTTGTTGGCCCTGGGTATGTTCAACTCTTTTCTTTGGCGCACATCACATGCATGAACCAGAGTTCGTACAGGAACGGCCTCTATGACAGCGCCCGAAGACAAGTCCGATATCCGATTTTCTGTGCTTGTAACTGGCGTGGCAACGTTTGCTAGGAACGCATACAAGGACGTTGTTGCCATTGGCGAGACAATCCGGAAACAAGACGACCTTGATTGGATCATCGTTAGAGTCCCGCTATTAACAGACAAGGGGAATAGGGATCTTCATGCTGGTTTCATCGGAGATGGCAAGACCCATACGTCGCTCGCTCGAGTTGGGTTCGGCGTTTTTGTTGTGACCCACTTGACAGTTGAGGCGTCTCCGTGGGTGAAGAAGTCTCCGATGATATGTTCGGTGTGATTCGTGGTCTTTTCCAATCCTCTCCAGGGCCATCGTATCCTTACTTGTGACATACGTCTCGGACGCCTTTACTTTTCGTAACGCTAGATTGAAAGCTGCGGGCGGCACGAATGCAATGCTACCTGCAGTTGCGGTTATCCTCATGCTTATTTGACCCAATGACTAGACTGAATTGGTGTAGCACAGCATCCTTTGTCTTCAGCAGTTCCGTGTGAGCTGCGCGGTCGGCCTTGGAATTCTTCATTTGGCTCTAGACGTGTTGGTCTGATCTCATCACTACTCAGCTGCCAGCGAATAAAGAAACCAAGAAATTAGAATGCAGTGTCAGCTTCTCAGATAGATTGATAAGGAATAATCAATTCAGAATGGTGTTGCTAGGCGTAGTACAGAGAGCGCTGGACAGAGTACCCCGGACAGCGCAGACAGTAACATTGGCATCAGAGCCATCCCGCTCGCCTGGGAACCACTTCAAGTCTTCAACCGCACAAGAATGGAAATCGAGTTACTCAAATAGGAAGAGCAGAAATATGTTTGTTCATTATGTGTTTGTAGACATGTAAGCGTTATTATCTCTATCATCTCATAGTTCAGCCCATCCACTGTCTCCATCCTCTCCTCCGCTCACAATCGCAAGAATGAACACAATCACACTCGCACCCAGTCTCATGCTCATCCCGCGATATAGTTGCCCAATCCCAGTATTTCTGAACCATCCGCCCTCTTCAAAAGTTGCAACTTCCTCCATGGCAAGTCCTCTTTCCTTTGCCGCACTAGCTCCCCCGCGACTTGTTCGTCTCTTCTTCGAGTTTCGATGTAATGGAACATCAGACCGCTCTTCGCTTAGAATATGCCAGAACGTATCGATGACCCCGTGGTAAGATGCAGGCCGTAATTCAACGCATCCGGCGATAGGTTTTGCTGACCCGCGGACTTGTACTTGTAGTCTTCTTCGCACTGTTTCGAAGGGTAGCGTTACTAAAAGTCCGATACAGCTCCCTGTTAGTTCTGCCAAACCCCATGCAATAGGGTTAGCATCCGCCGAAATATTTGAGCCTACATAGGATGCAAGCAGTCCCGGAAGAGCCACTGATATCAATGGGCGGAGCGCGTTGTCTAAGATGGCAGGTATGAGTAGTTGGGGGTGAAAATAAATTCCCCAAAAGCCTCCTTCGTCACGTAGAATTTGGTTAAGAGCGTCAATTGGACCCGAATAGGACCGGTGTTGAGGAAGGAAGGATTGCACTATCAGACGTGTACGTACGAGATCAAGAGGGGAAAGAAGCAGTCCCGTTAGGAGATGTGAAGCTACGGGAAGAAGAAAAGGTGGTTCATGATATGGAGTGGAAGCGGAGAAGAAGAGAGACTGAAGAATGGCGCTGGTAATAGGCTGAAGAGTTGAGGAAAGAACCTCCGTGCAGCACGAGGTCAGTAAACCTGAGGCACATAAAGAAATCGGTGTATTGCCAGATGTAAGGGGCTGGCAAACGAACCTTTCCATAAAGCTAGCCACCCTTCGGCTCGGAAACGTCCTACCCGTTTGATCATCCCCCAGACACCGTCCTGCGGTCCGACAGGTATTATGTACTCTGGTCTTGTTCCATCGTCATCATACGCGGCAGCACGGCGCAAAGGAGACGTATGCTCATCAGCGCGAGTGTCGCGAGAGCGTGAGGGTGTTGCACCAGGATCAGCGAAATAGGAATCATTCTCATTATCTGAATCACTTGGCTGGAGTCAAAATGAGCTAGACAAACGGTGGTGTGACAGAATGACAGTTTCTCACCGTGTCCTCGTCGTCCGGGACATCTTGAATGATGTCGGAGTCTTCGACATCCTTCGGAACCCACTGCACCTGCAGCAGTAGCTTGCCAACCTCCCAGGGCATGGCAATAGCAGTACTAGAATACTGCAGTAGAGCAGAGGCGACTAACGACTTGAATACATGAACGAGATTGATTTCGGAGACGTCGTTAAGATCAGGAGACAGGTCGAATATTGAATTATGAGGAGGACGGGCGGACCATTGGAAAGATGAGGGAGTATCTGAAGGAGAAACGGTAGAGTTTGCAGGAGAAATTGAAATAGGCTGCTGTACAAAAGACCAAGCAGAGCCAGGATCACTGTAGAGGTCGCGTAGAGAAGCAGGCGAGCTCATCGCATTGCTCAAAATTACTGTAAGTCTGTAACTACAATTTGCAGTTGCTCTTTCTTCTTCAAAGCACTAGCCAAGCTTGCACAAATAATTACGTCATACTATTGGCACAAGCGGACCCCTGAAATCCTTTGCACATTCGTGGTCAAATTGTGACCTGTCACTTGCACTGACATCAGTGGGGGCGCATCTCGAATATATTGTAGCTATTATTGTTCACCTCGTCCCCACTCACGTTCCCTTTCATTTTTTCTTTTCTACTTACCCTCACTCTCTGAATTTCTCTTTCCAAGCATGCCCGCTGACGGCGCTGCTGTCAACGGCAATGGCCAAGCTGCCGTACACGACGTTGTCTCGAAAGACGCCAATAAAGGTCGTGTGGCTGTTCATACCTTCGACCCCAATGCTTCACCTGCCGAGAAGGCTGCAGCCGCTGGTAAAGGTCGTGATCAGCTCAAGAGTGTAAAATCCAAAGCAGAAGAAGGTGGCGAACGTGGTTAGTGGCTACGTTTTATTTGTTCTTCGTAATTGTTTGACTCTTGGTATGTAGAGGTTCAAATTGACCATGGTCACTCCAACGTTGTACCAACAATAAACATTCAGGATGCGGACGCAGAGAAGCCTCATGCTGACCAGGCTGCCCCAGTCGATGATACACCTTCACCTCCTGGCGCCATCCCTCCCGCCGCGGCTTCCGCCATCCCCGATTGGTATAAAGTCGGCTGGCGCACGGCTTCAGGAGTTGACGCGGCCCCTCTCACTGAAGGCGAAGAGAAGGATAGAACTGTCCTCGACGCTTTTCTTTCTGAACAATTCTATGGTAGCTGGTACCACAATGCAGCGATCATCGTATTTGTACGTACACGTCATATATGCATTGCCTCCGCTCTGACCCCACCCCCTATATCCAGGCCGTGTTTGCATCACATTTCTTGACACGTTTTAACTTTGGTTGGGGCTGGCTTTTCATCGTTCTTGCGATATGCAATACCTACTACTCTACATCCATGGCACGCGTCCGGCGACGGTCGCGCGACGATATTCAGAGGGAGCTCGTCAAGACGCGTCTCGTTTCAGAGCACGAGTCTGCGGAATGGATTAACAATTTCCTTGACAGATTTTGGCTTATTTATGAACCTGTTCTCTCCACTACGATTGTCAGCTCTGTGGATCAAATCCTGAGCACCAACACACCTGCGTTCCTCGACTCTCTCAGACTGAGTACGTTTACCCTTGGTACGAAAGCGCCTCGGATAGACCGCGTACGAACTTTCCCGAAGACCGAAGATGACATCGTCATGATGGACTGGGGCATTTCATTCACTCCTAATGACACTTCTGATTTGACGGAGAAGCAGGCGGCTGCTAAAGTCAACCCGAAGATCGTGCTTTCTGTTCGCGTCGGAAAAGGTCTAGCCACCGCTGCTATGCCTATTCTGCTCGAAGACATCACCTTCAGTGGTCTTTTGAGAATACGCATGAAATTGATGTCCAATTTCCCGCACGTTCAAATAGTTGATCTCTGTTTCTTGGAGAAGCCCGTGATTGACTATGTCCTTAAACCAATCGGTGGCGAAACTTTTGGGTTTGACATCGCAAATGTCAGTAACCTTCTTCAGTAAATGGATCGAGAGAACGCTGATGTTGGTGGCTTCTGTAGATTCCTGGCTTGTCTTCCTTCATTCGAGATATGACCCACGCAACGCTCCAACCGATGTTGTATGATCCGAATATATTCACTCTAAACCTGGAGCAGTTACTTTCAGGCACGCCCTTGGATTCTGCCATCGGTGTTCTGCAAATCACTGTCATTTCTGCGCGGGGGATCAAAGGAACCAAGATCGGTGGCGGCACTCCGGACCCATATGTCTCTGTTTCGATTAACGACCGTGCTGAACTCGCGCATACCAAATACAAGCATAACACATATGTTTCTCGGCCTCAAGCATTTAAATGTATTGCTTATACTGGCATCTTCCACATATAACCCTACCTGGTTGGAAACGAAGTTTGTATTGATCAACTCCTTGGCTGAATCTTTGAACCTGCATCTATACGATTATAATGACCACCGGAAGGATGCCTTGCTTGGGTCTGCCACGTTCGATCTTAGTCAACTTCAAGAAGATGCCACCCGTGAGGGGATCGTATCTCCTCTATTAAAAGATGGGAAAGATAGAGGAGAACTTCGATATGACATTTCATTTTACCCTGTCCTCAAGGCGGAAGAAGGACAAGAAGTTCCTGACACCTGTAAGTGGTTATTTTTGGGTCTCGCGAACACTGCAATGACTTTGACGCCCTATCAGCCGTCGGTATCGTCCGTCTCACCGTTCATCAGGCCAAGGAGCTTGATGTCAGCAAATCGCTTTCTGGTGATCTCAATCCCGTCGCAAAAGTGTATCTCGGCGACAGCCGTACTTCCATCCATTCCACCAATCTCATCAAGCATTCCAACAACCCTGTATGGGAGTCTGCGCATGAATTCCTTTGTGCCGACAAGAACTCCTCTGTTATCACAGTCAAAGTGATTGACGACCGTGACTTCCTCAAGGATCCTGTCGTTGGGTACATGTCCATCAAGGTGACGGACTTGTTAACTGCTAAGAGCGAGGCGAGGGATTGGTTCCCTTTGAGCAGCTGTAAAACCGGGAGGATCAGGATAAGCGCCGAATGGAAGCCGTTGAATATGGCTGGAAGTTTGCAGGGTGCTGAGCAGTATATTCCACCGATTGGTGTCGTAAAGGTGTTGTTGGATCGTGCGGTTGACGTGAAAAATGTCGAAGCGACACTTGGAGGCAAGGTACGTGCTGAAACAATCTTACCTGTCAAAAACTCTTTGTAACTAGCCGCTTGCAGAGTGACCCTTATGTTCGTGTGCAAGTGAACAATATCACCAAGGGCAGAACAGAGGTCATCAATAACAGTCAGTGTATTCCGTTTGTTATATAGAACCTGCTGCTAATGCATATCGATAGACTTGAACCCCGTGTGGGATCAATTTGTTTATATTCCTGGTATGGTTATTAATTTTTGAATTGTCGACTTTGGAAGCTAAAACTATGGAAGTCCACTCACTCAAGGAAACGCTGATGTTGGAATGTATGGATTACCAACATCTTACCAAAGTGTGTGTCTTCTGTAGGGTGGTGCTGGTCGTAATTAACCTTCTCCTAGGACCGCTCTCTGGGCTCTGTAGAGCTTCGCGTTGACGAGCTTGCTCAAGAACATGACGACTCCCAATATCCTTACAAATCAAAAGGTGTTAAGAATGCCGCCGACCCCATCAGGCTTGATAGAGGCAATTCTTACAAGGGCACCCTGCACTATAAAGCCGAGTTTATACCCGCGTTGAAGCTGAAAGGCGGCGTGAAATTCAATGAGACTGGCCCGGGAGACGGGTTTGGTGAACATGCTTCTGCGCGCTCAGGGTCGGACAGTGGTTCTTCGATCAGTAACGTGAGTATCAAGGACGAAGATGGTCAAGAGGTTCCTTCGGGTGTCACGATCAAGTCCAAGAGTCATACAAAGGGAGCGAAGTCTACCGATACGACTGCGACTACTGCTACCGCTGCGACTACTGCGACTACTGCTACTAACGGGACTGCTGGCACCACACAAACACAAGAGCCCGTTGAAGAAGGAGCCGAGATGACACGGGAGGAGCTCCTAGCTCAACGTATGTTTTCTGGTCCCTCTCCTATCTCACACTTGCTGATTGCTTTCATCAACTAGAGTCTGGCGTCGTCGTGTTCAACGTTATATCCGGGAAGTTGGCGAAGAAAGCTCGTCTGGAAGTTTTACTTGATGACGGATACTGGCCCTGCTTCAGCACTGTTCGAGCGAGGAGTACCAAGGCCGAGTGGGCGTACGTCGGGGAAGGTTTCATCAAGGAACTCGATTTCGGTCAGGTCTGGTTGAGACTTAATGAAGCTGATGATGGTGATAAAGATGACATCATTGCGGAATGGAAAGGTGACGCCAAAGCGTTCCTTCAGTCGACTTTGGTACTTTTAGTCCTGGCTAAAGTGTGGTCAATCTAAACGGTATTCTTTCATGTGCGCAGGAAGGACCTCAGACTTTCACTCTACAAGGTGTCGATGACGAGAAGTATACGTCTACTGCCACTATCGAGGCACGCTATGTGCCTGTACCTGTGGTTCTTGAAGCTCGTGAGAGTATAAACAGTGTGTTGGCGTTTTTACTTCCGCTGCTACTGTCGTTCATCCGTATAATAGATCAGGGCACTTTGAATGTCACACTTGTGGAAGGACGCGATATTCACGCTGCGGACCGAGGAGGTTTGTGTGTCTTGTCGAAGCAAGGAATTCTTATTGACATCTAGTTTAGGAAAATCCGATCCGTTCGCTGTGTTTAGTCTCAACGGACAAAAAGTCTTCAAGTCTCAAACGAAGAAAAAGACTCTTAACCCCGAGTGGCATGAAGAGTTTGCGGTGTCTGTGGTAAGTTTTACTTGGGAATAAGGTATATGCATCCGGTCTGACTTTCGGATTCTCCAGCCATCTCGTGTTGCAGCAGACTTTACCGTTGAGCTGTTTGACTGGAATCAAATCGAGCAAGCCAAGAGCCTCGGATTGGCCAAAATTGATCTCTCAGATGTGGAGCCTTTCCAGGCCGCTGAACGAACACTGAGCCTGGTATCGCCAAAGCTCGGAGAGAAAGGGCACGTCCGAGTTCAATTGATGTTCCGACCAGAGGTTATCGTCAAGTCTCGGCAAAAGACATCTACGTTCTCCACTGCGGGGAGGGCGATGACGCAGCTCGGAGGAATTCCTGTGCACGCAGGGAAGGGGGTGATTCACGGTGTCACGGGTGTATTTAAGAAGAATGGTAAGGAGGAGGAGGAGGAGCAAATACCACAGATAGCAGCAGGTCAGTCGTCTCATCCGGTCGGGGTCGCTGGAACTTCGGCCGCTGCTGCCGGGGCAGCATTCCCTACGACTGATTCGTCGGACGGACTGTTGAACTCTGAGCCGGGCACTCTTCGGGTGACTGTTTTGGATGCTAAGGATCTGTCCCCGGGAGACGTGAAGTCTTATGCTGTTATACGGTTGGGGGACAAGGAGTATAAAACTAGGCACGCTGGGAAGACTGCTGCTCCGGAATGGAATGAGGTTACTTTATCTCTTGGGTTGTGTATACTAAATGCGTGTTTGTAGGAATGAGTCGTTTACATTTGCAGCGGGTACCTTTACACCTAAAATGTACGTCTGGATACACGAACACAAGACACTAGGGAAGGATAAACTGTTAGGAGAGGGTGAAGTGGATGTAAGTGATACTCTGTTCTATTATAGAGACTGTCTAATAATTGTGTTTTAGATATGGCGACATATTCAAGCGGAAGGAACTTCGTCAGCTGAAGTGACAGTGGAATTGCGGAACGGGACCGGGCTGCTTCGTTTCCGACTTGAGTTTGATCCTTCTGTGAATCCAAACGGACGACGGTCGTCTACGTCGTCAGGGGAGCACACTAGCACGTCGAGGACAATGTCGATACCGTCACCATCGAGGTTTAGTATACGTGGACGGCGTCCAGGACAAGAACACGATGAGTAGAACCTTTCCTTTTCGGTGATTTTATGATATCTTTGTTAGTTACAACTACTCTATTGGTTCGTGTTAATTCTTACAAAAAAATTTGCTAGTTAGTTTTGGACTTTCTTGTGTGTAAATTCTGTGTATTATGTGATATCGATTGGTTTGCGTGCGAAACGTAAGATTGAGAGGTGTTCGCGGCCTGCACGGCGGGAAAGTACGATCTGGGAATAAATTGGTACTCCAGAGGGGGTGAAAGGTGATGTGAACGTACAGAACTCTGCAAACCGTATGAAAGAGACATGCGGGATTGGATCTCTGGTATATTGTTTTCTTTGACGGCGACGAGGTAGAAACGGCCCTCGGGGGATAAAAGTTGATCTACGATAGTCAAGAACCGGTTTGTTACTTGCATGCCATCGAGACCGCCAGCCCAAGAACCCTCTATGTCGGTGGTATCTTGTGCATCGGATGCTTCTGAGGAGACGGTGGGGACGTAAGGTGGGTTGAATATGATGAGATCGATAGAATGGTGAAGCCGAGAGAGAAAAGGATCTGCAAAAGAAGTTTGGATTGGGTCAAGGATTACTTTGTTCTGCAATCCTGTGCGAAGTGTGCATAGACAAGCGTGTGGGTTGATATCTGTGCATAGATAGACTGTAATTTTGTGTGAAAAGTGGAAAGATATGAATATTCTGTAGACGTAACTGGCTGAAGAACCAATGAAAGTCGCGACGAATGTCGAAACGCAGCCAGATCCAGAGCTGTCCAGAGTTTTTGTGAGAAAAGCCAGAAGGAAAAAAAAAAGTTAAAAAAGATAGCGTACCCGACTTCGAGACAGGTGGAGACATTGGCTAGTTGATGAGCGTCTTGTTCTAGTGCGTCTAGGAGTAGAAAAGTATCTTCTGCAGGTTGATACACATGTATGTAGTCTTCCGAAGTGAGATGCCTCAGATCTGGTGTCGGTATCATTTATCCGGGTGCTAGACGGAAGTGCGGAACGGAAAGTGCGGAAGTGTGGGAAATTCACTTTTCTTTGGGGATGTTCTCCTTTTTTTTGGGTAGAATGGAGTGAGCGACGTAGCTCACTTGCAGTCCACCATGTCCCAAGGTATTTTTCCTCTTTTTTAAACTGGGTTGTGTGTTTTTCTTATTCGACATATGAAGCAGAGAAAGCAGTGTCTATAGTTCCTCTTCTTTCACGAGCTCTTCATAGAATTCGTACGACTCCTCCAAGAATTATTACTTCTCCTCCGACTCGTTCGTAATCTCTTTCTTTCATCTTCTCTTTCTAATTCTCTGCTTGCAGAACCTCGTCGAGCCGCTGTTGCAATTCTCATTCGTATCGTTCCTGCTTACTCGCCTTCTTCTCATTCTCCTCCCTCTTCACTCTCCGACTTTTTCGAGCTCGACTGGGTCAATCATCCAGAAGCTCGTCCAGAAATCCTTTTTTTGAAACGTGATACTCCTCTTCCAGAAGAGACCGCCCATTCTCAACCTAGAATTCCAAAGAACGAAGCTCATGTCGCCTTTCCCGGCGGGAAAACCGAGCCTGACGATGAAGGTGGTATGTACACCGCTCTCAGACAGACCTGGGAGGAAATAGGCATAGACCTCGCTGAGAAGGATTACATGTGTATCGGTCAACTCGACGACCGGGAAATTACGACTTCGCTCGGGAAACGTCTTCTCATGATTCTCTCTCCTTTTGTATTCCTTCAAGTTACTCCTAGCGCTCCCCCTCCTGACCCCATCGCTTCTACTACGCTCTACTGGGTCCCTTTAGCTTCTCTCGTTTCTCCTCTTTCTCCCCCAAAGTGGTCAACTGTATCCGTAGACGCTGCTTCTCGTCTCGCCCCAAGGCATTCAGTTGCACTCAAACTTCTTGTTCGTGTTTTGGTCGGTAGCATGGAATTTCCCGCAATCGTTCTCGATCCTTCTTCGTCTTCTGTGCCCCCAGAGTCAGAGTCGACTCGCGTTCTCAAGCTATGGGGTCTCTCCCTTGGCATGGCTCTCGATTTGATGTCATACATGGTTATCCCTACTCCTGCTTCCAACCAGTACATTTCTAGACAGAAGAGAGCTCCTTCCCCCTTTTCACCTGTCATGCAGCTGCCGTATCATGATGGAAACCCAGAAGCGCTCCGTGTGGATGTCGTCGCGCCCAGCTTGGCCAGTGTGTTCCCTAGGTTTTCTTATCCTGATGTCAATTTTTGGATTTGGTGAGTTTTTTGGTGAGCTTGTCGCCTGAGCTGCATTTCTTACAGTCAACAGGGTGTTTGGTAAACGTTATAGACAAGTTATCCGTGGATGGGAAGCTAGCGTGAGGACTGGTGGTACAAATGATCGCAGGCAAGTGCCAATATAGTGTCAAGATATCTAAAACTCATCCGGCTTGTGCAGAATAAACTGGTCCGGTTCCGCTTTGAGCACCTTTTATGCTGCCATTCGTAAAGCTCTTGTCGTAGTCATTGTCGCTCGTGCCTTGGGTATCTTATTCGGCCTTGCCTTTGCTGGGTGGTGGATTTTCTTTTCATGAACACTTTCTTTGTGTGTACTATCAAGGGACTCTGCTACGGTTTCGATTATCTTTATTTCCTTCTTTGATAAACGATTGTAGGCATGAACTCGTTATGATTCGTCAATGGTTACTCCATGCTGAGGCAAACTAATTCTACACGCCGGCTTTGGGCCCAAGAGCAATACCCACCCTTCTCGATTCGGGTTCGGAGCTAGCCCTCTGAAGTAGATGTTTGGACCCAACACGTCTACTCTCCTCAAAAATTCATCTCCATCATTAAACTTGGGTCTCTCATGATACGCCCTCTTCGTCTCCTCCTGAACCTCAACCGACCAACCCGCGAATTCACCGTTGGTGACGTATTGCTGGAAACTACGAAATATACCGTCAAATATATCATCACAGATGATTCCGTCCCTGTTCTCGACCATGATAGGCCATTGGATGTTATGTACCGTTTCCCAGTCTGAAGCCTCGAACGCGAGTCCGTTAATATACATGTGCGTGAGGAAAGGCCAGGTGGCAGGTTGATGCAAGTCTGCGTCAGTGACGAAAATAAAGTCACCGTTGTCAGTGTTGTAAAAGACGCAGCTGGTGGGAGTCGTAAGGTTGTAGTAAATGGGTGTGATACCCTGCCAATGCGTCGATGCCGACCGAGTTTGTTTAAGAAACGGGTTGAGCTGGACTTCCCAAGGGAAAGGCAGTGGGTCTCGTGGGTTGTGTGGTTTCCAAAGTGTCGGTTTAGAAGGGAGTGCGGGGTGTTTTTGTCCCTTTATCCATCGTTCGGGATGTAATTCACCATCTGGACTAAAACAAGGAGAGTTAGTGTAAAAGTCAAAAAAGAAACTGGTAAAATATCGATGGATGGGGGGGCAAGTTCAGATGGGGTGAACCTTTTCAGATGCATGAACATGACGCTTTCGTCGAGCTCGACTGTGAGTGCGGGCTTTGGTGCTATGAAAGAACGTTAGAAAGGGCGGATTTTATTTCGGTCGACACTCACAGAGATTGCATACAGACACGCCGTTGATCGTAGGGTAAGCATAGTACCCCCAAGCTTTCCATTCCGAAAGCGGTACAGGCGGTGACACGGGAACAGGAGGATCAAGCTCTGCAGGATCGAACTGTTCAATCTCAAACTTTAGAACTCTATAATTCCTCATCCCTGCGTGAAATGACCAAAGTGTGGCGCATGCGAAAACCACCCGTAAGAATGATAAAGATCTCCTCCACAAGAGGCTGCATACAACGAGACGACTTACGCAATAGATCTCTAGCATAGCGAAAGAGACTAACAAGAGTTTCTTTCCTGCCGAGTGGTTGCTGACCATGGGAGGCCTCAAGATTTCTACGCGCAAGTCGAAATTTGATGACCTTTTTCGACCGTTTGCTGCGCGTTGAACTTGGTGAGCCAGAGGAGGATTTGAGTGAGCTTCCTAATAAAGATAGAAGTGTGGTACTGCTACTAGCACCAGCAGTAGTAGTAGACTGAGGAAGCGATGTTGGTGGGGAAACGGGGGAAGGCACCCAAGGCGTGGAAAGATCGTCTACGCATCGGTAACTGAAACCGTGTTGCACGTATTCATCTGTGAGCATATTTGGGAGAGCGAAACTTTGGGAACGATGGAGGGTGACGATTTGGAGGGGGGGAGGGGTACTTTAGCCTCTTAGTATTACCATCAACACGCATTTAACATGTGTTGGTCATTGGTACCGGCAAATATTTGCGGTTATGGGCGACAAGGAATCTGTTCAAATGGGAGGTCTAGAAAGAATTACAAGGTTTCTAGGAAAATCGTCCTTCTTACACAGCCTCATCAGCTTAACCTTCATTAGTGACAAGAAAGAACAAGGGATGACTGGATCTGACAGAACTTTGTACAGGCGATTTCATTTCGGCAAGTTCCGCTGCTCAAGGGTACAAAACTCTCCACTACTCAGTTCTTCACGATAATGGTAACCCACACACATCGCAATCTGTCCTTCCCAACTCGTTCTCAAAGGTGCAGTGAGGACAGACCTTGACGCCAGGTGTTCCGGCGGCTGAAGAGCCTCCGCTTGCAGCCTCCTCAGCGGCAATCTGATCCAAAACTTCTTGCGGTATGCCCTCGTTTGATGACAATGTAGGTCCAGACGATGGCCGTGCTATCAGTCAACCAAGAATTAAAAAAAGTAACACGCAATTGAAGCGCGGAACACTTACGGGCGCTCTCTCTCGTAAACGTCATCAAAGTCTGCCAGCCATCCGTAGCCAATAGAGGATCCAGCTGACTTGCATCTTGCATCAGTGTCGGCGAAGTCGCTGCCTTTATCAGTATTTTCATGTCATCCTGGTTCATATCAGTATGACGACAACAAGTGGCAGCTGATATATGGAATACACAACTTACAGGTGAGAACAGCTGAGTGGTGTCCAAAAACGCAATCAAGTGCCAGTCGCTTAACCACTTGGCCAATTCAAAAGTCTTTCGAGCTTCTCCTGGCTTCGCGTGTCGGCTATCCGCGATGCTGGGAGCGTCCAAGTTCGCCAGCTGAGATAGCACACGCTCCACCCTCTGGTCTTCCAACCCAGGTCGATTCTCTATGTAGAACTGTGTAGACTGGAACAAAGGCGAAGGATTTTGAGGGAAACCATGAGTGACCTGTTGAGTTATGTTATATCAAATTGCAAAGCTTGAAAAAAATCATGACCACATACATTGACCATTAAATACTCAACTGGGAAGGCAGGTTTGGCGCTCTTTTTAACTTCCAAACCGTATTCGTTTTTGTAAGAGAAGAATACGTCCGGAACATATCTCGCAGATTCCTGCCTTCGATCTTCTTCCTTCACACGCACGATACCTGGGTCAACGCTAGCTTCAATCATATCCGCTTCAACCATAGCTGAAGCCTGCTCCGACACTTGGTAGGCAGAAATATCAACCTGTCCATCCTCCGTCGCAGTCAAAATCGCCGTGACCAAACGAGATGAAAACTTTCCCGTTGGCGATGACTTTGACGGCGTCGTATTTTGCAGTTGCAATGTTGCCGCAAAAATGGCTTCTAATGACGACATCAAGAAAGATCCTGCGTGTCGCTTGTACACATTCTTCGTCCGGTCTTCCTCGGTAGGAGTCAGGTCAGTGAATATGTACCCCACTATGGTTAAAGGGGATGACCCTTGTGCTGCAAGAGCTCGAACGCGTGGTTCGTCTTCCCAAGGCAAACCGAGGGTAAGCCCATCGAGTTCGCCTTCCTGTGGTGGTTCGTGAATCGCTTCTACGACTGCTTTGATACCCATCGGAACTTTTTCATACGGTTCATAGCGCCCAATAAGCCATCCGAAGCGTTGCAAACCGGTCCTGCGCCACGCTTGTAAGAAACGATCGATGACCTCTACAGAAGCAATTTCTAGGTGATCCACCATACGGAAAGCTTGAGACTGAAGAGTGATAGCGGAAGGCTGACACCCTGTACAGATTCCACCTGGCCAGGCGGGGTGGTTGCCAGTGGGACAGGGTACCTTCACGCGGTAATCGAGTGGATTGAGCGGCGGAAGGACGTTTACGGAGGAAGAAGAGGACGTCGGAGATAGTTTACGTAGGTGGGTGTGGTATGATAGATGTTTGATTCCATGCTCCTTGTGGTAGGCCGCATCGTAAGGCTCCAAAGGCATGCAATAATCGCACATTCCTTTCGGGCCATGCTTACAGAATTGGTTGTCTCTCTGACGAGGTATTTTACCATCTTTCGAGCGCCAGTAGGTATCGACTGAATCTTCTTGAACCAGCTCCCATGGACGTTTGGCTGCAGCTGGAGGTTCCGCGGGTAATGATTGCGATGCAGCAGAAGGACCTGAGGCTTTGGCTTGATATTGAATAAACAGCAAGTCTCCATGCCTAATGTATGATTAGATTGGATGCAGAGGCCAGTATGAAGTTAGAACACGTACTTCAATCCCAGGCTCTGAAGTGACCGTCCTTGTAGGGTGGATAACTTTGTCTCATTTCCTCGAGGCTGATTTGATATAGTTATGCTGTCTTCATCAGGTTCAACCGCTGTTTCCAAGATCTACACAAGATATCAGCAAGAACTTGCGCGAATAGCATTGGCCGATGTACCTTTTGATACAAGTCCCTGATGTCTGCGTTGGGAGCAAGTTCGAAGCGAAAGTTACCGTCTTTTGATCGTATCCTAACAAGCTAGATGTACAATCAGAGTTGATCTGTCAGAGCGAAAGGAAGTGCTACGGACCATAATCGCAGCAAGTTGACGGAGATGAGTGAAGCGCGAGACGCGAAGTTGTGAACGCGTAATGAGACGATGACATAATCAGTGCACGTGATCTTCCAAACGAACTGGTTCGAAGATAATCAACCTCCACCCTCTATTGCCGGTCGTTTTTTGCTCGATGGATCTGAAAAAAAAATGGTGATAGCCTGCTATCTTATCAAGCGGTCCAGCCTGACGAGGAATCCCATCGATTTCTCAGCGAAGAGAGCACCTATGTAGTCGAATTCCGAATACTCTAGATTGAATGCCGGCTCGTGACTGGGTCTGGGAGGTAGGAATTCGGAATTCCTCTGATCGCTCTCTCGTTCATAGTCTATTACCCATACATCTAGAATGTCGCCCATGAAAGCGCCTTTGACCTTCCCCGACTCTATCTTAACCCTCCCTTGGGTTGAAACCTACGAATGTAGTTCAAGGCTCGTACGAGCCGGCAACTCACAAGGGGTTGCGTTATGAAATAACTAGCTGGCGCAATCTTGTGAATAGATTGCGTATCTCTATCTTCATCGTCCAAGTGATGTCTGCGCGTATTGTGCACCCCGTTATGACATTCCTTCTGGTCTACTTTCGGTAATGCTCTCGTACCAGGACGACCTTGAGAACTCTCAAGAGTCCGCTTCTGGCGCCAGTCAACTGGATATAAATATACAGGCAGAACTGGATCATTGGCAAAAGCTGATTTTCTCTTTCAATATGGATGAGAGACGAGGCTCCACCAATGATAATCAATCTCATAATAACGCTCCTGAACGAAGTTCTCGTTCGCGTTCTCAGTCCGTTCACCAGCAAAATCCTCCTGCCTCCACTTCCTCGGTGAACAAAACCAGTTTTTTTCCTCTAAATGAAGATTGTTTGGCTGATGTCAAATCCAGCAGACAAATGTCCAGGACGCGGTTCTACTAGCTCAGTTTGCAGCGGCTGCAGGGTTGCCTCAGGTTCAACCTGGAGGAATGCACGACCCTTCCTATGCAGCGCTACTTGCCCTCCTTAATGCTCAAAGGTCACAGCCGACATCATCTGCCATGCATCTAGGAGTACCTCCCGAACTAGCTCACTTGTATGACGCTCGCTCACAGGGCCAGCAATCGGTGTATCCAGCCGTGGGGAACATGAATTGGCCCCCGCCACTCAATACGCACCAATTGAATCAATTTTTTGGTTCACAGGCGATGTCCTTCCAAGGTCCGATGCCATCTAACAACAACCCGAGCACCTCAACAACGTCACCCCCTTCCGCAAATTATTCCTCCAGCTCTTCCCCGGCCTCTCCGACAATCGACGGTAATGAAGTAGCTAGTTCGGAAGACAAGCGCCGGAGGAATACCGCTGCTTCTGGTATTTGATAATCTTATTGCAGAAGGTTTTGTATAATCTAACATCGGCATAAGCTCGTTTCAGGATTAAAAAGAAACAGAGAAATCTGAATCTAGAACGGACTGTATCCGATCTTACAGGTCGGGCTGATGAACTTGAACGCGAGGCAGCCGATCTACGACGAGAGAACGGCTGGTTGAAGGAGATTGTCATGCTGAAAGGGAGCCGGCTTGCTGGTCTCGACGTTTCACCTCATACTCTGCCCAAATTAACCGAAGGCACAAATCCCTTCCTTGTCTCTAGTGCAGGAGGACCTTCTAGGCCTACTGCATCATCGAGTCGGCCACGCCAGGAGTCCGAACCAGAAGAGTCTGATGATTCTGAGGATGAGTACAGAGAGGGAGAAAGTACGCAAGCGTCTAGGAAGGGAAAGGGGAAGAAAAGATAAATACGGCTGTTCGCGTTTTGGTTGTACACTTTGTATCGCGCTATACCTATTGCTGAATGGTCCTGTACTCATCATACATATTTGCATTGGATGCCTGGAATATACTTGGGGAAGTAGGGCCACCGCTCGCGCGTGGCAGGAACGAGTGCAGGGCGGGAACAATCAATAAATGTCAACAGTCGTTTTCAGGAGGGCACTTTTCCTTGCCCTGCTAAAAAGGCCGATCGGGTTAGACTCATTGTCAATTAGTACGTGTTACTACATGTTGTGACTGTAAATATGGTTACTAAATATGAAGTCACAGTGAGTGGCTCGGAGCAGGTTTACCACGCAAGATGCATGGTTCTTCGGTCACCGCGTTCCGTTTTCTTTTTGAGTGCTCTTGAGAACCCGGATTCGCGGTTGATCTCTGCATTGCAGCTTCCTGAAGGCAGGATTAAGTAGTATGTGCATGTTAGAATCAGAATAGTAGGTAAATGACATATGTACTTACTATTCGCAGATGCTTGTTAAGCAATGTGATTGCCTTCAATTCCAGCCGAGTTTGATAGCCATCCTTTTGACGCAGGATCGATAGTTGGAAGTGTACTTCAACAATGTCTCCTGGCATGAAATCTGTCGGAAGTGCACTTTGAATGCTGAAAGTGAGTGATCATTAGGTGCGAATTTACTGCTATTGCATGTGGTTATACTCGCCTTTCATGTTCGTCCAGCAAGTACAATTGCACAACATTGTCTTGAGTATACACAAAGTCGTGACCATGAACCTCTCTTAAGTATCCATGGGGATCGACAATAGCGTCTGGCGTGATTATATGAGCAGGATCAGCATAGCGTGTGGGTGTGAGACATCGGCAAGAGAAATCTAGAGAGGGATATGACTGGAAAATTGATGTGGGTGCAGGCTTGTATGAGTCTTTTGGGTTAGGAAAGAAGGTAGCTATTGTGGTGGCCTGCAAGCGATGCAGCACTTGAATTACTTTGTCAAATTCAGGGCTTCCAAGACCTGTCAGGCCAACACTTCGGCGAAGAAATTTCATTTTTGAAGGCATGGGTCTTTAGAATGAATCAGGGGACAGATAGAGAGATGGAGTTGCAGAGGGCACACCGCGATGAAAAAGGCGAAAGGTCCATGACTCCTATCACTCCACAAATTCGAAGCATGCAAACAACTGCATCAGAGTCATCGGGATGTGGATTGGGAAGTTGACGAGCGAGTTTGTAATATTGAGCACTATTCACTTCAATCAAACTAAAAGTCGGATTTTCCTACAAATTTGTTGTCATTACTTCAGATAGGTGGAGATTTTGATTTATCCGTCACCTGAGTGATTCCAATTCGATAGTATTCATTGTTGTTGGAAATTTCAGGAAGATAATCGTTCAAGAGTTTGTTGACCTGAATACGAGCAGCGTGATAATCATAGTAGTTATCCATGATGGTGGTAGAGTTCATCTATGGCCGTTTGCAGCTTACTGCTTGTTACGTCAATTTCATCATTGTGTTGAGTCCTGCTCATAGTGATATCATTTGATATCATTCATTCGTCACCTTTGTCTTGCATTCTAAGCTAGTATCAGCAAACGGGGCAGCAGATGTGATTCTTTGCACTGGACTTCCAATCGCTTGCAGATAAAATGTGCGTTTCTTGTTTTTTTGTTCGCTTATGACAGTTCTGCGAATATTGTTGACATAATTAGGGCTGGTAACAAAAGGGTCGGTGGTAAAAGAGCGAGAAAGCCTAGTGAGTCTGAAGAAGAAGCTGAGTAAGTCATTTTGAATGAAGTTCAGACTTGTCTTTATATCGATGATTATGATTAAAACAGAAGTTTTGAAATTGTGGCTGAGGAGGAAAAAAGGTCACCGACACTGTCTATGGAGGAAAGTCAGGGTTCAAGTGAGAGAAAGAAGTTGAAAATGTCGATGTGAGTTTCATTGTCAATCTTTGTTGGTTTTGGTGCAAGTCTGAGTAATTTATTAGGGTGTTTCCAACAGATACAATATTGCATTATGTTTCCGACTCTGACATTGAAAAGCCAGTGATCAATGACTCATTGCAGGATTGGTTGATGTCTGACTGCTATGAAAATGTTCCTGAGCGAGTGTGAGTCACTGTTAAACTGTTCAAGATTCAGTTTGTTCATTTATAGTGTTCATAGTTCTCGTGGTGTCTTGTGTACCTCCATGGGTAATGAAAACGAGTTCCCGAATCATGTTCGCTTGTCGTCATGGATGGAAACTTTTGCGGATGAAAAGTACGACTCACTCATGTCGTCAGTGTTTTATTATTATTATTATGATCATGTCTGTTTTAATGCTTGAGTTATTCAGAACGATTAAGCAGTGTGCTACGTGGCAGGGGTCTGGTTCATTTGTTAATCCAGCTCGGGTGCCTCTTGATCGTCTTCAATTTTCCACGTTTGCGAAGAATTCTATGCTCTCTATTGTCAATCCTGAGGGCCAGAATAGTCTTGCTACAGCTGTAAGTGTAGGCCGAGTGGAAGAAAGCCGATTAATTGCGGCAAAGTTGTTGAAGACTAAAAAAAGTGGTGAAGAAGGAGAAAGATCAAACAAGTTCATTAAGATCACGCATCTATCTCAAGAGTTTGAGCTCGCAGAGGCAGCATTCGCTCATTGGGTGAATTCTAAAAAGGTTCGTTGCGACTACTGGGATTCGAGCTTGCGTTACTCAACAAAGATGGGTCATCGCAGTAAGTCCCTTGATTTTTTTTTTTTGCTGCTAATATCTTCCTGATTTGGCATGTAGGTCGTGCTGGGGTGGTCACTCCCCGAGATCCCAAGGCAATTGAGTCAAACAGATATAAAGATTCATTGAATGTGACTGATTACGGTGAGTATTGCTGTTTTCTGTAACCATTGTTGCAAATCTAATCATGAGTCATTGCTAGTCCCTATTTACGATGGTATGAAGGGATTTTCTCTTGACAAGTATCTTCCGTCTTTCAAGGGTTTGTCGCTTTGGGAAACGGTGAGCTTGAATCCAAAAGTCATGGAGATTCCTAAAGGTTCTGCGGTGTGTGTTGGGTACATGGTTAACAAGTACGGCGAAGCAGGTGATAGGTTGGGATTCAGCGTGAAATGGGTAGTTGTTTTAGCGTGTCCTAAAATTGTGTTTGAGGCTTAAGTATTTTGTGTTCTTTTGTATAGTATTACATTCATGTTTTGTAGTTAGGTTGAAATACACGAGAATGTTTTGGTATGAAAATGAACTCGCAGCGCGAAAGATCAGCGATAATCCATAGTTACTGCGCTTTCCATTGGGAGTGTAATGAGTTATTAACTGCGCTTGAGGTTGAATGATGCGTATCACGCACTACGACACGGTATACTGAGGTCTGCAGACCACTCATGGAAACAATCTAGGAAAGGATTTAGCAATGATTCAATAAACAGCTAAAAGACGTACCCTCTCCGCAACATATTTGCCCTGCCCATACCCAAAAACAGGAGCCTCCCTCGAGTTCTTCAAGATGCCTTCTGGAACTTCCTCTTGACCCACCTCGCTGATCCAATTCTGCGAAGACGTAATACTGGAGATGAGTGCGTAGCGAAGGCTTGAAGCATTAGGAGAGGAGATGGCAAGGTCGAGAAGGTTTCGGGTCGAAGTAATGTTAGGAATGAACACCTTTAGAGGTGCATTCAAGTCCAAGCGCCAAGCATTGTCGATGATCACAGTTGTCTCCTTCTGCAGCATCTCATAGGTCATATCGTCAACACCAAGGCCCACCTCCGAGGCATCTCCCTCAAATCTGGAAGTGCCAGGCTGCAGTGAATCCTTGGAACGCGCAAAGCGAGACTCCGTTGCAGTTCACGAGTGAGATATCGTAAACGAGATTGTCTAAAGCCATTGCGTGAATAAGGATAGCGTTACGACTCATGAATTACACACCTGGGTTACAGGTCTTAAACGTGATGTGGGCGTAGACGTGTTCACCCCCAGCAAGGCTACCTAAATCAAATTCATCGTGCAACACCACAGAGTTGGCACTAGCGAGAAGAAAGTAGACGTTTGGGTCGGTGACCTTCGTGAACAGAGGGTGGACACAGGCGTGAAAGCAAGAATCGAGAATAGCAGGGTGAAGAATGCATTTTCCGTCCCTTAAAAACTTCATATTGAATCTTTAGATTCAACTCGTATATCACGAAAGGACTTACAACGCCAGATCAGCGCCGACACCTTTGATGCGAACGAGCATTTCCCTTGAGCCAATGAAGACCTCATCGACGCGTCTGAAGCTCGGGCCGTGTTGCGCGAGCGCTTGAAGGTATTGGTAAAATCCTAAAGAGGCGTTGAAAACAAGGAAAGCAACAAGCAACGCAGCAATGTACCATCGATACCATAGTTAACCAAGCGGTTCTTAATTTTTGCCAAGTCTAATGCTTGAGGACTAGGACCAGCAGCCTTCATAGAGAAGTATCCGTCCGCGCGCAATCGCCAGTTGTTCACCTACGAGTATATTCAGTTGGATTACGAGGCGTTAAAAAAAAGTTAAATTCATTACTCACATCGTAGTCAAAGAACTGAGGAGCACCAGGAGGTGCTTGAGACCTGACTGCGTACTTGGATCCATCAGTCGAAACGTCGACCAAAGGTGGGTTCGCAGACGAAAGCAACAAAACACGCACCAGGTTCCTTAAAATCACGCGCGCCTAACAAAGTCGCAGCCTTACCGCCAGCAGGGGTGCGTTCCAGTTGAAGTTTTCCAGGTCCAGGTGTAAGGAATAATAATAAGGTTGATCCATTCGGGAGCTCACGGAAAACTGCCATGGATATGGAAGAGGGTCGGACTAAAGGAAAGGAAAATGACGAACTGCAGAATTCAAAAGGGGAGTGGAAGTAGGCAACTGCAAACAACGCACAGTCCAGTGGCTAAACTTTCGTCAACTCCTGGCAGGAAAACACTTGGTATTAAACTCACCCAAATGACCTTCTCATCCAGCATGGCACCAGTCTTGGCGCCGAAGAGCTCTGGGGCTCGGTAGGCCATGGTGCTCTGCTCAGCAGCAATGTCCTAAAACAACTGCTAGTTCCGGGACCCGATCATCAAGTGGTATATATACCTGTTGGTATAGAGTTTGAGATCGGTTCTCTATCGGAATCCTGGCCTTCGCCGCGCTGCCAAAGTGGGGCACCCTAATCTGATATCATAGCATTGCTATTGCAAGCGGTGAACGAGTATTTTTTGAATGTAGTTCAGAAAAAACCCACAAACTCGGGTTTAATATCCGTGCGCGCATATGGGACAGTTTTTTCCGCTGCCCCTTCAGCATGCCCATTACCTTGATGGAAACCTTCAACTTCTTCATCTCCATCAAATACCGCATCTCCTTCATCTTCTACTGCGTGCTTCGTGATGAGAGACGCGCTCGTTGAGTCACCATTTTCAGCTTCTACTTCCTCCACCTCCACCTCCTGAACCATACGCTACCATACGAGCATCCCTCGCCGCCATCACCTTCGGGTCGCGGAAACCTTTGGTCGTCATGCGAGTGACGATCCGAAGCGCTTTCTTCAGTTCTTCTGGAAGGCAATGATGCTGGCCGCGATGCGCCGGCTTGTGCATAGCTCGAATGGCTTCGCAGGCTGCGCAGGCTTTAATACACTCCGAGTTATCAGCATCAATGAGTTGCTCGTAGATATATGAACCGATGGTTCAATGCTGGGTCCAATTCGCTGGACTTGTTTCCGACCTGGTTAAGCAGTGTTCACCCCCCGGACTCGAGCGCCAAAGTCACTAATTCCACGCATCGGAGAATCAGCTGCGCGAGCAAAAATCTGAGGTTCTCTTTGCGTCTTCAAGGCATATGGGTCAGATGCAGCGCAATTTTTAGCTGGGTTTTAGAGCAACAAAGCAGAGCGGGTGGAGCAAGCGGAGAAGCATGATTCGATTTTTTTTTCTTGGCTTTCTTTTTCCAATTGCATTTTCCCACTACCAATTTTTAGCGCTTCTTCGAAGCAGCAGAGCAGCACGCGCCGCGATGCGGGACACTGCTTCGAGTTTGCACTTAAATGGTAGTGGTAGTTTGGTTTCAATAGTTGCCAGCGCATAATAACGCGCTGGCATAATAGGTGCCACAGTCATGTGACCGCGATTCGCGCAGTCATGCCCGGATTATCGATGAGCGGCACCTCATATTCACCTGCACCAACTCTGCCGCCAACTCAGCTCGCCTTTATTCATCTATGGAGGAACCTAATAATATTAGAGATCAGCAATGGTCGGCATGGGCTCAATTTTGCGCTCGACTACTTATGGACTCCGAGCAGTCGGCTGTGATGCGCCAGGAAATGAAAAGCCATATTTTGATGTATCGGGACGAAAGCGAGTTTTCTCGTCAACTTCTTCTCTCTGCAATCCCTTCTTTTTACTCTGCACCCATTGTGCGCGAGTCTTTGATTCGCGATTTTTTTGCTTGGTTAGGGCGAAATGCGATTTCTTTGCCCAATGGAGACACTCTTATCCATCTTAATCGCGAATGATCTCTTGCAGCTTCTCGCATCAAACAACTTCGTCGAGATCTAGCCAAGCGTATGGCGCTCACCAAATCGCCTGAAGTGGCAAAGTCTCAGGCAGCGAAACTTTTTGCCAGCATCAGGGTAGAAAAAGTGTTTCCAAGTGCGAAGGAAGATTATCCTCCACTAGGACATTGGATCTATGAAAGCGACGAGATTCTTAACTGCTGGAAATATCACATAGAGCATGGAAAGCAACCAGACGCTCGCCTAAAGAGGAAACCCATGCTAAAACTAGACCCATCGGAACTTTTGTACGATCTTGCCCCTCATGAAAGCTGCATGTTTGTCAATGGCGATACTGGAGAGATAGAGATGCTGATCATTCGAGACTTTTGTGGAGTTCCAGAAATTCTTCCTTGGATTAACGCAGTCATTGAAGAAAGCGTGGCTACGCAAAAGAGTATTAGGGTGCGCTGCTTTCTCATACTATTAGATCATTAATCGTTGATTTTTATGCGAAGTTGGAGGATGCTGGAAGCCTCATCTTGGCAGGTTGGAGTGCTGGAGCTCGCTCTAAACCCTGCTTTGATTGGGTGCGAAACTTCACGAAGAAACTTAGTGAATCGGAAGCACGCGATATTCGCTACGAAAGTGCTTCCGCATTCGCACTTTTCTGGAATCTCATGCTATCTAGCATGCCATCTGAAATTATCGATGATTTTCAATCCTTTTGCGATCTGCTAGATGATGTTCGCATGGATCATGGTATAGCAGTTAATGGTCAACCAGACCAGCAATATGATGTCTGTTTAGGTGACACGCGATTAACGTTTAAAGATGCACACATGGCACCACCCACTGGTGTTATGGCTAAAAATTATGCCAGGTGACGATTACTTTAGTTGCCTCTTTGGAAAATAGCACTGATCTTCATATGAGCAGAGCCACCCATTTCGAGCGGCAACCAAATAAGTATGCCGCATCTTGGACCACTGCCCGAAAAGGTGGTTTTAAGAAAGGAGGCCACTTTTATAATTCGCACTTTCGCATTCGCGTTCAAGGGGCCGCAAACACTTTTGCGCTATGGGCACCGGATCAAACACATGCAACGTCTTTGCAGCTTGTTGATCCAGCAGATGAAAACCCTGATTTTTTGCAATCTGGTATTGCGATTGTGACATCATCGCACCTACCAGCCATATACAACAAGTATCTGAAAGGACTTATTGATGAAGAATCTGCATGCGAAGAATGTTTTTCTATTGATTATCTTGATGATTAGTCCACTGACATTGGGCATTGGTTTGCGCTTGATAATGTGAATTTGCTTTTTTTCTTTCTTTATATGCTGTAATATGCTTTTGAGTGCGCTGATGGTCATGGTTAGTAAGAGGGAATTGCTCAAGTACCATGAGGGTATCCTCCAAATGGCAGCTGCTATTGTGTTTCTTATACTCAAAGGTGATTTAAAGCCTTCTAAACAGCGCAATGCGTTTTTCAATTCACTGTTCTGACCTGAGTGCATATATAACTATAATAGCCTGGCGACCATGGTGATCAAACTTCAATTGTGTTGCATTCAATTCATTTTCTAGTAAGAGATTGTTTTTAGTCTCAATTCCATCATGAAACCATATTCCTTCTTCATTTATAGATCTTGAGGTGAAGTGAAAACCACCATAATATATAATTGAGCATAATTTGAAGTGATATGAATGCTCAGCTATATTGACAGTTATATCTCTTTGCAGTTCAATGTTGTTTCTTTGTGTTAAATGGAAATTTAGGAAAATAGGAATTTGATGAAAAATCAAAGTAGATTGCATTTCTTTGTGCATGCAATTGTTGCAGATAGTATTAGATTTATGAAATGCTATATAGTTCCACCATTCTTGAATAGTGTTAGGTGTTTGATTAGTTGCATACCATTTAGAAAGAAAATAAGAGTGCAAAGATGTGTTTCTACACACTTCACACAACTTTTCAATTGAATATAGTGGTGAATGATGCTGTTGCAAGACAGTTAATACTTCATCTACATCTGTTCCCAATGCTCCATACCTTGGAAATGCAGCTGAATTTTGAGCATGTAGTTGGTCTCTAAACTGATTTCTTATTTGTGATAGGCTTATTTTATTTTGGCAGTGTTCTTCAAACTTGCCTAATAACCAATTTAGTGATGGTATATCACAGTTACTCATTGAATTAGAACTGCTATGCCTAGTAGATAACCACAATATATATAAGCAAGTAAGCAAAGAGTCATAGGCACAACTATAGTTTATATTATCCCACTCAATACCTTCTATTTTATTTTCATGATTTGTTTCTAAGTTTTCATTGTTAAGATATTGTAAAATCTCATTATCCTTCCAGTGCAAAGCTGGATGAAGATTTATAGGCACACACTCTGAATTTTTTAACTGATGATATTGATACCAACTTTTAATTAAAGAAGTTCTATAAGAACCTACTATAGATGCAGGCAATTTACCTTCAAATTTCAACCTTGTTATCTCATCTAATATTTCTAAATGGCGAAATTCTTGTCGCAAAAATCCATCTAAACCTCCTGTAAGTTTGGTGACATCCAAATTTCCAATTAAAACTGTGTTTTCTGCAAATGCACTTCTTGAGAGTGATGTGTAATAAGATTGACAAGAATTCAATTGACTTAGTTCAACAATGTTTATAGGTCTTGTTTTTCCTTGACTTGCATAGTCAGTTAAAGCAAATAGAGGTAAAACCTCAACTTGCTCTCGATTTATAGAAATATAGTAACCACTAGGCAGCTGATAATAGGTGTGCTTCTTAGATCTTGATATTGGCACGACATTTTCAGGCAAACCTGGAATATTTACATTAGTAGTTGGATTGCTAAGTTTAATAAACAATGTTTGAAGTACAGGTTTGTTGTCTGGACCCATGTATGATTCCCATCCAACCACAGTACCTTCTTGACCATTGGTTATACTTAGTTCTGTGGCCACATTATACTTAATTATAACAGGCATATGCAAACAAATATCTAATTTACCTGTTATAAGTTTATCACAACAAGAAGCAGGTCTATTCCATAATATATTTTTCAAATTTATTGTTAATTGATCAGGTTTTAATAGTTTCTGCTTAAAAGTGGATCTGTTTTTAATGAATTCATCAGTATTTTTTTTCAGTTTCACTTAGAGTGTCAATAGAGTAAAAAGAATGAAGAATTTGACCAGTATCAGATGCAAACTGCTTGCAACCTATTTCATTGATGGCATCTTTATAAATATTAAGTCCAGATATTATTGATACATTGCGGAATTTTGTGTCTGTTAAGTCAGGTGAGTGTTTATCATTAGTAGCTATTCTAGATTTCAAAAACTTAATATCTTCAGATGTGCAACTCTTATAGCGCATATTTTCCAATGCTTGTCGCAATTGATTATCTGCCACACTCTGATGTTTTTGTCTCATATTTTTTCGCAATATAACAACAGTTGTGACCTGATGCCATAATGCTTTACCTAATGCAGATAGCTGATCTTGATAATTTGTCCCTTTTTTAGAATTATAGGCATATAGTGACTTGGAACCCATTACTGGAGGTAGTTGAGCAAAATCACCTGCAAAAATCATATTTATACCACCAAATGGTAAATCATGTTTACCAGTAAGTATTGTTAATCTTTCATGTATTTGCTGTAAATCTTTGCAAGATAGCATAGAAATCTCATCTATAAATATGTAGTCAACTCCTTTTAATTGTTCGCGAAGTTTAATTAATGATTTTTCACTAATTTTGTTTATTTTTTTATTTCCATATATGCCTAAAGCTGATTGATAGGTACTTCCTCCTAGTAAAGCTGCTGCAGATCCTGTTGGTGCTAGAACTCTGAATCTATAAAGATTTTTAGTTTGATTAAAAAATTCAAGCACACTTCTCAACACAGTGGTTTTACCTGTTCCTGCCATTCCACCTAAGTACATTAATAGAGGTTTTTCTTTTTTAAAATTAATTAAATGTTGAGTAATAATATAAAATGCTCTTGCTTGTTCTTTGTTCAGACACTCATTTGAACTACATACAATTTCTTCCATTAAATTATGAATTGTATCACATGTGTCAAAAGAATTACTAGTAGAGTTGCAATCACTTAGCACATTTACTTGTCCAAAATTTGAAGTACTATTCTCAAAAGAATAACTTTTTTCATTTTGAAAGCAAAATTGCAAGTTTTTTCTTTCAATATTGTTTTGCTTTGCCTGATCAATAAGTATCTGCCAATTGATGTTATTCTCTGTTTCTAGTGCCAATGCAGGAGACATATCAATATCAGGTAGTTGTTGGCAATTTTTGCTCCAACCAGAATTTTTAAGATGATTAGAAATAAAAATTGTTTTAGCAATTTGAGATTCTCCATATTTACCAAAAGAATATAATCTTGAATCATCTTCAAAGTCTATAAAGCTATCTTGATCATTTAAAAGTTGTGAGTCTGAAATATTTGATAAAGTATTAAAATATCCATTTATGTCTTCTTTTTTCATTTGTGAAGCATAATCATCTTGAGCATCTCTACATTCATATCGAGTTTGAATATTATTCATGATTTGTTGCTCTCTATCAGAAAAGTTATGATTATTAAATGCCTCTTCCCAACTTTGATCATTAGATTTCAGATCTGAACCATTTCTCCACGGTTTGAACAACGTTAACATAGTACACCAATAATAATCTAGATCTCCCTTATCATTTCTAGGTAGATTTCCTCCAACAAAGTTAGCAACTATATTGTTTTGATTTCGAACATATCGAAACATATGAGTTAAATATAATGGATGTCCAGGTTGTGGTCTGTAACCATTTTTATCAGAAGAAACAAAACTAACATCATCATTATCAATAGATTCATTGTTAATACTATTATCATCTTCATACTTACTTTGTCTTTTGTAGATTCGTGATTTTCTTGATAAGCGAATCCAATTATACACATTTACTTCTTTAAATTCCTCAGGCCGAAACATATAGTCAATCACAGGAGATAAACCTACATAATTTCCTGATATTTTATTGATTTTTACATTGTTGCATAATTTACTTTCATTTTCAGCAAAATAATTCCTGATTTCTTGAGTAAAACTTTTCCAATATAAAACTATGAAAGTATGATCAGTATAATGATCAGGATTTCCAAGAAGATAAAGAGAAGCCATTGGGCCTCCAATTTCAGATCTAGCAGACAAAGCATTAACAATTTTAGTCATAACTTTTCTAGCTTTTTCTGTTTTTTCAATAGAACTAGAAAGTAAAACATTATTTTTCTCATAAATTGATCTAATTATATCAAAGATCAAATAGGTTTTCAGTGGAGTTTTACAAATGTAATCTGTGATATAAGCTATCACAGCTTTAATAGCAGTTCCAGATAGTAAACATGTCACATCTGTGTTGCATCTTGTTAAATATGTTATCACATGAGAAAATGTGTTTAGCATTGGTTCTGATTTTTTCATATTGATATGACCATTTTCACTATCTACAGATGTGTACTCAAAGCATGATCTTGGAAATCTTGCTTTGCATTTTCCATATTTGTTTTGGCAATTTCCTAGAAAACCTTTTCCTTTTTCATGACTCAAAAGTCCTCGCTCACAATCATGGACATTTGATCGATAAAGAATATCATCAGTTTCATTTGCATAATTTATCCACCATGCTTGATTATTCACGCATTCATTGCACTGAGCACAATGATTTATGCAACAAGCTGGTACTTCACAAGGAAGAGTACCAATTGGTTGTTTATAGTCTATATGTGTTTCATTGGATAACACATTATCTTTTACAAAAGCCAGATCACCTGTAATAAAATCTCCACTAACTGCACTTTCCAAATAATTTATAAGTTGTTTATTAAATGATGAATTTTTATCCATCAATAAATCACGTATTTGTTGAGGTGATTTAGTACCTCTAATCCATAATAACATATGAAGATGCAGTGCTAAGCGCCCTTGTTGTTCAACTGTTCCATAGAATCCTAATGAATTTCCAAACCAACCTTCAGATTTATTATCTATACCAAGAATTTCACTTAAGAACAATTTTATATAGAAATGAAAGAAACGCGCGTGAGCTATTGGATTATCACTTACAATTTTCATTCGCTCAGAAAAAGAATATAAATCAGGCTGAAAATTCTCATTATGATCAGAAAGATACACGCATATTGGATGGTATATATCTGCAGGTGCAATTGTAATATACCATGAAGGGCATCCACAATGATAGATTAATGAGTTTATTTCATTTTTCATTTTCTTTTTTGAAGTTATAGATCCATCAACACGCCAAGAAAGCAAATCCAAATCTGATAATAACTGAAAACATTCTTTTTCCTCCTCACTTTCAGGTGAAATATGACAATTAGTGCTTTTCATTTTGTCACTCAAGTTTTTTAATACTAATGGTTTTAGTTTTATTATTCTATCTATAACTTCTGGAAAGCGCTTATCTTCTAAAAGAAAATAACTTCCACTTGTAGTTGTCTTAATTTGATGATGAGAAAATGCTATTAAGCAAAACTCAGGATCTATTTGAAACCTTTTGTCATAATACATCAATAGATGTCTAATATGTTCAACTTCAGTCAAATCTGAAGTTCCAATACCACCACTACCATATGGAAATAGCCAAGGAAACATGCGTGGATATAATTGTGGATTATTATATATTGATTCTATCTCAGTATCATGTCCTATTCCAAGCATACTTCCACCTGATTTCAACCAATTTAGTGCATGATTTTTCATTTGCTTATAATCCATAGTGCCTAGTTTTTCACCTGTTAAGCCATGAATTCAAAATGGACATAAACCAGAAGAAGTACCATCCTCTTCAATATGATCATCAGCACCTATTGCTTCAGATATTTTATTAGTTTCAGCATATTGATATTCTATATTAACTGGAATACCAGAAATAGGATATTGATTTAAATTAGAACTAGATATTTTAAGATCTGCATATTCACTATTGTTTAATTTTAACCAGTTCAAGGCATCATAGATATATTGTCTTCTAACTAGAAATGGAGTTCTTTTTATATCTTCAATGACTGGCTGACAAGGTCCAGTGAAAATAATAGCCAATACATCATCTAAATCTTCAATAGGAGGAGGCAATGCATCATAAATTTTTGCAGTTGGATTAGCAAACATAACTGCATTAGCTACTAATTTTGATCCTCCACTTGCTAAGTGAGCAACACAAAAATTATGCCTAACTCTAGGTATAACTAATTTTTCCATCCATGATAATCTTTTTAACTCTTGTGGTTGCTCACCAATCCACATGTTAGCAGCAAGTGAATGTTGTGGAATTTCTCCATTACACAGACTATTGCAGCATTGTTTGCAGATTTTATCACAATCTTTTAAAATGATTGGATCATCTTCTTTAGTTTTTTGTTTTTGAGCAATAATTGAATTGCAAAGAAGATTTATGTTATCATGAATTTGATACGGAGACATTAAATCTGATTTTAAAGTTAAGCGGCCACAAACCATACAACCAGCTTCTTCAAACTTTTGTTTTTGAATACCTGAACAAAATTTATTCACAATGTTTTCTGTGAATTCTGCAGATCTAGGTTTTGGGGGAAAATCACATGCATTTGATGATAAATCTGTGTCTCTGCTATTTAGTTTTAGATTCTTAGTATTAAATATAACACCATTGCAAGAAATAGCTCGAAATATCAAGCGATCTGAATTGCATAACTCACAAGTATGAGTTTTTACTAAATAGCGCAGCTTTTTCCTTGTGTATGTTTTCTTACTAATATTTAAATGTTTAGCAACAATTGAAAACAACTTTGTTATGGGACAAAAGTCAAGCAATTTCTTAAGAGGTATGACACAAACAATGTCCATTTCTGTGTGATTCTTACTAGAAATATCATCTTCTCTACCTATAAATTGAAAAGATAAATCATTATCAATTTGAAGTTCTGGAATAGAATATGGTCTCAACGCAGAACCACTCACACTGAATATCCGACCTCCGCCAATGGGATGCAGTGTTGCTGTGCAGGATTGATTGGTTTCAATAATTGACATATTACTAGCTATATCACAACCATGGCAGATAGAAATTGCACAACTATTTAAATCACAAGAATAGCAGAAATTCTTCAAATGAAATGAATATAACTCAAATTGCAACCATATAACACTGCATACACACCCATTAAATAACTTCCAAAAACAAATTTTAAACCAGTATTTTACAGCAACAATTAAACACTGCCAAAATAGAATGATTTTAGCTAACACAAGTTTACAATGAAAAAGACAACTAACAGCACAAAAAACAACACAAAAACAAGAAGTACATATAAGCTGAAGATTTTTTCTTTTGCAATTTATCATAAATCCTTGATAAGTAGTCCTTCTAACACAATATCTTGCAAACTTGATTTGCAGCATATACACAATAATTCTTGGATGTTTCTCAATACTAAGATTTATGATTGAAGTTGACCATATTACAGGTTCAATATGCTTTAAGAATTGAAGAACACACTGAGTCTCTTTCATTGAATAAAACACAATTTTTAAAGAGATTGATGACACGCATTCAAAGTTTTCATTTTGAGACAAAGAAATATCACTAGGCACCATTGCCCAAGGGTTTAATATAGGCACCATTGCCCATGGTTCAGTTACATTGAATATTACAGGAGCATCACTTTTTGTAGAACAGACATGTTCTGTTTCAAACATCAATCCAAGTGGACTGTGCATATCATCACGCTGCTGTCTCATGAAAAAGGGTGATGGAGCAGCATTGCTATTTGATGATGTTAAGATGATTTTAGTGTTTAGCATACCAATAACATCTGTCAGAGGAAGCAAGTAATGATACAGTGGATAAAAACACAGTACAATCAAGAAGAAGAACATGTTGATAAAGAATTGAGGATAAGAGCGAAGGAGTGGTGGAATGTCTCACGACCGATGCAACACATGCAACAGCAGGTCCGCAGACGGCCAACGTGCCAAGCACGAGTTCACTCCACAATACATATAGACTGCCTTATATACATTTCGCGTGGGCTTCCGTATTGAATACACGCGTGTTCTCCACTATACAAATTTACCTAGTAAGAGTACTTGCTGTGCAGCAGCAACGACGTAAACTCTTTCCGGTCACTCCGTTCCCTGCACTCGTAATTAGCGGAAGACGCGTCGAGGATGACTAAGGAAGATGACACGCAATTGTATTCGGGATTATGTAAGTTCAAGGATTACAAACTCTTACAGTGTCATCATGTCTTTTGGACGACCACCTTCTATCAATTCAGGATTCAAAGTAACTGCTCCAGATCGCGGTTCCTTCCCTCTCGATCACTATGGTTCGTATCTAACCAATGCTTGTATTCTCAGATGCTCATATCTGTTACTTTCAGCGGAATGCAAGGACCAAATGACGATTTACATGAACTGCTTGCGAAATAATTCTAGCACCTCCAGCTCATGTCGGGAACTGAGCAAGAAGTATCTTGATTGTCGGATGGACAAGTAAGCTCTTACATACCCTTTAACACGATGCATGATTGACAGGAATGTCGCAGAGGATTAATGGAACGGGATGAATGGAAGAACCTGGGAATGGCGAATGTGGATAGTAATACAGAGAACGAGAAGACGGTGAATACGAGTACGAATTCAGCTGCGCACACGGCGAGCACTTCTAGTAAAACATAAGCTGGAAACACATATTCGTATATCGGCCGAAAATGGAAATTCAAATGAAGATGTGCGCTGTGCTGTGTGCAGCTGTAAACAAGCAGTGGCAGGCACGTTCGTGGGTTACTCCAGTGTTACTCCTGCAAAACGAAACAGATGACTACCCATTTTAGTTGAGTGTGCCAATTGACGAAACACGATAAACGTTCGTTTTTGTTACTCAGACGTAGCCAAACCCTCGGGGGTCGCAAATTTATACACTATATATCACTGCAACATCTATCTTTTTCTTTCTTTTTTTCCTTACTATCCAACCCACAGCAGGTTTCAAGATGATTCTATTGGTTCTCGCATCATTAGTGTCTCTTGCTTGCTGTACACCCGGGCAAATTCCTCTGGGGCGTACGCGTTCCCGCTATTTTGACGTTCAGGTGAGCGTTCTGACAATATTCTTTCGGCGGGAAGCTTTAACGAAATTCGAAAGGCGCATCGTGGAGGAAGAGGAAACACCGTCGAAAGCATCCTACCGGCGTTTGCATGGTAATTTGCTTCCAGTTGCTCTCTTGTAGACCACCTATCCGTTACCCAGGGGTTTGATCGACGGCGCGACTACCCTTGAACTGGACAACGGCCTTACAAAGGCGAGTTCTACTCGTTATCCACGTTTGACTGTCACCCCTGACTCTCTTATCCTTCAAGGATGGGTTTGTCGTAGTTTGGGTACGCATATTATCCTCACGCTGAGCTCTTGTTGAGCATTTTTCCATTTGCAGCACGACGAAAATATTGTTTCAGAGAAATGCAGGGACACCGCACCGGCGTTCGAGGATGATCCTGACTTCCCCTACGTTGGCAAATTTATTGCGAATCTCACCCTATCACAGCTCAAGACTCTGGATTGTGGTTCGAAACGTCAAAGCAATTTCCGTGAGTAACGGCGTGCTTCACTGCCCATCGTAATCAAGTTCGAATTATCTTTATAGCTCTACAAATTACTTATCCTGGAACGAAGATATCGACGTTGAAAGAGGTTTTCGATTTCGTGCAGTGTGCGGATCCTGATCACAGAATACTATGGAACATCGAGTCAAAGGTCAACCCGGCACACCCGAATCAAACTCGTAGTGCAGAAGATTTTGTCCACAAGCAACATGAGATTTTCGTTAAGAGCCCATATCGTTACTCGATCACCGTGAGTCCCGATATGGATTACTTGGTGAAAAACCAGTTGTAGAAGAGTTTATTAGTATCAAAGCTTTGATTGGAGGACTATAGTCGCCATGAAGGTTCGTGTACATTCGTTTGTGCCTTCCGCCAGATATGCTTAAGACGTGTCTAGACTCTTGATCGCAGTATACCCACCTCTGCTCTCATTGATATGTGAGTGAATAAGAAGGCATGTCCTCCAGGTGATGCCGATCAACTCACCGCTTCTCAGGGAAACTGCCGTGTTGCCCGACAACACCACATCTCCATGGCTTGCAGGGCTCCGCCTTGATTCCTTTGAAGGCGATTCACTCGGCGTACAAATTGCGAATGCAGCTGATGCTATAGATGCGGACATACTCTCACCCGCCGACGTTGCTTACGAGCATGTGCTAGACCCAGCTTCGCCGGAATATGCTCCATTCACTACCAAAGCCATGATTGAGAGATCCCATGAGTTGGGCCGCTTGGTAAAGCCGTGGACGGTATGTGTGCTTTCTTTCCTTTGTAGGAAGTGTATGCCGATCGATTTCACAGGTGAACCAATTCAGTATCGCAGAACAGCTATTGGACTGGAAGGTGGATGGAATAATCACAGATTATTCGAATATGTTGCGGAGGCTGGTTCAGCAGCGGAATCTGCCTATAGCGCCTAAATATCCCAAGAAGAGGGTATTACAATGTCTAGATCAACACATAGAAACCGTTTAATTTATTTATTGATACAAGGTATGCATTCTAGTTTCAAAATGGTTCTATACTGAGGACTTTTTAACAGTGCTCACTGCCATCATGATGTAGCGCAACAAACATATTGTGACGAAAGTATGATATACTCCCTTTTTTTCACCGCAACCTATATGCGGTTTCACACTTTCTGGGGACGGAGGGGAACATAGCAAACTTTGCAGAGTAGAAGCTACAGCCTCCTACATTCGGCCTCCTGTGAAACCTGATCTACTATGTACTTTGAATTATTTTTATTTCGTATAATAAAAGATGTGAAGGAGGCATAAGCCAGCGATTGAACTGCAACTGTGCTTCCACATACCAGCTTTGACCGTCGCTTCAAAGCAACACGTGATCCAGACTGCAGTCACCAGCAGCTTCGGTGCATCCCTCCCTTCAGCCTTGTCTTTCTATTCAATATACACCTTCCAAAGCTGCTGTTTCCATGAGCTCGTCACAGATCCAAGCACTTCTCGCACCTCCCAGCGCAGACGATGCAAATCACAACGCAATACTCTATCTGAACTCGAAGTTTGCCTCGTTCGATGAGCTCGAGGACCTTGATACAGAGCTTTCACAAGCAGAGAAAAACGAAGCTGAACTGGCCTCTAATGTGCGCTCATTCTTTGTATAGTATAATCTCTAGTGTTCTCATTAAACGTGTCGTAGCTCAGCTTGTTGCATCGAGATCTGCCCTCACCGCTTTAATTGCAGAGACTCAAGAGACAGCACAGGCACAAGTACAGACAGCACAAGAACTTTCTCTTCTTCGGCATTCGTTGGCGGACGAACTTGAGGACTTGACTCAAGGGCTCGTGTCGTCGGCTACAAGTGAACCTGGCAGTTCAACTCTGCTTGAAGACATTGAAACGTTACACCGAAATCTTAATGAATTGAAGAACATAAGAGGATACGTTCAGGTTATAGAACATGCGCTTAAACTTAGGTATGTACTAGTTGTTTGTGTTCTATGCCCGAAGCTTAAGAATGCTCGTAGCGAGGCTGCAGTACGGCAAATCGAGTCCTTGGCTCCTGATGCGACCATATCCACTCATTCTGTGCAAACTTTTCAAGAGCTACAGACATTTGTTACTGAGACAGCTGAAGCGTGCTCTGCTGTGGAAGATAACGCGGGAGGGCAAGATCTTCATCTTGTCATATTCCTGCGAAGAATACGCGACAAGACTTGGATAGATGTCAAGAAATGTCTTTCAACGTAGGCCGAATGTTCTGTCTGTTTCAGGGCGCGGCTAAACTTCTTGTTTAGGCCACTGTTAGCAGCTGCCGGACAGCTTCATTGGCCTATGGCAGTGGATTATGCAACTGCACATGCAAATGAAAGAGCGAGGTTTGAGAAAGCATTCCTGCGCTTGCTGGATCTTCAAAGAATGTTTGTTGCTGCTATCTCGATAACGTTTCGATGTCCTGACTTTCTCATCACCAGCGGCGAAAGGATAAAGGCTACGAATCTGGACAAGCGTACAGAGAAGGATGGGTTATACCCCCTAGAAGCGCTGATACAGCCAGTTGCTCTGCGTTTCAAGTACCATTTTGAGGGTACTCGACAAACGAATCGGCCAGATAAAGTACGTTACGCAGGGTTATACCCTCTGTCGTGGCTAATATCGTATTGCATTAGCCCGAGTGGTACTTTACGCATGTCTTGAATGTCGCGCATGATCACCGACTGTTCATGGATTCGATTATTCAGCAGTTGTTGACGTCTGCTGGCTACGGTAGTGTTAATGCTTGGGTACGGATCTCCTTTTTCCTGTTTGCTACGTGACTGAAGTTGGCAACAGCGCGAGTTCACTCGGTTACTTCTTCCACTTCTCTCAAGCAAGCTTCGACGAACTGTTCCTTCTTTGCTTCCACATCCCTCTTTATTAGCTCATACAATCTATCAAGCACTATCGTTTGATGCTGCTCTCACCGAAGAAGGTTTCGGGCTCTTGGGCACAACTGTTACTGACGCTGAGAAGACCGAAAAGTGGGCTGGTATCAGTGAGATGATACTTGAACAAAAAGAGTGGTTCAATGCGTGGCTGGACGGGGAGAAGAGATGTCAGTGCCTTCACATGTTACCTCTGCGGTTCTGACAATTTTCACAGTTTCCGAAAAGCAATATCACGACATCATCAGTGCCTCAGATGCGTGGCAGATAGCTGACGACGAACCCGAAGGAGAGAGTGCAGGACGTGAAATAAAGACCACCAATTCCGCCCGCAAGGTCAAAGCGCTCATAGAACAAGTCACTGGTAGGTCATATCTGCAATTGTCACAACCTTTTACCCTAACTGATTCTATCAGACCGATACTCGCCTCTCCCAAGCTTCACACATCGCACCCGGTTTCTCATTTCGATCCAACTTCCCACTTTGGAAGCTTATCTTGGCCGGATATCGGCGTCTCTTGACGCTTATGAGACGTTATCGTCTGCTTTGGTTCGTGCAGTACCAGGTGCACTGGGTGTGAACTTGGGTGCCAAGGACGACACGAGCGTCAATGTAGATACCCGCCGGCTGACTTCGGGTGTAGAGGGCGTCCAGAGGCTCTGCAAGGCCTTACTTAGTTCGAAATACATCGAAGTCGCTTTGGAGGGATGGGGTGAAGAATTAGTAAGCTAATTTCAGGACTACGGAGCAGCTCAGACTAATCATTCCTGGGCAGTTTTTCTTAGAGCTCTGGACAGAAATAAATCAGCGCGCTACAATTCGTGCTCTCGCTCAGGCTAATCCTGCTCTCCCGACACCGCAGCTCCATGATACGGAGGGGTCACAAGGTACAATTTTCGACAAGTTGGCGACGCAGTATCGAAAAATTGTAGGTCGCGCTGAAGATATCATTGTACAGCAGGTTTGTGCTGAAATCGAAAGCGGCCTAAAAGCGCACCTCACTGCGACCACCTCGTTAGTCTTCTCTTCATACCGTCCATTTCTGATTGATCAATGCTTTCCCTCCCCTCTTCACCAGTCCTAATCCGAATATGTCACCAAAAGAGGACGAAATAGCCTTGTCCCAGACTCTTTTGGCGCCCATAGCTTTGTTGTCTACGCACTTGATTTACCTCAAGGCCAGTCTTCCTCAAGGCACTCTTACTTTGCTCTACCGGCGCATAGCCTCTCGTCTGGGAGAACACCTGCTTCAAAGGCAGATATTGTACCGCGGAAACATTACTTTGCAAGAGGGTAAAGCCATATGTGCGGAGTGTGAGTTGTGGGTAGAAACTTGCCATGCTGGCCTTGGTACAGCGCTCGGCGGCGGTCGAAATCGAGTCGAAGCTCCATGGCTCAAGCTGTTGCAGGCCGGAAGGTTAATCGGTGCTGAAGGGGACGCTAGAAATCAAATTGTTGAAGCTACATTTGGTGGAAAGAACGAGGCACAGTGGGAGGCAACGATGGCGGAAATTACGAGTCTGAACGAGTTGAGTCGGGAAGAGGTTGGGAGAATTCTACGACGGCGTGATGCACCTTAGGTTTCATGTACTTGTGGTACCAAAAGTCATATGAGATATTAGGGTATGAGATACAGCCATGGGAATGAGTACAGAAAGCAAGTGTCACATAGTATACAAGAAGACAATCATTTCCTAAAGCTTATACACGATGCCTTCACTGAACATAAGCTCTTCATCACGGTCCATAACCTGACATGCTTCGGTCGCTTCTGCAGTGCCAAATAGATCGTCACTTGATAAGCCCTCGTTTATGAGAGGTAGCAATTCCGTCAAAAACATTTGCTCTTCGTCCTGTGCTGTTGTAGCAAAGACCTGAGCCAATCTCGTGCGGAACAACCGTAATCTGCAACGTAAGTCAAGATCAGCGTGGGAAGGAAAGGATGAAGAATATTTCTGCGCACCTCTTGGTCTTCGCAGTGTCAACGGACTCCGTAGCAGGTTCGGGACCATCAGTAGTCATGTCCACGTCCTGGCTCTCGTCTCCCCATATAGGATCTTCAGTGCCGCGAGGCGCTGCTTTTGGAGCCACTGGCTGAGCAGGAGGAAGGCTCATTCTCTCAGGCAGAGCATTCTCATCCTCACTCTCGTCTGACTCTTCCTCGGTCTCTTCGTCATCTCCTGCTCCTTTACGCAAGGCACCACCATGATTCAATTTTCTCTTCTTGCGGCGCTGTCGTTTTGGAACTTCTTTGAACAAGGCAAATCGCATTATTTTTTCTGCTTCACTTGCATCGCTCTCCTCTACTTTGGACGACAGTCGTGTTTTAGCATGCGCAGTAGCAAGACGAATTAGCGTCTCAAGTGTACGAGCAGTTAGAGGGGAAGTCTAACATCCGAAGATTAGTGAGGTCGTTACAACGTCGACGCAGCAGACAAGAGAAACGAACCTTTCTCTGGTTAGCCTCCATGTCGTCGTTCCGGAGTGTAGCATAGACCTGCACAATGTGGTCAGCGGCACCTTTCGTTAATACCGGTGCTGGCTTGCTCTTGGCATATTGAATAAACTTCTTGATGAAAGCAAGGCTCAGGACCTCCTTTTTCTTTGCCTTGCTACGCGTCGTTCGGCCTCCGGAGGTCGAACCCACTCCTACATGCAGCAGAGGATCGTACTTTTCAAAAGGACTTGTATTGGCTTCGGCTTCGTTGGAAGGTACTCCTGGACCATCAACAGCAAGAGGCTGGGATAGATTGTCGTGGGAAGGCGTGCCCTCTTCAACACCTGGTGGAAGGTACCGATGCATTCTCAGGACATGATCAGCTATGCGCCGGTCACGCTCTTCCTCCACGTCGTCGGTGACTATGAATAGCAGATCGAAACGAGAGAGAAGTGAATCTGGGAGTGCAATGTTTTTGTGTGGGTCCTTGTGTATGTCGTACTGCATTTGAGTCAGCAGGAGATGAATAAATTACTCTCGCAGAGATGCTTACTTGACCATAGATAGGATTCGCAGCAGCAACGACGCTACATCGGGCGTTCAAGCTCGTATGTATACCAGCTTTTGCGATAGTGACCGTCTGTTGTTCCATAACTTCGTGAATAGCGACTCTGTCAATGTCTGACATCTTGTCGAACTCATCGATACACACGACACCGCGATCTGCCAATACCATGGCACCCGCTTCAAGCCTTCTCTCGCCTGTCTCTTTATCGGTCGTAACTGCAGCTGTGAGACCCACACCCGAACTTCCTCTTCCGGTGGTCGCAATTGCCAATGGCGCTGTGCCTAGAACAAAACGCAAAAGTTGCGACTTTGCAGTAGATGGATCGCCAACCATGAGCAGATTTATATCCCCACGGATATGTGTGCCATTGGGAAGGTTTTTTTCGGCTCCCCCTAGAAGAAGGAGAAGAATAGCGCGCTTGATATATTCGTGGCCATAGATGGAGGGTGCAAGGGAATCCGAGAGGAGTGAGAAAATGCGCGGCTTCTTGGAAAGTTGATTTATTTGTCGAATATCGGTATCAGTGAGAGGTGTCTGAGCAATACCCCCACCTATCTTAGATGACAAGAGATTGATATTATTTGCAATGATTAAGGACCTGGCGAAATGTGAGTAACGAGTAGCTTCAAAAGGAGCATAAAGGACGCACTTAAAAGCCCCACTACTTCCTCCACCAACACTGCGGTAGATGCCAACTAGTTGAATCCGATCACCTGGTTTACATCTATCCACAAGGTCGTCATCCAGGATGACATCGGTACTACGAGGAAGCTGTCCAGGAGGAGAACGCTCCGGCATCTCCTGAATACTAATTCTCTGATGATCCTGAAATTGACAGAACCCGTATTCGAGTTGAAGCTGATGACCTTCTTCATCCGTCTGAGGAAGAATAGAGCTGGTCGGTGGAGTGTGGGTGTTGGTGGAAGTCGCGTCATGGTATTCGCGCTGGAGAAACTGTCGCGTCTCGGGGCAATAGTGCATTGACATCACCATCTTGGGACGCACGAGCGAGCAACGCGTCACGATACCCTCTAGTGAGATCATCTTTCCCAGCTTAGCTGAGTTTAACGTCCGCGGGCTGACATGGTGATCCCCAAACGATCCACTGAGACCAATCCTGTAAGCCTTGTTTGTGGTATCATATTTATCGACCCCGATACGAGCAATAACATCTTGGAGAGCTTCTTCAAAAGAGGGTAGAAAGTCAATGGGTTTCTTGAGAAGACCGTCGGCATATTCGCGATTCTGATCCCGAAGGTCGTCGATGTTTATAATGAGACGTGTCTGGTCCATTCGGAGCATTCGAGCAATATCATCTTTGTAATTATAAAAGTCGGAATCTGAGTCGAGGAATTCGGTGAAAATACGCTTCCGGTCGCGCTCTTGCACGGCCTGCTCGCTGGCGGGATCATTGGACATGGTGGATGCAGAGTAAAAGTGTAAAGTAATGTAACGCGACGCGTCTGTCACACAAACACACCCTTGGCATCTCACGCCACATCATATAGTAACGCGCGTTCCTCTGTCACGCTCAGTTTCGATTTTAGCGACCAACTTATCCTGGCATAACGGTCTCGCAAATTCTCTGGATTTGAGTATACATTTATTGGTGTCTTTAATTGCTTGACGAATCATATCAGTTCTAACAAGGCAAGACACCGGCTGCCTTTGAGCATGGATCCTCAAGATTCAGGACCTGATAGCAAGAAATCTAGCCTTCAATAATCAGACGAAACTGGCAACGTAGGTAACAGTAACAATGGACATCATGTAAATAAACTTGAAAGTCATGTTCGTGAGGAGTTGCTGCAATGCAGGATGGATGAGTCGTTAAATACTTCTCTCACTTTGCATATACTCACCGGGCACCAGCCACTCCAACTTCAAAGCTTCACCGACCCCACCTCCTATGGACATCACCAATCAGCAGGACCGCCTTTCTGACGCTTAACCTCGGCGCGCGCGCTGATCCCAACTTCTACAGAAGCCTGATAAAGCACAAAAGAAGTTAGAAATATAGCGGAGCAAAAGTATGATATAAGTATACTCACAGGCAATGCCATCGCTGATGCTGCGAACAAGGCAGTGAAAAGGGCAAGATAGTAGGTGAGTTGCATAGCGATCTTCAGTTCTGACTAGGGCCGGACACTCTGTGAACGGGAAGAGATAGCAGAGAGATAGCAAAGTGCTCCCGCTGGAAGTGAACTTGATTTTAAAGCCCCGGAAATCAGAACTGCGTTGATGCGCGAACCCTGAAAAGATATTAAATTTGTACCTTTTTGAGCCGCAATAACGGCATTACTATTAGCCTCCTTTCCCTTGTGCCTGTTTCCTGCCCACATGCCTGCAAATGCTTCCCTATGTATGCTTGCGCCGTTCCCGTCTCATATGTTGCAATCATTCTCATACCTTCATTTTTTATGTTGTCATACTTATCTGACCTTGTGCCAGCCTTCAAGCTTCAGCTTTCAGTAGCCTTCATGTGGTGTATGACCTATGCCTTGTATGACTCCGGAAAGTTGTTGCAAGATGGTGAATGTATATTGTCTTCAATTCGCCAGACGAAACCGACACTCCTCATCAGTGGCGCTGGGGAGCGCTGGGGTCATCCCGAGAGAACGCATCCTTATGAAATCACATTGCAATTCTAAGGCGGAGAGTCGGATTCGCTTCATCACCATTTAAGCCAGTACTAGTAGTCATACCTGATTTACACTGTACAGTATGGACGACTGCCTGAAGACTGCCAGAAATTCTGCCGAATTGACATTGAGGGCCCTAGAAGATGTAGCAGATGGACACTTCAGGAACTCCTCTGGTTGAAGATAGAATTACTGTCACATTCTGAAATTAACTGTCGATAAGCTGGTGGCCCCCTGACTTGAAGCATATATACAGAGTTTCTGGTACAAAATTACATAGATATCCAGTACTGCACACAGGGAGTGTAAACACTCAATCCTAAACGACACATGATGCTTTAGTGGCAGACGAGGCATGAATAGTGTGAAAAAAACGTACCCAAAGTTTTATGAGACCGTCCCAAGACGCAGTGACAACTTTTGACTGAAAGAAGACAATGAGATAAGGAAAGCGACGGGGTAAAAGTTATTTACGGTCTCGTGTGGTAGCCATTCATGAGCTATAACGACTTTTGAGTGAGCCTTCAGTCTCGACTTTATTCGCCCTGTCTTCCAATCCCAGAAAACGACGTTTCCTTCCCCGTCGCCACTGCTTATCCATTTTCCGTCGGGTGAGAATCCGACCTGGCATGCGTAACCAGCGACGGAGTGACCAGCGAATCGTTTTTTGCGGTTTTGTCTGAAATTGTCAGTGCTATAGACTAGTATCTGGTTGTCAAGAGACTGAGCGGCAAAGTATCGTTCTGTGAATTGTATAGATGTCAGTGAATTGGAAGCAATAGCAGCCGATGCGAACGAATCATACTGGAGGGATGGAGGGTGACGGCCGGCATTGAATGCATGTGAGGCTCTGCTATGTACTTGATGACCACCGGGATGTCGAAGTCCCAAGCTCTAATCGTCTTGTCGTCTGAAGTCGTGACGAACCTTCGGTTCTCATCCACAAATGTGATCGTGTTCACAGGACCCAAATGCTGATCGTATTCTTGCGTTATATCCCCAGAATTCATGTCGTACTAGTGCAATGAAAAGTAAGATTCAGAATTATCTCTGTGGTGGCAAATATTACCTACTTGTATTATTTTCTTGTCGGACATGCCAGCAAGGAATATATGTTGTTTATCTTGATCTGGATGGAACCGCACGACATATGGTATCTTCCCGTTTCCAAATCGCTTCAGACATTGGCCAGTCTCGGTATCCCATAGCTTGATTGACCTGTCATAACTACAAGAGAGGAACTGGCGACCATCATTGGAGAAAGTGACATCCTTGACGGCCTTGACATGCCCATGGAACGTGCGCAAGCAGTTTCCGTGCGTGTAAACATCCCATAACTGAAAGGTATCGATCACATTTAGCCAATACTCTCACCAGTATACACCAATTCATGAGCATAACTTGATTTTCGTGTCCATGGATCCACTGAGCATTAGATGGCCCGTCTCGGGGAACAAACGAATTACAGACACACCCTGGGTGTGACCTGTCCAGGTGTGTATGCAGACTTTTGGTATGAAGCAATCTTGCGAGCCAGCTTCGGCGAGAAGACTCGGTGCTTCCGCAACAGGAGGTGTCATATATGTACGTCCTTGGTAGTCCGCCATAGACTTCCCGTGGAACACTGAAGTTTCTTGGCCGTGAGTACCACGCTTTGGTTTGGCTTTCCTCGTCACAACTGGTTCGTCCTCCTCGTCCTCCTCTTCTTCCTCCCCTTCTCCCTCGACTACGCCCGTAAGGAAGTGATTCTCTGGCTCCTCACCATCCCATGACGCCCAAGGCCCAACATATGCACCGTCTCCCTCAACCACGTCAAGATCGCCCTTTTGCTTCCGTTTCCGCTTCAGTTCCTTTCTTTGACTCCTACTCGCACGCAGGGTATCGATTGTTGCGAATCCATTTGCTTGAGCATTGTCCAGAGAGCCAATAACAGCAGGTGCATTGGGATCAATAGAAGGATTTGCGGAATATCCGAGAATGGAATGGGTTAGATGCTGAGAACGGAAAGCATGTTCCGTCATTGATTGCTCCTCGACATGACCAGCAAGCGCGTTTTGATTCAAGAACCGTTTTTTGTCGCCAAAAGGGTTCTCTGGTCCTTGTAAAGGGAGTATCATGTCTTTATAGGAAATGTTTACGTTCATTTGAGTGTCAGTCGGTCGAGTAACTAATGAGGTTTGATGCAAGGGGTCCTAGTTGAATTTATCAGAAAGTACGAAGCACGAAGCACAGGAGCCTCAACATACCTCTGATAGAACGTCAGGAGCAGCTTCCGGGGCAACAGACACCATTTCAGCATCTTCGACCCGAATCTTCTTTGCAGCAGGAAGAGAAGAGATGCCGAATACATCACCGTTTGATACATTCTCGTCCTCATCGGACGAGTATCCTGGAATCAAAGACATGCTTATCTTGTCAACGCAGTAGCGTCTATGCCCGTGCAGTGATAGAAGATTGCAAGCGCGTGACAAGGTTGAACATGTGACACCCACTGTGACTAATCGTGACTCACGGTGACTAGAGGTGACTCTCCACAGCCTTCCACAGCTGTAAGTGACATATCTGTGACACGGACCGGAGCCCACCATTTGAACCTCTTGTCATGATCTTGGAGTTCAATGGGAGAGAAAGCTGTCAGTCGACCTTGGTCTCGAGTAGAGGACGATCTTTTGAGACGTGCCGTCGATAAGCATGGTATCCAGGATAACTGGAAGGCTGTCGCTCTCGAAGTCCCAGATCGAAATAACAAAGCTTGTCGCAAGGTGTGCATCTAACATTCTTCATTGTGTCTTAATCTAATGACTCTCGGCATCAGAGATGGCTTCATTCTCTCTCTCCAAGTATCAAGAAATCAGCGTGGACTGCTGAAGAAGATCATCTACTAGTCACTTTGTATAATACGCACGGACCGAAGTGGTCGTTCATTGCTCGGCAAATCGAAGGCAGGACGGACGACGCCTGTTCCAAGCGCTACAACGAGGCACTCAATCCGTCATTGAACAAGGCCGAATGGACCGTCGAGGAAGATGACAAGTTGATACAAGCTTATGCCGAGGTCGGAGGTAAATGGAAAGATATTGGCCAGCGCCTACAGCGTAGTGGGTTAGGCTGTCGAAACAGGTAATTTACAAATGTTGTTGGGAATCTGTGCGCTCTTTTTATCAAAGAAAACATCCTTTAGGTGGAAGCTGCTGGAGCGCAAAGGCATGATACTACGGCCAAGTTCACCAAGTGGCGGGAATCACACACTGCCCCGACCGTCTGGGCCACCTCCGACTGACACCCTATTTCCGTATTATCCTCCCGAATCGTATCCTTTATTCTCTCAAGAAGAATCTTCGACCACCTTTCGAGAACCGACCCCTGAGGTTCCGGCAACACTTCCTACTCCACCACCCTTTCAGTTTTCTTCGTCCTCCCTGAGCGCCGCACTACTCGATCCTCCTCGGATATGTCGGTACCCGACTATTTCGGACGACCTGCAGACAGATCTGGCGTTCAGGGCCAATGATACCCCTCTCTCTTCCTCTTCTTCCCCTTCCTCGTCCTCTTATGCTTCGCCGGAGCTCGCGGACGACCTGATGTCGCTGGACGACAATGCACATATTGCACACCTCGATTCCTCTGGTGGAGAGAGGAATGCCTTACCGACACTCTACTCCTTTGACGGCGGTGCATTTGTGTCTAGTGAATTTAGTATATGCCCTTCAGGACCCTCTCGAATTCAACATTCCCCGATGTCTCAGGACGAACTTTATAAATCACCTCATATCGATACAATGGAAGAGTTGCAATACTCCCACAACCATTTTACTGAAAGTCCTTTCAGTGGTACATCTTCCGATATCGTGTCCACGGCTCCGTCTAGTCCGTCTGGCCAGCCCGCGTCTATATCTCTGACATCGAGTCCTAATGTGGACTCTCCCGTAGAGCTTAATGGCAGTGAATCGTCTATTTCTGATTCGCTTCTGTTTTCTTCGACACCGCCTTCATCGGATGTAGTAAGAGACCCAGTTTCCATTCCAAGAAAGCAGGCTCTTCCCTCAAGTCATGCCCGACTCTCTTCCGTGATGCCCTTGTCCACAGAGTATGTAATTTATCTATTTTGTTTTTTTACATGTGGCTCAGTGTAACTTCGGTGACAAAGTCGATCCTTACGACCGTACGCTTGTGGACATTCCACATGTTGGCCGCCTTCAGCAGATACAAGTTCCGCCTGCTTTCCCACTTCAAGAGAATTATTTGAACATTGCAAACTGCATCATGAATTCGACGACGAAAGACCTTATCGTTGTGCACTTCCCGACTGCGGGAAGTCATGGAAGAGTTCGTCAAGTCGATTTTTACGGAGGGATGTTGTGTTGAGTTTTGTTCACAGAGTTTGAATGGACTTCAATATCACCTTCAAATGTAATGTTTTTGCGGCAATCTGCTAACATCTAATTAATGACTTTGCAGATCCACCGCGCACTTCCAGCAAGCCATGTGCAACAGGTTCTTATCTCAGTCTGCTTCTATTGAAGCGCTGGAAACCGAGCCGTCTGACAAGGAGCTGAAGCGATACGTCTGTGATCAGCCCAATTGTTTCAAGACATATAAGAATTCTAGTGGCCTTCGGTACCATAAGAAGCATGTCAGTGAGAAATCTTTGGCGTATCGTTTCTTTCGTTGACTTTCAGGTCTAGGGACATCCAAAGAAATTACCGATGCAACTGACTGATATGCCTCCTGCACTGGCTCGTGATTTACCGTCGAGGACAAAGAAAATGCGTCAGAAGGATCAGTGTGCGGTGTATGAATGACTGGCACAGGTCTCGTACTCATATCTCATGACCCGCCGAACCCATATGGACTACATAGGAAGTTGGTTTTATTCCCTAGATGCAGTTCTACCTTCGCTAGCTGTACAATTGATTTGGTGGATGTCATATGTTCGTCTAGCCTTGCATCAATTCGCTTTGACTTCATTTCCTGGTGTGATGTTGGAAATTAATTTTACAGTAGAAGGCCCAGTCAAGACTAAACCTTTGAGCAACCTAAACATGTCAAATTCGGGTGCAGAGGCGAAGGAAGCCGCCCAAGCATCACATTGCAGCCACTGTCTTCCACTTGCACTTTCGTTCCACACATTCACACAAATCAACCAATCCTCAACCAGGTAGGTCTATGTCGTCTGTCGTGCACCTATACTTACAGTTTTCGATATCCGTATTATTCACAACCTCAGGTACCATATGACCCCAGCCAACATCGTATACCTACTCAACCTAAAATCAAAGAAGCGAAAACTGTCCTGGGGTAACATCAGCCTCATTCCTTCCACAGCGCGTGATTTTTTATTCACCTGCGCATTTATTGGAGCAGTAAAATCTACCGTCCTCCGCCAGCACCAAACTGGCTGGCACTAGAGCACAAGTCTGTCAGTGAGTTGAGGGCAGAAAAGAAAAAAACTCACAGGTCTCGCAAGGCGGGATTGGACATGATCTCTTCCATGGAAGGCATTTCGCCCGACTGTGCGCGATTCATCTACGTGATATGTATAAGTAAAAAAATAATCATGGAGAGAAATTCGCAACATGCCATGTTCGCGACAGCAGGGTTCTGCATCAGATTCGCTAGGCCACCATTAGCCATCATTTGTTGTGCCATTGCCATCATTTGAGGGTTGTTCATGATGCTTGCCAGGTCGGGCATCCCTCCGCCACCTGCACCACCTCCCATTCCCCTGAGCATATCGGCCATTCCGCCCATGCTAGGTAGTCCACCGGCACCCCCTGCGTTTGGTGATCTTGTCGATGGTCCTTCGTCCGGTACGAGGGGTGGAGGGCCGTCATCGTCATCGGTGATGCGAGCCTTGGCGTTCTGCAGACCTGATTTGAGCCCGGCATTGGAAGAATCAAGCTTGAGACCGCGGTCAAAGGCGTCTGCTGCGGCCTTGTAATCACCAAGACAATACTGAGCATGACTGAGGTGTAATAACACGATTGTCGGTTTGCGAGACTTTACAACATACATGAGAGCACGTACCCCAGTCTGTGGTAAGCCTTGACAAAGCTCGGATCGCTAGCAAGAGCCAATTCAGCATCTCCAACAGCAGCAAGGTGATCACCCTTGCTGGAGTGCGCTGCCGCACGATTCGAGTAGTAGATTGGATTCTGCGAATCCAAAGAGATAGCCTCGGAATAGGCTGCGATAGCCTCATCATACTTTTTGCTGGACATTAAAGCATTCCCATTTTGCTTTAGCTTCTCCGCCTTGGCTTTATCCTCTGTTGAAGGCCCTTTCGGAATTGACGAAGTTGAGGCCCCCGAGGCTGATCCAATTTGTTCTTTGGTCTTGAGATACACATCGAATATGCTTTGAAGATTAGCAGGTTTCACGCTGAGTCGCTCGACTTGTTGCGAGTCAGAAGGATTTACGCCAAACGCTTCACCGATGCATTGCACTGGTTTGGGCAGCATTAGTGAAGTTTTGAGTCTCTTTGAAAGCAGCGAAACTGACCAGCAACTTCAAGACTCTCTTTGTCGTCCGACTTTACAGTCCCGTCTGTGATGGATTGATTTAAGAAATCGATTATCGAGAGGACGAGACGCTGCTGCTTTTCGGACATTGAGAGTGGTACTGAAGAGACAAGCAACTGTAAACAAACACCCTCGTTCAAGCAGAACTTCAAAAGTTCAAAGTCGTAACTTGTACTTTACGGTTTCTGCTCGAAATGTTCTTCTGTGCTATATCTGGTGAACCTCCACAAGAACCGGTCGTCTCTGCTAAGTCTGGCAAAGTCTACGAACGTCGTCTTATTGTCAAGTACATAAACGAGAATGGCACTGACCCCATTACGGGCGACAAACTAGAGGAGTCTGATTTAATTCAGATTAAAGCCTGTATGTCTTACTTGCTCTTAGTCTAATGCAATTTTTTCTGCCTTTTCGTAACGCGTCTAGTTGACACTGTTCCTTTCACAGCTCCAGAAACTGCCGCGCCTCGACCTCCTTCTCAAACATCCATACCTGCACTTCTTCATACTCTTCAGAATGAATGGGATGCATTGGTGCTGGAAACATTTGCGCTCAAGCAACAGTACAACTCTACGCGTCAGGAGCTGAGTTATGCTCTGTACGCACAGGACGCCGCGAGCCGCGTTGTAGCCCGTCTAATCAGGGAGAGGGATGCTGCTCGAGAGTGAGTTATATTTTTGTACCTTATCACTTCAATGACTTACTCTGCGAATCAGGGCTCTCGCTAATGTTCAGGCGACAATGGGCATTGCACCTGCTGCTGCCTCTGAGGACGTTGACATGGCAGAAGATGCTCCTACTGAGGGTCTTCCTCAGGAAATCGTTGCTCAAATTAATGAGACACACGAAAGCCTCTCGGCGGCTCGGAAAAAACGAAAGACTCCCGCAGGTTTCGTGGGTCCTGCAGATGTGAAGGGTTATACGGCGAAACATACCATTCCCTCTCTACATTCGGCTTCGCCCTCCGGAATAACCTCCCTGGCTGTGTCTCGCACCGATTCCAACAAGTTTTTGACCGGTGGCAATGATAAGGTTGTTCAGCTTTACGACCGAAGCACAGACAAAGTGTTGGCCTCTCTCAAAGGTCACACCAAAAAAATTACTCAGGTTGCATTTCGAGAGAGAGAGGGTCAACCTACACTGTTACTGTCTGCTGGTGCGGATAAGATAGCCAAAGTATGGTCTCATGATGAGGCTTCGCAGGAGTACATTCCCAAGTACACTTCTCGTACCCACAAAAACGAAATAAGCGGTCTGGCGGTGCATCCGACGTCCACTATCATGGCGCTTTCTTCCGCGGACAAGACATACTCCTTGCACGATTTGACAACTTTCCAGCAGGTGTTCCGATCTGTACCTTCCGATGAACCTTTCACTGCCCTGTCCATACATCCTGATGGCACTCTGCTTGCCCTCGGAACGCCCGCATCCACGATTCAAATCTACGATCTTCGGAGCGGGGATATTGCCGCGTCACTTGCTCCCGCTGAAAGCACACCCTTCACTGTCCATACCCTGTCTTTCTCTGAGAATGGTTATCACCTTCTCGCTCCCAGTTCCCTTTCATCCGTCGCGATTTGGGATCTACGCAAGCAAAAGGCTGCTACTACCATCGACCTGGGCGATGACTTCAAAGTCAACAAGGTCGTCTACGATTTGAGTGCGCAGTTTTTAGGTGTGGCTGGTAGCGCGGGCGGAAGGGTGTTTATGAACAAGACCTGGGAGGAGCTCGTGAGATTTGATGAAGGTGGAGAGATGAACGATCTTGTCTTTGGTGCACAAAGCCAAGAAATTTGGGGAGCGACTGGTAGGGAAGTGAGGATCTGGGGCGCGTCTGCTTAGTTGTATCTCTACTGTACATTGCCATTTCCTAAGTTGTGCTGATCTTTGTTTAACTTCTATAAACATTATTGCTTGTCGCTCAACATTGGCCCAGGCTTTGGACTTCTGGCGTGAGGCTGAATTCCGACCATTTATGAGCGCTCACAGTGTGCCGTATGCCGATTACTCAACAATCTCCTGACCTCAGAATGGGAACCAGTCTAATCGCATATTACATGAAATTGCCAGTCATTGAACTTTTGGATACATGGGCATTACATACCGTACTACTACGGAAGCCATCAGTGAGAAAACGAAAAACAGTGGAAATAAGAGTAATGCGTGAAATGAAAGAAATAATGGTAACTAAAAATAATGCGTCCCGAAGGTAAAGGAATGAAAGGCGCGGTAAAGGTGGCGCGAGGGGGGGATATCATGAAGATAGAAATACATTGGGGGAAAGATGCAAAATAAGGCGTGTCGAAACATGAAAACGTCTAGCGCATGACTCATAAGACCCAGAAATAGGAAGACATTCTTTAATGTCTTTTAGGCCCATGTCGTGGGGCCAAAAGTACCCGATTCGCTAGTTGGTACGCGAAGGGGAAGGCCCAAGGCGTCGGCAGTATTCTGCCACACCGTGTTGCCCCACCAGTTGAGTGGGAAGCCACCTCTGGGTAACTGGACGGCAAAGAAGATAACAATAAGAGAGACGGCGACTCCACCGTCAAGTGCCGCAGAAAGGATATAGTTGTAGCGCATCCACCACCTGAAGTGGAAACGGCGCATACAGTAGTTGAAGATGAAACCGACGGCAGCCCAGGAGGCGTAGTTGATACCAGAACCGGGGGGGATAGCACCAACACCGGCGAAGAATACGGGAATGTTGATGTAACGCCAGAAGGAGAGGGGGAAGCGGCGGGCCAAAAGATAGAAAGGGATAGGGAGCAAAGCACCAATGAGGTAGAAGTAGAGGAGCGGGTTGAACGGCCTTCCAATGTTGAACATGCGTGCTGGACCAACACCACCCCAGATGAGAGAAGAGGTTGCAAAAGTGTTCGTAGACGGGCACGTAAAATGGTCCTTCTGATCAGGCGCGCACATGTCCGGGATATTTGCGAACATCCATGTCTGGACAGCGGTGACCGTGAAGCAGGCAACTGTAACAGCAACAACCTGAACGGAGAACATGATACGAGGGGGAACCTTCATGTAATGGCCCAACTTCAAGGCGCCTGCGAAAGCAACGGCTTGATTCGTACCGATGTAGGCGATACATTTGAAGATGATTACCGCTACAGGTCGCTCAGGGAGCACATACCCTCCAATAAGTTCGTGGAACACTTGCATATTTCCGACTTGCTGGTTTGTGATCGCTTGCAGCATTGCCATGGGCAAAGAAAGGACGCAAGCGAGGGCGAACGCGAAGCAGGCGCCCCAAATCGGGAATTGAGTCGGGACCAGATGAATGGCGATGAGAAGGAAGACAAATGATACAACAAACACACAGCCGTACCACCACATGGGTACTTCGGGGTAGGCCTGCATGAGCCGCGAGTGAACATCACGCTCGTCTTTCAGAGTGCTGCGGAAACGACGGGCAATATCGCGACGGAACCAGACTGCCAGGAGAACCATATTAGTGACAAGACCCATGTATAACGAAGTGGGCACTTACGGAAAGTGTGCACGATCACAGCAGAGAATGCAGCGAACGAGCTCGCATAGGCGATGCAAAGAGTGGCAGGAATAAATACAGGAGAATACGCGAGGTATTTGGCATTATCAAACTGGCCATCAGTGACCACCTGAGAGACATCGTACACAGCACCAGTGTTGTCAAAAGAAACTGGGGCGGAAATCGGCAAGTAAGCCGTGTTGAAGCTGTTGGTAACTTTTGGAACCGTTAGTACAGGTGTCGCGTGCAGAGAAAATTGAACTTACAGTAAAGGATGGGAACGAGAATCCAGAACTGAACCACAAGAGATACAATGGTATTCAACTCCGACCACCACTATGCAAGATTCATGGTCAGTAGGCATTCTGTCGGAAACTCGAAGATGATCCACTCACGGGTGTAACTAGCGGACTGCCAATGTATGCAATCATGGACCAGTCGAACGTGAAAATGCCCATTCCTAGACCGGTGCTAGTCCCGAACAAAGCGTTCACAGGAACGTTATTGGGAACAATCCAGCAGACCCAGTTGAAAACACTGAGTGCAGTGAACAGGTAGCCGGGAAACCAGTAATAGACAGCACTGCCAGCGAACGCTAAAAGGAAGAAACGTTCTCGGGTCATATGGCCACGCTCCCGTATGCCATAGCTCTTGTGCAGAGTGTTGAATAGGGCAGAGTTGACCAGGGCACCAGGCCAAATCATACTCGAAGGCCAAACAACGAATTGGCGAAGCAACCCGCCCAACGAGAAACCCAAAACCTGGGAACCTAAGCACAGCAGAATCTGGTATCCATAAGGAATGGCCTGGTTGTAGAAGATCTTTTGAGTCGCAATGATGTCCGTAGCGTACGCTCCGCCGACAACCACGTTGGCCATAACGGTGACACAGACATGCTCCTTGATTGTGAAGGGGCCTGGGTTCAACGACCAACGGTATCCGAAGGTGTTAAACCGGTAAGTGGGTAAGATCCTCTCGAGCAGTTTCCCGCAGGGTAGCGCGACCAACTGAGCAACAATGCCGGTGACATAAACAGAGGGGTCTACAGGTAAGGGTACTCAGTGTCATGTTCTATTGCGATAGATCGAAACACTCACATCGTGCACTGAAGAACTGGTTGACACCAGAGACAAGAATTGAAAAGATGATGCCAAGGAACCACCTGTACAGAGATTACTATCATTGAACACCGCAAGCGTATAAAACAACTCACATCCTGAAGGTATTGACCAACATCTCGGGGTCATCGGTGCTGGAGACAGCCGCGCGCACCTCAGGATACGGAGACTCACTGTAAAGTAACCGTTAGAGTGAAAGCAAGTAGTTCATGACATAACGATACGCACTCATCGAATTCAATGGCCGTCGAATTCCGAGACTCGGCTCGGTCGGTATTAGAATAACGTTCGGAGCCCAAGTTAGACTCCGTGTCGAATTCAGACGGCGTATCTTGGAACTTCTTCTTGTCTGCGAGCTCGACCGAATCATCAGGAGATCGCAAAGGTTTCTTTAAGTCCATGTTTGGGTCATTCAAGTGCTCCATGAGGAAGTCCACATCCTCGGGTACATCAGGAACATGTCGAGGACGTAGAAACTGAGGTGAAGGGCTGACGACCTCAGTCGAGCTGTTGTAAGGCTTGGTGTCCTCCATATCGAATACTGACTAGAGCAGACTCGAAAGTGCGGAGAGAAATTGGGAGTTAAGCCGTGAAGGAAAGTTGGGGCACGTAATTCACTTCTGCGTCCTTTTTGAAGGGTACCGCTTACGGATCCACACAGAAGGTCTTGAAATGCCATTCCACATGCGAAGGGGACGATGACCATAAAAGGTAGCAGAGTAGGACTGAAGAACAATTAGACAATAGACAGAGATAAGGTTTGACCGACGCACGAACAAAAAGCAAGCCACTGCCGGTGTCATGGCCGCAACTCGTCTCACAATAAGAGCGAATCTGTTTCGTCCGGTCCGCGTAGGCCAAGCGAAGACTAATCAGATCTTCTTACAGCGTCATACTGCAGCAAGTCCTAGTACCCGTACCCGATACAAGTAAGTTTGTTGGTGTAATTGACCAGCCGCAATATTCAACGTCCAGTTCGCTGTTCAGCATTAGGGCGAAGAATAGACAGCATTTCAGGTCATTTCGGAGAAAAGGACTGTACGAAATTGATTTGAATGGTGAATTGGATGGCCCAGGTACGATGTCTCTCACCTCTTATTGTTGTTATTGTGTTTTGCGATCAGCTGCAGTAAGCCACTTCCGGTTCTTTGCCCGATCAGATCTAGAGCAATCATTGTCAAACTCTGCTCATCTTATCGTACAGCCACAGACAGCTGTAATCTAATCTTGCAATCGTGGAAGTGAAAGGCGCCATTTTCATTCTGAATTACTGCAGTCATACGAGCAAGCACGAAGTCTGTCGACTCAGCGTAATTGCGAGAGAATGACGACTGCGCCTTGGATCACTTTTTATAAGCAGCAGAAAAGACCACCTACTGACTTTCAAGTCTAGTCAATATGTCTGCGACAACCACCCAGACCGTTCAACAAGCGGAATCAGTTCCAGAGGCCAAGCTCAAGCTGCAATCTCCGGAAACAGAGGCAAAGGAGGCGAAGTCAGAAGAGTATCGGTACTCCCATCTCTTGCCTGTCTTCTCACAGGATCACTATCCTCCTTTGACGCCATTCGAACACGTCGATCCAGCAGCCCGTGCCTTGAACCATCCTAATCCTCGTTCCTTCTTGGACAATGCTACCAGTGTCATTGAATTGACACCTAGTCTGGGTACCGAAGTGCATGGAGTCAGTCTCCGTGACTTGGATTCCGATGCACGGGACCAACTTGCCCTCGAGGTTAGATCTCTTGCGAATCCTCGTTATCTTATTCAATTCGTCGTGTAGGTCGCCCGCCGAGGTCTTATGGTATTCAGAGACCAACAGGACTTCATTGATGCTGGTCCTGACTTCTATCGTGAGTGGGGCAGCCACTTTGGTCGGTACGTATCTTGAAGACCACCGCAAGCATCACATTGCCCATTATTTTCCTCAGTCTCCATATCCATCCGACTTCGGGGCATCCTCAGAATTACCCAGAAATCCATCTCGTTTATCGGGACGCCAACAGCAGCTTCAACTTCGAGATATCCGACAGTATAACTTCCACGGTCTGGCATTCGGACGTCTCTTATGAACTTCAACCGCCCGGTTTGACCACCTTCTTCCTTCTTGCTCAACCTTCAACCGGTGGAGATACTTTGTTCACTTCGCAAGTTTCTACGCTCAAAAAGCTGTCGCCTCAATTTATCGCCTTCCTCCGAACACTCAAAGCGGTACATTCCGGCGTTGAACAGGCAAACTTCTCCCGCTCCGGGAAGCGGGGAGGTATTGTTCGTCGCGAGCCTGTCGAGAACGTTCACCCTCTTATTAGAAAGCATCCTGTCACGGGCGACGAGGCTTTGTTTGTCAACAGACAGTTCACCCGACGTATCGTAGGCCTCAAGCGAGAGGAATCAGGTATGCAATACTCACTCAAATCGGGCTCTACTCTGATGATTCGATGTACAACAGAGACTCTGCTGAAATTTCTTTACGATCACATTGATAAAGGCGGTGATGTCCAGGCTCGTCTGAAGTGGGCCCCCAATACTGTCGCTCTCTGGGACAATCGAGTCACCGCTCACGTATGTTGAAGTGAACACCTTTCTGTTGCTCATCACTGATGGTTGTTGCCTTAGTCCGCCATTGTTGATTACGGAGAATCAATGGAACGACGACACGGCGCTCGTATCACTCCTCAAGCGGAAAGACCTGTACCTGCTCTCGACGGGCTTGACCTTAGCGCATGATAAAACTGGAAGGAAAATGTATAGTAAATCAATGAATTACAAAAGCTTTTGTATCTGTTAGTCATAATATCTGGTCCAGCTTCCAGACTACGAACAATCGAGTACTGGCCATCGTGTTCTTAGGTTCATGCAACTGGCTTAAATCCTCATGTGCCATATCCAAACTAGATGATCGCCTCCCTATCACATCAAGAATCACCGCTTCCTCTCAAAGACACCTTGAACTTGAGTACAATGATTTATTGGTACAGTGAATAGGATACATTGGTTGCTATTAAATTAACCGAAATAAAATGACTGTTCGTAGCATGCCCGAAAGAGAAAAAATAGGACGAAAGCTTAGACTATAGTCGACGCGCCGCCGTTCCGTGATGGGTAGTAAGATAGCTCAGGTCCGGTGACAGAGTTATTAGTATCCTTGCCTGGGTCGGTATTGATATCGAAGCTCATGGTTGTGGAAGTGAGTTGACCAGCAGTATCTTTCGTCCAGCCCTGCCCCATGGCGATACGAAGAATGATAATCTGCGGAGAAATAGCCTGTACATCGAGATAAATTAGAAGCCCAAGGCAATACAGGGTAGGATTAAAATCCATACACAGAAATCGCCCCAGATTTGAACTAGAGCCATTGAGGTCTGGCTCTTGCGAGCGTAGACGATTACGTAGACGATTCCAGATACGGTGAACAATGCTGCAGACTCGACCATAATAGCAGTAATGCTCGTGTACATCTTCGCATGTGCAATACCGAGGACCTTGCTGACTTGACTTCGGAGGGAAAGTAAACGCCAGCAAATGAGCGTAGTGACTATAATGTTGAGACTGATCGTGAGAGAGACGTATGGCACTCCGAAGTCAACGGCACGTCCAACAAAGAAGTTTGCGCCCGGGCGAGCGCTCTCATAAATCAGAAGGATGGACATTGCTACGTTGACTATCAGTGATGGTTCACGTCAAAAAACCATCAAGACTGACACATTGCGCCCAGGTAAAGTAACACGGGAAGAACGATGAACTTCCATGAAGACCAGATGACATAACAACGGTAAATCTGTGGACTCTGTCATTGCACTCCACCAAGTGAGAGCATCTGGGATCACTGACGAGTAACGCATCTCCCATTAAATTCATGACGACACCAGCAGTGGTTCCCAGAGCGTTGTAAGCATCCGATATATGTTCTCCAATGAATGCCGCAGGGCCGCCTGGTACGTCTCTGTGGTCAATCCATGCAAATTGACCGAAGAGAGCATTGCAGGCCATTGCAATGGTCCAGAGAGCCACAAGTCCAGCACCATAAGAGATATAGAATATCGTTTCTTTTCCAGGGTTTGGCGTTTTGAGTAACAGCGTGCAGGACAAAGAAAACACGACTAATTGAACTCCTACGAAGCACAAGTTGTCAGTGTCAATCAGCAATTTAACAAGTGGCTCTAATGTCACTCACCGTACAGGATCCCGGTGATTTGCCCGCCAATGTACAGTGACCTCTCAAACGTGAGCTGACTTGGGGTATCAAGAGCATTCGACATTGTGAAGGGGTGGAATAGAGCCTGGAGGGAGTGCCAAAGTGGAGATCGTCCCTACATATCATCCGCCCAAAGCCTGTCACGGTTGCTGTTTTCTCCTTGATCTTCTCAGCTGACGGCAGAGCATCCAATCAGGTATACTTGAATATCCGGGGCAGTGAATTGGAAGGTAGTGGTGGGATTCAACTCGGCGGTTTTGGGATCTCTGGTAATTCTGGTGGCCGCATCATGATCAAGAAAATGTTCATCATCCATTGAGCGCTTATGCAGCTTACACTTGGCTCCCATACTCATCGGTGGTCATTGACATGTACGAAGGTCGCAAGCTGCGAATGAAATAGAAATCAGAGGAAAGTCAATCGTTACTATGTAAGTGACTAACCGTTGAAATTTGAATCAGGATTTTACCAGTGCAACTCAGACTTTTCGGATACAGTACTCAAGCTCAGAACTCGACTTGGCTGGCTTCGTACCTGGAATTTGGCGTACCTAAGGTCCTTGTTTTCCATCAACTTTAATCATCCGAGTCAGTACCTCAGCTTGTGGTGCTGGAATGTGAAATTGTGCCGCAGGGACATGACCCCTTCTCCCGTTTGATGGTGCGACCGCAGCTTGTTGGCACTCAATAGAGGGTACAGACTTCAAGATCTATGGGACGGTCAGAGCTGGTCAAGGCAGGGCTCTGTATACCGAACATATACTTAATGTTTCCCGCGCGAAGCCGTATTAACTAGCCGAAGAGGGACTCGGACCACGGTAAACGGTGAATGTCACTAACTGGTAGACAGAGATGTACACGGGGACTTCAGTTGCTTCAAAGTTCGTGGGATGATGGTTTATATGTGAGTTTATGCACTGCAGATCTGCTGTAAATAAAGCGCTGACAGATAAAATCAAAAGGATAAAGTCAGGGCGTTTGCCAGATGATGTACCTTATACATTGAACATACTGTACGTCCTCAAGGATCAAAATGCCACTATTAGACCTAGTAAGTGATCATGATGGTTAATTACCCTCCCGGCACGCCCAACGCACTGACTAACAGTCAGCATGTACACGATTTGAGTCCCGAGGTCAGAAAGTACCGGATCTTTCACTCAGCTCGGAAGAGTTAGTTGCTTTCGTCATGTAATTTCAAGTGCACAGTGATATGAGGATGAGGTTTAACGCGGGTCGGGCTTCAACAGGTAATTTGGGACTTACTTTCTCATGTATGGCCGGGAGTCACGAATTGAATGGTGGATAATAGATAGGTATCCATTGGATCTTGTCTGGGGGACCAATTATTTTCCACTCCTAAAGTCAGACGGTCAGAGAGAATCGACACGAGGCTCAACGTATCTTGACATGGTCTAACGGTAGCATATCTGTGCTCCATCTCGTTGTCGTGTTTTGAGGACTCACATATTTACTCGCACTTAGGACCTACATCAATCAACTCGGTCACTCATGGCCCAGTATCTTGATTCGTGGCAAATTAGCATAAACTCGTCGATTTGTCTTGAACATTGGAGGCTGTACCTCGTTCGTTACTACAAGCATCGTTGTTGGATATATATCGAGGCATCACCTCCGGCGACGCTTGCGTGTTTTCTAGGTACAAGTCTATGGCACTAATGCGACAATTTGACTGAGATGAGAAGGTCTGTACCAAATTGTCCCACCTAACGCAATGCGGCTGTTTGTGTCAAATCTGAATAACCGACACTGTGATGATGCCTGGGGTATTGGATTGACTCGTAAGGCTAGCTACAAACCATATCATCCTTTCAATGTGAGCGTTCGCTCGGATACCCCGGAAAGAAATATCTGCGTTTTTCTCCACGTCGGAGCATCCTTTTTTTCTACGTATTGATGTATTATTCATTTCAATACATGTACGGATTCCATATATACTTTAAATAGAATGCGAGTCAGAGGCACAATCGAATTCTGCTAATCTTGATATCAGAAGGGTACAACCTGCAGATCATCCTCAATGTAAACAGACATGTTCTGCTGATGAGGTACGAAATGAGCCCGAGCCCAATCCTTGATCTTGTCGAAGTTCCGACAAGTGTGGACAACATCGCTTCGCTCTTTCGCTGCCTGAGATTTTTCCGACCATTGCCACACTGTTGTACTAATGTCGGCAGAACACATGAGGGACTGGCGTAGACTGGATATACAGTGTTGCATATGAGGCGTATGGATTCCTTCTGGTGTGATTGGATAGTATTCTGGATACATAGCCTTGCGCATTTCATTCTGTCGCCGTTAACTGTGAATGAGGATATTACCGATTTCTGAATTCACATACCAAACAGTGTAGTTGATGAAAGACATCTAGTGCGATCATGTAATGATCCTCCTCGCCAAGTATTGGATAGGATCGGTTTGGCATCAGAGCAGCTTGCTCTCGTGGTACTTTGTTGTAAGCGACTATGAAGATATAGTGTAAGTGAAAATGAGCGCAGAGCCTGGACACCAAACGCAAGATAACTGACATTCATACAAGCTCTCCCATGCCGCGTCAACCTCTTCGGAAGGTGCGCGGTCATATACAGGTATATCTTCGCCGAATCCGCTGTGAAATTTAACCGTTTTGTACTCGAGTACACTTTGCGCTGGAGCTACACTTTATCAGTCTTTCAATCGCAGAAGAAGAAGAGTGATATCCTACAGTAAAGAACCGATTGTGACCTAGACCCTTTGCAGTAATCTGAGGTGCTGAAAAACCAAAAGCGAATAGACACGATATTCACAATCAATGAGATCCACAAGGTGAGAAGAAGAAGAGTATGTCGAATCAATCGGTCCCGGGGCGTCTCAAGTGCATCGAATCGCGGGATTTCATTCGAATCGCGGTCGCTGAGAGGCAGATACATCATAGGTTGTGGGGTCGGAAGCTCTGAATATGATACGTACGAGCCCACTGTCTTCTTGCATATAAGTAGGGGCTCAGAAAAGCAGGGAATAAACCTTTAGCAGGCCGTGTTTGAAACAAGTGATGACGCCAGTCAAGTAGTCGCCTTGGATAGTAACAGCCTCCGTTTGTGCGATGCTACGTACGCTGACATGTTTGTCGTTTTGGTATTATTTCTGCCAGATATGACCCTGGTATGTAGGTCCTGCGTCAACCTATTTGGAGAAGAAGAAAGAGGCTGTGAGTAATGTATGTCAAGAGCAATAAGTGGGGTCCACTTGTAACTTACTCAGGTATGATTAACTAGACAGCGTTGATGATGCTACTAGTATGATCACGCGAATATCATAATGACGAGTATGTAGACAGAGACACCGAGGCGGAACTCCGCATCAGTCTGCTGTCACTAGTGTTGGACTTTCCAGGAATTACAAGAATCGTCCTAAAAACCTTGCTGTCACCCCTAGAGAAATATCTAGTCATAGCATGAAATATATATCTGCAAGTAAGATGACAAGAGCAACTCACCTATATAATATAGTCTTGTTAAGCCCCATATCAAATTTCGTACAAATAATACATAGTAGCAGTGGGGCAGGACGAACTACTTAGCTTTCGGCAGCGCGTTTCGGAGTTATCGGCAGTCCGCCGGCATGTCGGTCTCCAAACGTCGCAACGTTAATCTGTCTATGATTGTCACCCACCTTGTCCGGATACCTGAAGCCATGCCTTACTTGTCAGTTCCTCTGAATTACCAGTAACAGTTTCATGTCTAACTAGAAGGTACAGCCCAACTGATACCTTGTTTGGGTCAGAAATTGTGTGGGCAACCACAGTTAAGGTTAGCTCTGGACCTGAGCCTGAGTACTGTAGGATGTGGGTTCAAACGTTCAACGTTCAATACTCAATCTCTGTGCGTCGGAGTCGCTCGGGGACCTACACTAAATTTTGATTATCATTAATCAAGTCTCAGCCTCGCTGTATAGGTCTATAACTGCCTTATACGACGCTGAATAACGCGTATTCCTATGTGATACCGTGTTAGTAGGTGTCCTGTCCGGAATACTGACTACAGAAAATCGGAAGCTGTCTCGGTCCCGCTCTGATGCATAATGTTTGTGTATGATAATTATTCTTTCAATTAAACATGTCAGAATAACCCGCCTTCAACTTTGAGGTATGTGGGGGTAGATTGAATCTATGTATGAACTGTGAGTCTCAACATTCCCCTAACGAACTCATTTGCTAGCTGTCTCGTCAGTCTCCTGCGGTCTTTCGGGATCTAGCTGCATATGTACAACTCACCTCGGAGGTATATATTCATCAATTGCGCCAACTGCCATCACGCCGTCGTATCTTGCCCTGTTTGAGTTTCTGTGAACACAGTCATTTCTTGAAGCGCACCGCTTACTGCCGCCTGTCTCGGGGTGCCTAAGACAGTTATCCCGACATTCATCTCAATTCGTAGTGGGTCCCATGCAACTTCGGCACTCCTGAGGCACTTCCACTCATCCTATTGACCGTATAAAACGCGGGTAAGTTGTTTCTCGAAGTTCATTATCCCTCACAACTTGTTAACTCTTTCCGACCATGCAGCTCTCTATTCACCTCCTCTTCGCGGCTATTTACTACTCCAGAGTAGCGATGGCTTTGCCATTGGATGCTGGAAGTAAGTCGCTTCGTCTATGCTCTAGTATCCATACTCATCGTAGCTCTGTAGACGCAATCAACGTCGCCCGCGCTACAGGTAAATGAGGTTGCTATGATCAATCGGTCGACTCAGAACGTTCTCATGCCTTGGCCATTAGCTGACCCAATCTTTGCGAAAGATGCTTGGGAAATGAAGTAGATCTTTCCAGTCTCTGCAAAACCACTTTGATGATTACTTACGAAAGGATCGGCAGGAAAAGAAATTCCAGTTGGTTTATGCCGCCGAAGGCTTGATGTCGTACTTAGCCTCTTCTGCTAGGTTCACCTATCTTTGCCAAGGACGCTTGGGAAGTCGAGTGGGTGGTTTGATTTAGTTCGTGCCGTCTTTTTGACTGATACATTTAACCCAGGAAACGAGAAACCTCAGGTAAACAGCACGGTCAATGTCGTTGGAGTAACTGCTGACAGTAAGCTTTGCCTTAGATATCTTTGCTGAAAATGCTTGGGAAAGAGAGTAAGCTCTCCATATTGTACAATATTCTTCTTGACCAAACTAAATGTGATACCAGCAGTGAACACAGTAAGTATCAATGTTCAGATTCAGAATTACTGCAGAGCTCTGATATTATCTACAGACGGGCTGAAGAATCACAAGTGAGTTTTTGCTAATATTGACCATCATACAGAGATTGATAAGTAGACATGCAAGTGTCAGACGCAGTGACGAAACAGCCGATGGTGAGTGTCTTCATGGTCTTACTGGCATAGTGCTGCTCATTCACTTGTCTATAGGCGATAGAATCTTTGCTAAAGTAGCTTGGGAGAACGAGTAAGCCTATATCAGATTTTATGCTTGTCATTCCAATGGCCTGACCTATCTTGGCGTAGGAAAAGAGACGGTTCGTAGAATTCGTTCATACCCCGACTTCCTTAGTTGATGCCTACTTAGATGCGATTTTTGCCAAGGACCAGTGGGACACAGTGTAAGGATACCTCTGCATGATTATTCTATATCGCATGTACACTGATATCATCGCTGTGTTTTCTAGCACGAAGACAGTCTCAGCTTTGCATTCCAAACGTACCAACGGAAGCGAGGCCATCTTCGCTAAGGACGCCTGGGATTCTCAGTAAACGAGGTCACCACAAAGTTGTTCAGGTTATTCGAACGTATTCAAATAGCTATCAATGGTGCTTAGAGTCTATGTATTTATTCTTGCGAGTCGTTGGTGATACAGTAGTCCTTGATTAGCTATAGAAGGAATTGATCGTGGTTTTGTGTTTGAGATACTGTACTCACGAATATCGTCTTTGTGTCTTCGCGATCGGTGTCGCATGAACCTGGTAACGCAAAAAGGCTTTAGATAAGTACGTGGAGAATGGGACCCCTGCGTTGGGAACATATTGGACTCTGGAGACTGACAGACTCGGAACACTTATAGAACCAACAGTGTGAAGGGCACGAAGTGTGTTGAGTTCCAACAATGGGCAAACGAGATGATGTATTGAATCTATGTGCAGGACGATAAACTGAAGTCTCTGGAAAACAGAGACACGCAGTCATGCACCTTGTGTCTTGTACCCTCTGAAAATTTGGGCGCTTCTGAGGTTATTTCCGTAGGCCATAAGTACTTTAGTGACCCCATGCAAAGAAATTGAATTTCAGGTCGACGATCAGGCCTCAGGACGAGGATCATATAAGCCATTTCTCGCTATCAAGTTACGATTTTCAGGTCTACCGTCCGTAAGAATCACAGGATGGCAGATGCAGCCTCCTTCAGTGGTCCAGGACCCTGATCTAATCGGTATCGATGCTTTATTCAAGCAGGAGCCTAGTACACAGCATGTATCACAGCCAAGACCCTCAAGATGACACACCGAGAGACTGGAAGCAAGAGTGGCAGTGTGAGTAAGTAAGCACGAATGCCGTGTTCATTGTAGCGTGGCACTGGCAGAAATAATTGTAGCCGTCCACTCTGGGTCCACTGCAATTTCTGTAAATCAAGCAACACTGAACGTGTCTTTTCATTTGGCTTTCCATGTCTTCGTATTATCTCTTATACTGCGGTGTCTGCGTCTCCGTATTAAAGGAACTCAACATGGTTGTAGATGAGCCGTACATGGTACTTGGCTTCAATTCATGTTTCGCTATTACAACACTTGACCCATGTCTACCTCATAGGACGAGCCTTTTCATGTCCCGCAGGCGCAGGCGTACTGTCGAGGAGATTTTGCTATCTGGGATCCAAAAATTACGACTCCCCCAGGATTGTGAGTCTGCTCTCTTGAAGCCTGGAGGATAATGATAACATCTTCGTCTACAGATACATTATGAGTCTTCTGCTCAAAAATGTCTTCATGTTCAAGTGTACTTTGCCAATGCTGCGCTTAACAACTGCTTTGACGCTCCTCGCACTTCCTATCGTGCTTACGCGGCTATTGTGCTTCTACCGACGAGAGCGAGCACCGTCGTCACTGCTTGCTCCAACTTTGGACGCGGTTGTACTCAGCTTCTTTCCTATCGCTTGGTTCTTCGGCTTTCTTTATTACACGGAGGTTCCGAGTTTGGTAACTGTCCTTGCGACAGTCGTCGCGGCTTCAGATGATCGTCATTGGCTTGCTGCAATGGTATGTCGCAGCATATATACACGATCCGATGAACTCAAATAACCGCCAAGAACGGTAGCTAGGCCTATTGAGTTGCACTTTCCGTCAAACAAATGTCATTTGGACGCTATATGCTTTTGCATCTAGTCAACTGATATTCCTTCGGCGTGTACGCGTTGTTCCGGGGTCGAAATCACAACCCAAACTCCATGATCCTCTTGCGGTGGATGCTGGCTTTGGTGCGTGCTTACCGCGACACGCGACTTCTCCAAGGCTGACTGCCTGTATCTTTCAGGTGACCTCTTCAAGGCAGTACAGAGTTTACCAGGTGTACTACCTGACATTCTGGAGGCGTTTGTGCCTTATACATTGGTGTTGGCGGCGTTTGGATCGTTCGTTGTTTGGAATGGAGGAATTGTGTTGGGTAAGTGCCTTTGGGGTAGTAGCCGGTGTATGGACAACTTACAGTGTGCAGGGGATAAATCAAATCACATTCCCGTGCTTCACGTTCCGCAGATGTACTATTTCGCTGCTTTCTCGACTGCGTTTGGGTGGCCAGTGCTGATTAGTGGACCCGGCGGAATTGGTGTCCTCATACGAGACTTGTATACTCGGCTGCTTGGCTCCAAGATGTAAGTCTTCTACAGGCGACATCATAGAAACTTGCGTTTACAATATGTATATACAGCCGCGCATTGATCACTGCGACAACTCTTGCTGGCATGATGGTCAGCGTCAAGCTATTTACGTACGTTCAGTCTCTGTATGTCGTCCCCAGCAATGGCTCATTAAGGTTCATGTAGCATCCATCATCCTTTCCTTCTATCCGACAATCGACACTATACCTTCTACGTATGGCATCGCGTATACATGGCACATTGGACCGCGCAATACCTACTCGTTCCTGTCTACTTGGTCTGCGGATGGGCGTGGTTTCTGCGCCTCGGTATGTGTAATTCATCCCAAACTCACGATCCAGGGCTTACCGTGTGTCAGGGCGCGAGCAATCCATGCTTCAGACGATGCTACTACCCGTCTTGGCTTTGACTACTCTGCTTCCCACACCATTGCTTGAGCCCAGGTATTTCTTAATTCCGTATATTCTGATGCGATCGCAGATCGTAGATGTGCCGACATGGGCTGTCCTTCTTGAAGGAGCGTGGTATGTGGCCTTGAACTTGGTGACGATGGGGGTGTTTCTATACTTGCCCAGGGAAGGTGTTGGTCGATTTATGTGGTGATCGTGTATATGAGATGTTTGAAGTAGTACTTCCTAATTAGGCATATTTCCGGTCACAGGAACAAACTGCAATAAACATTTGAACGCGACCCGACGGGTTTGATGTTGAACTGAACCACTTACTCCTGAGTTACTTTGTCAACTCCTTCCAGAATTCTCTTACCGAGTTTCTGTCTAACATCTCTTTATTACGGTCTCCACGAGCAACGACGATTCTTAACGACCTCTCTGTTTCTTTCTCCATTGTACAGGGGCTCTCAAATATGCCTTCAGACTCTTCTTCTGGTGGCCCTCGTAAAACTTCGGCCAGAACCTCAATTCGACACTCCCTAAATTTTGCCTCTGTAGGCAAGGCTTTTGCAGATGTTATCAATAAAGAAAGCCGTGATGCAGACAAATCGGCGAGAAAGGCAGCTAAAGACTCACATCGTTTGAGTGCTACGGTTGGTCTAAAGCCTGCTGCACCTCGCGCGTCTTTAGACGCAAGACCCTCTCCCCCTCCTTCAAAGCGGTCACGAACTCCTGATTCAAAGACCATTACGGCTCGTAGACGCAGCTCTCTTGCTCCTGCCGTCACACACAACACTTCAGTCGAGGATTCCTCGGCTAAGGCCACACCACAATCTGCTGCAGCCAAACCTTCCTCCCTTAAACCACGCCCCGGCAGCATTTCATCTGGGCTGCCCAAGTATCGTCCAAAGTCTATCATACGTGATAACGGCCAGAAGGTCTCTTCTCCTGGACTCGGTAGCACTCGAAAGCGTCCCTCCATTTCAGACGAAGAGAAGGAGGCTCAGGAAAGCAAAGACTCAATGAAACGTGACTCTATTCCAACATCGGGCGAGAAGGGCTCGAGGCCTATTAGCCCTCTGCCTCATCGTGCTGCTTTTAAAGTAAACTTGACGAACTTGACACCTTCTGCCACTCCGCCAAAGTCCAGAACTGCAACTCCCACTAGAGCATCTCCAACCCGCCTCACCAAGTCTGCGAAAGCTGTTGGTGCCATTCCAAGGCCCTCTTCTTCCTCGTCTTCATCTTCTTTGGCTCCGCGAACGCCAAGAGATTCCCCTACCAGAAGTGCAAAGGGCAGCGTTCGTTCTGCTAAACCTAAGAGCAATCATGTCTCTGATTCCTCTCCAAGTCCATCTCACTCCGGTCTTCCTGAATCCCCTCTTGTCCGTCATGTTCGGCAGCGGTCGAGGCATGAACTTCCAGCGTCGGAAACTGTCCTTAATATGTCTAATATCTCCGAGGGTGACAGCGACGATGACGAAGAAGACGTAGAGATTTTACTGGCACCGGTTGCCTCCCCTGGCGAACCCACGCCAGCCATGCCCAGAATAAAGACAACTCGTACCCGCCAGAGACTAGTTCCGCAGACTCCGAGTAAACCTTCCATGTCGACCGATACATCCCAATTATTGCAAACACCTACGAAGGATTCTCCCTCATTTCTCCGACCCAATCCATCACCTAGCAGTGCAGAACGTATAGGATCTATCCTCTCATGGGAGCAACTAGCTACGGAAGCATCTCGAACCATGGATGTTGATGAACTTGGGAAGATGCTTTCCGATGTCCCCGCACCATTCCAAGCGGGCCCCTTATCTCCAATGCACACTGGGGCCGGGCTTTTGGTTCCTGAAAGTCCTTTTGGCGCACCTGATACTCCAAGCACATACGGCTCTATTTCTCAAATCTTGCTACCAAACGTAACACCTTCACCCGCCGTTCCTCGTCACGGACATACATTGAGACATAAAAACTCCAAATCGGGTGGTTTATCCGCCGATGCAGCTGTTGCAACCCTTCTCCGCTTACAGTTGGCATCAGCTGAAAACACTGCCAAGGAACGGTTAGCGCGATTGCAGTTGCTGGAGGAAGAAATTCATAATCTGAAGCAGATGCGTGCACAGGACGCAGAGCAATTGTCTATGGAAGTGTCAGTTCTAGAGGAGAAGATGAAGGGAAGCCTCGAAGAACGCGAACGCTCCGAGGAGGAGCAAACTGTACATATAGCATCCCTCGAGGAGAAGCTTAGGCGTGCGGAAGCGTGCCGTGGTCAAGCTATTCAAGAGGCTGTGAAGAGCTCGGAGCAAGCGGTTCAGTCGTTATGGGGCTCCGCCATGAGATCTCAGCGTCTGCGAATAGATGCCGCTTCTTCATCTCAACTTGCAGCATGTCACTGGGAAGGCGTCCGGGACCGATGTGAAGACGAGTTGGATGTTTTGAAAGCCGACCGTGAAACATTATCGTTGCTTTTAGCAGAGCTGGATCTCGCTCAGCAACAACTAGTTCATACCATGGTGTGAATGATGTAGGTCACTCGTCCGTGTCCTTCTTTCACAAAGCGCAATGCACTGATTTTGAGTCTATAGTAAAATCTTCGATATCGATATTCTTATACTACTTGCTTCCTGTACTTGTCATATTTGCGAAACTAACTATGTTGGATATGCCACGAATTTGCATTCTGTATCATGCCTTGCCTCTGATTTACGAGTCAAGGATAATTTACCGGCTTGGTCTTAAGTTTACTGCGTAAAATCGTATGACGTAATATCTGCTGAATTCTTCATGCTTCAAGCACAAGATGTCTCTACATCGTCCCCATCTCCTTCATCATCAAATTTCAGGACAGAACTAGGAAGACGCATCTCGCCATTACGGCGTGTTCGCCCTACTGTTCCGTTTTGTCGACTAGCGGCGCATAGAATACCAACGTTATGGGGTCTTTACCGTGGCCTCCTACGCAATGCTCCCACAGAGAATGTCGGTAATTCCCTTGTAAATTTGTATTGACTTGAAAGGTAATGATACTGGGCAGAAATAGATTCATCATCGAGTAAAAAGTGCGTTCAGGAGAAATCATCACCTCACTGGGACAGAAAAGACAAGGAGCGAGCTACAAAAAGGCTACAAGGTTCGTTCAACTTGGCACTGAGTGTGTCTGTGATGCTCACTAATTAACACCAGTGGTTGGAGACTTTTGAGCGTGCTCATTCTGGGGACACAAGGGCGCGAGCTCTTCTCGATAGATATGACCGGTTTCTCGAGATGAAGCACGAAAAAGAACACTGGAAACAACTTGCGGAAAATGAGCTGGTATGCTTGACGGTTTTCTCTTCTGTCACAACGTGTAATTTTATTTCTAGGCATGGCAACATCGTATGAAAAACCGTCCAGTTCTTACAGGAGGCTTCATACATCCTACTCCTTATAATCCGCCGCTACCGCGTTTGAAGCCCCAGCCCATGGAAATCAGCCGTATCATAATCAAACGTCTGAAAACAAGAGAACGCAGATTCATGAAAATGGAGGCGATATCGCAGCTGCGAGACATGGTTCATAAGGAACATATCTTTGAGAAGAGCTTGCTAGCAGATACCAAATACGAACCCGTATTTGGAGGTGACACACGGTCTGAATGGTGTACGTCTTTCCTAATTGCTGAATGTTATCTCCTTTCTCAAAGCATTTCCAAGTAAAACCACTCCATGAAACATCTCGCGACATCATCCATCATATTCACGACACTACCGCTCGAAACATGCGTCCTTTCCCTCAAGAGCTCCTGGATCAAGTGTACGCTGCTCGAAGAAATAAGATAGCCAATAAGACCAAGGAACGTCAGCGCGAATTACGCGGAGAGGTCTTGAGGAAGACAAGAGAACGCAGACGAAAAGGACTCCCTCCACACGAATGGGCGACGATGAGCGAGGACCAAAAGAAGGAGGCTTTACTAGTGACACGCAGTGTCGCCGAGGTTGGATATGTTGGTGCGCTGAAAAAGCGAATGGGGTGGAAATTGAAGGAGCCGGCTAATAGAGTTGAAGGGAAGACATGGAGTGTTGAAGATGGAGAATGGATTGGCGAGGCCGACTCGAAAGCTGCAGCGGAGGCGTTTAAACAAATACAAGAAGAGAATCGCAGGCGAAGGGAGACTTTAGCAGAGAACGAAGATACATCAAACTAGTACTAGTCTTTCTTTAGAAATATCACTTGGTCAAAGCTGTACTTTCTTTGCTGTGTGACGGCGTGACAATTTCTGCTTCTGAACGCTATGCACCGTTATGCCCTGCTAAAGTTCTCCGGTCGGTTACTGGCCTCACGAAGAGGAAGAGGAGCTCTTGGCCTGTGCCGAGCGTTGCACACAGAGGCTGAGGACTTTGAGTCGAAGTATGCAGACAAATTGCACCAGATAGCTAAGGAGTAAGGTGTTTTGACTTCGTATGTCGCAATCTTCTAGCTTTGCTGACAGGAATGATATATTTTGTTTCCCTTGTTTTGGACAGGCGAGGGATGACTGTATCTGAGTTGAAGACGAAGGCGCAGGTGCAGCAGTACAAAGAGAGGCAACGGCTACGCGAAGCCAATGAGGCGGCTCGACTTGCTAAAGAGAAGACAGAAACAGTTTCAAGTGTCTCTGGCTCTTCTACCGGACAATCACCTGTGCATTCCGAGACACGAAAAGATAGTTCTCCAGTCAAGGTGAGTTGTAGCTGTAATTTCGTCTGTTCAAGGTGCTTGACTTGCTACCTCAGCCGTTGTCATCCATCCTCAATCTTCCTCGAATCCTCTCCCTCAATGCGTCTCAAGTCTCTGCACTTTGGACAGCGTATCATGCCTCACGCTCTGAGGGAACTGGCCGCGGCTTTTTATGCGCATCTGTACCTGTTGAGCTCTATGAGAAGATGACTAGCGTTGCTTCCAAATACCCTTCTTTTGTACTTCCTGTACCTCGTCCAGAAGCTCAGACTGGTACAGAGAAAGAAGAAGAGAGCGACATGGCATACGAATTTTACTTCATGGAGTGGGGCTTCCACGAATCTCCTTTGGTTCCTTCTGCCTCTGAACCAGATGTTTTCGCACCTGCCTCCCCCAAAACTCGAACTTCTACTGGGTCAAGCAACCCGAGCACAACAACGATCCTGTTTACTCCTCTTCAGGAGTACAAAATGCGCGCTGCGTTTGCCACCCCGTATCTGGTCCTGACGCATTACACAGACCTCGCACGCACCCACGGGATCGTACTTCTCCGCGGAGAGATCACACCTGCCACAGGTTCTGGCGGACGGTACATGCTATCGCAGGAGGATGCCCAGATATTGTCCATGGGGGTTCAGAAGTTTTACTTATGGTCTGACAACAAGGCTGGGGAAGAATCTGGCTCTGGAGAGAAGATACTACGGAATTTCCACGAAAATCCGAATGAGTTTGAATGGAAGGAGATGCTGAAGTACGGTACACAGACTATCTGATTTATCTGATGTATATATTCCTTGGAGATAATACAATGGAGTATGTAGATGGGGAAGGTCCGCGGATGTCGAGGTGTAATCTAGTCTACAAATCTTTTAATGTTCTTGCCTCCCCCGCTTTGAGCCACACGTTTATCGACTGCGAGAGCGGCCTGCTCGATCTGCTCTTCCCTTACGATTGGAGTAGAACCGAGTAACCTTTGTGAAGCAATCAGACTACCGCTCGTGTACAAGTAAAGCACTCGTTGCGTACCTTTTCATTTTCCGAGGACCGCTTCCCCGACTCGACCGAGACTTTTTGGGTGAAAAAGTCAACGAGTTGTCCTCAAAATGGTCATCGTCGGCAATAGACATCCCCTCAACCCCTTGTTCCAATGCCGAAACCCGGTTCTTGCTAGTCAAAAATCTAGGTTGAGGAACTTTCTGTCGAGTGGTGGAGGGACCTGGTACACGAGGAACAGATTTCGCTTTTGGAGTTGGTACTGTAGGTACCCATTCTTCTTCTTCTTCCGAGTCATGATAGGCATCTTCTTCACTCTCAGACTCGCTGGGTAGTACGCTAGTCCCGTCATCATCCATTTCTGTTTCGTTCTCGGTCGTCTCTGCTTCGTCACAGTCGGATGGTAACATCGGGCCGTCAGGTATAAACGGCCGTGACTCCCGCACCTCCCTCACGTTACTCTCTCGCTTTGTGGACGAGGGCTTGGCAGAAGATTTGGCTTTGCCAGCAAGAGGAGAAGCATTGGAGCTTTTAGGCTCCTCTCTTCCAAAGTCGAACTCTTCGCCTGACGATTCCGTCTCGTCCTCTTCGTCTATCTGCAAACATAAACTTAGTTTTCAGCAGTTATCAAAGTAATCTCGTTACGCACCAGGCTCGACTCGACCTCCTCCTCCTCGCTGGAATAGTCGTGGGGTCGAGCTTGGCCTCTCTTGACTGGACTACCGAACAAGCCAGATTGATGCAACATGTCAATCTTAGCATCAGTCTTCATTTCATTCTGTTCGATCTGTGTATTCAAAAAGTCAGAAGAAAAGCCAGTTATGGTGGAGTGAATAGACTAACCTCATTCATGAATCGCCTAGTGTACATCTGTTCCATATTCCTCATACGCTCCTCCATCTCTCTCGTCACTTCTTCGCGTACCTCTGCTTCAACGAGAGCGCTCCTCATCTCGGATTCGTACAGCTACGAAATTAAATTTGAGCGTGTGGCTTGCGACATAGGCCGAAACCCAGCTGTAATCGTAGATATTCAACCTCATCGAACAATGCATCTACAAGAGGATTGATCGGCGAGTCACTGTCTTGGTCGTCCCCGTTGCCTTCATCATCCTCCGGAACTATGGCAGAAAATGACTTCATTTAGAGCAACTTTCTGGCACAAGGTACTAGCACAAACCTTCGAGCACTTCCAGGACCGCTTCGCTAGGTTTCCTGCCACTTCCTGGGCCATCCATCGATATCGTGACCTTGCGCCTGAAAGGCTTTGGAGCAATGTCTGGATCCTTCAAAGTCGCCGGACCCAGTTGCTTTATAGTTTTGCCTTGGAGTTTACCAATGATAGGTGCCCTTTGCACAGGTGCCGGGGTAGGGGAGACATACACCTCTCTCGCGAGGGCGGCAAACTTCATGACATGAGAGTTCTCGTCATACCCTGTGTCGTATGGATTAACGTTGACAATCATCACCTAAACGAAAAATTAATCTTGCACGGCTCAGTAGAAACAGGACAAGGCAAGTCGCTTACAGCACGACCATCCCCAGCGAAGTAATCCATCAAGGCCTCGGTGAGTTTGCTGTGTCTGAATGGGACAATTGAAAGTGCTTTCTTTACATCTCGTGTGTCCATTCTTCCTGCTTTGCCTTCTCCTTCGTGCGACAGGCTCGTAGCAACCTTTCGCTGATTGGAACGCAAGACTTCGAGGCACTGTCCGAGGACCATCAACGACTTGTTGATGTTTCCCGCCTCCTTCAGTCGGTCACCGGTGGTATGGGTGTGTTTCGTGCGCTCTGAACCAGCCAAGTCCACCAGCGTGAGCCGTGATACTTGAATCGCGGTAGGATCCTGAGCGTGATAAGCATTTGAGTTTTCTTCAGTCAATTATGTACACACATTTCTTTCACCGCGATGATATCGCATAATCTTGAGAATAACCATCCCGTGGCTTCGACTACTCTCGCGGTTGGCAAGCGTGCCAAAGACACGACGATGCAGCTGCCCTAATTTGACTAAAGCTTTAGCTTGTGACGCGCTTTGCACTCGGAACTGGCGCAAGCCAGCAATGTATTTTCCAGCAACATCCGAGTCAGGATTGTCTGAGGCCGGGGACGCCTTCAACGGTAGCGCGTTACGCTGTATAACGAGTGGAGATTGATTTCCTAACCGTGGGATGCCACTCGCTTTGGGTTGAACGCCAGAGTCGTCTTTTACAGAGCCTAAGAGATCGTATACTTTCTCGTTGTACACTTCGGCATAGGAAAGCCATATGGTGTACTCATGATTACGGTCTAACTTGAGGGTCGTGGAATCGGCGTCCATGTCAGAGGTGAGGTTCATCTGTGAGCCAAGAACTTCGGCGATTGCTGGTTCTGGAGTAACAGGAGGCGGCTTGAGGTCCGACTCATCCGCAGGTTCGACACCGTAGAGACGAACGGGGCGATACTAAGGATGAATTTAATACAAGAATATCAGAGGGAAACGGGACATCGCACGTACTCTGCCATCACCATGCAGTCCTTCAATACTGTTGAAGATGACATCAAGCGACCTTGGAAGTATTCCAGCGCTGCCTTCACTTGAGCCACCCTGCACTGTGTAGGTTTTTCCGGAATTCGTCACACCATAGGTGAATAGTAAAGCATTCTGTCCCTCGAGCACATCCCGGACCAGTGGAAGGGTTGTCTTGTAGAAGAAATCAGACTGGGTTGTGTTGGGAGGGAAGACGTGTGAAAAGGTATAAGTCGAGGATGGAGTCACAGTGGATGCCCGAAATCTCGATGCGAGGTTCTGATGCTCTTGTGGATCTGACATGCGAACTGAGCGGTCAGATAGTTGAGTGAGATACGGCGAAGATGCTTCATCATCCTTATTGACGTTGGGACGGATGCGTAGATAAGCCTAATCTCTGAAATTAAACAATGCAATGCGAAGAGAAGTCATGGTGCTCACCATGATCGGCTCGTGTTCGATTTCGACTGCATTGGCTGTCTTCGTGGGCTTCCGAGCTGTGGCTGACCTTGAAGAAGGCTTACTGGGAGGTTGAGCGACCTCTTCAGTGTTTGCGCGGTTCAGCAACGGCTTTCTGCCCGCAGGCTTTTTTGAAGGTGGTGCAGGCAATGAAGGGGGAGTGGCTGTCGCCGTAGCTGCCGCAGCTCTTGCTCTAGTTGTTCTGGTCGGCGCAGCAGTTGTAGCATTAGTAGCAGGGGTCTTGTTCCTAGTGGAAGACCTTGTAACCTTGGGTTTGTCGGACATGTTTATGGTTGAAAGTCAAAAAGATTGATTCGAGTCGAACGTTGTGTCCTGCCCGCAAGCACGATCCAAGTCACGCGTGCCGCGCCCATGCCACGTGACCGCGACCTTGTCGCGTCAAATCTGTCACGAAAGTCTTTTTTTTTCTTACCTCAAATATAAACAGCAAACAGGAGAAGCTAGTAATTTTCCACAGGTACAGTGCTACATATGGTGAAACGATGGAGCAAGGTGGTAACCGGTAAGCACGTGACTGCATGTCTTTGAACAATGACGCGCCTCTTGGTTCCCCCGACGTCATGGGTATGATGATCTCAAGTACTTAAGAGCGAGCGCAACTGCTCAAACATAACTCATATTCATTTCTCAAATCTCGCGTACAATTCCCAAAAACTTCATCATGTTCCGTACCGCCATTTCATCTGTTTCTCGTGCTTCGCTTGCCCCTGCTGCACGGACGTTGCACTCTACGCCTGTTGCATACAAGACTGTCGGAGAGAAGGTTTCAGAAGTAGCTGATACTGTGCATCTTCTCCTGTGTCGCTTTCCGTCTCGACTGCTAACGTTTGGGATCAGGTAAACAAGAAGATGGGGAAGGGCCTAGCATCAGCCATAGAGAAGGGAGAGCAAGCATCCCAAGCAACGAAAGAGACAATAGGTATGGAGTTATCCTGCTGTTTCCTCTCTGATACTCATGGCTATCATCCGAATGTAGGTTCTACCAGAGAAAAGTCGAAAGAGGCATCTGATGTTGCCGGCGAGAAAGCCAATCAGGCAAGTTTTCATTATTTTATGCTGGCTGCAACGCAAATCCTAAACTTATGTCTTCCAGACCGCCGCCGGTGCTAAAGCAGCGAAGGAAGAATTTAAGAAGGAAGTCTCAAAGTAATGAATGTCATTGTAGCATGTAGCACCGGACTATACTCTCACTCAGTAGTTCTCGTGTATGCTGTACTATAATCAAATATACAATAGCTATATAGCTTTGTAGCTATTTAATCAATTTGTTCTGATAATGACTCCTGGTCAAAGCAGAATATATCAAGTGATGCTATAACCCACGTGAAAATATACGTAACATAAAATAAGCGCCTAAACTACATACCACTTTCAATCCAGAAATAGAAGCTAAAGCTAGGCCTAGGTATTTTCATTTACATACTTTACATACTCACAAAATATATACATGCATGATTAAAACTCGAGAGCTTAAATGCACACCTCCTTTCACTTCACCTGAAGGGTTTTTATTCTTACAATAAGTAGATATAGGAATATACAAAAAAGACAAGGTAAAATGCTTGGAACTTCAAGTTACAATATATGACTGCAAAGCAAGAACGGAAAAATACCCAAGTAGCGATAAAATAAGTAGATAATGTTGACATCAAGAATCGCAATCCTCCTGCGCTAGTATACATGCGTCTAACAAACACGCATAATGGTCCGATGGGCTTGCTTGACTCAGTCTCTCGTTGACCACCTGGAGGACTGCTTTACCACTGCACAGAACAAGTCAGCGCTGCCCTAGTAATGCACATAGCTGGACGTACTCGATTGGACCATAGGCGACCTTGACCTCGCAGTGTAACAACCCAATTGAAGTTGGCCAACGGGAGAATGTGTCGGATTCGAAAACATATGAGACGTAGACCTTAGATCTCTTAGTAGGGAACAAAATCATTGCATGAGCTTTGAACATTGAGAAAGGCCTCTTGGGTGTTTGTATGACTTCTATCTCGACGGGATACTTGAGTGAGATATGTCGTATCTGAGAGCGAAGCTGTGTAGTGGAAGACCAATAATCGGACAGCGTTTGAACTATCTGGAGACACGAGAGAAGATTGAGAATAAATACTGCCGACGGACACATCACAAACTTACCTGGCGGGTAGATATATCGCCAGCCTGCCGTATAAGTTCCTTTGCGGCAGCTAAGAGAAAGTCACTGAGACGAGGAAAATCGTCCTTGTATTTGTTTCGGATCTCTGGTAGCTTGATGATATCCACTTTCTCAACAATAGGTAGGAATTTCCGGCAGGGTACAGTGACGCGGAATTCCGAGGAATAGACATATTCAAACAAATCGGGGCTGACTTTTGTTATTCGGAATCTATGAAGGTCTTCCAGAGCCTCCAGTTCATCTGACAGCATACTGTTCAATAATGTATCACGTCAAAGACAGTCTTTATTTACCTTTGAGGCGGAACACTTCAGCCTGCGTACTGTTCGTCTGAATGTGAAGTATTCTGCCAGCCTCGGAAATGGCTGCATTGGCTTCACGTTTCTGTTCTTCGATATCCTGTAAACGTTCCTGGAGCCACTGGAGTTGATCATTGCCTTCTTTGACTTCTGCCTTCAGAGCCTCTACTTCGATGCTAGAACCATTGATTAGGATGTAGGCTAAGATGAAGAGAACGTAATCTGCTTACTTCTGTTCTGCAAGCGAAGCTTTCAATTCGTTCAAGTAGTCTTGATCGCATTGTTCAATCTCAGCCACCTCGCGCTGCTCAGCTTCCAACTCCCGCATAACCTCTTCGTACTCTCGCTGAAGCTCAGGAACAATTTCATCAGCTTTAGCGCGAATCTTCTCCAACGTTTTAGCATCCTAAGAGGACCAATAAACTGGTCAGTAGGGCCGTGCAGCAGAAGAAAAGTACTCACGCTCTCCAAGTCGGTGAACGCTATTTGAGCAGTATGCTTGAGGCCTTCAACCCATTGTAATTTCCAATCATACCAATCGGATTTGGCCAATGCCCGTGTATTCGTTTTTATGAGGCTTAGCTGGTGCTGTAGATATTTCGTTGCATCTATCAATGACTAGACATTCACACGGATATGAGGTTCCCTACACGTAATTCCATTTGACCTTCTTGATCAGCTCGCGAATACTCCGTGAAAAGTTCTGGTGTCATTTTCGTGGCCTCCTCCTCTGCCTGCTGGAATACGGCTTTGCTTTGCTCCATCCAGCCTTCAAGATCCCTTGAAATTCGAGAGTACAGGACAAGTTGCGGGACATCAATCGCCATCGCTATAGCATACTCCGATAACGGGATATCTGAAGGATTTCGAGCTTGCCGATTGGGTTCCTGCGAGGGATGCATAGATCTTCGGGGAGCTGTCAACTCATCCATGAACTTGATGTCGGTCATCTCGAAAAATTGCGCAATGGATATTGGGGGCTGTAGGAATGTACTTAGGATTGCACGGTGGAAAATCCATTGGGATGCTTACCCCTTCGTCTGGTTCATACCCGTCTTCTGGTATGGCATCTCTCCACCGTTCTGTTGCCGCCATGTCCATACCACCAAGTTCACTCTCTTCATCTGCATAGACTGCGGGCGTTAGCATGGATGATAAGTCCACCACCGGCGGTACCGGAGATGATGAACCCGCTTGTGCTGTCAGTGGTGTTGGCACGGAAGCTGAGGGAGCTGCAGGGGAAGCTGATGGAGGACTTGGTAAAGCAGAAGCCACTTGGTTTGAAGTGAAGGGGACGGCATTCGGGCTGTCTTCCTGTATCGGCGATTCCTCAATCTCTGTAGAGACTGTCTCTGTCTCCTTCCCTTTCGCACTCTGGGCAGGTTGATTACTCGACTCTCCTTTGAATCTCTTCCAAGCATCCGAAGGTCCCGAACCCATGCTAGCGCGCCCCAGGCCAATCCCTGCCTTTTTCTTCGGAGAGGAGCGAACAACATCGGTCATTTCATTGTTTTTGACATGTTCCGTCTCAGCAGTGCTGGTGGATCCGACTGCCATACTCCTTCGTCGGGCGAAGTAGTCAGAGGGGCGCCTGATCGAGGAAGTCGACCCCGCAGTAGAGGCAGCTTGAAATAGTGCTTTTCTATTGACAGGAAGCGGTTGTGGTGTTGGTAAACTGGAAGTAGGAGTAGAACCGTGCTCCGTGGTAGCAGCAGCTTCTGACCATTTTGCTGCAAGAGCGAGGCGCTTGGCTGGACTAGGTTTACTGCCATTGCTGTCTGAAGTAGGTTCAGCCCGTTCCCTCTTTTTCCCTGGGCTTTTCGTCGGACTGGATGGAGCAGAAACAGAAGCTGGTTTCTTCGGAGTTGGCTTTGACACCGGCGGGGCAAACGCGGCAGAAAATTGCTTAGGTAGAGCTTTTGGTGGGGGTTTTACGGTGGAAGGACCCTGTTTCTTAGGCGAAACAGATGGTGGGATGAACACGGCGGGCGGACCTGCTGCAGTAACTCTTTGGTCTCCTCCCGGCGGACGAGAGAAAACACTCGAAACCGGAGGTGGCTGAGGTTGGGACGTAGAGGGCATCGAAGATACGGGCTCCAACACGGGTTTTTCCACCTGCGGCTGAGGCGCGAGGCTTGGCCGTGGAGTAGAAGTCGCATGAGGGGGAGGAACAATGGAACCATAAATTTCAGACTCGTCCATCGTCGAGTCCTGATAGGCCATACTCGGACGCCCTAATTCACTGGCGGCGCTGACTCTTCCCAGCATCTTGCTAAAATTGATTGTTTCATTTCCAGCGTCGAAGTTATTTTCAAAACTTCCATCCGACATAGACATCGAGTCATTCGATACTTCGACGACGGGTATAGACTGTCTGGCTCGCATTACGCGCTGAATGGCATCGCTGACATCCATGTCATCTCCTCCAATGACATTCACGTCATCGTCAATGTCAAGGTCGGAAGATGGAGCCTCGCCTGCTTCACCCGAATGAGTGGCTCTGACCAATGCTAACCAAGCTTCATCTTGATGAGCAGGTCGCAGCGACTGGCTTAGAGGCACCGTGATCTCCATTGGCTGAGAATGATCAGTGTCGCTGGCCAAAGACTGGTCCGAAATATATGACTGGGAGTTCTCGTCGCCATAATCCTCACTTGTATCGAAACGTATAGGATTCGAGGAGATCTGTGTCAAAGGAGCTCGAGCAGCGACGGAAGATTTTCGACGAACATTTCCGCCAAAAGCCTGGGTGACATTCATGTCACTACTTTCGTCAAAATCGAACTCTTCGTCAGCCAGTGCCGACTGGTCTTGCTTTCCGTCGAAGATGAATCCAGCGGCACTAGTCGTCGTAAGGTCCATATCTTCAGTGCTGGCGAATGACTTCCTCATTGATGAGCGGCGACGATTCGTTGCCGCGCCAGGATACGCATTCTCGTCGTTCATGACAGGATTGTTCGGAGGATCGTCTGATGAAGGCACGTCAGGAGAGCCCGGGGCCTCCTGAGAGGACACAGATGAACCAGTGACATCGGGTATGTTGAAAAAACGCAGACTACATGTGGCGCTGAAACTGACGCGTCGTCCCATAGATTTCCGAGCGAAGTTATCGTGGATGGGAGCCTGGATGTCTTGGGTAAAGTCCATTGACTGGGTGGCATTACGTTCATCGGTGGTTGCAGTCTTCTGAGACTGCAATTGTATAGATGTCGAGCTAGGTTGTGATGGAATGAGAGATGGCCTTGATTTCAGTATACCTTTGATTGGGCCCTAGTATGAACAATTCAAAAAGATGCAGACGCGATATAGACATTATTGAGACCCACTAAGGACAGGCGCGATCTAGTAAGAGGACTAAGCTCGCTCGGGACTACACTGTGTGCTCGCCTTCGTTTAGCTTTAAGAGCAACGCCGTTACTTTGTGATGTGACTGCGATAGACTTTCGCCTGCTTAGTGAGTCTTTGCTGACAACCATGGCACTATACGATCAGCTGTCGAGAGAAAGAGATAACCAAGATGTAACAATAGTAAATGCCAATGGCAGAGAATCAAGATCGTTTGAGGGGAATGATGGTTGAGGGGAATAAACCGCAACGCGACGCGGTCATGTGATACGAAATGCTTTGAACTAAGGTTCCCACGATAACCGACAGCTTACATAAGTATAGTTCCGTCAATCGGCCTCCATCGTTGTTTGACTCGATCGACAACGCAAAAGGCCCTAAGAGGGAATGAAAAATGCGTACTGTTCCATCGCTCCGTATCAAGTCTAGAGCAGGGATAGTGGCAAGTGCAAGCACAAGCCGAAGGAGTCGCTGAGATCAATGGCTAGATCCCCTCCGATCTCGAAACACAGTTGGGGTGATGCAGCTTGTCAAAGGTCACCTCAATATTGACAATATTTTCATTTTTTTGCACATCCCAAGTAAGTGAAATGTATGCTATAAGTATGGAAAACTAACTTACGACAGAACCGTTGCTACATGTACAGTAGTGGGAAATACTCGAAAACCCACCCACTGCAGGGCGAGCCGCGGCGAGGTGATCATCACTAAGCTGAGGTAACGTAAACTCGCTTAGTAAGACCTGGACCGCCGGCTCGCTCGGCTTGCCGGGACAACAAAAAAATTGAGATCAGGCCATTTAGCAAGTTGTTATAAAGGGCTCTTCCCAGCTCCATCCTTCGCACAGCTGGTCCATCCACGATGACCGCCAACGATTATTCCCAGTCGGCTTCCATTCCTTCGTCTACTGCAGAGGCTCTTTACAAGCTTCCCTCGACATTATTTCCATTTGCTTCTCAGCAGAACTCAACTTGGTGGTTTACCACTGCTGCCGTTTTTGTTTCGCTCTTGATTCTCGAGCAGACAGTGTATCGATATAAGAAACGTCATTTGCCGGGAGATAGATGGACTATACCACTAATTGGCAAATTTGCTGATTCTATGAAGCCGACGATGGAAGGCTACAAGAAGCAGTGGGATTCCGGCGCGTTGAGTGCTCTCAGTGTCTTCAACATGTAATTCATACTATTCACCTATCAATTACGAAAACTAACCACTTTCTTAGCTTCATCGTCATGTCGTCTTCTAACGAATACTCTCGCAAGATTCTCAACTCTCCTACTTACGCGGAGCCCTGTCTGGTACACTCTGCCAAAGCGATTCTGAAACCAGAGAACTGGGTATTTACTTTCGTTGCTGTGTTTGAACGTTTACTTACGTCGCCTCTAGGGTATTCCTAACTGGCAAAGAGCATGTGGATTACCGTCGTTGCTTGAACATGTTATTTACTCGTAAAGCGATAGGGTACGAAATTTCTTATTTTCAGGATGTCCTTGACTTATCAATCGTGCCGTAGAATGTATGTCGGCATCCAGGATGCTATTACCCGGAAGCATTTTGCTAGCTGGCCTGCAACCGAGAACGGAAAGCCAGTCGCAGCCCCCATTATGATGATTGCGCGGTTCCTAAATATGGATACTTCCCTGCGTGTGTTCTGTGGTAATCACATTCCTGAGCGGGCTACCAAGGAAATCAGCGACAAGTACTGGGCTATCACCCAAGCACTTGAGCTTGTGAACTTCCCCTTCGCCTTGCCTGGAACCAAAGTCTACAAGGCCAAGCAGGCCAGCAAGGTCGCCATGGACTGGCTTTCACTTGCCGCTCGAAATAGCAAAAAGGCCATTGCTAACGGAGCTGAGCCCGAATGTTTGATCGATGAGTGGATGCGAATCTGTGCAGACCCAAACTACAAGGGAAGAAAAGATTTCAGTGATCATGAAATTGCTATGGTCGTTTTCTCCTTCTTGTTCGCCTCGCAGGATGCTATGAGTAGTGGTTTGATATATGGCTTCCAGCACTTAGCTGACCACCCGGAGATTTTGGAGAAAGTGCGTGAGGAGCAGGATCGCGTCCGTCAAGGAAACTTCGAAGCGCCCTTGACCCTCGAGTTGATGGACCAGATGCCCTACTTGCAGGCTGTCGTCAAGGAAAGCTTGAGAGTCAAACCTCCTGTCACTATGGTCTCTTCTTTTTTTCCTCAACCTCCGGATACTGGCTGATTTTTTTGTATGCTCTCAGGTCCCCTACAAAACGACCAAAGCCTTCCCCATCAGCAAAGAGTATACCGTACCTCCCAACAGCATGGTCATTCCGTCATTCTTCAACTCCCTGCACGATCCAGAAGTTTTCCCGGCACCTGACACATTCAATCCTGACCGATGGCTGGATCCCAACAGTTCTGCAAACGCCAACCCTAAAAACTATCTGGTCTGGGGAAGTGGACCTCATAGATGCATTGGTCTCGAGTACGCCACCATGAACATTGCTCTGGTACTTGCAACAGCAGCCGTAATGTATGATTGGGAGCATGAAGTAACGCCACAAAGCTATGAGGTTGAGTGCGTATTCCCGCTCTTTCCTTATTAGGAATTCGAGCGCTGACTTACATAATCGACACAGCATTATTGCCACTCTCTTCCCCAGAGACGGATGTCGCCTCAAGCTCACTCCCCGTACACATCTGTAATACAGACGGTTAGATACTGAAAAAGGGTAGTCTTCACACTCGTTTTGTGTAATTATTGTCACATTATAATTCCGGATGCAGTCTTTCCACCATTCTTCTCTACAAGACTGCAAGCTACCTAGAATCTGCTTGTAGCAGCATACCCTTTCGCACTTTCGATGAACACTATCCACTGGCATGACTATCCGATTAATTTTACCAATAACAAGAATTCAACTATATCTATGAGATGTATTCTACTGCATGAGGCAATGAAAGGTTCTAAATCTTCTTCACAAGAAGCGGAAGGGAGCTAGGTCCCTGTCCTTTGATACGAGGTCGAATCACGAAGCTCTGGAAGGGCTCGATCTCATAGGGACATGTGAAGGCAAACTGGCGGAGCAACGTCACAGTCAGTGTCTGTGTGAAGGAAGATGTCATCGTTAATCTCAGGAGGACACGGAAGCAGTGACCGCTAACCTTTATTTCACACATTGCAAAAGCTTTCCCAAGACACTGGCGGGGCCTGCCACGAGTTGGACGTGTGTCAGGGGTAAGATCTCGGATGGTAATAAATAGACGTACCCTTCACTAAAAGCAAGAATCTCGCGTTCATGGCGAATGCCTTTTTCCCGACGTTCTAACCATCGCCTTGGACGAAAGAGATGGGCGTCCGGACCCCATATAGAGGAATCGCTTTGTAGCACATTGACTGGAATTTCCAGGATTGTACCTTTGGGGATGACGAGATGCGTTTCGGATGTCCCAGGGATAGGTTCTGATAAAGGAACGCTGATTGTCTCGGCAGCCTGTACATCGAATTGGTCAGGTTCACAGTGGCAACAGCTATGAGAATGACAGATGAAGTGGGTATTTGCACTTACCTCGTGATGATTTTCCAGAACAGGGGGATGCAGGCGTAAAGTTTCTCTTATGACTGCATCGAGAAGCGGAAACTTGGATGAATTGAAATCATCGAAAGTAGGGTCTCCGGCTGCAGAAGTAACTTCCTCTCGCAGTTCATTTTGAAGGTTCACATTGATGGCTAGTTCATAAAGAATCCACTGCATTAAGTGAGTCAAGTGCGGGTCAAGTACACTCAAAAGGATCTTACAGCAATCAACGCAGACACAGGCTCATAACCCGCTGATATTGTGGTTCGCATCTGAGCTACGATCTGAGACTCATTCATATTCTGGGCACCGGCCCTGACTACATCGAGTGAATTAGAGTAAGGCCCTCGACGGTAAAAGGAGTAAAAGACCTACGCATCAAGGCCATTAGACTGTTATCATGAGCATCACCGGCAACTTTGGCATCCCGCCACATTCTAGATGCGATTTCGCCCAACTCTTTCTTGGATTTCCGTATCATCTCACCCTTCTTTCCGATTGATAGAATTGAGGGGAAGATCCAAAATATTGCCCGTATGTAGAATGAAGACAGCTTGTTCTCGTTATTGGTGAGCCCGTCGAGAGACTCTGCAAGCGCGTGAGCCCCTCCTGACAGACAGTCAAAGTCATAGGAGAACGCGGCGCGACCGACAGTGTCTAACCTGATATGCTATCACGTCAGACAGCGGCAAACATAACATCAAGATGAATGCAATTACGAGAATCGACCTGCCCAGTTAGTGATTTCAATCTCCACTTCATCCGAAAGGCTGTTATCGATGAGTTTTATCCACTGAGAAGCCATCTTCTGTGATGTTTCGTAAAAAATTGGAGCCAATGCCCTAACCGACTGTGGGCTGTATATCTGAGTTAGAAAACAGGATAAAGGTTGCACGAGAAGCTGGGTGAACCTCAATGCTGGGGCCAGTGACCTGCGTTGCTTCTCATGTGCCTCTTTACCTGTGTCATAAAGAGATTGAGTACACCGACTGTCGTCCTTTAGTATTAGCTCAAACCTTCAACCCAAAGGATACCTTCTCCGAGAGTAGCTTGGAACCAAGCTCGCACACCGCGAGGTTTGGGAAAGTCGAATATACCTTCCCCGAGAATGAACTTCACCGCCAATGGGTCAGTGATAGAAAGAACTTGATGCTAAAACGGAGGTGACTAAGTTGTAGCAATATTAGAATGGAAGTAAGAATATACCCCAAAGACGCCAGTGAACTTGAGAATCTTGCCGAATTGCTGATGCCATTTCACGTAGTGAGAGCCAGGAAGACTATGATATAGCAACCACTCTTCACCCCACAGCAGGGACGAAGTTGGAGGACCAGGAACGTGTCGAAGAGTTCTATGTACTGAAGCGAGGTGAACGATATACCTGCCAACGAAGGAGACGATGACTATGCTAAAAACTAGCACGGCATCATGAAGGACGGGGAACATGATACAATACGAAGGCAGCAACAGAAGAATGAGGACGAATGGGTTGGTGAATGTTGTTCAATATCGCACTGCCCAGCCTTTAAATACTTGATCAGGCGTACCAAACATCCCGCTTTCGGCCAAGGAGTGCAGAGCAACCAAAAACAGCACGTAAGTTTGTAGTATCAGAAGACGATCATTAATCACTTTGTCCTTCCTTGTCAGGATTTGGATTGTTTTGGATAACGGCATACGGAAAGTTGCGCGAATAACATACAAGTTCAGACGTTCCATGAAAGCTGTCCTATCACATGTAGTACATGAGGTTATGTTGCAAGTGCGGTATGTTCAACCAGTGCGAAATAACTCTTGAATGAGCGCACGAAAAATAAGAATTTACAACTTCTTGCTTAGGAAATCGAACATTTACCTCCGTTACAAATCACCTCCAGGACTAAGTTTCCCCGCAATATAATTTGTAGGTGTATTCCTACACCCGGTTGGGAGACAACCGAGTCAGGAACTGTAGGCGCTTTCAAGTGAGTTGCCAAAGCTCCATTTGTTCTAAAAATCACCACCTTTAGCCCAAAACTGACAGCAAGCGTCCATATGAGACAGCGGGATCTAAGTTGATGACACCTCGGGAATGGAAATCTTGGCTCTCCCTGTTTCTCGGGCCTATGACCTAGATAGATGTGTAGGCCACTAGATGCACGAAGACAGAAAGACCGGGGGACGTATTGTACCTGGATCCTCCAGGATTTTTCGGACACATTCGTTGAGTATCTTATTCGTCCCCGCGGAATTAGGAAGACGTCGAGAAAGTCCTTTCCTGTACGATTGTGAAACGTTGACGGGTTAAAAGATTGTTTTCATGATTGCTTCACCTGTGACGTAGGTAACCGTCCGTTCAGGCTTTACGAATCATTGAAATCATGAGTAGCTCACCTGTTCTGACGCGAAGAACCTCCGAGTCCCTTCCCACTCACGAACAGCGGTTATTGAATGATGCCGAGCTGCCACAGAACAATACGTAGGAATAGACCATGGATGAATCTATGCAAAACAGGAATAGAAACGCGAGTCCTTAGCTTCTATGGGAGACTCAGTCGGACGAAGGATGTAAGCCTTGCCAAATTCGAATCCCGCGCTTCAATATTTGGTGAGCTCGGCGGCGCTAGTTGCGATCACAGAGAATGAAGATCGTCGTATGCCGGAAGCATACATACCGGGTTGAGAAAGTGTACTAATCTCAGTCAGAACGAGTTTTCGCTAGGCTCGAGACTCGAGTTCAAACTCGTTGTAGCAAAGACCGGGGAGAGATTAGGTTAAGGATTCTGAGACGGCTCCGCACAAAGAATGATAGAGATTGCAGTCGGAAAACGCTAAAGTCAATATTCGCGCAGGTTACATTTCAAGCTTCAAGCTTCAAGACTCTATAAGATGGAGTTGTTGGTATGGTAGTCGTATTTACTGACCAAGCCTATGTAAATGATTGAATAAATGCAATATCGTAACCCCAACCCGAATGAAGCACTGAGACTATGTAGGCGCCAGGCCGCTTGTCCTTGTCATCTACTACACACTGGCTTGTGTCAACAACTCTCCTTCATTGCATGTCTGTTCGTCGAAATAAGAAATCAAAAACACGGAAGTCGCCTGCAGTCTCCAGCCATTTAGAGCCAGCTCCGCGCCAGGACATGAAGAAGGCGTCTGACAATTCCATGGCGGTGTCTTCCTCATTCAATAGCGTACTCGTGGCACCACGGACACCCATAACCTCTCGAACACCCCTATCCACTAGGATGCTACCAGAAAATGGTGAAGATGACGTGGAGCTGAATTTACTGGCTGAAGATGAACAGCGAGATGCCAGACAGGGCTTGAATGAGTATGGGGAGGAAGATGCGGAGGAGTTTTCCAAAAAACCTTTGTCCTCTAAAGACAAGAGCGCCATGGTTCTGTTATGTATTCTCTGTGAGTTGGTTTCGACGTCGGAGACAGTATGACCACTGAGTTCTTCATTCAGACCTAATTCAAGGAGTACCAGTGAGTTAGTCGCGGCTCGTATTCTTCTGGTGAGCACTGAATATTGTGACTTGCAGCTGGGGCTCGCGTTAGGTATAGTCATTTCATTCGTTTCCGGGCCAAGTTCTCAAATATGCCTTCTTTTAGGATCGGTCCCATTTCTCCTAAAAGATCATTTATCGTATTCCCAGCTAGCCACATTCGCTTTGTCAAGTTATCCTTATTCGCTCAAACTGCTATGGTCTCCCATAGTCGACTCAGTCTTTCTACCTTCCGTCGGTCGCCGGAAATCATGGATTGTGCCCATGCAATTTACAGTTGGCACATTGATGCTCTATATATCCCTTAACGTACAGCGACTGTTAGATAATGTAAGTTCAGGCTTTCTCTGTCCAAATTGTGTTTACTCAAAGAGATGCTTTTTTAGCCAGAAAACTATGTATACGAATTGACGTTCATATTCACATCACTTGTCTTCATCTCGGCTACTCAGGACATTGCTGTAGATGGTACGCCTGTTGTCAACTAACCTAGTGCTTAATTTATCGGTTGACACTGCAGGTTGGGCCCTTACGTTGTTATCCCATGAGAATCTTTCATACGCTTCGACCTGCCAAACCATCGGCTTGAATACAGGCTATTTTGCGTCCTTCACAGTCTTCCTCGCATTCAATAGCGTTGAGTTCACGTAAGTGCATCCCATAATTTCTGTATTGTCACTACATTATTTTCTTCACCGAAAAATGGGGTATTCCGCATCTCACCTTGAGCGCATACTTGAAGTTTTGGAGTGTCACCTGCTACTTGGTCACTTTCTGGTTGTTCCTCTTCAAGAAGGAGGTGATTTAATCTATCGCTAGATAGAACCGCCCGCTATTGCTAACATAAGTGTGTCAGGACAAGGAACCGGTTACAGAAGCAGATATGAGTATCAAAGCTGTTTACAAGACAATTTGGGCCATTTGCAAGCTACCCCGTAAAGCACTTTCGCCGATTGCTTTGCATTGTACTAACTCATGTGTTGGATCAAGATATTCAGTCTCTTATCATAATGCATCTCTTTGCTAAGATAGGATTTGCCGCTAACGAAGCCGCTACGTCACTCAAGATGGTCGAGAAAGGTTTTAAACGAGAGGATTTGGCCCTTGCGGTCTTGATTGACTTTCCCTTCCAAATTTTTGGAGGCTACTTGGCAGCAAGTTGGTCCCGAGGTGATCGACCTTTACGACCCTGGGTATACGCCTTCTTGCCTCGTCTAGTGTTCGGATTGATAGCAACGCTTATCGTCTACTGGTTCCCCAAACCGCCGATTTCACGAGGGTTCTTCGCCTTCCTGATTGTGCATACTGTTCTTTCGTCGTTTTCATCGTGCGTCCGAGTCTTCTTGAGATTCACACTGAATCTTACCGGAATCTGATAGCACTGTTCAATTCGTTGGCATCTCGGCTTTCCACACTCGTGTCTCCGATCCTTTGATCGGAGGAACGTACATGACGGTAGGTCTAGTCAAAACGTACTCGATAAGTTTTCATTGATTGAGACTTAGTTACTGAACACCTTCACTAATCTTGGAGGAACCTGGCCCAAATGGTTTATTCTGAAAGGTGCATATTTTGAACATTACCGCGGGGTCATCTTATCAAGCTCAGTATGCAGGTGTCGATGCGTTCAGCGTCGCAACGTGCAAGGTCCAAGAATCCGCAACAGAAATTGCCGTGAAAGGTATTTAAAACAATATAGGCGTGAATATACCTTATTTGAACACTTCTTTCTTTCACAGCTTCGGAGTGCGTGTCAGATCATGGACAGGCTATATGCCGTGATATTGGCGGACAATGCGTGACAGAGACGGATGGATACTACATTGTTTCTACCTTTTGTCTCATCTTCGGGGTGATATTCCTCGTTATTTATACCATCCCGACTGCACGAAAGCTGCAAGGTCAGTGTTTAATGCTGTTCAGATGGCCAATAGCTCTAACGTAGCCCTATCCAGAATTACCGCCTTCAGCGTGGCGCGTCAAAATGCTATAGTAATGGACTTGTTACGTAGATGGTATTCACTGAGATGTATATGAGAGTACAGGATTTGAATAGCAGGGGCGAGGTGGTTGAATGTACAACTGTTTGCTGTGAAGCTAGATGAGCCTGCCCTGAAGTAGACTAGCAGCGTTACATTTGCAATCACTGTGAGAACAAGCACTCAAAAGAGAATTTTCAAAAATCACTGAGCTCGCAGACTTTTTCGTCTTTCAAAAGTTATTACAACTTGATCTTCGTATACGTTGCACAATGTCCACTACTACTATGCATTTTGGTCCTGAATGGATGCGGACAAAGCACCAGGCTGCTTCACGCACCCAACCTCCTCCGTCGCCTCCGCCTGCAGGCGTTCCGGCAACAAGCGCGTCCACATATTCTTCCCTTGTATCTGCAGCTCCTGCGACGCAACCAGACAGCAGGGATGAAGCTCATCCTTTCCGATATTCAAAGGAAGAAATGCTTAGAATCTACAAAGAAGGCGGGGGCAAGGGTGGTCTCGGCCTGGAAGTCGAAAGATGGGAAGGAGTGGTCCGAGAAGTAGGTACCGATCCAGTGGGATTGCGAGAAATGGATGAAGCAGAGAAGAAGGTGAGCATTTCCGTACTTTTATTGTACTCTAGTTTTTTTTCATTTTGTGGAACCAGCTTTTTGCAAGTCCACTGAATTCTGATCTGCGTCGCCGCCAATCCAACGATTATCTCCATCTCAATATGCAGAATGTTGACCGACCTCGTTTGAATCATGCAAATTCTGGAGCTGGAACTGGTAGTCCGCTTAGAGAGCGATATAGCGGCTTAATGTCGCGAAGACGAGACAGTACGGGTACGTCACTACTTCTCTTTCTCTCATTCCTGATATTGAAAGAAAAACATCATAAAAGAACTTCCACCTCTGACACCACGCAAATTATCTTTAACTGGCCAAACACCACTCATGTCTCCTCGTGACACCGGTCTTCCTTCGCCTCGCGGCCGGCTAGCCCATTCATCGGGTTTTGACGGAGTCCTGAATAGCGGTGATTCGTGGGTTGCTCGTCGCAGAGCCTCTGAAGGACTCACAAAGGTTACTGCTGTATCTGCTCGAGAGCTAGACGAAGAAAACAACGGGCTGAAGATTAGGGAGGAAGAGGAGGAGAACAATCCTGAACCAGACCCAAAGCCGGACCCTCAACACGACTCCAACGAAGTCGATTCCTTCTCTTCGAGTGCAATTCCCGCCAATCGTTCCGAGATTATTGAAACGGGAATGGCCCAGCTCTCCGTGGAGGTACCCAGCAATCAGATTGTATCACATCCATCACCTGGCGGCACTTCTGCGTTAGGGCCCCCTCCTGGAATCGTTGATTTAGCAAGTGTTGAATGGTCATATCTGGATCCGCAAGGTCAAATACAAGGTATGCAATCCGCATATGCTCGTGTTGATAGAGTATTAACGGTCATGAATTTCTGCACAGGTCCCTTCCGTGCAGATTTGATGCAGAAATGGCACGACGATGGGTATTTTGTACCAGAGCTATTGATGAAACGCACCACGTTCGATACTGAATGGATTCCTGTTGGAGAGCTCGCACGACGTGCTGGAGGAGGGAAAGTGTTTCTCACTCCCCTTCCTCCGTCGATTCCTCCTGGTCTCGCACGGCGTACTGATTCTCCCTTCTCATACTCAACTGACCAAAATGCATTTGCCAACGGGCCGTACCAACCATCACCTATACGTTCTCTCCGCAGCTCAACTCTGGATTCATACCTTGGTACAGGCTCTAATCATTCGGACTCTCCAGCCTCGTCATTTGGTGCCGGGAGGTTTGGCAATGGATCTCCCGACCCTTCTGCATTCGGAGGCAGAGCAAGTCAATATGCCGTTGGAGAAATAGGTGGTCGACTTGGAGGCTATTCTCTTGCGGGCGGTGAAGCTTCGCCAGCTCTATCTGGGAGAGGAGCGCCTTTCGGTACCCCTCCTGTGGAGTACCGATCTCCTGGCTTTGGTAATGTTATCCAAGGAAGAGGTGGATCGCTAGATACCGGTTATGGGATGAATGGTGGCTTTGGTTCCCCAGTCAGTCCATGGCCACCGACCACTACAGCCCTTGACGTTCTTAACGCCGGACGTAGTATTGCTGAACCGATATCGTATCAAAATAGCTTCAACAGTCTTGTTACTTCGAACGGTTCATCGCTTGTGGAGACAGCAGATACTAACGGATTCCATGGCTCGTTTGGGACCCCTGGAGAACAAACCTTGGCTACTCGCAACCTCGGAGGAATTGTGTATCCTGACCCGTCTTCATCATCGCCAGCGACCCATTTCACTACCACACAACAGATCCCTCCTGCTGTTACAGATATTCTTGAACAGCAGGCCGCTTCGAGAACACCTATGACTCATCAACCTGCCGTAACCGTCGGTGACAATGCAACATCTTCTTGGGGTGCTGTCGAATCTTTTGCAAACAAACGCCCTGGAACTTTTGATAGAACACACCCGACATCATCTAATACCGTCGCCACATCTCAGTCATCACCTTGGCCCCATAATGGGCGAATGTCTCGTTCTACTTCTCAGGCAAATGAGCCTTCGCCTTGGCTTTTGGCATCCCAAGGTGTCACCGATAGCTGGAAGGAGGAGCCGGAGCATAGTAAACAACCTGTCAACAGTCTAGGACACCACGATTCGCAACGGTTAGATGTTGTTCAGCCGGCCCCCAATGTCGCTGAAGAAGCACTTCCTGAAGCAGCTCCTCTTGTATCTGCGCCGGATGTCCAACTGGAACCTACACTTGCTACACCAGCACCAAAAGGGCGAACCAAACCTGTCTCCCAGAATGCCCAGCCTCAATCGCAATCTTCTGCCAAGAGTTCTGTAGTGCCTGAGATACCTCCGATTAATTCGGAACTCCAACAGGCTCAAGTGCCACCGAAAGCTGCGTGGGCGAAAGAGGATGATTCGAAGAAGACTGCTGCTACCAGCCTCCGGAAAATCCAGGATGCCGAAGCGAAGAAGGCAGAAGCTCGTAGAGCTGCTGAGAGGGAAAAGGAACGTGCTGCGCGGGCGGCTGCTCTACCGACGACAGCTACTGAGGATATTCAACCCTTCACTGCTTCTTGGGGCTTACCCACTTCTCAGGCAGGAAAGAGTGCCGGTTCAGCTCCTCCTAAGGACAGTGCAGCCTCGCCCACCCAGCCTACTGCCGCTCCCGCTCCCGCTGTTTGGACCAGTGCTGCTAAGCCACCGGTGACAAAGAAAACCATGAAGGAAATTCAAGAAGAGGAAGAGAGGCGCAAGAAGACTGCGGTCAAGGAATCGGTGGCTAATGTCGCGGCTCGTAGGGGTTACGCCGAGAGCACGACTAAGGCATGTCTAATGATAAAAGAATGATTACAATACATGGATTGCTGATGAACATTCTAGGCACCTCCTCCCTCTCAAGGCAATGCTTGGACGACCGTGGGTCCCAGTGGTAAACTCGTACCTGGTGCTGGCGCACCCAGTCGGCCATCAGCCACACCTTCTGCATCAACTGGAAGCTCAAGCTCAATTGCTCGCACTAATGGTGCACCACCCGCTGCACGTCCCGCACCCACACCTGTAGCAAAGGCACCCTCTAATGGTCCGAAAGTGGATGATTTCCCTGTTGCCCCGTCGCACGAATTCCTTAAATGGCTCAATGACTCTTTGAAAGGTTTAAATAACTCCGTCAATGGTTAGCTAGTTTCATCGCCATCGTCCGTTTAGTTTGATACTGATATCCTGTTTAATCATTAGTTGAGGAAATCATGTCGATGCTTCTGTCTTTCCCTCTGGATCCCGATCCATCTACCACCGAGATCATCTCAGAAATGATATATGCTAATAGCACTACCCTGGACGGTCGCCGTTTTGCCTCGGACTTTATCACCAGACGGAAGGCTGACGCAGTCACTCGATCAAAGAACGGAAATGGGGCGGGATCCGGGAAGCCCATCTCTATAGCCGACGTAGTGAAAGCCCAGCCAAAGCCACAATCATCTTCGGAGTGGGGCGGCTTCAAAGTGGTCAACAAGAAAAAGAAGGGGGGAAGGTCATGAACTAATAATATGGTATCCCCATGTAGCCAGCGTTGGCTGGTAACCGTGCCTAGTATCTGCCATTGCAATCTCTCGGTCAGTGTAGCGCTGGGCCCATAATATACATAAATTATATATACTAACAAACCCGATACTTTCTTGCGGTGACACTAACAAATTTCTTGCGACTGAGTGGATGAGAATTGGATGAGTGTAGTCTGACTTCGTTACATGTTTTACCAGGGGATTGAACATGCGGGTAGTACAAAAGTTAATGAAGACAAGCGACTGTAATACGGGTGAGGTTCGACGCACATCGCGGAGCTGTGTATCTTAGATATCTATCTATCTATCTATCGGGCTATTTGATTAGATTAACATTCTACAGGATATACTCAACCATCTGTATGTCGTACAGGTAGAAATGTATTCGCACACTCCTCAAGCTCTTCATCCATGTCGGCACTCATCAGCACAAGGATATCGTTCTTGTCATTAGTTCTTGAGTATAAGAGATACCGAATTGGCTTCTTCATATTTAGACTAGAACATAAATCTCGAGAAACTGCTTTCACTACTAGAAATAAATCTACAGCGATCGGCTTCGAACTCAGGCCACCAGCATCTTCCTTGCAAAACTATTATGCAAGTCTTATTGGTAGTAGTAGCTCGTTAAGCAGAATTGTCTGCCAAACCCTCCATGTATGCAGATTGCTTGTTTTAAATTATAAGAATCTTCAGTATAACCCTCGATGGAAGACCATCCTTTACCACTTTCAGGCGCCCTGCTCCGGAATTAACTACAAAACTAAACTTTCGCTCCCACAGCCTGGACCGTAACGATAGATTGATTATCTGAAACTTCATATTGTCTGTATTATAATTGTACATATATAGTGGATAAGTAAATCTTTGAGTGGTACACTTCCTTTAAGCATCGACCTCAGACCAATCGCTACCGACATCTAACGCGTCCTGCTCATCATCTTTGCACTTCGCTAGCTTCAAGTGAGCATCTTCAGACGATGGAGGCATAAGGAATGTATCAACATCCTCTTCTCCTTGAACGTCGACCACATAAGGCCGTACAGTGCCAGCAGATGAGCTCGAAGATTCCAGGGCATTAGAAGGCGGATAAGATGCAGGTGGATAAGAAGGAGCCGGTACGGCTATCGGGATAGCTGATGAAGAGATGGTCTCCTGCGGATTTTCGGGCAAGTCATTTACTGTTTCGCCTTCGTGCCCAGACTCGGAGTTGCGGCTCTTGGTGGAAATAGACTCCATGAATCGCTCATCCGTGATCGAAGAGTGAACAGTAGTTGCTGCCGGCTCCGCCGAGAAAACCCCAGCCTGTGCAAATTGCTCGATGACCACAGGAGCTGCCTCCTCGTCCAGACGTTCGTGCTCGACCGAGTCCACTGAAGGTGTCTCTATCAATTGAGTTGGTAGATCATCAACTTGTGCTTGGTGTGATTTGACAACAGCAGAACCAGATCCTGCAGTTGCTGTGATATCGTCCACTGACAGAGGTTCGCTGGCATCATGTTTACTTGATGTCGCCGATGCAACAGAAAGTGATGCTTTGTCCTGGAGTGGAGATGATTCTGTAGATGCTGCGTCTGCTGAAGACGAAGGGACATTGCCTGCATCTGAGGTTTGAACAGCATCTCCTTTGTTCAGATCCTTGGCAATTTTTGCCTCCTTCGCAAGTTTATGCCTCCATCTCCCTTCAATTTCACGTTCCAACACTTCCAAGGCTCGTTCGACACGGCCCACAACATCCTTCCTCTTTACCCTGAGATCTGTGTTCCCAAAGCTCTCCACCGAGTCTAGGTGAGACAGAAGGCCATTCAATGCTTGCTCGTAATAACGTACGGGGTGATTGCGTGACGTGTATGCGAGTTTGAGGATAGTGGCTGTCGCAGACTCCGCATCAGACGAGACAGGAGAAGTCGTGGTGGAGGGGCTAGGAGAGAAGTCAAGTTGTGATGGAAAGACAAATTCATTCTGGAGTGCCAGGAAGGAGGCTTCAATGTTGCGGACAATATCCATAGATTTGGCGACATCATTAGATGTAGGAACGTCTTTAGGAGTGGTGGGAGCAGCGGCCTTCTCCTTCCCTTTGCTACTAGAGATAGCAGGAGCAGAATCTGGGTCACAGGCAGATCGTGTAGGGGAAGTAACATTGGGAGAGTCAGCGAGGGAGGAGATGATGGCTTGAATAGTATCTCTGATCTCGATTGATTGGTCGTTGTTAAGTCGCGCCTCAAGCTGTTCCATCAGCGTAGGAGCTGAGGGAGATGGTTCATTGGGGCGCGGTTGGGACGTCGTCTTAGCCTGAAGGAGCACGTTAGTTATTGTAAGGTTATAGTCAATGCGAAGAGCACGTACTGTAGCATCAGCCTCGGATGCAGTTGAACTCTCCTTGCTTTCGTAATCAGGGTGGAAGAGAAAACGGATGAACTTGTCCGGAACTGATTTGTCCTCTTTCTCTGACTGCTCTGTCGAAGTCTGTGTCTTTGAGGATGCGGCAGAAGGAGTCGGAGCATGAGATCGAGTAAGCAGAGTCAGAAAGTTCGCAAGTGTCTGTGTGGTGTCATCGACAACTTTAGGCTGTGAAACGATTGTGTCAATGGAGATTACACCCATAGCTCTATAAAGTTTACCTCTTGTTTGGGCTGTTCACAAAATTTACGATTCCCGCTAAGGCACTGTGCTAAAGCATCTCGGCGCGTCTCATGAGAAACACTGGGCAGCTGCGAGAACAAATCCTGAGCAATGACTTCGTCAGTATTCGTCGTATAAGACAGAGATTCCACGTGGTTTACCTCTTGTTGGCGTGGAACTTGGTGTGGCCGCAGGGCCTTAGCAAGTCGCACCGCTTCCGCTTGTTGGGCCTGGCGGATGGCACGCAGGCGCCCTTCCTCCTCTATGCGAAGGCGAGTGAGCTCCTTGAGTTTATCCTCCTCTTGCTTCCTCTTTAGAGCGTATGCTTGGGCTTCCTCAATTTCCCTATAGCGAGTAATTTCGGTTTCCAGCTCCCGTTGACGCTTTCTAGCAGCAACAGCACGCGAAACCTCCTCCTGTTCCACGGAGTTTCGAAGAAGGGACAGTCGATCACGGGCCTCGAAGCGGGGGTAACGGTCGAGCTCTAAGGAGTAGTCGTCGACGGGATGGAACGGAGGCACGACTACTGCCGAACGAGGGTGCGATCGAAGGAGTTCGTCCCGTCGTTTCTGCAGTTGGATCTCTTCCAAACGGCGAAGAAGAGCATCCTCCTCTCGCTGGACAGCTTCAGCTGCGATATACTCGGCTTCGGCAGCTTTAGCCGCAGCCAAGGCAGTTAAATATTTCTCGCGTGCGCTGTCATTGGAACCAAGCTGAGAACGAGGAAGCCCAAGACTATCGGAGAGAGAAGAGTATTGCGAACAGAAGGGGGCAAGATGATACATGTTAAACCGAAGATTGGATGAAGAAGACTGAGAGACATCTGTCTTTTATAGAGAATTTGAAAGAATATGAGTCAGACACGGTGAACGCGTATACCCAACGCGCGTTCATATTCTCGTTTGTTCTCGTAGATTCTACAATTTGCGAGGAGGAGGTCTCAGTGAAACAACACTCAGCATTGACTCAGCAAGACGCGTAAGCCTGATGCACCGCCACAGACGCGACTTAAAAACGCGTCATATGATACGTTTGCTCACATGAGAGTACGTTAAGTTAGTAACTTGAATAGGATTTCATGTGCTAAATCGTTAATAACCGACCATAGCTCAGTTGGAAGAGCACAAGACTGTAATGGGTTGCTCATCTTGGGGTCGCCTGTTCGAACCAGGTTGGTCGGATGATCTTTTCTTGCCTTTAATGTCGCGTTCACACTACCTTTTTGAATATGTTGCTTTGACCGTTCAATTCTCTGCCTCGCCTTCAATGTACCGCCAGTCTCCTTCATTCCATATTGCTCTTTCCGCGACTCTTTCTTATCTGAAGTCCTCGGGAATTTATGATGTTACACGGTCATCGCACACAGCCAGTAGCTCGAAATCTACTCCTCCAAACAGGACGCTCTGGTACGTGTGCGTGCCCTGTGGTAAAACCGTTTTGCTGGAAGGCAAGAATCATCACGACGATGTACCCATCTATATTAGTATTTATGCCAATGTACCATACAGATAACTCCCAGTAAATAAGGGCCCGCAAAGTCTTCGCGGATTCTGCATCCAGCCAATACACGTCTTCATGAGTCATTCTGATAAATTTTGACACTTTTTACTTCCCAGTCTAAGGAAAGATTGTGAGCCTGAGTGAGCTAGAACTTGACCGATTCATGAGAGGACTCACAAGCTTCAGCAAACGCCGCCCCATTTGCTCGCACAAAGTCTTCACAAGTCGAGTACCCAGTGCGAGTGGCACAGCTCTGTGCTTGGCCTGGAAGACCAGAATCATTCCAATCACTTCCAGCCCAGTCACCGCTGCAAAGAAGAGTTCACGTCAAAGTGCCGAAGAGAAATGGAAATGCTATGCTAACCAGAGAGTAGTATCAAATATCGCAGAGTGTTGATAAAAGAAGGTGCTCGTGTCGCAGCTCCCAGAGCCCCATTTTGCCACGGGCTGGCCCCAGGACGTTGGCAGAGGAGTTCCGGCTAAGACATCCGATGGGATTGAATCGCGAGGCCAGAAATATATGGCAATTCCTGAAGAGTCCCATTGCACTATGATTTTCTCAATGATAAGTCTATTGCGTCGAATCGAGCTCAAAACGTACTAGCATAAGCGCCTCCTCCGTTGTGATTGAACGCCGCGCCGAATGAGACGTTCGAGTTGAATCGAACACCACACCCTTGATTGTTAGTTTCAGCGGCCGCGCAGTTGGTCCCGCCAACGATACTGCCTGTGATACCAAGAGTGTTGGAGTTTGAAGAAGATAAGCCGCAGCCAGGATTCGTGTGGATGGTAGCTTGGTTGTTTGTATAATCACTGATACCCTCCACGATGTCGATCTCCCCGCCAGCCGGCCAATTAGGGCCTAGACAGCTTCAATAAACATCGAAACGTAGATAGTAGAGAACCTCTCGTACCGTTCGTCCAGAACGCTCTAAATCAAAAGGGGTAAATCTACGGTCTCGCATAGCTGGGGAAAATATCTTACGGCCAAGTTCCACAACCAGTGGGCATATGAACAGCATCCAAAATAAACAGTCCTCCATCGTAATGTGAGTTGGTCGTAATGCGGACACTCTTTCGAGTCGATGACACAGTCCCCGTTGTCTCTATCCGCATGATTGCATTGCCATTGGAATTAATTTCCGTAAGGTTATTAGATTGTGCAAGGATTTGTTAAGAATGTCATCGGCGTAAGTAGAACAAGGTCCATACTGCACTGTCGCCGTCAAGGTAGTCAACAATACCTAACTAAATAATGAGTGCAATTCCGGCAAGTTCGATCAAGCAGCAGATACCGTTGGTAGGATCAGAACCCGTAAAGAAAGACCAGCCGCTGAAGAAGTTTGAGCCACTCTATGAAAACTAAATTAACGCGATCTCACATTGATACTAAAACATGAACGTACATGAGATTCGGCCACCTTCCATGGGGTAGAAACTGTGGTTCCAGAGGGATTACCAGCCGAAGCAGTTTTCGTGGAGCTCCCGGTAGAACTAGTCCCGCTAGAGCTCGACCCAGAGTTGGTACTATTTCCTCCACCAGCATTAACCGCCCCTGCACCTGACTTGCAATACACCACTGCCGTGTTCGAAGCCAAATTCACTTGCTTTTGATTTACCAGCACAGCACCGAAAGCCACGCGAAGATCTCTCGCTAGGTTGTGGGTATGGCGCGCGGCAAACCGATGTGTCTTCTGCACAGCACGTGAAAGGATATTGACTGATACGACAGGCAAGACGGCATTTAGGATGAGAACGAGATAGAATAGAAAAGAGCGAAAGAGGATCATGATAGAGAGATGAATTGTTTGTAGGTTCGTGAAAAGACGACCTCTAGTAGAGTTGATAGAATGTTGGAGCGGTTCTAGGCAAGTGGTGTAGAGGGATCCTTGAGTCTAATGGGATCCTTGACTCTAGTTGAAGTCCGGGAAACCGTCTAAAGAGATGACTAAGAGTTATAGGTATACTTATCCTGTAAGTCCCAAGGTATACTTTGCTGAGGGTATATGGGCAATGAAAGAGAAAGAACTGAAGACGAACAATGGAAAGGGGTCCGGTTTCTAATAGTTACCTAAAGCACCTTGTTATACTACTTTCCCACGATTGGCTACAAGCTGCCGCCGGATCGCATGTATGGGCTGTATTATAATTATTGCGGCTATGTAGCAGTGTAGCACCAAATATCATAAGAATGCATATGTGCTGTCGGCATGCACAAGTAAACCTCAAAGTAAAAACGAAGGATTGATTGCATATGAACCGATCTGTGCCTTTACACGGCAAAAGAGGTCAACGCAATGACTCAGTTGACATACGATACTTGATACTACTAGACACAGAACAGCTATATGGCTATGGGCCTGAAAACAAAGATAGAAAAGCAGGTGCACGGTCTGTCGAACGAGCGGAAAGTTCAATGAAAATGCAAATAGTGTGGACAAAAAAGTAAGAGTCAACCACGCTGAGAAGCGAGCCAACATAATAATAGCTAATGACTAGTAAACACAAGATGAGTAGCGGTTGAATATCACGCCTGAACGCGCCTAACTACCAACTCAAAAACCAAAGAGATAGCTCTCGGGGGAAACTGTCCAAAAATGCTGCATGTAACCACCATAACTGCCCGCCAGCCACTAGCGATGGGATCCGGGCGCAAACGCCTCCCTCACACTTCGTCTAAGTTCCTCATGTTCCCGTGCAGAACTCGCTACCGAGGATCCAGGTTGCATGTGAGACGGTGTCAGGCTGGAAGGAATCGCACCATCCATATCTCCGTCCACGAATTCTAGGATTCTCCGGGCAAGCAGCTGGATCTCGCTCTGACCATCAGCGGTCTCTGTGTCGTCGTACGAGTGAGAACGGTGAGATCCAATCGACGAGGAAGGGGTCGATGCTTGGGAAGTAGCAAGGTTTCTAATATTTGGCACAAGGAGAGAGGAGCTTCGGATGTTACTGATTAGCTGTGGATCTTGATACATTGCAATCGAGTCAGCTTCAATGTGCGGACCGGAAGGAAAAGACTTACCTCCGGATTCGAGAAGTTGAACAATAGTCCATACAGCGATGTGCTGGAAGGTGGCATCAGGGCTACTTAAAAAGCGATAAAGATATTTGTGCATTCCGCCATCAGGCTTCTCCCAGACGTCATTGAAGGCGGAGTAATCGTCATCTGCAGACCTACCATCTACTCAAACAATATTAGTTCCTAGTCCATGCATATCAGACGTAGCGTCGTACCTTTCGATGACAAGTTGCCAAGAGCCGCAGCGCTGTTACCCTGTACTTCCGAGCTTGGCGAATTGGTGAGCGGTATCAGGACTTCACATATACCCATCTCCAGCAACTGACCCTTCAGCTCGTCTACAAAACACATTGCGATCAACTTGACAAATCACACAATAGGATGTATTCAGACGCACCGCTCAGAGCTAGAACAGCCACGCATGCTGTCATCTCACTTTGCACGTTCATGGGAACCTCAAGAACCAGCTCCTTGATGGACTCGACGGCACCGGCCTTCACAATGGCGGTCTTATTCTTCTCGGAGCTTGCTGCCAGATTACGAAGTGTTGAGATAGCATGGCATTGCACTTCTTCGTTGTCTTTGAAGGAGAGGAGGTTGATTAGCGGCTGTAGGAAGCCAGACTCGATAATGGGAGATTCATTCTGCGGGTGTATCGACACATTCCGCACGCACGCAGCCGAAGAAAGGATAAGAGGTAAGTATGCGGATTGGAGGAGTCGGAGCAAGGATGAGAGACCGTCAGAACGAACAATCTCGAGCTGATATTTCTCTAAAATGCAAAACGAGTTACTCATACTCTAGACCAGAAATCTTGCCACGTACCGTCACTGGCAAGATTGCGAAGAGCTAGAGCTGCTTGACATTGTACTTTCAAGCTAGGACTATCCATCAGCATGACTAAACTCGTCACCAATCTGGGTTCGCTTTGGGCTAATTTCTTCCTGTTTGCACCTATGAAATATAATGAAATCAGAGAAGTGGCTCAAGATTCAAATCATTGGACACTGACCGTCTACAGCGATATTGCTCAATGCAGTTGTGCAATAGTACTGAACGTCGGTGTCGGGCGAATTCAATAGGCTTACAAGAACCGGTATGGCGCCAGCATTAACCAGCTGTTGCCTATTTTCGTCTGCACGCGTTTTTCAATGATAAGGTCAATGGTGGTAAAATGGAAACTCAAATCTAACCAGAGTGTGTCATATTCAAAAGTGCGCCGGTAGCATTTCTCTGAACACGCATGTCCTTCGATCGAGCCAACCGCGTTAGAGGAACTAACGCGCCAGACTTAGCGATCTTCGTCTTGTTGTCATCTGTGAGGGTACATATCAGCCTTGCAACTGCTACTCGAAAGTAAAAGCTCATCATGCGTTGCTAGATTCGTCACACAACCAACGGCATTGCATTGCACTTCGACATTAGGACTCAGCATCTGGCGAATGAGAGGTTCGAGGCCGCCAAGTTTGACAATGAGAAGTTTATTGTCCGCTAAGAGGGGGGTGCAGAGCTTATGAGAAAAGGAGGGTCTACAAGTAAAGATATGCTCACTATTCACTGCCAGATTACCTAAAGCCGCGCTGGCAGCCCGTTGAACTTCCGTGTCGTGACTACTGAGCAAGAAAAGGATGGGGTCCAGAGTGTCCCGGCCAACTGGACGCACTTCCTTCTCCGTAATCTCAGCAAAAGCCAAAGCTGCACTCCTCTGCAAGTCGACATTGTCAGAGAAGGAAAGTGTTGTCAAAGCGGAGAGAGGCGAGCCACTGAAGAAGTTAGTAGTAGTACGGTCTATAAATGAATTCAGCATATGGAGATCAGCAAACTCTTGAAACAAGCTCTGAGCTCACTCTCGAGATATTGAAGGAGATCTGCCACAGCCTCTCTCTCGTTCTCTAACAACAGAGGCTCATAGGCTTGAGACCTACGCGACCCAACTAAAGTTGAAAAGAATGAGAATTTGAGTTGAGTTGAAGAAAACCGACTAATACGTACAGCAAGAATCACAACAACTGGAGACGTTGCCCATGCTTAGAAGAATATCAATACAGAGTAACTACAAAGCTCGAGGCTGGATCCAGGCAGCTTGTCGAGGAGGGCGGCGGCAGCGACTAAGGTAGTACTGCTTAAAATTAGGTGCTAGCGGCCTTCCCAACCAATCGGCAAATGCCGCTGCGTGAGTCACTGTCTACAGTCACATAAGTAAAATACAGTCACACGGGCCTAGACCGCGAGTCTAGACTGTCTCACCTCGAGCGTGCACGTGATCCGTGTCACATCACATTCTCTGCACTGCCACCTAACTCAATCTTTCAATGATCAACGACAATTATTGACGTTATCCCAGTTCGCAAAAGCTGTAAAGATGATTTTCATCGCCTTCAAACGATCGCAGCTTCCGCAGCAAGCTACTGCGGCTCATTTTCTCAACCTCATCGTCGAAATTTGGCCGCTTAATTGAAACACGAAGTATAAAGCAGGATGTCATTGTAGATCCTAATGACATTTCATGAATACAGCACTGGCAGCTTGCAACGTAATCGAGTCTCAAGAGGAGCTTGAGGTAGTGACTGTCAGTGCTTGCCAGCAGCATACCGCAAGTGTCATCTTCATACATGTATGTATCATTATATGCCTCTTCTAGGGCTCTACTTTCTCTCTGACTGTCACCAGGGTTTAGGTCAGTCTAATCTGACTTGGAAAATGGTAATCAACGAAGCTCTCGCGCCAATGCTTCCGAATGTGAAATGGATTCTTCCACAAGCGTGAGCATTTTCCTCCCTTCGTTGCGGAACCATGCCATGTATGCATTATTTCTCAGACCCAAACGCCCCGTGTCGCTGAACCAGGATGCTCTACGACCAAGCTGGTTTGATATTGCACATTTACCTCCTAAACCACATGAATTTGACGAGGTCGCGATATCAGAATCCATTTCTGTTGTGGAAAGCCTCATTCTTGAGGAGGTTCACGCCGGAATGGATCCGCGTCGCGTAGTTCTTGTGGGATTCAGTCAAGGAGCAGCGCTCAGCTTGATGACTGCACTCACGACGCTACACGAATTGGGCGGTGTTGCAAGTTTGTCTGGATGGATACCTGTTCGTGTGAGGGACGTGAGTAACGTTCGATCCCATTCCTTAATGTGATTGAAATATTTCATCCCATTCAGCAAGTGATACATAATTCTCCTGCCCTACCAATTCTTTGGTGCCACGGTGTAATGGATGATGAAGTTCCCATGTTCTACGGACATGATGCTGTTTCGTTCTTGAAACACTCAGTTGGGATAGCGGAGCATCGAGTTTGTCTCAAGACTTACAATACTTTGAAGCATAGCATATGTGATGAGGAGTTAGAGGACCTTGCGACCTGGGTACACGACATCATTTCTTCCCCATTGCGTCAGAGGTCGTACGCTGAATAGCTGGAACGTATGAATTATATGGACAATTTGAAAGCTTCTTAAGTAGACCCAAAAATTATAGAATATTGTCCGAAATTTGCACGTGGCACTGACATAATCACGGAGGATCTATAGACTATCATCTATCCCAACTTTTCGACTACTTGGGGCACAGTTGACTATCGATGAGTCGACATTGCTGAATGGTTACTGCGGCATAGATTCATCTCTACTTATTTTGAATGTTTCTTCGACCATTTCGCTTTTCATTCAACACATACACATTCCGCCAACATTCATATGCGTGTACTAGAACGATGGCTTCTATTTCTCTACAGCATGCCTCTCTTGGCCCAGTGACTGTTCCTTCCGAGTTGAATGTGCAACTGACGGACACAGAAGAGAAGGTTTGCGTCTTGCTTGATGCGTGTCGAGATCATTTAGAACGTGACAAGGGTATATCCACGACCTGCAGAATAGCGGGAGGATGGGTTCGGGATAAGGTCAATAGCGCGTATCCTCTTTTTACCACTCACGTACTCAACTGTATGTACTCAACTAGTTGTTGGGCTCCCAGAGCAATGATATTGACGTCGCCCTTAGCAATATCATGGGCCTCGCGTTCGCACAACATCTGGCTGAATTCGCATCTCAACAAGGAGTGGAAGTCGGCACTATAAGCAAAATTGCCCAAAATCCTGATCAGTCCAAGCACTTGGAGACGGCTACGTTCAAGGTGTATGGTCTGGATCTCGACCTAGTCAATCTTCGTAGCGAAGAGTACGCTGCCAACAGTCGGATACCTACTGAGGTGGTACGTTCCTCCTTCCGTACATTGCTAACTCGGGGTATGATGTTTCTTCTACAGTCTTTCGGTACTCCAGATCAGGACGCCTTACGACGCGACATCACAATTAATGCACTGTTCTATAACGTGCATACTCGCATGGTGGAGGATCATACAAAGAGTGTGAGTTGTTGGATATCCGAAAAAAGTATTATTAATGTCTGTATATCTGAATATCAGGGTCTAGATGATCTACGAAACGGAGTAATTCGTACTCCGTTGCCCCCACAGGAGACATTCCTTGATGATCCATTGCGGATTCTCAGATGTGTCCGCTTTGCCAGTAGATTTGGCTTCAAGTTGATGCCAGAACTAGAACATGCAGCGAAAGAACCGAATATTCAGGTAGATTGTTTGTAAATCAGTTTCTTTATTCTAACTCTTCATTTGAAGGAAGCCCTTGTTTCGAAGGTTGCGCGCGAAAGGGTCGGAATAGAAGTCTCGAAAATGATGAAAGGTCGGTATACTGCAATACTGTACTGTATCAACCTTGACATATGTGTGGCTTTGTAGGACGTGATCCACTACAAGCAATCCGTTTCATCAATTCACTGTCCCTGTATAGCTCCATTTTCTCCGTCATCCCGCCTGAAGTTACTAGGACCTTTTCGCGTCAGCCAGGCCCAGAAATCGAATCGCTCAAAGCTGCTTCCATTCTCCAAGCACTTCTTTCACCACCACCCTCTCGAAGTCTGCCCCCAATCCATCCCATCCTGTTTACAGCAGTCAACGAGGACCCTACCTGTAAAGATCGTCTATTCCTCGCCGCAGCGCTGACTCCTTATCGGGGCGTCAACTATAAGGACAAGAAGAACAAGGATCTTTCTGCTGTAGCCTATGTAATTCGAGAGTCACTCAAACTAGGCGCGCAGAACCACTACTTGGATGGTATTCCTTCCCTGTTTGCAGCGAGTGAGCTGCTGAAAAATCCAGACGTGACACACGAGCGATTCAAGCAAACATCCGAGAGAGCAGCCATTGGTACGTGGCTACATGTCATTCTCTCAGTAAAAACTTAAATAGTGGTCCGTACAGGAAACTTGCTGAGAGAGAAAGCCGTTCATAACGCGAATACGGGATCACACTGGACAAGTTCTGTCTTGTTCTCACTTGTGCAAGAGCTAGTTTCGACATGTGATACCATCGAGGATGGTCTTGCAGGTAAGGCTTCCCTCGACTCATTTCCGTTGGTCGCTCGCTGATCCAGTTGAGTAGCATCGGAAGCTACCGAAATTGTTATAAAGTACAACACATTCGTAGGTCGAGTCGAAGAGCTTGACCTACCGAAGGTCATAGATGCAAGACCTCTCCTCGACGTAAGTTCTTGCTTTTGTCTGTCCGTCATCCGTGTGACGCAACAATTGTAGGGCCGAGAAGTTGTTTCGCTTCTCGATGCTAAACCTGGTCCATGGACAGGCCAAGTACTCGCTCGTGTCATGACCTGGCAACTGGACAACCCGACGGGTTCGAAGGAAGATTGTACTGCATGGTTGAAGGAGCAGCACTCTGCTGGAAAGCTTTCGAATGGTGAAGTATTAGGTCAAGAGCCAGCGAACAAGAAAGCACGAATACATTGATGAGTAGGAGCAGCAAAACTGTTCGTCATTGGGTACAACTATAAATACATCGGAACGCGCGAAGAGTAACTTCACTACAGGAAATGCATACATGAGGTTCTATATAAATACAGTTCTAATTGTGGCATGGCTAAACGAAGGGGGTACATTATCATTAGAGAGAGAGAGAAGAAATCATGTTACGCATGTAGGGGTTTTATGCCGTTTGTGTACACAAGAATTGCGCAGCAATCAAGTCTCGTAAGTCTCGATTGGGGCGCTGTGTCATAAGTGCCCGTATGACTGTGTCTGATAACTCGAGGTATAGCCAGAAATCGATAGGAGATCGAGATATCCGAGTTCTTCGGGCTTGAACAGAGAGTACTCGGTAATCTCCTCAGCAGAATGGAAGGCTGAAAATTCAGCCATAGCGTCAAATTCGTCATAGCCAAAGGCGGAGTCAGACAACATGATCTGACTCTCTTGAACATGATAAACCTGCGGCTTGAACCCAAACTGCGAGTCGACACGATTATAAGAGGGAGGTTGAGGCCCCTCATGATATGACGCCATTGCCACTTCAGATTCCTGTTTGAAGAAGGGAAGGTCATTTAATATGGTTGACTATCAAATAGAACCGAACACTAACCATGGCCTTGGATGGAGCTAGGTCACAAGGAATACCCTCTGTAGCAAATATTTCGGGCGCATCAGGGTACATGAGAATGTAACGATCGTCAGAAGGCGACTCGGAGGATCGCTCCTCAGGAGCTTGGTCACAAGGAATACCCTCTGTAGCAAATACTTCGGGCGCATCAGGGTACATGAGAATGTAGCGATCGTCAGAAGGCGACTCGGAGGATCGCTCTTCACCAATTTCTTTGATAGAAAGGCAAGGGGAAGCCTCCAGATCGCGGTGGGGAAGAGACTGCGGCGATTCGGCTTTGACGAGAGCTGAAGTCTCTCTTGTAGATGGAGAGTAGCTGTGGTAATTTCCAAAAATTTCAAGCTGCTGCCCTCGGATCAAGCGCGAGGCAAGCTCCTCGCACCTGTGGATTTCTGCCTGTTTATCCTGTGGAGACTTCTTCCTCACTGCTTTCGTTCGGCGTACACCAGGTGCATATTTGTAGTTTGGATACTGCACTGCGTGCTCCTTTTTTCTAATTATCGCCTGCTTTCGGTAATATTCTCGGATTCCCGGAGATGCTTCTTTCCAAAGATTGGCTGCGAGACGACTAATCTGACGATGATCTTTCTCAATAGGATCGTCTTTCTGTCTTTCCCAGAAATCCGATCGAAAAAGGATGAAGGCATTAGGAGGGCGAGGGATGTGAGCCTCATCACGTCGTCGAGAGTGAGAAGATTTTTGGGGAGGATTATCAGTGTGAGGTTTCGCAATAGATATGGATAACGGTTCGTCGGGAGCGGCAGTCGAACACGAGGATAAATTTGGTTCGGAGTAGAATCGTGTGATAACTTCCGGATCATAATACTCGAAACCGTCCTCTATGTGATCAACAGGCAAAAAAGTAAGTGACTATGCAAACCAGGGAGGTAATCGTCATACCATCATAACACTTAGGCTCTTGATGTGATAGTCGCCTTGAACGACGAGGAGAATAATCGACGTTGCAGTAATTAGGCATAGAAGTTCGAGCAAGCTCAAATAAAACCAGTGAAGCGTAGCTCGAGAAGTCTTTTGGTCCTCAGGAGTGACAGACCAGCCCATTGTATCTGCAGCCTTTTGAACCTCTCGACACGAACTGCATCATTTCTTTAGCTGGGGCGTAGGAAAGTAACCACTCTATAATAGCACGTCGTGGTTGCCTCGTGTCCTGCAAGAAGACACTGTCTGTTCGAGCGTCACAGAACATATCCTTTTAGAGCAAAGGGCAATCAACGGAGGCATTAAGTGACTGACCGATTCTGAAGTTGGTACTGAAAGGGGATATCAGTGATGTATTTTGGCAGTCAGAGTAATGGAAAAGTCGAAGACCTCGGAGAACCAACTCATCTTGACCTGTGTATTCACACAGAGTATCACCTTGTAGGCCTCCCAGGTCAAAACGAGACTATGTAGGTTGGTCTGAAAACAACCAAAGGGCTGACACACTCAAGCCGATCCCGGCTTTCACATCCTTGTTCTCTATGTGATTAATTCAGAGATTAATTTCCAGTACGCGTTGTAACTCGTGAGGCGAAAAACGGCGATCTGTGAAGGTGGTCCGTTGTTACAGAAAAGGAATATTGATCACATAGGCGATCGGAAAGTGAATTGTTCAGATTCACAGTCTAATTCGGGTCATACTACTGCACGACAGATTCTGGAAAAGCCAGCCCAGCAAAAGGTGTTGAATTTCATACTAAGAATGACTAGGTGCCGCTTCGGTTTGCACCTTGTCCTTCCGACGCTTTGACCCAGCTATCATATCTCTATGATAACGGTAACAACCATGAGTGAGATTGACAGTAAGGCGCCACAGAAACGACATTCACCTCTTTCTCATAGCGTCATTCCGTCCAATTTTACGTGCAGCATTGACCCCTTCTGGCCTCTTGACTTTGCCCATTTCCCTCCGCTTCATTTTGGAAGGTTTTGGGAGTTTTGATATCCACTCTGGCACGGACGATCCGGACTGCAGGAGGACATTTGCAATTCTGAGAGAATAATGAAATCGGCAATGGTAAAGAACATCCCAAGGTCCACCACGTACGATTTTAGAAATGGACCATCCTCATCTGTGAAGAATGTGACTGCCTTCCCTTCCCTTCCGGCTCTGCCGGTTCGACCAATGCGGTGTATATAGCTCTGCACATTGGTCGGAAAGTCGTAATTGATGACTTCACGTACTCCTTTGAAGTCCATACCTCGCGCCATGACTTCCGTGCTAACCATAACCCAGCTCTCTCCCCTGCGCATGCGACTCACAGCGTCCTCGCGTTCCTTCTTTGTCATACCAGCATGTAGACAATCTACATTTGGAACACCGTTGAGTACGAGCTCTTCGGCCAGAGATGATGCACGTGGCTGCGTCGAAGTAAAAACCAGTACGGGAGGATTATAGGGTTGGGCAAAATATGTCAGAAGGCTGGGTAATTTAGACGCATCATCAGCAACATATGTCAACGATTGTGCAATTAGGGGAAGCGGTGTATCTCTAAACAAGTCGAATGAGTGAACTGTCGGGGCGCAGGGAAGGAAACGTACTTCAGACCGACAACCACGCGCACAGGATCTTTGAGCATTTGCATGGCAATTTTCTCAGCGTTGGCCGGAAGGGTTGCACTAAAAACAGCCTTCTGAATATTGGGATGGGTGCAAGTGGCAACAATTTCTTGTATTTGGGGCAAAAATTCAGAATCGAGCATCCGGTCGGCCTCATCAAGAACTAGGTGCCGAACACTGAATCACCATGAGAACAAGAAGGAAGTGTACATTGCTAGGACGTACTTGCTCAAATCTAGCGCATTTGACTGCAGAGATGCAACCAAACGTAGTGGGGTACTGATGATTATATCTGCAGTCCAATCAGCCCGAGGGGACATCGAGAATTGACTGCTGTACCAACCTACTTTATCCCTGGCAGTTTTATTAGACAAAGTATTTGCCGTGGCTTTATTGAAAAGTACGATTCTCCATTTCCTCCCTTGTGAAAGCTTGAGACACTCATTGTGGATCTGGTGTGCTAATTCCCTTGTTGGAGCGAGAACGATTGCTCTGACGCCAGAGCCAACATCCGAGTCTGTACTCGATGCAGGTACCTTGAGTAAGGCTATTAATGGTAAGAGATACGAGATGGTTTTTCCTGTGCCAGTGGGAGAGATCGCAGCAAGGTCTCGAGACTATCGGCCGAGACAAATCAATGCGCGTACGCCAAGCAGGCAACAAAAACACACCTCTAATAAGATGGGTATTCCATATGATTGTATACCAGTCGGATAGGAATACTGGTACTTTGAAAGGTTGCTCATGAGATGTGAAGACAGTTGATACCTCGCCTGCAGAGATTCGAATGTATCGGCCTGCTCAGGAACGTTCGTTCCTTTAGTGGTGACGCGATGTCGCTGTCTAGGAGGTCGATTTTGTTCCAAACGTTCAGTATTTTCACCACTAGACTCTTCGTCCTCCGCCTCGCTTGCGGCATCGACCTCGACCTTCCTTCTCTTGCCTACAGGCCCGGATGAGTTTGCGGATTCCCCGGTGGTCTTTCTCTTTCCAGGAGCCGCCTGAGCGTACTTGAAGAAATCGAGCTCGGCAGGAAGTTCTGGCTGTTCTGATGCAGGTAAGACCCGTTCAACTTGTGAGTTTGGCGTTCCCTATCAAATGAGCGTCGTTTCATGAGCTGATGAATAGAATACATCGTGACATACACTGAAAAGCTGAACATCTTTCTTGAATCGTTTCTTATCAAAACTAACGCCTCCACGAGAGAGTAATTGGAAGGCCTCCATTGAAAAATTGTAGCGCCGGAGATTCCGGTAGAAAAAAATCTCTAAACGCTTTTCCACGTGCGCAACTTATTTACATAAGCTTCTAGTATGTACAACCTCTCTAACACTGCAGACAATTCAATGTAAATCCCACGGGAAAAAGTTAAAAATATGGTGAAATAACATGGAAAAATTCAACTTTTCATGTTATTTCACCATATATTTAACATTTTCCCACAGGATTTATGTTGAATTGCTTGTAGTGTAATTACTGTAGTATGTTCTTCAATAAGTCAATAAAGATATGTTTGTAAGACACGCTCCTTATCCGAATGCACTCTAAATTCTACCTAGATCCGTGAACACACTCCAAGATGCTTCTGGTTTCGCCAAATCATGAGCGCAACCTGCTCCATGCTTGCTTCAGTTGCTACATAGTACGACGAAAAACATTTAGGGCGATGTAGTTGGAGGTAAACCACAATACGCACTTCATAGAACACAAATAATAGCACAGTGTTAGGCCCAAGCCGGGTGAATGCGGGGGTCCAACCCTTGAAGAGAAAGCTTGGCCCTTCCTTTTCAAGGGAAGTCTTCAAAATTTGGATAACGGTTTCATGTGTTGACTTAAAGCTTTATCAGTATAATCTTTGAGAGGCACTTTGGACAGTACCCACTGATGCCATTACTCTGGAACGAAGAACATCCGCAGGAGAACACACAGCTAAAACATGGAGTTGAAGACTGGCCAAGCATTTGAAAGCTGTAGATGACTCACTCGTAGCAAAAGTACCAGCAAGGAGACTTGCTATCGTGTGTAGCAACAGATTATCTTTCAGCTGATATCCCACGACAGGTACCGTCGTGCCAAGCAATGCAGCTTTGCAGAGGTCATATCTGGCAAGCATATGTCACTAATCACCGCCGCAAGACTGAGTACCCATACTCACGACACAACTTGTGAAGCCTAAAGGTTTTTTTTTGTTTTGAAAATCTGCGATTTAGCACCGCTTGATCTCGAGGTAGAAAGAAACTGACATTCATGAGTACTGCTCTGGCCTATCGTTTCGAATAACAAGGAATGTGAGTTTTCGCAGAGCAGACTAGAATGAAAAAGACGTACGACGTTGGGCCCAAGTCCTCTTTTCATCCCCTGCAATCCTTCCTCCTTGGCAAGACATACAAGACCACTAAGCGCATTGGAATAGTTATATCGTTTCTCTGGCGGTTTTAAAACGTCGCTTGTCATGCGAACTACTAAGATGTCTGAACGAGAAAATTGAGCGCGATGTTTGGGTACGAAGAGACGAGAAATCAACCTGCCGGATTTCCAGCAATACCTCCCAGCCCGCCTGCAAAACTTGCAGCTAAAAGTAGCTGTAGGGTGGTTGGCTTGCCCTTTTGAGAAATACGGCGTTTAATTTCCTCGTAACTGCCAAAGCGCACGAGAGAATATGACATTTGTCGGAGCAAAGACGCTGTAAGGCCTGTATAGATACTACGAAAACCATTGTCTGCAATTGACTTGCGCAATACTGCGAACATAGAGAGAGGTTTCGAGCCCGGGACCGCCTGCACGGTTTGCATCCGCCTTCAGGCGAGTAATGTCAGACATGATCATGAAAATTGAGATGCGCCATATGGACACTGACACTTTGGTCAAATCCAGAGGATGAGTGCATGAGGCAGCCACTAAGGGATTTAAATTAATCTTGATATATGATAGTTATTCCATTCACTACTCACTAGATGCTGCCACTCCTATCGTCAATCATACAGCACTTCTGTTGAGTGGACATAAAATCTCAAGAGACACTATGAACTAACCTCCGAGCCTGCATTGAAGATGAATGGTATGTACTAATATCAAAAAACTATGAATGCGCACCAAAAAGGATAATGTGTGGTCATGATGGTTCGACCTCAGTAGTGAAATTTCAGTGCCCGTGAACCTGGAAGAATAAACGGAGCCGTACCTGCAGCAGCAGCCTTTAGTATCTATCTGTATGCACGCCCAGTGCACACCTATGCACACGCACACGGAAGATAGTAGTGGCGAGCTGTGGGCGAGCGTTTTCCGAATTCGGCTTCTTCGGTCCACACCAGTCCACACCATGATGATAACATATTGGCATTGCAGCTTGCTGGCTTCCTCGTTGACTGAAAACTACCATATCTCCGTTGTTTATTGCTTCACAGCAAGACACAAGACCGATTGCCACGAAGCTGTACGTTTTTTTGCATCTAGTGGAAGGAACTGCTGTCGGTTTGGACAACGATATCTCTTGTGATTCTCGCAGCTTGCTTCCAGTACCGAATACAACTCTCTTGTTGTGGACATTCAACAGTGGCATTCATGCATAGAGGGAAAGTCAAATCTCAACAGCATCATAGAGAATCATACGACCTCATACGACTCGATTGGGCAGGTGACCCCTGGCTTCTTTTACTGAGTTAATGTTGAGTGCACTTCGAGCTACTTCGAGCTGAACAGCTATCGGTCGACTCGTCCATGCAGCGCAAGGCACATCCTTCTGGTGCAAATCTGCCCGGGAAGCTGGATAGAGTCGACTCGTGTTGATTAGCTTCGTGCGTGACTACTACATATATCTATCGGACCATGTTGCGTTCAATCCCTCCCCTTCGCGATTTACACCTATGAATTCGACAAGTGGCATCGTACATAATTCTGGTATAGCCGATGGAGATCTCGTTCATCTTCCACTCGAGGAAGTGCGAGCCAAAGTGATGATCGTCGATGGTGACTTCACATCTTTTCCAAACATTTCATTCGCTGACAATGTTGTAGTATCTGCGAAAGTAACATTGACTCAGGTGTTCAGAAATACCTCGGAACATTCTACTAGTCGTGCAGTATATCACTTTCCTGTCCCCGCGTCTGCAGCAATCTGTGCATTCGAAATGCGACTTGCGGATGGACGTATCATTCAAGGAATTTCGAAGGATAACGAACTAGCTAGAGAAGAATATGAAAATGCCGTCAGGACAGGCAGAGAGGCATCGCTGCTGAAATGGGTCACAGACGATAGTGCGTGCTAGCCTCGAGAAAATGACCAGGTTACTCAGAGCATGGTTTAGTTTTTACCATATCTATAGGGTGCATTCCTGCTCAAGATACTGTAGAAACCAAGCTGGTGGTGAGGTATAGAATTTATTCATTCAATCTGACGCTGATTCTGTTTCCTTCTCAGTTTGTCATGAACTTGATGAATGAGAACATCGATCAAATACGCTTCCAGCTTCCGATGCATGTTGGAGAACGCTATGGCGATCCACCTGAGGATCTTATAGGTGCTGAAGCACCATCTACAAGTACACGACTAAGAATCACCGTCGATGTCCAAACAAGTGGACGCATCCTCAAGATTGATAGCCCTAGTCATACTGGGGAAATCACCGTAAACAAATACTCTACTCACCTCGACCGGCCGTCTCGACGAAGAGCAACTGTCAAGTTTCGATCACAAACGTTTCTGAGACGCGACTTTATCCTCCTTGTGGAGGCTGAGAAGCTGGACTCACCACGCTGCTTTGCAGAACTAGAAGGCGATCCAACCCGTAAGGCTACCTTGGCCTTGCAGTTGACAGTGATTCCAAAGTTCAATCTATTTTCGATGCGATCCCAAGAGTACATTTTCGTTGTTGATCGTAGTGGGAGTATGGACAATGATCGCATCGAAACCGCCAAGCGTACATTGAACATGCTTTTATCTATGCTGTTACCAACGGCTCAAACGATGATCAATATCTTCAGTTTCGGTAGTGACGTGGACAGTCATTGGCCGCAAAGTGTGCTATATACAGAGGAGAATGTCAATGATGCGGTAAGCATTTCGGCCGTATGACTACTAAGTAATGAGAATTTAGGCTGATCCTGACATGAGTAGAAACATTACGTTGCTGGCATGAGTGCGAACTACGGGGGAACTGAAATAGTTCGGGCGCTCGATGCTACTGTAAATTCATGTCGTACTGATATGTCGACTGCGATTTTCCTTCTGACTGATGGCGAGGTAAGGTACTTTGACTTGGTAAAACTTGGAATTGTAGCTGATGAGCGTTGAAGTCTTACGACGCAGACAATGCTTTCCGCCTGGTCAAGAATGCAGTCTCTAATGCGCCAACGAACGCTCCAATCCGAGTCTATGTCTTAGGTATTGGTGATGGAGTCTCCTCATCAATGTGCGAAAGAATCGCCAATGCAGGCGATGGGGTCTGTCTGTTCGCAACGACCGCTGAAAGTATAACGATAAAGTGTGCTCAGCTACTGCGTGCGGGTCGAACACCATTATTGAAAAACGTTCAGGTCGACTGGGGAATTCCAGATGAGCATCTTGCTGCCACCTCTACAAGTACTGTCACCTTCTCAAGTACATCGTCACGCACACCTCTCCGTCTGCGTTCATTCCCTGTTCTTCAGCAAGCCCCTGCATACATACGTGATATCAATGCCAGTATGCGCTTCACTGTGTACTCAATTATACGACTGAAGAATATCAGTGTTCCTGGGGAAGTGATTCTTCGGGGCCAACGTGACGACACCGGGGAAGCTTTTGCATATCATGTTCCGATACGGGGAGTGCAGCTCTCGGATGCGGATCCAGGACTGCCGATGATACACAGAATGGCTGCCTGGCGACTCATTCAAGAACACGTAGCTGAGAGGGCCACCTTACCAGTAGCGGTTCCCGTTGCTGGCCTTCATCCGTCGAACGACGATCTTCGAAAAGCTGCTATAGTGCGACTCGGTGAAACATACCAATTAGTCAGTCCATACACGTCCTTCGTCGCGGTTCAAGATCCTGCCAGTCAAGGTGACGTTCATGGAATGAGACGCCGGAGTAATTTTGGCAGTTGGAATGCAGGAACTTCAAGAGACAGTGTCAGAAACTCGATCTCTGAAAACTCTGTCGATAGCTCCGAGCCTCTGCCAACACCATCATATAATCGGAATGCAGCACCTGTAGGGATGCCTGGGAGTTGGCCGGAATCTCGTTCATCGACGCCCTCGATTAGGAGGGAAACGGATGATTATTCCGATGAAGGCTATGACAGCGCAGGCACATTTACCACTCTTAGCTCTGTAGAGTCATACTCCAGTGATTGGAGTGATTGGAGTGAATGGAGTGAACCTCCGTCTCCTATTTCGGAAGAGATGCAGAGAAGTGCTTCACCCTTATTAATCCCTAGGCGGTTTGCACCCCCGAATCTACTATCCAGTCAGTTGTCAGAACCTGCACCTCGTACCGTCTCACCACCGCCACCGCCACCTGTCCAACGTGAGGTGTTCGACTTGCTGAATCTGCAGTCGTTTGACGGATCTTATTCTCTCACCGACACTCTGCACTCCCTTGTTGGGGACCGCGCATTTAATGAAATCACCAACCTTGGAGGGATCAACGACAAAACGTGGGCTACTGCGCTCTCAGTTGCTTACATGATGCAGCAAATCGGGAACCAGGTGGAGCTGCTCGACGACCTACTCCTCAAACCATTGGTTTACTTGCGAAGCGTCAACGCGGAAACATTGGTTGCACACGCACAAGCCTTGTTGTAATATTTCAAACTCAGACTGCATGCGCAGTGACACAGCGAAAGAAGGATTTGTGATATACTATCATAGTGCATTTGTATGTTATGGGCAAGCAATGTATGCAAGATCTTTTACAAGGACAGCTAAGATAACTAAGACTCTGCTTGAAGAGGAACAACCTGAGCGCCTTTAGCAGCGGACGACGTGAAGGTGTGCCAACGATCGTTGAACCGTACATCTATAGGTGGAAGATGAGCACATTAAAGCTCAGGATAGCGGTAATCGCGATACCTAGAGGTCGCCCGCCATACATGTACTGTTGAAATTTGGCTTGAGACATATAATGTGAGGAAGCATAATCAAGACACAATCAGGGTTCATACCAATCGCTGTTTCAGCTTCGCCGACTTGGGAGAATTGGACAATTCCACAACCCTTGGAACGAGCGCCATCGAACAAGATTTCCGCCAGCTCTACCTGACCAGTCGTCTCGAACAGTTCCACGAGATCCTCATTGGCTGTAGACCAAGGTAACTACGATTTCATCAGTGCAGTTGAAGCGGATGGACAATAAAACTTACATTTCGAACCATGATTTGTTGGCTGGGTTCGGGTTCTGCAACAGGACCAGTACTGTGGAAACCCACGTTGCCTTGCCCATGACTGCTAGTACTATAGCCGTCCATCCTCATACCGGGTCCAGCTTGCTGATCGGGGCCGGAGTAATCTGCGTATAAATCTCTATTTGAGAAATCGCGGCCACCTTGATATCCACCTCGGAAGCTTCCACGAAAGCCGCCTCTTAAACCACCTCGGAAGCCGCCACGGGGCCCACCACGGCCACCACGAAGGGTACCTTGTCCGGATAGCCCAGCAAAACGATCCTACGATGATATTCAGAAAGGATAGGCACCACCATAGCCGGAAACTGCACCTCTCGAACCTCTAGCACACGTCCGTACCAATCAAACCCATGGTACATGTCTAAAAACATAAGTTAAGTGGAAGGTGACACGTCGGAGGTTCATAGTCGACCTACTGATAGCTTGTTGAGCATCTTTTGAATTTTCGAAAACAACTGTTCCGGATCCTTTGGGTCTACCATCCAGACCAATGTTAATGTCAGCCCGAACGATGTTACCGGCAGCGCGAAATAAATCCTTCAGATCTTGCCACCCTGCTTGATAGGGAAGCTACGAAGACAATGAGCCCAAGAAAGAGGAGTTTTGACGAGAATAACTAACATTACCGATGTATAACTGATTACCAGGACTGGCATTCGCCTGGCCGTGTCCAAAATACTTATGTGATGCGGGACGAGGTGGTGGCGGGGCGTTGAAGCCTTGTCCTGCCATTGCCATACCCATTTTTCCAGGCACTGGCGTAGCGCCGAAACGACTTTCGTTTTCACGGTCCTAAACGACTACTGAAATTAACACTCGAGTCGAGAGAAAATGATCATACCTCTCGAATGTATACCGGACGTCCCAGTAAAGTCATTTCCGACAACTCGCGGACTGCCCGTTGAGCATCCTCTGATGAGGCGAATTCCACGATACTAACGAGAGGTAAACATGACCATTGTGCAAAACATAGCAACAGAATACTCACCCACATCCTTTGGACACGCCCATAGGAGTAACCAAGACTTCAGCGAATAATGCATCACCAGCTACCAATCCCAAAAAGAAACCCTCATCAATATCTTCTCAACAGCTCAAAACCGTTCCAAAAAACTAAAAAGAGCCCATGACCTATGCACGAGTGAAGGATAACACGACATCCTTTTAAACACCAGCTCGGCCGACTCCATTGCCCATGTCCGTACACATCTGCGCAACCTCCACAGCGCCCGAGGAAGTTCTTCCGCGTGACGCGCCTGCGTCATGAGCATCGTAGATGTTTTCTCTACAGTCTCGCAAACATCGAAAAGCTTGGACATCCCCGACCCACCTCCCCTCATGAATTCCATTAAATCCCTATACTTGACGTCGTAGCTAAGGTTGCCGACATATACCCGGTTTTCTCGTTTGCTGATCTTCGCAAATTCGACGGCTTCTTCATGTTCAGCGTTCATGGGTCCGCCCAAAGAGCGCGCGAAGGGTTCAAGTGGTTTACGATCTCGACTTCTGGACCGACTACGTGAACGAGGTGTTCTAGATCGACTGCGAGAGCGCGACCGATGATTGCGACGCCGAGGCGACACTGACCGCCTACGTGATCGGGAACGAGAACGTTTGAAGGGCTGCAAATTACAGTTACGGACATGGGAACATCATAGGTACAAAAAGGAGCCTACTCACATCACTTCTTCGTCGTTCGTCAGCCTCCCAATGCTCTTTTCGTGAACGACCTTGATGTCGTCGAATAGGAATCAGGTCAAGCTGTCATTTAACACAAGTCAAGCTTACCACTTTCCCGCCTATCACGGCCTCTTCTGCTGTCACGGTCCCTTTGTCGATTATAGCCACCATCCCTTTCTCGCTCCCGTTCTCTGTCTCTGTCTCTGTCTCTATCACCATCCCTGTCACTTCTACTACCGTTGCTGGGAGGTTGTTTGATAGAGTCTTCTAAGTCTTTAGTCTTCATGTCGACGTCCATAGCAATTCCAGATGTGAGAGATTGAGATGAAAAAGAGCGTGTTTTGCTGTACTACTAAGTAGGTCCGTGCGCAGAATGTGTCTGTATTTGTGTCCTACGAGTCACGAGGCACGCATCGCCGTTGACCTTCGCTTGTTACTCCTTTCACTCCTACCACCTCCTCCGACCTACTTGTTTCTTTATCTCCAAATTTCCGGCAACAATGAGCGCTCCCGACAACGAAGATCTTATTGACTACGAGGACGAGCACGACATCCCCCTCCCTGCTGCTGCAACCAATGGTGTTGCTGTGGCTGGAGGCACCGAAGGAGACGACAAGGACAAAAAAAACTTTTCGGGGATCCATTCGACTGGCTTTAGGTACCTTCTAGTCTTGTATGGTTACTCCCAGTGTTTTCTTATAACCGCCTCAGGGATTTCCTGTTGAAGCCTGAACTGCTGCGTGCAATCAGTGACCTGGGTTTTGAGCATCCTTCAGAAGGTAAGCTCAGCGGCTGCCCCAAGCGTTAGGTTTACTATTAACTCACTTTCACTTAGTTCAACAGGAATGTATCCCGCAAGCTGTGCTTGGAATGGATGTCCTGTGTCAAGCCAAGTCAGGTCATGGAAAGACTGCTGTCTTTGTTCTCGCAACATTGCAGCAGCTTGAACCTGTCAACGGCCAAGTCTCTGTGCTCGTCCTTTGTCACACCCGAGAACTCGCATTCCAGATCAAAAACGAATACACTCGATTCGCCAAGTATATGCCCGACGTCCGAATCAGCACCTTCTACGGCGGCACTCAGGTTTCAAAAGATGCTGAAGTTTTGCGCGACAAGAATAAATGCCCTCACATCGTTGTTGCCACTCCTGGCCGACTGAATGCCCTCACTAGAGATAAGGTTCTGGATGCCAAAAACGTAAAGCACTTCGTGTTGGACGAATGTGATAAAATGCTGGAACAGCTTGGTTAGTCATACGAGTTTGGGACCCACATCCATCCATCATCCTTTATATTCATCCCTTGATCGACCGCACCTGCGAGCGCCGCCATTATCGTCTTTCATGACTTTCTTCGGCCATGCGAAGCACTTCCTATGATGCAGTTCACTGTCGTCGGGATTCGGGCTTGGAGTATCGACGGGGTTAAGGAGGGTTTTAGAAGCGTCATGAGCGCGTAGAGAGAGGAGGGACTTTGATTTGGGACGACTCATCGGCATCCAAAGTGGCGCATTCGTCAAGTCATCGCGCAGGCCTTGTCTATTTTTCGCGTGTTCAATATTCCTCCTTTGTTCTCCGTGGTGCTTTGTTCTTCTTTTTTTTTTGCTTCCCACATCATTCGACGGCACCTTTCTGATCACAACATCGTCCCTTCAGACATGCGACGCGACGTTCAAGAAATCTTCCGGGCTACACCTCATCATAAACAAGTTATGATGTTCAGCGCAACGTTAGCAAAGGAAATTAGGGTTACATGCAAGAAATTCATGTCGAATGTCAGTTTCTGGCTCTGCCACTCAAACGTCGTCATTATTGATCCTTCCCCGTTAGCCCCTTGAAATATTCGTGGATGACGAGACGAAGTTGACACTCCATGGCCTTCAACAACACTACGTCAAATTGGAAGAAAGCGGAAAAAATAGGAAGTTGAATGACCTCTTAGATACCTTGGAGTTCAATCAGGTACAGCTTTGTCCACTACCATTGAGGGCACATCAATAATGGTTGCCTGATAGGTCGTTATTTTTGTCAAGTCTGTTGCTCGTGCGATCGAGCTAGACAAGCTTCTTATATCCTGCAATTTCCCAAGTATCAGTATTCACTCAGGCCTTCAACAGGAGGAGCGGTAAGTACCTGTCGTTTTAGTTATCATGGTCATGAACTGAAGATGCGTTGTATTTAGGATCAGTCGCTACACTGCTTTCAAGGCGTTTGAGAAACGTATATTGGTGGCAACGGATATATTTGGTCGCGGTATTGATGTCGAGCGTGTCAACATCGTCATCAATTACGACTGTCCCCTTGATGCTGATAGCTATCTTCACCGTGTTGGGTCCGTGCTGTTTGGCTTGTGTGGATCTCTCTGTTGCTTACAACCTTTCAAAGTCGTGCGGGACGTTTTGGTACCAAAGGGCTTGCTATCACCTTCGTTTCGTCTGACGAAGACCAGCAAGTTATGGCGTCTATCCAGTCAAGGTTCGAAGTGGCGGTCCCTGAGCTCCCCGAGCATATCGACCCCGCGAGCTACAGTAAGTCTCATAACTATTTGATTTTTCCTGAAAATGTTCACCCGTTTTTAGTGACCTCGTAAATCGAGCGGTTGACTGCGTTTTGTGTTGCCTTCAAACTTTTTCGTCGCATTTTACTGTGTACTTCTACAGATTTACTGTGTTTATTAATCTATAACATGATGAGAGTTGAGGTCTCGTTTTCTTGATAAAAAATGAATCTAAGATCAATGTAAAGTCTGGCCTGGCCATAGTCTGAGTTCGAGCTTATTTGAGTTTGTGATGTCTAATCAGTTTATGCTTCTCGTTCTCTCTTTCCGTCATCAACTTTTACAAACCGCCTGGCTCTGTATCGTACCGGCCTTGCAGCATAAGTCGGGTCTACTTCGAGGTTATCCCAGAATACTCGAAGACCTATGAAGCGTAAACTTTTTGGGCAACCCACACTACCTACTTTGTTCTTTCGAGCTGCCGATGGAGTCCTTTCCGTTCCAGGGTACACTTTCTCAAAGGTAAGATACTCATTTTCGCATCTAGGATCAGAGCTACAACGTGCGTTAGGCTGTTCCATGGCGGGACACAGGGAGCATGACATTATTGGCCGAGGGGAGCAGTTTGAAGGACAGTTCAAATGTGTTAGCCAAGATCGCACCGGCACATTCCAACGGGTCTATGTGTTTGGAAAGAGAGGCTCATATGTATGTCTTTTCTGCTCTCGAACAGTACTGTATTGAGAATGGCCATCGTAGACTCGGAAAATTAGCAGCGTCACCTTCAAAATATAGCTCTTCTCTCGGGATGATCGACCTGTTGACCATTCCCCGGGACTATGGAGATGTCGTGGTACTGCTCCTGGTAAACCCAGGACTTAACCTTCTTGGCCGCTATCTTCCGCCCTCTAAAGTAAACGACTTGCTGCTGGCGGATGCTTCTCGAAGTCGGCACGCACCCTCACACGGTGACCATTATATGATGGACATCGACGAGATGGATATTCAAGAGGAGATGGAGGCATTTGATATAATGGATCTGGCTACCTTCCTAGAGTGCGTATCTTCTTGTTCGCGATTTTTTTCGCTAGTTCTTACCGCATTTGCCAAAGATTCGCCATACAAGCCACTCTGTGCCTTGAAATGACACATAAGTACGACTTCTACATAAATGCATGATTCAAGGTCATAATGCTGATGACTGTGTATCTAGGGCTGGTGTTATACATCGTGAAGGTATACTGTGCCAAGATTCAGTACTACAATTTCAGCGCTAAATCGATCCGTTTAGTTCGTGCTAACGCTTTTCATCTGAACGCGAATACTGGCACAGTTCGTTTCGCACATTTTGGAAATCGAGCTGTTTCCTTAGAGAGTTATGGATCTCCATCTTCCCTTGTAATACGGACACTCGAGGAGGGTGAAAAGCTCAAAGTGAAAGAAGCGCTCTGTTATCTGGCTCCGGAGCAGACTGGCAGCATAGAAACCATGACTCAAGATCAAAGGACTGATCTGTATTCCCTCGGTATCTTATTTTGGACTCTTCTGGTGGGACGAGGTCAGATGCCTTTCGAGGGTGGGGCGTTGGAGTTACTACATTCAATCGTGCAGAAAAGGCCGATGCCTGTCCACGAAGTGCGAAGAGATGTGCCTCAGGTACTGGCGTCTATCGTGGACAAGGTATGTACCGTGGTGTCTAACTTAATGGTTCATCTTTCTCATCTTTTATTTACTCAGCTTCTGGCAAAACATCCTGATGCGCGTTACCAAAGTGCATTTGGACTTAAAGTTGATCTGCTCGAGTGCCAAAGACGTTTGCTTGCCACAGTAGCTTCTGTCTCTGTGGAATCTTCCGAAGTAAGTCTCAACATCCACACCTAGGCCACATTCATTGGCTGAAACGATGGAATAGTTAATACCGCATTTCGAGATTGCAGTACAAGATAGATTTGTGGTAATTATCCTCGGTTCATTTCCTATATTTGCTCTTGCTAACCGCGCATCTAGGACTTCACGATGCCCCTTGCCTTGGTGGCTACCTCTATCACTGAATTTACAATCGAAGCTGATTTACTGTCAATAGTTTGGTCGTGATAGAGAGCTGGAATTGATCAGGAACGTCAGTGAGTAGCCACTTCCGACTTTGTCCCTCCCACCATTGACAATCCGTAAGTTCGACATACGAACACTAGTTTCTCTAGGCATATGCCCACGTCAGAGGGATATATCACAATTTCCTCCTCTGGAAGCCAGGACACTGGTACTGGTGTAGGTGATGACCCTACGGATTCCTTGTCCTCACAAAGCGGATCGGCCTCGAACAGCGGCGCTGCTAATGAAGTAGCTACGAAAGCGACATCTACGCGGTATTCTCCGACCCAGGATCATAGTTCCCTGACGATGAGCATCAGCTCTTCACTGCAGACGAGCGATAACTTGCGTCGGGCTGCGTTAAGGCCTAGGCCGCGGAGCTCTAAGGCTCAAGTCATTGTCATTGTGGGACCTCCAGGGTACGTACTTGATGAGCCGATGTTCCCCGTCGTGCTGATATGTATGAGGTTTCTCCAGTGTCGGGAAAAGCTCCATGATTCTTGTAAATCAGGCTAAATGGCGAGGTAATCGTTTCTTTGCTCGAAATGAACTATAAGTCGCTAATCAATGTAGCCCATGGCCTCTGGGGGCAGGCTAAATTTCAGAACGCTGACTCGGCACCTTTCGCTGCTCTGATGAGTATAGTATCAATTAGTTTTACATGCACTCGCACTGAGGATCTATGAAGATGAGTTGCTTGTCTTCTGTTTTACGGCAGTTAATGGTGTTTCACATGGACGTGCATCGCTTCGTGACAACCCTCAGGGATCGACTTGGCCCTCAGATCCAGAATATGCCCTTACTTTATCAAGGAACACCTGAACTCAAGGATATACTGGGTCTCTTCGGCATCAATCTCGATACCCCACGCGAAACCTTGACTACTCGAGAGTTACGCGCTCGGTTCCAAACGTTGATGGAAAACGTCTTCTCAGTGATTGCTGAGACCCGACTGTTCGCACTCTTTCTGGATGATCTTCACGAGGCTGATGATTCGTACGTCTGCTGAATATCATGTGGCGAGTACAGCATAATTGACGGTATTACTACAGAACGTTGGACGTCGTCTCCGCTCTAGTGAATTCCAAGAGCCGGATGGTAGGTCCTACTGAATATAGGAGATGCCTTCCTGACGGTGGTCTGTAGCTTATATTCATTACGCTACGATCGGACAGGACGTGAGTACTCGAACCTTTTACCTACCTCAGAGAAATTTGCCCTCAGGACTGAAACACTGCAACAGTGAAGTGGTTGAGAGAGTGCGGTCCATGTTCAGTAGTCGGTCGAAGCCCACGTGGATCAACCTAGAACCTCTTTCATACTCGGCCGTCCAAACTTTAGTAGCACGAACGTTGCATCGTCAGAAAGAAGACGTTGTATCGCTATCACACTTTGTTTTCGTTACTTCGTCTGGAAACGCCTTTGCTGCCAGAAATATCCTGGTCACTCTTCAGCGACAACATCATGTTGGTAGATCCATGTCTATTTCGAAATGCTATTACTCAAACGTTCTCAGATAACCTTCAATTGGGACCTCAACGCCTGGGAGTATGTTTTTTATCCTTCGAATTCTCGCTGTAGCTATGTTTTCCGTTGACGTTGCGCGGCTTCTAGGTATGACATAGCCGCGATTGAAGGAAGCTCCATCAACCACGCAGTCTCTGATCCCACCGACCTCAGTTTTCTCATTGCGCAGTTTCGCGAACTACCTGAAGAAGCCCGGAAATACCTATTATGGGCTGTATTTTTCGGGGAGACGTAGGTGATTTGCAAATAAGGCGAAGATATTGTCTGATTCTGTTCAGGTTCAAAGTTACCGAAGTCGCTCTCATGATGGACTGGGAAGATTCAAGTGGTAGCAGCGGTGGAAGCGACGAAGAGGACAATTTGTTGAACCTGCGTAAAGCTGCTTCTTCTTTTCGGGAATCGGGGACCAGTAACGCCAGCGATTCGATGCGCGGCTTGCAGATGGCTCTCGTAGAAGGCTGGCTTATACAGCGAGCTAGAGACATGTGTAGCTTTGCGCATGATCGTTATCGTCAAGCAGCGCAAGCCGAAGTAGGCAGCCTTCCTGAAGAGACGGTGGCAAAAATGTCCTTCAGGGTAAGTCCTTTCTGTCATAGTTTAGCTCACTACACTCAGAGCTTCATCCTCAGATTATTCTCATGATGCTCCATGAAACGCCAGTAGATGTCTATCGAATAGCAGAGCACGCTAAACGGTAAATTCTCAAAAATATTATCATGAATTTTGACTGAACCTATACAGATGTCTCCCTCTTCTGCTTGAACACCCCAAACGAGAAGAATTGTTAGAAGTACTTATTGACGCCGGCGAAGCAGCATGGGCGAGAGGTGCACACGAGGTTAGTCGCTGAGTTTGCTGTACTGATCTTTGTCTGTACTCAAGTTACTTCCAGCTTGCGATTCAGTCATTTACGAGCGCCAAGACCCTTCTCTTGGGAGACCCTTGGGTAGACAAAAGCAATTCCCATCGAACATTCTCGTTATACTCTAAGCTTGCGTCGTAAGTTCTGGTCTTCTAGAAAAACATTCGACTCACTCTTACTTTTTCTAAGATTGGCTACTTGGCAAGGTCTTTGAAATGTTTTCAATAAAATTAGCTATCTGCTGAAGTTATGACAGGTGATTTCAATGCTTCCAACGAATACATCCAACAATGCTTGGCACATACTCAGCAACCAGAAGACATTGCTTCTCTCTTGAGAGCACAATCCCGCAATTACTGGATGACGAGCAATTTTTCCCAGGCATTAGAAGATACTTTGTTCGCATTGAAGTTACTCGGCGTTGACGTCAATCCTGCTCCTTCTCGTAGAGAAGCTACGGCCATGTTTGAGCGAGTCAAGAATGAAATACTTGCAGTTGGGTTTGATGAGATCCTTGCCATACCCCGTGCATCGGACCCCAGAACTGAACTTACTGTGAGATTGTTGAACGATGCAGGTAATTCGCTCAACCTCTGTATTTTAAGATCTTATTAACTGCATTCTTGCAGGGACAAATGCGTATTGGTCACCTTCGCCATCCTCATTCGAGGACATTATCGGATTGACAGTAAGATGATCAGTGATTTGCCTCAATGCTTTTCTGAATTGATTGTAGACCATTCAACTAGCTTTGCGGTAAGTCTGAAGTGCGTCAAATATAAACGAAGCTAAACGGGCCCTAGTTCTGGTATATCAACTGGAACAGCTTTAGGGTTTTTCTGGACACTAGCAGGTGAATATTCATCAAAATGAGATTACTTGAGTTGATTAATTCCCCAAGCAGGCGCGGCGGAGAACAGGGAACTGTACAGGTTCTCTGCAGATCTAGCTAAGCTCGCACTCCGAATCGCCGAGTGTCATGGGAGCAGTGGCGAGAAATGGTAAACCGTCTAATGCTATGCTTGTGGCAATTGCTCATCTCAATCCCCGTAGTCGTGCTTATGTCCTGTATTGTGCAATGGTCTCTGGCTTTGACAATGTTCACATACGATCCAATCTTCCCCGTCTCGAGGAAGCCTTTAAGTACGGGAATAGTGCGGGAGACCGGTGCGTTTTTCCCTCTCCAACAGTTCATCGTTAACATCGGCTCCTTTCTAGTATATATACTAGCTTTGCCCTCTTGCATATAGTCACGACACGTTTATACGTATGCGATCACTGTTCGTCCATTGTCTAGATACCGAGCAGGCTGCTTATTTGCTGACTGATATTCTTTGATCACAGTGAGCGAGTTGGTTCCTGCTGCGGAGGAGGTATGTTCCAGTTTTCGTACCTGTTTCCACTTTTGACCATCATCCAATAGTGCGTGAACGATATAAAGCTCTGGGCTCTTGGAGATCCTGCCGTCCTTGCTGCTGGTATGTCAAAACAAATGAGACCTTGTGTTTCTTGTTCATGTCCCTTCCAGGAAGTCTGAATTGTATTCGTGCACTCGGAGGGTATACATCCGTGACATCTGCAGAGACAGCCTTTGACACCGATACTTTTAAAGAAAGTGAGTATCTAGAGGAGATTAAGGCCAAGACAGGAAATTATCCTCTTGTTATGAACTGGTATGTTCAAATGTTTGAAGTTACACCTAGTTCTACTCAACGCATCCGGTAGGTATAACGCTTTCAAGGTCAGGACAATAGATTACTCTTGTTCTCTTTTCGCTGAGAACTTTTATTAGGTCGTTGGATACTACTGTCTAGGATACGTGGAAGAAGCCGCTGCCCTTGGCTTTTTCGTGTATGAGACTCGGGGCAAGCATCCAAAGCAAGTGAACATGTCAGCAATATTTGCGAGGCACTGACTTGTGTAATAGCCACCGACATGTTCGATACGGCCTGTTCTTTCACAGTTTGGCGCTGATCGCATGCATCAAGCAAAGAAAGGTATCTGAAGAGAATCGTTCAAGATATCTAAACCAGGTGAATATCAATCAAGAATACATTAAAAGGTGGTTGTCACCTCTCATATAGACGGCACTGTGCTGATGTGAGACAGGTGGTTGTCTTCTGGCCCAGTGAACACAGGTACTTGGGTGGCTCTCGTCGTACGTTCATGTCATAGAGCAAAGGTTTCGAGTTGTTAACGATGCCGTAGGATGCCGAGCTTGCATCTCTGTTCAATGACCCATCCACACACAAATTGTATGACATTGCTGTTAAGTAGGTCCTCATCTGTTTTGACACTTTCGAGCAGTATGACTTATTGTATCGTTAAGCTCGCAGTCAACAATGACTGGCTGCTAGAAGAAGGATGGGGTCTATACCTTGTAGGTCATTCAGATTGTGTGAGCAGTTCCCCTCCCGCTGACCTGCTTTATACAGCAAGGTTGCCACTTCATGCGATGTGGTGTCGAAGGCTTGGGAAGCGAGCTTCAGCGCAGAGGAATATCCCGGCACTCTCAATGGGGCGCTCAGGGCATAGTGTAAGTCTCGCAAGCTGAACACAGTGCATACGATCTAAGTCGCTATGCCTTAGAAATCATCTGAATTCCGTCATCGGTGTTCGGTCACAGAACCCATTGAAGCGATCGATATTCACGTCAGATGTGGCAGTTCAAACTGAAAGTGTAGTACCCATAGGAACACAAATGCCGAACACGAACATAGATGCAGGAGATGAGCGAGAACCAACGTTGCATGCGTCCCATCTAGCAGCCATCTTAAGATGGAGTAAAGATATATCCAGTGATATCAACTTGTCATCAGGCAAGCAGGCTCCTTCTTTCATACCTTCGTTGATAGACTGAAAGACGTTCCGTAACTTTTGTTAGCCCTACAACGATTGACCGAAATCGCGACTGGTTCGTGCTCCTATTTCTGATTGTCTTATTTCTTCTCGTTCTAGTTACTTACGCTGTCTCAGAGACTTCTGGATCTCAAAGTACTTGCGGTCCGTTTTTAAGATTTTCTCGCACGCTGAGAAATTTTAATTGGATGTGAACTACAGTGGTAATTGCTCGAGAAGCTGGAGAATACTCAATTGCGACAAGCATGACTGCCCCAGAAGCATGCCAGGTTTACGAGTACGGGAAATTTATTTCATACAATATCATTATTTCTTAATTCTTTGCACTAGGAACTTCAAGTCTATACGAAGCATCAACGACCCTCTTCAGAAGGCTATAATCCAACACAGTTCGTGTTCTGCAGTCATTCATTCCAACCCCCTCTAAATCGACGCTCTATTCACACTCTAAATTCTAAAGAACAGATATATTTTGATGATGCATCTTCCGATCTACGATTCTCGTCCGAAGCCGCACAATCAGTTCATCGCTCAGTCATTTGCCTTCCGATATTCAGTAACCGAGGACAAACATTTGGTGCTGTCTATGTGGCGTCCAAATATGCGTTTTCTCAAAACATACTCACAATTCTAACATTGCTTTGTCAACAAGCGAGTATCAGTATATCCAACGCTCTTTTGTTCCGCTCAGTTCAAGCAGGGACGAGAGAGAATTTGAAGATGATTGCTATACAGAAAGACGCGTTAGAGGCTGCTCGGAAGAGCAGGGAGGACGCACTGAAAGCTACAAAGGTAAGCCACTTTGAGCCAGGCCGTTTGAAGAAACATCTGAAGCTTTACCAGATCAAAAGTAATTTTTTGGCGTCCATGAGTCACGAGTTGAGAACGCCTTTCAGGTTGGCCAGAGCTTCTTCTATCCCTGGAATTTTGAGTTGACGAGTACCAGTTCTTTTTATGGGCTCCTTGATCTCTTGAGTGGTACTGAGCTGAATGACAATCAAAGCGAGATCGGTACAGCAAATTTATTCGTCGTTTTGAATGATCGACTTCACCATCTAACAACCTTGGCAGTGCAAACGGCGAAGCAATCATGTGAATTACTATTGAAGGTAGGTAAATCATGGTGGCATAAGTGTAAACTTACTGACGACATGTTTAGATCATTGACTCGATTCTAGACTATAGCAAGTTAGAGGCTTCGGGTATACTTTGATTCCTTTAGTAAAGAGTGTCCCTTGCTGATGTGCCACTTGTAGCTGTGAAATTGGAACCGAGTGGCTTTTTGGTAGAGGTAGGAACTTCCCCTGTTTCAACGGGTCTGAATTTGACTGGTCTTCCAAACAGAACATTATTGCTGTAGGGAGTTCAATACATGATAAAGTGATCTCAGCTGAACCACTGAGCAGGACTGTATGGAGCTACTACTCCCGATGGCCGCGAAGAAACTAGATCTATCTTTTGGTATTGAGCCGAACGTCCCTCCATGTACGCCATTTTTGCTTCTTTTGGACCTGCCACTTATAGTCACCTTTGAACAGGGGTCTACGCCGATTACGCTCGGATTCGACAAGGTCAATAAATTCATGAATCAAAAGAATCACCCTCTGCTAACGATATGAGTGCTTTTCATAGTGCTTATGAACCTGATTGGAAACGCTGTCAAGTTCACGGCTGATGGTTCCGTGCAAGTCACTTGCGCTGTGGACAATAATGCCACTTCTCTGGCTCAGGACGAAGTAAATCTCAAGTTTACTATCCAGTGGGTGTAACTGCCTATAATCAATTCTCGTCGAAATTGAAACTGTGTATAGAGATACGGGAATTGGACTTGCTCCAAGTGATGTTGAACTTCTTTTCGTGCCTTTCCAGCAGGCCGATAATTCTTCGACTCGGCGTTTTGGAGGAACTGGACTCGGTTTGTCCATATCGAGGCAACTGGTCAAACTCATGAACGGCGCTATCGCTGTTGAGTCCGAATTGAACGTCGGTTCCAAGTTCTGGTTCACCATTCCTGTCAAGATATTCAACTCCGACGAGTCCCAAAAGGTCAAGCCTTTTACATTTTCACGTTTCTTACTGCTGATGATTCTGTAGTATCTGTTTGATATCGAAAACTTGAAGTCGGTGTTGACAAAACCACGTCCTCCTTACATCCTGGTGTGCTCTTCGTCTACGGTTACACTGAAACTTCTGGGATACATGTTTTCCGGCTTTTTCATCAGTCTGGTGTCTTCCATTACCGATGCAGAAAATCAGTTACGGAACTTCGGTGAATCGAATATACCTCTCGACTTCGTCATCTTAGATGATCAATCAGAGACTCACGCGGAGGACGTGGTCAAATTCATACATTCCTTACACTACACCACTCTCTCGGAGACAAAAGTCATCCACTTATACACACCTACTACCAGCCTTTCAGGGCGCTCTATATTTGGCAATAGCAGTCCGGGGGTGGTGAAGATGACCAAGCCGCCCCGGAAATTGCGAATGCTTCAAACGCTTGCAGGTCTGAAGAATTTGCCCAACGCGATATCAGCAACCCCTGCCTCCGATGTTGTGAGAGCTATGGACGACCTCGCTGCAGCACAACGCACACTCTTCGGAAATGTGCTCATTGCAGAAGGTGAGTTTTTGTGCACCCGTACAATGTTAGTGATATCTATAATATCGTCCCAGATAATCCCATCGCGCAGAACTTGCTCGTAAAGCAACTAGAACGGTATCAACTAAATGTCACGGCGACAAGTAATGGTAATGAAGCTTTAGCAGGTAATTGGTTCCGGCATCATTGCATTGTCTGCTGTTTATTCACAGCAAGTCACAGAATGGGAGGCTCACGAACCAGGGTATTTCAGTGTCGCTTTGTTTGATCATCGTAGGTTCATCTCAATTACAAAGCGGTTTGATTTGACAGAGAGCTACCATAGATATGCCCATATGTGATGGAGTGGAAGCGTCTAAACGATTGAGGATGTTGGAGAACAAACGCAAAGCCCCAGTGATGTTGCCGAGTTTGTCTGCTCACTAGCATTTTCATTTGAGACAGTGGTCGAATTGAATTTCTTTTCTAGTTGTGGCTTTGAGCGCGGACTGCCAAGAATCTACGAAACAACTATGTCTCAGCGCAGGGATGAACGCCTTTTTCAGTAAACCCCTGAAGAAAAGTAGGTATCCACTCGTCTTCTGCGAAAGAATACTAAGGCCAACTTATCCTAGGCGATCTAACTTCTTTATTATCTATGTTCGGCCAACCTTCATCCCGTGCCTAAATCTGTGGTCTCTATATACGCTTTGGTCTCTATTATATACGCTTTGAGATCTTGCTGTGTTAGTGAATTATGTCTGTTGTAGCTATTCTAGTGAACCTTGTATCCTGAATATGTAATTTATAAGACAAGCATGTTATACTGCTAGATTTATATAACAGCGGCACGATGATTACATCCAGAGAAGTCTCAGGGTAAGAAATGGTATGATCAAAGCTGGTCTGACGGATAAATGCAGTGAGCATCGCTACACCAAGAGAAGTATGCAGAAAACACAAGAGTCTACAATTGATAATTGCTTTACACCCAAGTCATATACATAGAATACCTGTCCAGTTGTGTTTATGATACCTTATATGATTTACGACCAGATGCGGAACACAAACATGATGATAGAAAATAAGAGAAAATAGAAATACGATAGAACATCACCGTGGATTATGTGCGAAAGGTGCTTGGTAGTGCACCTGCATTCCACCATAACCTCCTCCCATCGCGGCTTGAGCCTGAGCCTGTTGTTGCTGGACCACAGCAACTTGCTGCTGCATCTGCTGAACAGCGACTGGGTTTGCGATGTAGTTAGGTTGACGACCATATACCTGCTGCTGCTGCTGCTGTGGCTGCTGCGGTGGCGGGAGGCCATGGGGATGAGGGTAGTTGAAAGGCGGAGGAGCCATAGAGCCCGGCGCAGCGTTAATGGTGTAGGTAGTCGACTGGCCTACCGATGTGAAGTAGGGATGAGAGAGTGCGTCGACTGCTGATATCCGTTCCGCAGGGTCAAACTTCAATAGACGCTCCAAGAGGTCAATGGCTATGTGTGAGCCAATTTAGCCTTAAAGATTAAAGTCCCAGGTTCATAAACCGTACCATGAGTTGAAGCCTTCGGAAGGACTTGACGAAGATCCATTTTCGGATAGCGAGGGAAAGGTTTGATCTGAATTTCGGGCTGTTGAAGTAACACTCAGCAGGGTATCCGACAGAGAAGAAGTGTATGACCACGCACGGAATCTTTCAACATTTTTTGGAACTGTGCGTCACTTGGTGTCCCCACAATTCTCATGATATGCAAGAGTTGATCTTGATTGTCCCTGCCTCGGAAGAGAGGGACCCCAGATATCATCTCTGCGAAAATGCAACCACAGGACCAGACATCAATAGAGGTGCTGTATGTCCGTGACCCGAGGAGCACATCCGGCGCTCGGTACCAGAGTGTAACAACCTTGACGAGTCATTCGGCAAGATTAGTCAAGCCGTGGATAACGGGAAATCGCAAGTCATACCTCATTAGAGAATGTGTTCACTGGTACACCAAATGCTCTAGCCAGACCAAAATCACCCAGCTTCAACTCGCCTTTGCGATTAATGAGCAGGTTTTGAGGCTTCAGATCTCGGTGAAGAACTTGGTTTTCGTGGCAAAATGCTGTACCCTTCAGAAGCTGATACATAAAGCTGCGGACCGTGGTTGGGTCCAACGCGCCACGCTCTCCATGTTGATCCATATACTTCTTGAGGTCTTGTTCACAGTACTCAAAGATCAGGACCAACTTCGTCTCGGTGTGGATAACATCATGAAGGCGAACGATGTTGACATGCTTCAATTCTTTCATGAGTGAGATCTCTCGAATGGCGGTAGACGGGGTGCCTTCTTCAGCATCGAGATGGATCTCCTTTAGTGCAACAATTTCATTGGTGGTCCTCGATCGTCCCTGGGTGAATGAAGGCAGACGTGAGTCAGTAATGGACCCGCCTTCAAGGCGAAACACGTACTTTATAGACCGTTGCATATGTTCCTTCGCCTAAGAAAGGAGGAGCGAATCAGCACGAATATTTATGCTGTATGCCACTGAGCTCGCCTAGTTTCTCGAGCTGGAAGATGATACCTTTAGTAACGGTGACATGAGTTTCCGCGATACACTTGCCTGAATGTAATTCATAGTACTTGAGAGAGTATAGTATACAGAGATTTGAATTCAAAGAGGACTCAGAGATGTGGCGAGGAACGTGAAGTCGTACAAGTCATATAAGAAAGAGATATTACAAGGTTATCCGAATCTGTACAGTAAATCCCCGGCCGGGCCGGGAAGTCAAGGCACGTGACTGGCCAAATTTTTGACTTCTTCGGATTTGGAGTTGAAGATATTCTGGAAGCACAGAGTCCAAAAGCCAGGTCTCTCATCGCTTCGGTTTGACTCTCTTGGTCCTCAAAACGATGGCCTCCGATAAATCTAAAAAGAGTCGCAACAAGCAATCCAAAAGTCGACCCGCCGCAACTTCTACCATCTCTCAACCGGCAGTCGAAGACACTTCCTATCTTACTACTCTTTCTTCTTTCTCTTCGAAAGGAAATTTGTTTGCATATCTTTCGCTCGCAGTTGACAGGCATCGCTTACGCGTATACGATACCGCGACAGGTCAATCTGTAGCTGAATATATTTTGGAGGCGGCTCGAGTGTCAACACTTAGCTGGTGTCACCTTTTAGAAGAGGAGGCTTCCTCGAACTCCCCTCCGACAAAAAAGAAGAGAAGAAAAAGCCATGCTGCCGAGGATGCGCAACCAAAACGAGTCTCCGAAGTCGTTGGAATGGGATTGTCGGACGGAACAATTATGTTCTTTTCTCCAGCTCATGGACGAATCCTATCTACCTTATCTCATACCTCAAGCACGGCAGCTATACTGTCTATAGCATCGGCGGAACCCATGGGCACAGCGTCCCCAAAAGTGTGGACGTCCGGTGCTGATGGTGTTGTTCGCCTTTGGAGTGTCCATACAAATGACCTTTTGGGTAGTTGGAAAAATGACGATCGGATACCATACTCCTCCATAACCGTACGAAATACGATGCAAGAAGGCTCCACCGAGCTTCTGGTCGCGAATCATTCCGTTCGACTAATATCGACTGAGCCCAGCATGGCTGGGTCTAATATCAACCAGAAACCAAAAGAGTTGGCTTCCTTCACCGGACACGCTTCCTCAATAAATAGCCTGCAGTGGGATGTCTCCCAAACGCCAGCAAATCGATTTGTATCAATGGCGGAAAATGATCGCGTCGTGTCGATATGGGAGGTACCTCCGGAGTCGTCACACGAAGGTAAAATGGTGGCGTCGATCCAGCTAGACTCAGATGCACGCGCAATAAATCTGTCTAGCGCATCTCCTTCCCCAACCCTCCTCACTCTTGCTGCTTCCGGCAAGATTTCCGTTTATCCTATACCCGACGAACTTCTTCCGCCTGTGAGTTCCAGTGGGTCACAGAACAAGGTCTCGACTCTTCTCCCTCGATCGATTCTATCAACGTCTACAAAAGCGTCATCTGTACAGGTTGTAGCTGCTTCCTTTGTGGACGATGCACCGCGTCGTATTCGTGTCGCACGACTGATTGGTGGTGTTAGACCTGTATTTGACATTGTCGTAAGTGTCTTCTCTCAGTATTATCGGTGCATTCGTTGATTACGCCTCTAAAGGACTACCAAGATGACAATGGCAGCTTCATTTCGGAGGTTCTCATTGAAGATGTGAACACAAGTCTCGTGACAGAGTCAGCTTCGGTGGGTAGGATATGATCTCTCGCGTGTGCAGCTCACTGAATCTTTCCTTTCGACTCTGCCAAACAAGCGATACACCGAATCTTCGGCTGTAGTTGGATTGGGTGTCGAGCTCGGTCATGATAAAGACATGGATGACCTCGCTGCTCAGACTATCGAAGGCGAACTAGACGTGAACATTGCAGAACTCAGTCTAGGGCAACGTCTGACAGCACTGTCTGGCACTGATGCCCTCGCTGAAGATAGTGACTCTGAACACAGGGACACGTCTTCCAAAAAGCAAAAGAGCAAGAGCACACAAAACGAGCTCTCAGTCGTTCCTGCGGCGTCTTTGACGCGCACTCTTATCCAAGCACTTCATTCATCTGATTCAAAGTTACTAGAGACATGCATAGCGCATTCTGACCAGATTTTGATCAGAAATACCGTGCGGAGGCTGCCGCCTCAGCTTGCTGTTCCTCTTATAACGGCGTGTGTAGAAAGACTCGGTCGTGGCGCGAGAGGAGGTAACATGAAAGGAAGGGGAGGAGGTGCTAGCTCTCAGCGTGGCACCGGACTAATCACCTGGGTGAAGACAGTTTTGTCAGTTCACAGTGGGCACCTCATGACGGTATATATTGCCAGTTCCATTTCCGAGTGAGGTACTGAGGTTGACTATTTAGATGCCCGATCTTGTTGCTCGGCTATCTGGCCTCCACGCAACACTCACTTCTCGTCTTTCACTGCAAGACAACTTGCTCTCGTTGAGCGGCCGCTTAGACATGGTGCTGTCTCAAATTGAAATGCGGTCTTCCCTAGCTCCGGCACCGCTGACAGCTCGTTCTGGAAAACAAAATTCTGCGCCCAAGACGGTAGAAAAGACGCGTTACGTGGAGGGCGAGAGTGAGGATGAAGACGCGCAGATGAATGTCGAGGTTGAAGTTGATAGCGGCGGGGATGAAGACATTGAGGATGTCGAGCTTGGGGGTAGCAGCCAGGAGGGTTCAGAAGAGGAAGAGGAGGACGAAGATGAAGGAGAGGACGAAGATGAAGACGACGACGACGACGAGGAACCTACCATGAATGGCTTCATTGACGACGAGGCAGAGGAGGAGTTTACAGATGAAGAGGAGGATGAAAGTGAATAGTCTGATCTTCTGGCTAGTATACAATCGATCTATTTTATCATATTAACTCGCTTTGACCTTGATCGTGGTATTGTTTTGGTAACCCTGACTGTGACTTCTTTCGCCAATACGTCTGCCTTCTAAACATCTCTACTGTCATGCAAGACTACGATAATTGCGCTGGGTTGAACTCACCTGACGCTTTGATGGTGTTCTGATTTCTTCATCTGAGTCTGTCAATTCCGTTAGCTCACTTTCTTCGTCTTCGTCAAAATCCTGTATATGGTGAGAGGCGTAAGTTACTGCATACACAAAACATTACTTCCTCACATTGTCTGGTGTGGGACGCCGACGTTTCGAGCGCTTTTTCGGCGGTTCACCACAATAGCTCTGAAGCTCTGCAACATATGCAGACGTGCGTCCTCCAACTGTTATCCATTTGATTGTAGCGGGTTCCCCAGAAGCCTATAGTAAATGTCAGGGCGCGTTGTGGCATTGGTTGTAAGTATGACTTACGAGCTTCAAAGACGACTTTGTTTTCTTCCCTTTGCCCTGTCCGCAATGATTCAATGCATAGCTCATGAATGGACAAACATCTGAAGTACCCAGCGATGCTTGAATAACCAGTCATCCGGGAATTTCGAATCATCCGCATCAACTGCGACAGCAACTTGACAAACGTTTTGCACTTGATGATGAAGTTTCGTGAGCTGATCTACCGTGAGGGTGTTACATCTTTGTTCGGGATGGACGTGTGAGTGATACAAAATTTCGTCTGAGAAGGATCTTCGTACTGAGAATCAGAGAGCGGGTCTACACTGGGGATCTCACCTGCTACCCAATTACCGACGCCCGCGCTAAAAGACTGGTCCAAGAGAAGGGCCTTGATAGGGCAGGATCTTTTCAAGACTTTGGAGGAAAAATCCTCCAGCGATGGCATACATAACAATGGATCAAAGCCTAAGTGAGATATCGGTGGTTCGGTAGATGGTGAATGACGTAGTCGAATACGTCCTAGGCGGCGGGCGTCCAAGAAAGCTAACTCGGTTGTTGTCTGCGTTTCCTCGTCGTTGAGATGCAAGATAAACTGGAGAATGTCATTCGTCGGTCGATAAAAATTGATTGTTTTGAGAAATTGCACCTTCATGAAACGAGGAGGCCAATCAACGCTAGCCTTTCTGGGCGTCTCTTTGTAGTACGTAGCAAGCTCCCCTTTGACCTTTACAGAAAACTGTTGATTTGGTTCTCCGTACGTGTACTGAGGTCAAGTACCTGAAGCATACCAGTCATGCCAAAATGGAGAACAGGTAGTCTACCCTCTCCATCAAGATCGATATAGAAAGTCTTTCCTATCAGAATGGATAGGCGTCAAAACTAGGAAGTATCATTGAAACGCTACTCAAAGTCACCATATCTCTTCACATCCACAATCTTCCTTCCGGTGAGTTCTTCGACCTGTTACAAGCCGCCTTCCTGAGAACACGTCCTAACGCGCAGAATCATAATAATGTTGCTGATTGAAAGATACTCACAAATTCCGTATGGGTAGTTTCGGAGAATACTAGACTGTCCTCGTTTGCTTCTACTCGCTCAATGACCTTGCCCAGTCCGACTCTTTTGATGAGTTTCACGGCTCGGTCAACCTCTGCAGTCCATTATTTTTTATTTAATTGTAGTCAATCAGAGAAACTGCTTTGCTGACCTGGGAGTTCGGGCATAGGAAATGAACAGAGTGAGCCGACGCCGGAGTCTGAGATCCAGTGAGCTCGTCGTAACACGTGCGTCATCGTGTATTCGAGTAGACTCCATCTGCACCTCCTGCTAGGTCTGACTCAAGTCACAGTGTTCACCAGTGCGGCGAGCATGGAAGGTTAGTTAAATTGGCAATACCAATATGCGCTGACTTGATCTGCCAGTAGCACCGTATGATCGAAATACACCGTGGGGTCTTCGGTGGAGGTCCTCGTACTGGTTCGTCACCTTCGTGGTTTCTTTAGGGAAGTAACACCCCAAGTTTTGTTGTTTCTTTGAATCATATTGCAATTTCAATCTTTAGGAATCGCCACGGATTTATTGGTGTATTCTATCATCGTACCTGTAATTCCATTCCAGCTAGAGAAACTTGGGTATGACCACATCTCCGTGCATACTTCGTGGCTCCTTTTTGCATATGTTCGTCTCGGAACATCCATTTGAATCTCTGAGCTTGTCATTAACATGAATCATACCCTCTCTCAAAATTCCTTGGCGAAGTCTGCTGGTTTAGCGATCTGTCCGTAGTACTCATCGAGCTTTGAGCTTCATCTCACGTTGATTTTCACTTTATTAGCAACTTTTCCAGCTGCAATGTTCTCGGAACGCTATGAGGCTCGGAAACTGCCTCTCATTGTTGGGATCTTCGTTCTCATCGGGTCACAAATAATGCTCATGGAAGCCCCGGTGTACTGGCTTATGTGTCTGGCTCGAGTCTTGCAAGGAATTGGATCAACAATGGTTTGGGTTGTGGGGCTTGCCTTACTGTCAGCTTATCTTCCCAGAGCCTGTAATGGCGCACTTGGACTGATCTTTGAGAATAGGTGTGACCTGACACCAGAAAAGTTCATTGGCAGTGAGTCTCAGCATCATCGCTTGGCCTCTTTCTGACGACTCGTACTGTACTAAGGACAAATGGGTCTAGCAATGGTTGGGTTATCTGTCGGGTGGGTGAAAGGAATGCTTTTGTTCATAGCTTTACTTCTAAACCGAACGTTAGGATGCTCATAGGACCTCCTGTCGGAGGGGCCTTATACTCACGCTTTGGATTCCGCGGTCCTTTCATATTTGGCATCGCTGCTGCCGTTATAGACTTGATTGCTCGGCTAGTTATCGTTGAACGAAAAGAAGCATTAAACTGGGGTTACGACCCACTTGCTCTTCCGGAGCAAACACCAGAAAATGCAGAAGGAAACCAACTTACGGAAACAGGGGAAATAGGTGCAGCCCCTACTCCGGTGGCAATCCCTAACGAGAAGGAGGTCGACGAACCAAAAACGGTTAATGAAGATGACCTAACGCCAAGATCGAATCCGATGTCTGTATCCTTATGGTCTGTAATAGTTCGGCTTTCCAAGTCTGCTCGAGCTTTTACAGTCTGTATCGTGTCTCTTATCTTCGGGTAAATTCATGCCATGAAGGTAAATGAAGACTTGCCATTGACATTCACCGTAGTATCATCTACACTTGCCTAGAGCCGACATTACCTCTTCGGTTGCAAGACGTATGGGGCTTCAACTCCTCCAAAGTTGGTCTTGTTTTTCTGGCTGGGGTAGTCCCTACCTTCTTCTGTAGGTCCTTCTTTGACTTTGGCACAAATACAACACCCATAATTTCGACAGCTTCCCCCATTACCGGATACGTTACGGATATTCACGGTCCTGCATGTGTCTCTGCCCTGTCTCTTCTGCTCGCTTTACCCTGGTGGATTATACTGATTTTCAGAAGTAATCTTGCGCTATTCATCGCCGCGTTTGCTCTTCAAAGCAAGTAGACTACTCTATTTGCGTTACTTGTGTAATTGACCGATCCGTTTCCAGGTTTCTTCTCTTCTGGCGTGCTATCACCAGTCATGGCCGAGTTCGCTGCAGTATCGCGACACGACGAAGGCGTGGGTTGTAAGCCATCTATTTTTTCTGATCGGGTAAACGCTGAGCGCTGAGAGCCTGCCCGCATTCGATAAGATGCTCATGTTTACGGTGCGTTCAACTTGGCGTATGGTATTGGCTCAGCAGGTAAGCACGACTTCGTTTTGGCCTATTGCGGCACCTAGGGCCTCTTACAAACAACATCCTATCGTGAAGTGGGTCCAATTCTTGGCGGCCAGGTATGACAGATAGTTTTATGCCTACTATCCTACTTACAACTACGGCCAGATCTATGATCATGTCCAACGTGGATGGTTGGCTCTTTGTCTACTAGCTATGGGACTGATTGTGGTGGCCTTGATTTTAAGCTGCTTCTTTACTGGAGATGAGCCAATCGTGAAATATCTAATTCGAAAATCACGAAGTAGAAGAGAGAGCAGAAGAAAAGATGTAGAGGAGTAGATATACTACGCAGTTTGAAACCTCCACTCTACTTGTTATTATTGAAAATTGATACATACATGAACTGAATTACCTTTCGGGGTTGTATCAAGCTTCTTCCTTCACAGCCACCATTAGAGTGTGTCACCGGATCTTTGTCAGCTCTCAGGACCCAGTTGTTACCCAGCTTGATTTTGGCTGTTCTCTGTCGACCGTTGACATCAAACTAGAGCTAGAGCAGCTCCTGCTCGACTGCAGAGATTTTGAAAATCTGGTGCCACTTCCTGCCACGTAGCTGTTGGCTTTCCTGGTTGTCTGCTTCTTGCTGTCGACGGCTTCTTCAGAATCAGTGGTGAGAGTGATTTCCGCTTGCCGTACTTTGGCTATGCTAACGAGCTGTTGAAATTTTCCTAGTTTGTGAACATGGACAGCAATCCGTACCCCTCACCTCCATCTTCTTCGGCATCTGCTGATATTGAAGTCAATAACTATCCGCCAGGCGCCACTGCTGAAAGTCAAATCCGTGCCGACTTGGAGAGCGAGGATAACGAACCTCGAAGTTTTCAGAGGACTATTGGTCGGCTTGATGCTGCCTTTTCTCGAATTCGTCAGCTGAGAAGAGATCTTCTGGCAGGTGCTCGGAATCAGGATGGGTTGTCCCCCACTAGCATTGGGCCTGCACACGAAGCTATTGTTCTTACTGGTCAAAGGGAACGAAGTTACAACGAAGAGGCTATGGAGAGGATGAGGAGCATTGTCCCTTCAGATGTTAGAGAGCGTTTGAGACAGTTTGAAGCGCGTCGAACGGAGGCAGATCGAGAACGCGACCGCGAGCTTTTCAACCACCAGCTCTTACGTGCTGCTGCAGCCCACATGCTGCCTATCGACACTTCAGTCACTCCTTCTTCCCACCCAACATCTTCGCAATCCTCCTTTAGCCCAAATTCACCTCTCAGTCCTCCACGACAGCGGCTACTTCCCCAACGCACTCTGTTAGACACCCAACCTCTTCGTAGAAGAGAGCTATCTGACGATCCCAATACAGATTTGGGTAGACGCGTGGCTCTCCGTGAATCTGCCAGTAATTCACCATCGTCCCGCGACGGCTCTCGCGCCTTGCCCACTCTCATTGAGAGAGACTTTGAATACATTCAATCATTACCACGTCAACGTCGGACAGAGCCCATTGCTCTCAGACGCATCGAATCGTCTCTCGACCATCTTCGTCGCGAAATGGAGAATCGGACTTCTCGAAGTATGGATCATTCGAGTGGCCTTCAATCCTCTAGTGCAGGTGCACCAACTCGAGGGCCTATTCGAAGGTCAAGAATCTTACCGTCACGCCAGAACTCAATTCCTTCTTCCACATCATCAACGCTGGACCGACTGTCGCTACTTTCAAATTTCTCAGTTCAGAATCTTCCGACTCCGAATTCTGCTACCTCACAGCAACCACTGCTCTTTGACGAACCGACTAGCTATATCCAGTCCCCTCATTCACAAGCTGGCGAAGACCGGGATAGACAGCGAATGGAATCAATTGACGAGGAGAGTCAAGGTCGTAGCTATATCGTCCGCCAGAGCGACCGTGTGCATAATATCAATCTAAACTGGGAAGAGGTACCCTCAGGATCGCTATTGATGTCAAGCCCGGTTGGTATGGAGCTACCACCAGATGTCGTTCCCAGAGTAGTTAGAGGGGATCATCGTCGTGATGACACGGTCACTGTTCAGCCATCTGAATACCTTCCTGTTTATCAGGACACGGCGTCCAGACGTAAGTCTTGTGTCCTCTTTTAGAACGAACTTCTCATCAGCTCACATCCCGGTGCTCTGTAGATGTCCTTGACCAAGGCTTCGACCGATCATCTTTCGAGGACGCTCGTCATCCCTACGAGAGGCCTGTCCGAAGCCGGTGGCAACCTAGTATAAGGCTGACACGCGATGAATTTGGGTCAATCACACGTACTCAGACTACACAGGACTACGATGGGGAAGAGGATGCAAACCCTCGTGTACGCTTGTTCGCCCACGATCCCGGAGATGGTTTCCTGTACACCATACTTCCAAACGGCACTTGTGCACGAAGGCCTCGTCCACCCTGCTCCGATCCACCTAAAGTGTTCGGAACAAGCGCTCCACGATTCATTGATCCCCTGCCGTCAGCGCTGGTAGATAAGTACTCTTCCAGCAGCATAAAACCTTCACGACTGGAGGCTGGTGCTCCGAAGCTCTCCATACCCACACACGCCTGCTTGGCTGGACGATGATCGATGAACCCTTAAACTAAAATTCCCTTATCATCTTGGATTCAGGATCCGCACGGAGTCGCGCTACCGTCAATATCTTTACCTTTAACTTATTAGCTTTCATCTTCCGTGTTCGCATCGTGTCTTCTTACTTGACTGGCAAGTTGGTACTTAAGTTATGTAGTAATTCACACCACTTTTGACACATTCATATTCATATATCATACTTTGTTCATTTCTGTACGCCGCAGTTCCTCCTAAATTTATGCATTCACGTATATCGCACATACAGTATATTTATGATTTGATACTCAATACCAAGTGGAGTGATACTTGAGCAACTAAGGAAAAGGTCCGGTTGACAGTACAGCGAAATAAATTAGGCTCAGCTGTGTGCACGCGCTTGCTCACGGTTTGGTGAAGCTCCTTCATTGAACTGCTGGGACATTTCACAATGGAAGTTCGTCGCAATTCTGCTTCGACTGTTTCTTCCCTTGAATGATTGATCTTAGGTTGTCAATGCCCGCTCTGCTCTATTATCCAACTTTGAAGTCCTCGAATTACTCCGCGAACTCGAAAGTGACCACATAGCGCGTACTAAAACTGCCATTCGTATCAAAAAGGAGGAAGAGGCCTCTGGAGCCGTGTCGGTCCCTGGCCCGGGAGGTAGACATCCTGCAATGACAGAAATCAGCGAAAATTTGCGAACTATACAGGTCGAAGTGGGTGTGTGGATATGTTTTCGTAACTCTTCCGATCTGTTGATCTTGTTTTTCGAGGGTACAGGCAATACAACATCTGTCTGCTGACTTTCAACCCACTGTATCGCAAACACCGGAAGGCATCACACGCTTGGTGAAAGATCTGGCCAAGTATGACCTTACAAAGGCAGAAAAACTACAAATTGTCAACCTTGCGCCCGTGCAAGCTGTTGAGCTCTATGTGGTGCGTTACAATATTACATGATGATTTTGAATCCTCATTCAAGCAATTGCGTCTGAAGATTGTTGAGGAGCTTGAGGATCGCCTAGGTGACTCGATGGAAGACATTCTGGACCAAGTGAAATCTTCTCTCTCAGAACCTAGACAACCTGTCAACGGTGTTCATGCCGAATCAAAGGTCACTCCAGGTGAACTCCCGACAAGTAATTGGGAGTTGTCGTATCCCGAAAACGATCCCGAAGGAGATATGGAAATGGATGCAGTAAACGATCTAGTGTTCGATGATACCGGTGAAGGTGCAGGAGTTGAAGGCGATCTAGATATGGAGGAGGAGTAATTCTCAACATCGTTCCTCTTGTATCCTTAATTTTCTGTTCCACTACCCTCGACATTTCTATTCAGAGAATTCCAAGAATATGTATTGAATAGGTTAAAATAATAGCAATGCTTGACAAGACACGTTACAGTCTGTCCATCCAATTCCGTCCATCCGAGTTCTCCTTGACCAAGAAATCGCGCCTAGCGCGTCAGCGAAAGTTTTATAGTACAACAACATCACATCACATTCACGCCAACAGTGACTCTGCCCTTGAACCAGTCCTTCATCCCCTTTGCCCTGAGGCTAACACTACTCTTCACACTCTCAGGAAGGCTCTTCAAACTCCTAACACTCTTCGTGCCTCCGCTTTTAGCACTTCTAAAGCTCTCCAACGACGGCGCACTTCTCAGCCCTGCGCCTCTTAGGTCCAGCCCATGTCCATCTGTAGAAGGGGTCGTTGGCAACGGCGGAACCGAAACACTATGTGCGTTTGTAGACGAATGCGTCATGGATCCCAGGGCGTATGGCCCAGAAATTGTCGGACGAGGGATCGCTGACCTAGCCGGTAAGGTCGATGGTGTCCGGCTTAATGATACCTTTATCGATGAAGATGCCGATGAAGGCTTGCGTTTTAGTGACACCAGTCTTCTGAGGCTACCAGTCCCAGTTCCAGCTACACTCTCTTTTTCTTTGTATACCTCCGGTGTCGGCGTGGCGCAAGACTCTTCTCGCTCGAGCTCCTGCGCCCGAGCTCGGGCAGAGCGACGATCGAAATCTCGCAACTGTGCACTGACCGTGTCGCGGTCTTCTGCGTCCTCCTTTTCCGGCTCCATTATGATAACGGGACGACTACTCTGTGCTGCGTAAGGATGGGGGCGAGCATAAGGATGTGTGTATATCTGTTGCAGTGTGTCATCCACATGCTTCGACCTCGAATCTAGCTCCATGTCGTCAACATCTATACCCATATCCAGATCAAAGGGTCCTGCGCCAGTCATTCCATCCCAAGACTCGTAAGAGTACACTCCACTAGCATAATGCACTGTTGGCGTATCTGCAAACTTGACTGATTTGTTACTGCCGGTAGTGCAAGCGCTATTCTTCCGCTGAGCAGTGACATTCTCAAGCTCCTTGTCCAACCCTAAGCTGACGCCAGAGTCAAACTTTGTTGAATTGGCATCGGAATTTAAGGGGTATTCGGAATAGTAGGGTGTACGTGAAGACAGAATTGATTTAGTCGGAGAGGGAGATTTACGTCTTTTCGCGTCCATTGCTGAGCCTCCTGACTCGTCGTCTTCAATGTCTTCGATGATACACCTATGGTGCGGCTGAAATTTTTTCGTCTTGCCGACGCCACCGCTACCATATATATGGTGATGATGATGCGTAGGTGCCGTGGGGGTTATGGGAGGTGACGAAGACATAGATGATACAGAAGTGGAAAGTGGTGGGGATGCAGAAGCAGAAGTAGACGTTGATGTTGAAGATGATAACGATCCTGACCGGGCGTACAGCGCCCTTTTCTTTAACGGTGAATATACCGGTATAGAAGAACCTGATGGGGTTTTGTTTGGAGCATCCGGCAGCGGTAACAGAGGAGTAATACCCAACTCTCTTATGCTGCGTTTGCCCTTTTCCTTCCCGCGGCGTTTTATTGGGCTGGTACCACTGAGACAGTCGACGTTGGCGCCGGACCAAAGTGACGGGATACCAGTGTCAGTACCACGAACCTCGTTCTGGCTTGCCTTTAAGCTTCCAGCACTGGCTTTATTCGGGCTCAGTCTGGAAGGCTTGTTCGTTCTGAAGTTCGGAATCGAACTCGCACCCGCTCCAGGGTTTGGATGGGACCCAGACCGTGTTCGCAAGATGTGAGTCCAGAACGTGCTCGAACTAGAGGTCCCGGATCCAGTGGACAACGGTATAGGAGAGTCGGAAGATGTGAAACCAAAGGAAGAAGGGACCAAAACGCCGATACTCCCCGTGCTACCAAAGCTACTCCCGTCAGCATTACCATCAGGGGCGCTTGCAGCTCTTCTATGTAGGCTGCTCGTGCTGTTCCCCAGGCCAGCAGAAATGACAGGGAAATAATCAGTCACGTCCGGACGATAAGTATTTGTAGAGGTGGGCGTCGGACATCTACTGCTATCTCTTGTTGAGGCAGGGGAAGGTGTAGCACAAGAGCTACCAGACTCGGTCCGACGGTTGTATCTGATAGCTGAAATTGCGGAGGATGTGGATATCGAGGGAGATTTGGGCTGACGGTAGATCCATTCTGACCCGGGAGAACCGTTATGTGTAGAAGAGTAGGAATGCATGCGTTTGACAGGGCGTGGGGGCGTCTGAAAAAGGGTGTCTGGTACGGAATAAGGTCCCTGCAAGCTGCTAGACGCTTCGGGTGACTGGGGAGAATCGGTTGTATGAGTGTCTGTGGCGGGCGTCTGGACAGTAAAAGATCCACAAGTAAATGAGCGTCCATATGCTGAGCCCGCATAGATACATGAACCTGTACTTACAACGCTACAATTCAATTGAGGATGCAACGGTCGCTTGTTACCAAAAGAACGGGATGAACGATGATTCACGTTTGGGGCAACGACCTTGGCGCTGCTGGACTTGGTTGAGCGTTGATAATGGTGGTGGCCGCGTCGAGGCGTGCCCTTGGAACGTGGAAAGGTAGCCGATAACGAATCGGATGCGTGTTTGCCGTTTGACTCTGAGAGTGAGGAGGCAGGTTTCTTTCAAGCCAGGGTTAAACGGTATTCAAAGCAAGCACTCGAAAGACACTCACAATGTTGATCGGAGAGGATGGGGGATATTCGTTGACTGGTGTGACACCAGGCTCTTGCAGTATTCTAGCATCGGCGGTAAGCCACCTAATTTCATCGCTAGTTATGGAAGCAAGGGAGAGATTTTCGTGCTATAGCAAGGAAAGAAGAGTCAGACGACGACAAGGGCAGACGAGAACCGACTCACCTGGAACATTGCTGATTCGCTCGATCCCTTGTATAGCCTGGGGAGGGGCCGAGGTTAGGAGGACGAGAAAACAAGAAGCAAATAAGTAAGTGAGCGGGGGCGGCCAGCAGAGGTTGTGGTGGGGAAGAACGGTTTAGAAGAAGAGGATAAGAGGTAAAAAGGAAAGGTCGTAATGACTGGGCACGCTGCATGGCATACCGGGGGTCTTACTCACACAGTGAACGCTCCGCGTAAACCTTGGGGTATAGAACGAGGTCATACCTAAACCTCACGTTCTACACGTGTAATTGAGCATTAGAATAGATAATAGAACCGGAGCGTTCCTAGACTTGTCGTGGTGATTGAGTGCATCAGACGCGTGTAGAACACGGTTTCGAAAGTGATGAGGTAAATCACGTGATTATTTTTTGCCTATAGAGTAACTTTACAGAGAAGTGCTGAACGGTGACGAGACCTTTCCAAGGGGGAAAAACGAGGGCCATCGGGGTAGAGAAGAGGGAAAGAGCGCGTTTAGGTCGGTGATGAATCATAACGTTGGGCGGTCAGCATGCAGACCACTCCAGATTCCCCTGGCTGCCTCTGTGGTACTCTCTACAGTCTTCTTCAATGGTTTGATCTTGGCACCCGAAGAGTCGAGAAGTAGCTCGACCTTCTTCTGAATTTGTGTGACTTCAAGTCCATTGAGAGCTATGACTTTGTCTCTGTTGTTGACTGCGAAAAAAAACTGTAAGTACGAGTGAGGGAAGAGAGCGACCATACAGACCATAGAAGCCACGTATTATAGGTTCCTTCTGTGTGCGCTGTCTAACGACTACTTCGACGTGTGGATTCCGTCGAGCGAGATCCTCTATGTGATTGAGAATGTATGCGCGGGTACTAGTGGATGAGGGCCATTTGTCGCAATACTCGAATACAAGCTTCCTGATATGAGGAAGGAAAGCAGTATGGCCGTTTGCAGGAGATGAGCCCAGCTTTGCCCTGATAATGGGCGATACTGGAGGCAAGCGCATTGGAAACAGGGCAAGGAGTGAAAGAGCCTGAAGCGCCAGTTGACCGGCCGGCCGGAGTAAGATATAAAAGGAAGCTAACCGGAGAGTATTAGGTAATCAAAGCTGCTGCTCGTCACTTGAACGATTCTCAGGCCGTCGTCGCCTCAAAAAACAACGGACGCGTCGCGTACATAACAAGTAATACGGCCCATGGCTCGAGCTACTAGGTCATCTCTTCAACAACCACCGTCTCCTCCAAATTCTCTTCCTTCACCCACAAAAAAACGGAAACGTCTCAATTCGCCCGCTAATGGCGATGACGAGCAGCCTCCGTCCAAGCAGCAGCGGAATACTCCAGCTATCACGTCCGCCGGTGACAGTCCAATCGACTCGGAGAAGGCTCAGAAGATTCTCGACATTCTCGAGATGTTTGTCTCTCTTTCATGATCTCTTTCTTATATTTTCTGACCTTCTGTAGGATCGATGCTCAAGGTCTTCTTGACCGGGTCTTTCCTCTTTCTTCAGATTCAGCTTCAGCTTCATATTCCTTCCGGGCGTTGCTCAAAGACTCTTCGCAATACTCGCTGTCTGTGCTCAGGGTGATTCTGGTCTTATTTGTCGTGTTTCACTGTCTGATTTCAAGTTCTTAGTCTGCTGTTCAGCATCTCTTTCCAATATCATCTCATCCACGAGCTCGTCCTTCGAAACCGGCTGCTCAACAACTGAAATTCTGCAATCTTGCTCTCTCTCTTCTTGATCAAGCTTCTGTCTCCTCGGTCGATGTTTCATCAGATTTTTCGTCGCTCTTCCCCGTCAATGAGTCCGCGACTCCTGACGAGAACGCCCCTCAAGCTTCTACATCGAAATGTCCTTCCTCCAGCTCTCATCTTCATCAGAAACCCAGATATTCATTAGTGCAGCACTTGCCACAAGGGGACTATTGGACTTCTCTCAACTCTTCAACCTCCTCTTCAGAGCTCAAAGACCTACCTAAAGGCAACTCTGAACTCGTCTCTATTCTGCCTTCTCCTTATCCTACTGCCTCAATATCAGACATTCCTACTCTTGGTTCATATCATACGAAGCCCCTCCCGTCGCAAAAGCACAAGGTCCCTACTCGGCGCCCAATATCCAGAGGCTCATTTCTAGACTATGGTATATGGGCCAGTTTTGCGCCCTCCTTCGATCAGGATGGGGCTGAAGTGGGCCGAAATGAACTAGGTGAAGTCTATCTTGCACGAGAAATGAAGAGGAAGCAGAAGGAAGTCAGGCTGAAACGATGGGTAGCCGAGAGGGAGAAACAAATACAAGATGAAGTGACCATGGACACCGAAGTTGAAGAGGCTAAACCTACAATTGATGTTGATGCAGAACTAGCCGAACTTCTCCCTGAAAGTGAGGTGCAGGCGATCAAGGACTCTCTGCAGAGCTTTGAGCTGGAGCAAGCAGTGTCAGAACTATTAGAACGAAACAGGAAAGCATTAAGGAGGTTGCAGGAGTTGCAGTATTTGAGGTTAGTTGCCAAGGACGGAGGATCGAGCACACCGGAGGAAGGGTCAGAAGAATGGGACACAGGTACTTCCCCTCTTTGAGGTCTTTCTATATCTGCTTAGGGCACTTGATTTGTAGCACGAAGCATTCTGGACTCGCTCTCGCTGCTTTCCTCATTAAGACCCCGTACCTCAACAGGCGAGAACCCTCCACTCATTCCCTCTCCATCAGCTCTGCACGTCCTACATCGTGCATTACCACTTGCACCTACGTCTGGTTGGCATGGAAATCTACCACCCGGACGAGGAACTGCTCTCCGAGATGATTCCACCATCAAGGTCCGTCCAGGAGTTCCAGCTGCTCCCACAAACACCGCAGCCTCTGGTACTGCAGTGGCTCCTTCGACAACGTATGGTACCTACCAGTATGCGGCGTACACTCAAGCACAAACTACGCAGCAAGGAGCAACAACAGCTACCACGCCGTATATGATGCAGTACAAACTTCCGGGTGCATCTGGCGCAACATCGTACTTTAATCACTACACTTCGCAGCAGATGTATGGTGCACAGGCGTACGGAACAGGTATGGGGACAACAGCGTATGGTGGCGGCTGGTACAACTCCTACACACCGCAAGGTGTGGCTACTGCAGCCGGAGGAACGAGTAGTGGGACCGGCTCAGCGAGAGGGACACCTCAGCCGGGTCTGGCTCCATCATATAGCTCTTTCTTTAGTAACACGGGGAATGCTCTTACTGCAGCAACCGCTACGAATGGTGGTGCAAGCGGGAGGGCAACGCCTCAGGCTCCTGCGCAAGTGCAACTCACGCCGGCAGTGGCTAACACTGTCATGAAACCTGGACAGTGGGGGACACCTAGTGGGGTATCTACACCTACAGCGGCGGTTGCTGGACAGACTTTGAGGATTCCGTTACCTGTGGGAGGGACATCGGTTACGCAGATGCGCACCCATTGGCCTTCGGGCCAACAAAATGTTTATCAGGCGAATGGACGGTCTACACCTGCGACAAAGTAGAGGTGAAAGGGGTTGGCTATGCCTATTGATGCTTTTCGATGCGTTCTTTTTGTTTTATGTATCGCTTGATTGTCTCTGGGTGGTCTCCTCTTGTACATCATTCTAAGTTGTTTTGCTGGTACCTTCTTTACACTTACGCCTCTAATACGTATACGCTACAGTAACATTTCATGACATTCTGCTTTATGAGCTTTAATTTCGAACGCTTGCTGCATTATTTATACATAGATAATTCAAGGCCATTGCAATATGTACGGCAGCCGTGTACAAATCAGCATTCCTTGTACGTAGAGATGTTCGTCGAATCAAATGATTTGTACCTATCTGTACAGGAATCTTATCCCAGAGAAACCATGACAGCTGTAGCCCCCAATGCCTACTATCGGGAAGGAAGAAAAGCGGACACTATAAGTAGATGAACGTGTTCAAGTTGCTGGGGAAAAGCACGAGCATCTTTCACATCCAAGTACTTATGCAGCTACTGCCGTGGGCAATGGGCATCGCGGGCAATTGTTGAATTTTTATGAGTACAGCCTTCAAAGCCGCGATCCGACTGATGTCAATGAACATCATGAAGGTGGTCAGGGAGCTCGCGGCACACTAATGATTGTTACCCAGCAAAGACCAGGCAAAGACCATGTTAACATTGACACAACAGGACACAACGCCTAAATAAAGCCATAGTAGGCACACACAGACGGCAGTACGAAGATATACACATCATATCTAACTCACACGCTAGTAATAAAAGGGATATCCGACGTCGTCTAGGCTCACGCGTCTACAAAATCAAGAAACGAGAACTGACATCCCAACGTCGAGTTCAGAAGAGTTTGAACTTCCAGACTTACTCTGACACGCAAAACCACCTCATCATCGCCTCGGGTTTACACCCTAGAGAAGAGGAAAGTATTCCATCCCGCAAACCGACCACTGAAAGACCAGTATAGAAAATGGCGGAATGGGTTGGAAGAGCGTGTTCAAGAGACGAAAAGAACGTGGGAAGGAAAATCAATCGCGTGTCACATGATAATCTTAGTCAGCAATTGATTTTGAGCGCTTTGACGCGGCGTTGGCAAAGCTTTTGCCACTGACCGTGGTATGTTCGTGATTTTCGCTCCGTCGACGGGACTATGTGATGTCGTCGATGTATCATCTCGAGAGATAAATATGTGGCAGCTGCATTCGGGTTGGTGCAGCTGGTCAGGTAAGTTAAACTCATCTATCCTGATGTGATTTAGCCTGACTAGGTATAAAGAAATCATGCTACGAAGTCCTGCTATTGTTACCATGCACACTGCACCATCTCAGTTACATGAATTGCAATGTTTGAAGTACATCCAACGAGCCTGACTTGGAAGCAAGCCCACCTGATTTACCGAACCATAGAGAAACCCACTTAATTCACCGATATTTGGACATTCAATCAGGCAGACCATGCTTTAAAAAACATTATGACTGGCTACAGGCCTTGCCGTTCCTCGGAATCAAAGGCAGTATCTGATCAAAGGCATGTTTCTCACACGACGGTGTTGTTTCCTGTGCGTACGATTCAGTGGCATCCAAATACGAACTTCCGTGGTGCCGTCCTATTTTCGTCGAGCCCTTATGAACTGACTGGAGTCGGATCATATCATTACGAACATCCGTGGTGCCGTCCTGTGTTCGTCGAGCCCTTATGAACTAACTGGAGTCGGACTATGTTGATATAAAGGCTCGAGACATCTCTCTGGATATCCGCACCTTTATTTTTCCGTTCAAGGGGCTGACTCTACTTGTTTCCTTTCGCAAACCATTGATTTGGTGTTCTTTCTCTTTCGATCGGCTTGAAGCCCATCTTTCTACCTTGTTCACATTCACTCCTTTATCCTTGGGCTTGCCTTCTTAAAACGAAATTTACGGCTTGAAAATGCGTTTCTCATCTGTAGTGCCTATCATGTTATCGCTTGCTCTGGCAGCTTCTGCGATCCCTGCAAAGAAAAATAGCAAGAATAACAATGCTGCCACCGCTGCTAGCGACGCTGCTGCAAGTCCCTCGGCGACTACTGCAGGCGGGGATCAACAAGCTTCTACAACTCTTGATCCTCAGGTGATAGCCACGGGGTTTGCTAACAATGGTCAAGGCATGTAAACCGACTTGAATTCCTGGTTTTTTTGTTTGACATCTGTCCAACCCAATTGGTTGTTGTGCTCGTAGACGTTCAAGAAGCTGGACAAGTCCCATCGCTCACGTCTTCAAACAACTTCATCAACTTCTGCCTGACGCAAGCTAATTTGCCTATCACGAGTGAGTGTAGTAGGTTTTATCCTGGATTATTACGCTCTGATCATCTTCTTAGACGGTAAACAGATCACCACGGGCTCATGCAACCCTGCTCCGATGGGTGCTCTCCCCAGCAGTAACAATATGCCCAGTTCGAAGTTTGTTTTTCCCAAAAATGGCGAAGTCATCCAGACGGGGACCAATTTCACCATTCAAATGGCAGTTCTTAACCTTGAACTAGGTGAGTCAAGTGAAGCCCTGTTTACCTACTTGGCTGACATGTATTACAGGTAACTTTGTCAATGCACAGGAGAACTATTTTGCTGCTCCCCAGCAAATAGATTCGTCGGGGAACATTATTGGACACACTCATTTTACCATTGACACGCTTCCTTCATTGGATAGTACGACCCCTACCGATCCAACAAAACCTGCATTTTTCAAAGTATGTAGTACCTCATTGCATCAACATCAGATGTTCACATTAATGTTACTCGCAGGGCGTCAATACTCCTGCCGTGAATGGGGTGGTATCGGTGGTTTTGGATAAAGGCCTTCCTGCAGGCTTCTACAGACTTGCATCGATCAACGCGGCGGCCAACCACCAGCCCGTGTTAGTTCCTATCGCTCAACACGGTTCCCTGGATGATATGGTTTACGTGAGTTATTCAAAAGGCTACAAAAGAACTTCCACCATCTGACTCCGGAGGTATACTTCACCGTTTCAGATGATGGTGCTGCTTCTGCCAATGCTACAGTTTCGAGTAGTGCTGCTGCCGCCTCTGCCAGTGATGCTGGTGCTACAGCGCCTCCTGCTGCTTCTGGTTCTGTGAAAGCCAAGGGAGGCAAAGGCAAGAATGGCAAAGGCGTGCCCAAGTAATTTAGCATCGTTCACAGTAGAAACAGCCCTTCTGGCCCCTTGGCCTCATTCGTAGCCTATGACTTTCCTTTTTGAATGGATATTATACCTGTGCGAGACTTATGTGATTTTATTCATATTATGGATGAGCGGTGGATGAGGGTGTTACATACAGTCCGGCAGTACGGAATCGGTACAAAGCTATTTAGCTATCCGAGTGAAAACAGTAGCTTTTTACATGATCAAACAATCGGGTAAATCTGATCATGGACGTTGACTCTGACTCCGATATTTCCATCTTTGACGACGATTTGCCTCGTAGTAAAGCCAAAGGCAAGGGGAAGGCTACGGACAAAACCAAAAAGGACAAAGCAAAACGCAAGCCCAAGGACGTGGTGACTTGGCGTTTTCGCAAGTTGGACTGTTCCTGCTTTGTTAACAACTTCATTCTAGCAAGCATACACATGGGAAGCAAATTATACTCGTTCATGGGAGACCGTGCAAGAAGATGAAAGGGGCAGTCTGCAGGGCGCGGTGAACGATTGGATGGCCCAGGGGAGGAGGAAGCGGTGAGCTCCTGAGCTGCTATGGGTATCGTCCCTACGCTCAATCCTTCTTAGGTTACTAGCACCGTCTACTGCAATTCGTCGAACCATTATACGGCATCTTGTTCTGCTTTTAGACCTTTCAACATCTATGATGGATCGTGATATGCGTCCTACGCGATTCGCTTTAACTCTGCAGTACGCTCGCGAGTTCATTTTAGAATGGTTCGATCAGAATCCTCTAGGTCAGATGGGTGTAGTTGGTATGAGAGCAGGCGTTGGAGAACGTGTATGTGAAATGACTGGTCAGTCGTGTTCACGAATCATGGGAGCGGCGAGTAGTTCATACCACAGAGGTATTGCAGGTAACCCTCAGGATGTTCTGAAAGCCATCTCTGATCGACATAAACTCGAGCCAACTGGTGAACCTAGTCTCCAGAATGCTATTGAGATGGCTAGAAATAGCATGAAGTGCGTCTTGACCTCATTCTACACGTCGTTGTCTTCCTAATTATGCTCAAGCCATCTTCCAACACATTCATCACGCGAGATACTAATAATATTTGGCTCTCTAACTACTTGTGATCCAGGTAACATCCACGACACTTTAGATGAATGCGTGAAGAACAAAATACGGATTTCTGTGGTGGCGCTCGCTGCGGAAATGAAAATCTGCCGCGACCTTTGTGACAAAACAGGCGGTAAGGCATCCTAGTTTTATGAACTTCTTCATGTTTCTCAGAAGTTGCGATCAGGTCAATTTGGAGTTGCATTGAATGAAGGTCATTTCAAGGATCTTCTATTCGAGCTTGTGCCTCCCCCCGCACAACGAGCATTGACCCGCGCTGCTGGAGCAGGAGCTTCGAACCCAGCTGCTGATTTAATGATGATGGGCTTCCCCACTCGACTGCCCGATGCATCGCCTCCAAGTCTCTGTGTGTGTCATTCGGACCTCAAAAGCGAAGGTTTCCTATGTCCTCGTTGCTTGGCCAAAGTTTGCGACGTCCCCACCGACTGTGACATATGCGGATTAATGATCGTCAGCTCCCCGCATTTGGCAAGAAGCTACCACCACCTTTTCCCTGTCAAACCCTATATTGCTGTGTACGTATGTCTCCGGTTGAATATATTACCAACTTTCTGTAACTGCGATGAATTGGCAGTGCGACTTTGGACGATGTGCCTTACCCTTCTACTAACGCGGCCTGCCATGCGTGCTCTCGAGCATTTCCGACAACGCCAGCACAAGCCACCGCAGAAGGAATGAGTCCAATAGGCAGATACCGCTGTCCTGAGTGTCATATGGACTTCTGCTCTGATTGTGATGTTTTCGTGCACGACGTCATTCACTGTTGTCCTGGGTGCGGGAAATGAAGAGGAGCATTTCAAGTTTGGTCTTATGAGCAAAATGTGTTCTATTGTAGCCAACTCGGTGGTAGTTGAATGGAGCATTATATTAGCACAATAACACCGGCAGAATACAAAGAGGTTGAAATTGAAATGCAAGTTGCGTCGCATACCCTATGCGGTCATCTTTGAGCATACAATCGTTTTCGCAATGTTGCATGATAAGTGGGGTGGCTGTTCCAAGCACGAATTGAATGAGTACAAAGACAGTGAAAACAAGAAGCTAGCAGTCTGAGGATTTTGTGTTTCATGCCTTCAGTTGCTTCTCCTTCTCCTTCTCCCATCGAGCCATCATTAACTGCATTCCTTCTGACCGAGACCTGATTGCCATTGCAGGAGTAAACCTATGCATGTGCGCAGCTTGGAGTTGTGCGCTTAATGCAGAGTCGTTTCGAATAAACAGGAGTAGAATGAAAGAGTGTTCACAAACGGATATTGCGGGAAAAAGTGTATTAACGCGTACCGATCCAATCGAAAGGAAGAAAGCAAAGGATGCGGCGCTGTTGAGCATGTACTTTGATAGGGTCGACAGAACCCCGTTAGGCCCCGGACCATACCTGCAAGAGAGTAATTGTATTGCAGAGTCCTGGTAAAGTGCAGTGCACTGGGACATACCTAATAATTGTCCAAGAGCCAAAAATGAATCCTATGGTCAGCCCGACTCCTCCACCCATTAGGGCACCCATTCTACCAGAAGAGAGCAGGATTTAATGAAGGCCATATGTGCGTAAAAGTATCGCGTACTTGACTAAACTCTTGTTTTTAACGTTGCATTGCCGAAAAGGAGAAGAACGACATACGCTTTTCAATAATGGGGCGGTCCTGAGGTGCTTGCATTATTTTGAAGTAAAAGGTGTTTATTGACGACCTAAAGTCAATGTGAAGGAGGAAGGAGAAGAAGAAGAGTGGCGGCAGGCGGCAGGCGACAGGCGCGCGGCCGCGGAAGTAATATTTCGCAGCTGAGTCCGGACCACCACCCACCCACAAAAATAGGCTGCAATTATGACTGGTCTTCCTCTATTTCCTGATGCACAGCAGGCGCAGATAAGTTAGTCTTGTACGTAGACCTGTCGATTTATTTGAACACAGCCGATGCATAGTTCGTGCCCACCAGCGGGACTTATATCATGTCTCCTCGTTACGAGAGCAGGCGGAAAACGTCTTCCGGGCATGGCTAGGTCAGCATTTATACTTCAATTTCCTCTGGGTATTGACCTCCGCTATAGGAACGCGTAGAATAACGAGATGGGACAAAGAGATTGACCTACTAGCAAAGCTTGTTTACTATGGTCTTACGACCGGGCGGGGTAAAGTAATTTCAGCTTGACTTGGTTCCGCACTTCATCTCTACTTCTACAGCTACTCAAACCCTAGGAGAGGAATATACGGACATATGGCAATATTCAGCTTCCACTAGACTTGCTCCTCCATCGCGATATACGCGTGCCGCTTTGGTTCTCCTTCCGTCTTTGCCTTCATATTTGTTGGCACGGTTCGTCAATTTGACGTCGCTCAGTGTACGTTCCCCAAAACTCGCCGCGCTTTTGACAAATCTTCCGCCTGTTTTGGAAGCAGTGATGGAGATTAACCTCGCGGTGTTCTACACTCGAGGATTCTACTATGATTATATGAAGCGGTTACTTGGCATTCGATATGTAGGCGTGAAAGCTCTTCTGCCTGAGCATGTTTTTCTCACCAATAACACTAGCTTTCGTCCTTGCCCGAAAACCCTCACACTCGACCACCCTCTTATTCATTACTTGGCGTGCTACTTGCTGTTAGACTGCTGTACCGGCTGATCAGCTTCATCCGGAGTTATCGTTCTACTCAAAGCGCATTACAGAAAGGCAAGCAGCCTGCAAGAGGTCAAGCTGCTGAAGGAAGGGAAACTTTTCTGGATGACCGGCCGGTTTCGTATTTGCTTGACTCAGTTGACCCTGAAAGCGAGCCTGCAAAGCCTGCAGAAGAAGACGAACGAACAATGCTTGACATTGCCTCCATACCTGAATCTATTCGGGCATCCAGGAACTGTACGCTATGTCTCGAAGAGAGGACTGATAGCTGCTCGACTGAATGTGGACATTTATTCTGTTGGAATTGTATTGTTGGATGGGGAAGAGAAAAGGTGCGAGTGCCATTTCGACATAATCGATCTTCCTGATACAAGCACTTTGGAAACAGGCAGAGTGTCCTCTATGCCGACAATCCTTGAACCTTACATGCTTATTGCCCATATACAACTTATGACATTTTCGTGGAAGCACTAATGTATACACAGATTACAGTCGGGAGGAGGGAACATCGACAATTGACACTGGACGGGGTGTTTATGCTACTTGTTGTATCAGAGTAATGTTGTCGCCTTTGAGAAGGATGCGCCCTGTAGATGACATCAATATATCGAACATAACAGCCAAATGGTTGACCATACCTAGCTCTCTCCGTGGTTTTGCGTCCTTCACGAATACTTCAGCTGCCTCATCTATCACGATGTTCATAAACTCGTCGAATCCCTGTGAAAATTAACGATGAGCAATCAGTCACTTGGCAAATGATGAGACGATATGAAAGGTTCTCTGGGCGAAAAGCAATGCAGTCTTAGTCGCCCTTGTGATGGGGGGTTTCAATGCACGCGATTTGACAGAATCCAATGGACGCACAATAATACGGCCCTCGATCCTCATCTCGATGTTGTCGTAAAGCCATATTACAACTTTTGTCCTCTACAATACCAAATTTCAGCGAGAGTTAGCTGAGAAGTAAATCTTGAGCGAACCTGCTGAAGATTTTTGAAGATGACATTCTGCGCGAAAAGAGAGTGAATGAGTAGGAAATACAGAGAAGTAAGACGTGTCATACGATGGGCTGAACCATCACACGCTGCTGGCGACCTGACATAGTGGGCAAAGAATTCGAGAGCGTAGAGGATCAGTTAGTTGACAATGAGAGGGTGAGGCTGAGAGCAGTTGGGCACGTGGTCACTTTCTGAACAAACTTAAGTTCGCTACGCGTCCGACACTGCGTTGACCACCATGGAGGTGTGTATTATTTTCATGAATTGTTCACCCATTTGACTCAATCTTATTTAGCTTTTTGCTCCTTCAAATTCTTCGACGGCAGCAGCCGTTACATTCATCACATTCGTACAGGATCTCAAGAAGAAAACGAAGACATGGGGTCCTATGATCGAGTTATGTGCCAATGGCGAGAAGACCTTAGAACGATTCAGATACCAGTTTCCAGATGATTGGCTATATAGTGACCAGCTTCGGGGAGAATGGAGTGCTTACAACGAGATTTTGAAACGAAAGAATGATTCCATTCAAGAGCAGCTAGGTGAGCTTCCACGTACGTTTGAGCACTATCAGCTTCTGACACCACCTCTCTCTTAGCCGGCCTTCAACTCAAGATTGTAGCCGAAGACAAGATTATAGAGAATAAGATCAATGACATCCTGCTGGAATGGGAGCAGACTCGTCCTGTTCAAGGCAACATTCGTGCCGACACCGCAATGAATACCATCAATGTCTTTGAGGGCAAATTAAGTCGTGTTCAGGAGGAATACGATCTCGTTTGTCGTGCAAAAGAAGCTCTAGACTTGGAGTTGACGAGGCACACGCGCCTTGAGCCGGTGTTTGAAGAGTTGCGCGACCTCAAAGCCGTTTGGACAGCGTTGTCAGGAATATGGAATCAGATCAGCGAGTTGAGGGAGATGTCGTGGGCAACGGTGCAGCCAAGGAAGCTCAGGCAGCACATTGACGGTCTGCTGAGCTCGACCAAGGATATGCCTACCAGGATGAGGCAGTATGCGGCCTTTGAATATGTGCAAGATACGTTACGGGGGTTGCTGAAGTCGAACTCTATAGTTTCGGACTTGAAATCGGATGCGTTGAAGGAAAGACACTGGAAGCAGCTCTTCAAGGTCTTGAAACTACCTGCGCAGATTGGCTTGACCTTGTGAGTCGTGCATAATTCGGTGGTGTGGCTTCATCTAATGTGTTGCTGCAGAATGACCCTTGGTCACGTCTATGATTTGGACCTGAAGAGGAATGAAGCGATCATCAAAGAAGTCATTTTCCAAGCGCAAGGAGAGGTACGTATTTCATTTAGAGTATCTTGCTTAGTGGATTGTGCTCATTACTTTGTAGATGGCTTTAGAAGAATACATCAAGCAAGTCAAAGAGATTTGGACAAACTACACACTTAATCTGGTCAACTATCAAAACAAGTGTCGTCTCATTAGGTGGGCACGTCTTAATTGACCCTGGCTTTCGACGACTGACCCAAAGTGATACAGAGGATGGGATGATCTACTCAACAAGTGCAGTGAGAACCTGAACTCCCTGGCGGCCATGAAATTGTCGCCACACTATAAAGGTTCATCTCTTACGTCGATGATTTGAAACTGAGCTAATTCATTCCCCTACAGTTTTCGAAGAAGAGGTTAGATCTTATTGGTGATGTTTTGTCCAGCCTTTTAATTTTACTTTCCAGGCTGGCTCCTGGGAGGAAAAACTGAACAGGATACATGTCCTTTTCGATGTATATCTTCAGTTCAAATCAAGTGAACTTCATTGACTGACGATGGTATTCGATGTATGGCTTGATGTTCAGCGTCAATGGGTCTATCTGGAAGGTATCTTTTCCGGGAGCGCAGACATCAAGCACCTCCTTCCAGTCGAGAGCGCGCGGTTCCAGAACATCAATACCGAGTTCCTCACCGTGATGAAGAAAGTCTACTAGTCGCCGTTTGTCATTGATGTGATGAACATTCAAGGCATTCAAAAGAGTCTTGAGCGTCTCGCTGACCTTCTCAATAAGATCAAGAAAGCTCTTGGAGAGTACCTTGAGCGAGAGCGGTCTTCGTTCCCTCGCTTTTACTTCGTTGGTGATGACGACTTGCTAGAAATCATAGGTGACAGCAAGAATATCCTGCGCATCATGAAGCATCTGAAGAAGATGTTTGCTGGAATTTCGACAATCATGCTTGATGACGAATTGACTCAAATCCAAGGGATGGCGTCGAGGGAAGGAGAGGAGGTCCGATTCACGGAACCAATTCTTTTGAAAGATTACCCAAAGATCAATGATTGGCTAACAAGGATTGAATACTCGATGCAATTGTCGTTGGCTACGTTGCTTACCGAAGCAGTCAGCGAGCTGCAGACCTTCTATGGTACCGGTGCAAAATTGCCGATGGACCAATTCTTGGCTTGGATGGACAAGTATCCAGCTCAATTAGTCACACTCGCGGTCCAGGTTGCATGGACTGCATCTGTCGAAACTTCCTTCGAATCTAGCCAGCCTCCCGAGCAGCCATTAGAGACTGTCCATCAAGCACTAGATCTCCTCGCCGACATTGTGCTGCAAGAGTTGAATGCAGTCACACGTCGCAAATGCGAACATCTCATCACCGAGCTAGTACATCAGCGTGATGTCATCCGAACTCTTGTCCAGCAACGCACAAAAGTGGTTTCACATGGTTATATCAGATGAGGTTCTACCTTGACAAGAGTATCGACAACCCACGGGACAGGCTGGCTATCAGGATCGCTGATGCAACTTTCCCTTATGGATGGGAATATCTCGGTGTGCTCGACAGACTCGTACAAACGCCCTTGACAGACCGTGTCTATTTGACTCTTGCTCAGGCTTTGGATACGCAGCTCGGTGGTGCACCCTTTGGGCCCGCAGGAACTGGTATGTTTTCTTCACGGTTTGATTATGCATTCTTCTCACCAAATACGCTAGGGAAAACTGAATCTGTCAAGGCACTTGGGGTTCAGCTGGGCCGATTCGTACTGGTCTTCTGTTGTGACGAGAACTTCGACTTCAAAGCTATGGGCCGTATCTTTGTTGGATTGTGTCAAGTGGGCGCTTGGGGTTGTTTCGACGAGTTCAATCGGCTCGAAGAACGTATCCTCAGTTCCGTGTCTCAACAAGTCCAAACCATTCAGCAAGGTCTCGCCTCGTTGGTCAAGAATCCAAATACTGAAATTGAGCTAGTTGGGAAGAACTTGAAGCTCAATATGAACATGGGAATGTTTGCCCATGCTTTATACCCCTTACGACGGAGTCCATTGACTTTTCCTCCTCAGGAATCTTCATTACGACTAACCCGAACTATGCTGGTCGCTCCCAGTTACCTCCTAACTTGACGAAACTCTTCAGACCGTGAGTTGATTGTTGTATGGGTGTCATTTATGTCCCTTATGATTTTTCAGGATGGCCATGACTCGACCGGATCGTGAGCTCATTGCACAGGTCATGTTATTCTCGCAGGGTTTCCGTACTGCAGAGTCTTTGGCATCGAAAGTGGTCCCATTCTTCAATCTCTGTGATGAGCAACTTTCTCCACAGCCTCACTACGACTTCGGTCTTCGAGCTCTCAAAGCGGTTTTGGCCAGCGCTGTTATCCTGAAACGTGAACGTTTATTGAGCGCCAAGAATGAAGGCGAGGACGCAGTCGGCCTTTCGGATTCCATTTCAGAGCAGATCATTCTCATTCAAAGTGTAACGGAAACCATCGTACCGAAACTAGTCGCAGATGACGTACCTTTACTTACCAAGTAAGTCACATACGAGAGCGTTGTCGTGTTCGTTTTCTCAACATTTTCTTAGTCTCTTAGCCGACGTGTTTCCTGGCGTCGATTATGAACCGGTTGACCTGGATCGGCTGCGCGAAGAAATCTTCAAGGTCTGCAAAGAACGTCAATTGGTGGAAGGTGAACGATGGATCGCGAAGATCTTACAACTGTATCAGATCCAGAAGATTCAGCACGGTTTAATGATGGTCGGACCCTCTGGTAGTGGTAAAACCAACGCATGGCAGGTTCTCCTCGCAGCCCTAGAACGCTTAGATGGTGTGGAGGGAGTGTCGTATGTGATCGACCCCAAAGCGATGCACAAGGATGCTTTGTATGGTACCTTGGACTCCACCACTAGGGAGTGAAACGACGGTCTATTCACCCACATTCTTCGAAGAATTGTTGATGACGTTCGAGGAGAAAGCAGCAAACGACACTGGATTATATTTGATGGTGATGTTGACCCCGAATGGGTTGAGAACTTGAATAGGTCTGTGCAATACTGTATAAGGAAAAACTCGTACTGACTAAGTTCTTAGTGTACTTGACGATAACAAGCTTCTGACCTTGCCAAATGGTGAGCGGCTCAATCTCCCACCGAACGTTCGAATCATGTTCGAGGTGGAACATTTGAAGTACACGACTCTCGCTACTGTCAGTCGATGCGGTATGATTTGGTTCAGTGAGGATGTCGTCGAGCCCTCCATGGTGTACCAGAACTATCTCGCAACACTATCATCAGTTCCTCTCGATGCCGACGAAGGCGACTCTCTCGCCCGAAGAAACAATGAAACTTTGCCTTCTGAAGCGGCTGCTTCGGCTGCTCTTGAAACACAGAGACAAGTAGCTTCGGTTTTGGAGCGCTACTTCTCCGACGGCGACCTCGTCAGCTCTGCATCGACTTTTGCTGAATCTATTGAACATATCATGGACTTCACCACCACCCGAGCTCTCAGCACATTATTCTCCCTTCTCAACAAGACTGTTCGCAATATCATTGAGTACAATTTCCAGCACCCGGACTTTCCTCTTCCCCCTGAGCGAGTGGAACAATACGTTACGAAACGTTTGCTTGTCAGCATTATCTGGGCATTCTCCGGCGATGCGAAGCTGGATTTGCGCGCAGAAATGGGCGACTTTCTGCGCGGTCAGACGGGCATTGACCTACCTCCGCTTCTACCTGGAAGCTCCTTAATCGACTACGACGTGCAGGTTGGTAACGGAGATTGGTTGGCTTGGCAGTCAAGAAGTGCCTACTATCGAGATCGAAGCCCATGCAGTTACAGCTGCCGATGTGGTTGTACCTACAATGGACACTGTTCGGCACGAAGAGGTCCTGTATTCTTGGCTTTCGGAACATAAACCTCTTATGCTGTGTGGTCCTCCTGGGTTCTGGAAAGACAATGACTCTGTTCAGTGCGCTTCGAAAACTTCCCGACATGGAGGTTGTTGGCCTTAACTTCTCGAGTGCCACTACTCCAGAGTTGATTCTGAAGACGTTCGAGCAGTATTGCGAGTACCGCAAGACCCCAAATGGCGTCGTGCTAGCTCCCATTCAGATCGGACGATGGCTTGTTGTATTCTGCGACGAGATCAATCTTCCAGCTGCCGACAAGTACGGCACGCAACGTGTCATTTCGTTCATTCGACAACTAGTAGAATCAGGAGGCTACTGGCGTGCAAGCGACATGGTTTGGGTCAAACTGGGGCGTATCCAGTTTGTCGGTGCATGTAATCCTCCCACTGACCCGGACCGTGTTCCATTGAGTCACCGTTTCTTGCGCCACGCGCCCTTGGTGATGGTAGACTATCCTGGGGAGGTCTCTTTGAAGCAGATTTATGGCACTTACAATCGTGCTGCTCTCAAAGTGGTACCCAATCTTCGGACATATGCTGACCCCCTCACGGAGGCAATGGTTTCCTTTTATCTTGCCTCACAGAAGCGTTTCACTACGGACGTTCAAGCTCACTACGTCTACAGTCCTCGTGAACTCACACGTTGGGTCAGAGGTGTCTATGAGGCTATCCGTCCGCTGGAATTGTTGTCTGTTGAGGGTCTCGTTCGTATTTGGGCTCATGAAGCGCTTCGTTTGTTCCAGGACCGCTTGGTCACCGAAGAAGAGCGGATTTGGACTGACGAAAATATTGACGCAGCTGCTATGGAGCATTTCCCCACTATCAATCGTGATGAGGCGCTCCATCGTCCTATTCTCTTCTCTAACTGGACCTCGAAGGATTGCATTCCAGTAGACCGGGAATCTCTGCGTGAATATACGAAGGCTCGCTTGAGGGTATTTTATGAGGAAGAATTAGATGTTCCCCTTGTTCTCTTCAATGAGATCATGTTCTCCGAATCGATCGGGTATTCCGACAGGTGCAAGGACATTTGCTACTCATCGGTGTCAGCGGTAGTGGCAAGGTATGATGTTGACTCTTCTCAGGGTGAATTTCGTCTGATATTTTACTTCAGACCACGCTGTCACGTTTTGTTGCTTGGATGAACGGCTTGAGTATTTTCCAAATCAAGGTTTCAAACAAATATACAGGTGATGATTTGACGAGGATCTGCGGACGGTTCTACGACGATCTGGATGCAAAGGCGAGAAGATCTGTTTCATTATGGACGAGTCAAACGTCCTTGATTCCGGTTTCCTTGAACGAATGAATACACTACTAGCTAATGCCGAGGTCCCTGGTCTGTTTGAAGGCGATGAGCATGCCGCTCTGATGACTGCGTGTAAAGAAGGCTCGCAGCGAGACGGCCTGATGCTTGACTCTCACGAGGAACTTTACCGATGGTTCACGCAACAAGTTGCTAGAAATCTTCACGTAGTCTTCACCATGAACCCGCCCGCCAATGGTTTGGCTTCTAAGGCTGCTACCTCTCCGGCTCTTTTCAATCGTTGTGTGCTGGATTGGTTTGGTGACTGGTCTGATCAAGCGTTTTACCAAGTCGGCATGGAATTCACTCATTCACTCGACCTCGACCTGCCATCCTATAGTCCTCCTGCTCTCTTCCCTGTTGTTTATCGGGAATTGTCCTTGCCACCTGTGCACCGAACTGCCGTCGTCAATGCACTTGTCTATGTGCACTCTTCTTTACATCAAATCAACCAGCGTTTGAGTCGCCGGCAGGGACGCTACAACTATGTCACGCCTCGCCACTATTTGGACTTGTAAGTGTCTTGATTGTGTCTTTGAATTTGACGTTCACCCGTTTGTTAGCATCAATCATTATGTTCGGCTATATGCTGAAAAGCGCGATGAACTGGAGGAACAACAGCGCCATCTGCATGTTGGTCTCGACAAGTTACGTGACACCGTGACACAAGTCGAGGAGCTGCGAAAGAGTCTCGCCATTAAGCGCTCTCAGCTGGAGGCGAAGGATGTCGAGGCGAACGAAAAGCTCAAACGTATGGTGGCTGACCAGCAGGAGGCGGAGCAAAAGAAAGCGGCATCCATAGAGATCCAAGCTGCTTTAGTTGAACAGGATAAGCACATTCAGCAACGTCGAGCGATTGCGACGGCCGATCTTGTCGATGCAGAGCCCGCTGTGCTGGAAGCCCAATCTGCTGTCAGCAACATTAAAAGGCAGCATCTACAGGAAGTGCGTACTATGGCCAACCCGCCCGAAGCTGTCAAGCTGGCAATGGAATCTGTTTGCACGATCCTTGGTCACAAGATCGATAGCTGGCGTACCGTCCAGGGTATCATTCGTCGTGACGATTTCATTCAACGTATCGTCAACTTTGACACTACCACACAGATGACGAAGCAACTTCGTGACATCATGAAGAAAGACTTCCTCAGCCGACCCTCCCTACAACTTTGAAACTGTCCAACGCGCTAGTAAAGTCTGTGGTCCTCTTGTGAAGTGGGCTCTTGCTCAAGTACGCTTTTCTGAGATTTTGGACAAGGTCGAGCCTCTGCGTAACGAGGTGCAGTCTCTCGAAAACCAAGCCGACACTACAAAGAAGCAGGCTGCGGCTATCATTGATATGATCTCGGAGCTAGAGGCGAAGATTGGGCGGTACAAGGAAGAGTATGCACTTCTCATCAGCGAGACGCAAGCGATCAAGTCTGAGATGGAGCGTGTTCAGAACAAAGTGGATCGCAGCATGAAACTCTTGGAGAGTCTTTCCTCGGAAAGAGGTCGATGGGAATCCGGAAGCCGCACTTTCGACGACGAGATGTCCACCATTGTCGGCGATGTTCTCCTTTCCGCAGCTTTTTTGGCGTACGGTGGATTCTTTGACCAGCACTATAGAGAAGTTATGTGGCAGGACTGGTCAAAGCATCTCAGTGAGGCCAACATCAAATTCAAGCCAGAGCTCTCGCTGGTAGAATATCTATCAACCGCAGACGACCGACTGAGCTGGCAATCTAAGTCTTTGCCCTCCGATAATCTCACGACTGAAAATGCCATTATGCTCAAGCGGTTCAACCGTTATCCTCTTATCATCGATCCTACCGGTCAGCCCACTACGTTCTTGATGAACGAATACAAAGAACGGAAAATTACTGTCACGAGTTTCCCGGATGAAGCCTTCCTTAAAGTATTGGAAAGTGCACTTCGATTTGGAATTCCGCTACTCATACAAGATGTCGAGCGTCTTGACCCCATTCTTAATGCTGTCCTGAACAAAGAAATTCGTCGCACTGGCGGTCGAGTGCTTATTCGCTTGGGAAGCCAAGATATTGATTTTTCACCTTCCTTCACCATGTTCCTATCAACTCGCGACCCTTCAGTGGAGTTCTCTCCTGATATCTGCAGTCGAGTCACCTTTGTCAACTTCACCATGACTCGCAGTAGTCTGCAGAGCCAATCTCTAGATCAAGTGCTCAAGGTGGAGCGTCCTGATACAGAACGGAAACGAACCGACTTGATGAAGATACAGGGTGAATTCAGGCTTCGTTTACGAACTCTTGAGAAGCTGCTCCTTCAAGTGCTCAATGAGTCCTCTGGCAACATTCTCGATGACGACAAAGTCATTGACACGCTTGAAACATTGAAGCGAGAAGCCGCAGAGATTACGCACAAAGTGGAAGAAACTGACGTTGTCATGAAAGAAGTTGAGCAGGTGACAGCTGAATATCTCCCCTTGGCCCAGGCATGCAGTGCGGTATTCTTCGTTCTGGAACAGATGAATCTGGTCAACCATCTTTATCAATTCTCCCTGCAATTCTTCCTCGATATATTCGATCATGTTCTTCATCACAACCCGAACCTCAAGGACGTGTCCGATTACAGTCGACGTCGGGATATTCTACTCAATGACCTCTTCCTTGTGGTTTACAAGCGAACGTCGCGCGCGCTGTTGTATCGCGATCATGTCATGCTTGCCGTTCTTCTCGCTCAAGTGAAGCTACGAGGTGTGGAAGAAATCACCGAGGAGTTGGAGTTCCTGTTGGAGGGTGGCGACAACATGCCCGCGACAACTGCTGCAGCTCCTGGACAGCAGACCTCGATTCTGGCACCCGACCAAGCACAACGTCTTGAAGGCTATGCGAAGAACCCGATATTCAAGCCGGTAGCGGGTCATCTCGTGGAGCACGATGGTGAATGGCGCTCCCTTTGGAATCTAATGCGCCAGAGCAGTCGGTTCCTAAACCATGGGAACCCAGCACACGTAAGATTTTTGAACTATGTAAGATTTCTGCTGTATTGACTATTATCTAGCTGCTGTGGAGGGGATACGTGCTCTATTGATCATCAAATGTCTACGGCCAGATCGCTTGCTGCAGGCAACCGCCCAATTCGTGCGTACCGTTTTCGACACAGACATGTCTGCGCAATCGGCCTATGAGCTCGGTTCGATGGTTTCAGATGAAGTTGCTGCGGCTACGCCTCTGGCACTGATATCTGTTACTGGATACGACGCAAGCTACCGTGTAGAGAACTTGATTAAGAACACTGGCACCCGTTCATCTTCTGTGGCCATGGGTTCACAGGAGGGATTCTCCCTTGCGGACCAAGCTATCAGTTCAGCTGCACGGCAAGGCACTTGGGTATTGTTAGAGAATGTGCATCTAGCTCCGGATTGGCTAGGTCAGTTGGAGAAGAAGCTTCAAACTCTGAATCCTCATCGTAACTTCCGACTATTCCTCACCATGGAAGCCAATCCTTCGATCCCTGTCAACATTCTCCGCCAATCGCGCCTGATCATGAACGAACCTCCACCTGGTGTCAAGGCTAATCTTCTGGACTCTCTGCGCAGCATAACGCCTTCGCGTCTCTCGCAAGGACCTGCCGAAAAGGTCAGACTATACTTTTTACTCGCTTGGTTCCATGCTGTTGCCCAGGAACGACTTCGCTATGTGCCGCTTGGTTGGAGTAAAGTGTACGACTTCAACGACTCTGATTTGAATTCGGCCTTCAACACTATTGACGCGTGGCTTGGATCTGTCTCGAAAGGCCGAGCAAATATCGATCCGGCTTCGATACCGTGGGATGCACTCCGGACTCTTGTCAAGCAATCTGTGTACGGAGGAAGGGTGGATAGCGAGTTTGATCAAAGGATTTTGGATGCGTTTGTTGACGCACTTTTCACTCCGATGGCCTACAATGTCGATTTTGACCTCGTGCCAAGTATTACAGGCAAGCAAGTGCTGGTGGTGCCTGAGGGTACAAAGCTGGACCACTTCTTGTCTTGGATACAAAAGCTACCGGATCGCGAGCCTCCGTCATGGTTGAGTCTGCCTCCGACGGCCGAAAGGGTCATTGCTGTAGCTCAAGGTGAGAGGAATTTCATTGATGAAAAATGGCGTTACAATAACTTGTATTGCAGGTAACGAACTACTTGGCAAACTGCGCAAGATGAGAATGTTGGCCGACGACGAAGACGAAGTGGCAACTACCTCTGCGGCAAAGTCGAGCTCGCAGCAGCCTGCGTGGATGAGAACGCTGTATGAGCGATGCAAGGAGTGGGTCGCCCAGTTGCCTGAGGTATACGATATATGTCCTTACTATGAATCTTACTCACACCGGTATAGAAATTCAACACACTCGCCCCATCCTCTGGCGATAACCAAGACCCGTTGTACCGACTGTTCTCCAGGGAAGGTGGTATCGGTCGCCGACTGCTAGGTCAAGTGCGGAGAGACCTCGGTGACGTTGTGAAGGTCTGTCAAGGAGAGCTCAAACAAACGAATCACCTTCGTAGTCTCATGAGCTCCTTGACCAAAGGAACGATCATGCTTTTCTTCACCTCGAACACGAGATGGGACTGACCTTTCTCGCGGCAGGAACGATTCCTAGCCACTGGCGACAATACAAAGTCGCAAAAGCTATGGCAGTGTCTGGTTGGATCGCCAACTTTGCTCGACGATTAGCTCAGCTGGACAGTATCGCTGGAATGGACAACCTAAACGATGTCGAAGTTTGGCTCGGTGGGTTGTTCTTCCCTGAAGCATATATTACGGCAACTAGGCAAGCGGTGGCACATCGGAAAAAGTGGAGTCTGGAAACCCTGAATTTGGTGCTTGATATTGAACGCGTTAATGACCCCGGTGCTTTTATTGTCGATGGTCAGTTCCTTCCATTCCTTCAGTTTGAAATTTTTGTTTACACCTCCTTAGGACTGGCATTGGAAGGCGCATCTTGGATGACTGACAAATTGATGCTCAACAATGGGGAGGTCGTGAGGCTCAACCCTTCGCAGATTCGTTGGGTGCAGTCGGACGAAACTTCGCGGGAGAATTTAGTGAACCTCCCGGTTTACCTGAATAGTGATCGAAGTGACGTGCTATTCACGGTGGATCTGCCATTTGATGCGAGCGCAGGGTCGCTCGTTGCGATGAGAGCAGCATGTCTTACAGCAGGTGGCTAGATAGATGTGTACTTTCGTTTCCTTTTTTTGGTTGATGAAATGCTTTGGATGTTGGATACCCCCCTTATAATAATGACTTTTTACGGATAGTAGTATAGTAATGACAATTTACTTATGTTTTTTGAACGAGACTACCTCCTACGACCTCTAAGAGTTTCCAGTCAACTTCTATACCTTGAGTTTTGAATATCTTGCGAGCGTCTTCGGCGATAGCGTCAAAGTTGTGCGTCGCGAGGGCTAATATCGTTGGGCCTGCGCCGGAGAGGCATATACCGAGGAGTCCTGGGTGGGTGGAGGGGGTGATGGAGGACGTAACTTCGGGTAAGCCTGGGATCTGGAGAAAAAAAGGTGGGGGATGAGTAGATCGGGTAAGGATAAAAAACTGAGACTTGCGAGAGTTTTACGATATGGTTGATGAACTCTATCTTTCATAGCTTCATATATGAGATTAGGATCTGGTGGATCTTGAGCTAGTGCTGTAGTGAGTACTGCTAATCGTTGAAGATTGAAAACCTGTAGAGAATCGCGTCTTAAAGCTCTGAGTTTATGTTATGAAGAAACACGTACGAGGTCTTTTCGAGAATACTGAGATGGTAGGACCTGCCTAGCCTTGGCCGTGCTAAGCTCAAACCGCGGTATAATCGCGACGGCTTTAATAGATTTTGACCAACCGAACCGTACGAAATGACCTATACCTAACGGTGGAGCAGGTGGATTCAAACCCCAGTCTTCACCTGCATCAGGAGGGTACTCTGGTAAAACCTCACTGAGAGGTACACTCGCAGCAGCCGTATCCGTTTCATCGAGCTCGCGTAGGTAAGACCCAACGAAGCCACCGACTAAAGCAGCAGTGACGTTATCCGGATGTCGTTCGACCATGAGTGCGAAATCGAGGAGACGTTCAGGAGGTAAGTTGAAGTTGCCTAGCTCGTTCCCGAGCAATACGCCTGCGATGACTGCTGCTCCTGATGAACCCAACCCGCGTCCGAATGGAATTTCGTTGTGTGCGTGGATGGTGAGTGAAGAAGGGAAAGAACGGATGGAGTTACATCGGAGAACGTAGAGTGCTACACGAGTGGTCAAGTTTTTGTATGCGTCTAGTGGGACTTCTTCAGCTCCTTCACCTGTGTAGGTGATTTTTGGCGATGTAGACGGTTGAGATTCATTCACGGTCACTGTCAGTGTCAAGTGCAGCGACAACGAGAGACCTACGACATCGAAACCTGGACCGATGTTGGCAGATGTCGCTGGTACTCTGATTGTGAACGTTCTGCCCATCGTTTCAATGGTTTTATGTAATTTCATAAAATTCGGTTACAAAGTTCAGTCATTCACACAATTTTCATTTTGATTTCGTTAGCCCTTGTAGCTCACCCCAAGCCATTTTCATTGACTCCAGACAACTACACAAAATTACAAAAAAGAACAGCACGAAAGAAAGAAGTAAGATGGGTATAAAGAACCTCTAAAACAACAAACGTCCCACTGTGGCGTGATATATGAGAGTTGATCCTGCAATTGTACTCTAGAAACCACGGCGTGAGATAGAGGGGAAAAGAAAGTGTCCATCAATGAAAGAAAGCAATTTAGAACTGCTCTCGGTTGAACAGCATTCGCTTGCCCTTTCCACCTGCTGCTTTGCCACCCTTGGCCTTGCCAGCAGCAGCGTTGCCGCCAGCATTGGTAGCAGCAGCTCCAGATGAACTTGCAGCAGCGGTCGAGTTGGATGCACCTGCATTTCCACCACCGTTTGCGCTGGCAGTGAAGTACACACAGTCATCGAGAGCACCGTGTTGTGCGATCGGGACAATAACCGGCTGGTGGTTTGCAGCAGAGTTGATCGAGCAGAGACGGTAGCTGCCAGCAGGAACACCAGTTGTCACATCAGCAGTGACGATGCCGTTCTGAGCCGCAGTGTTCACACCCTTGAAAAAAGTGGTCAGCTCTAGTGCTAATCAGATCAGAAAGAAAGAACCACCCTTGAAGAAGGCAAACTTTTGGGGGTCAGTAGGTGTAGTCTGGTCCAGAGATGTGAGAGTCTCGACGACGACGTGGGTGTGACCGATGATCTGGTTCTGAGAGTTGAGCTGCTGAGGAGCGGCAAAGTAGTTCTCCTGAGCGTTGACAAAGTTACCGGTCTCCATGTTCTGGATGGCCATGCTGATAGTGAATTCCTGGTTTGCGGTGACAGAACCACCGTTTGCAGGGAAGGTGAATTTCGACGATGGCATGTTTCCTACAGCAGGGATAGCACCGATGGGAGCCGGGTTACATGAGCCGGTGGTAATCTGCTTTCCGTCTGTGGATCTGATAAGAATCGGAAAATCGAAAATGGTGAGAAAATTGCTTACTCGTGATAGGGAGATTTGGGACAGTGAGACAGAAATTGATAAAGTTGTTGCTGGACGTGAGAGAGGGGACCTGACCGGCCTCTTGGACGTCCTGACCATCATTCTCAAAGCCAGTAGCGATGACTTTAGGGTCAAGAGCTGGAAAATCAAAGTTTAAACACAAAGGCAAAAGAGTGCTATATAGACTGTACTTACTCAAAGACTTTTGGGGGTCGCTGTTGTCAGCAGTAGCGTTTCCAGCATTGTTTCCAGCAGCAGAGCCCGATGCAGCATTGTTGCTAGAAGCAGCAGAGGCAGAGGCGGCAGCAGCAGCAGCCGCAGATGAAGAAGCAGCGGCAGCGGCAGCAGCGCCGCCTTTGTTGTTGTTATTGTTGGCGTTAGCGTTGCCGCCCTTGTTACCCTGACCGAACTTGCCTCCACCGAAAGCAGGTTGAGGAGCAGCGGAAACGGAAACTACAGCAAGAGCAAGAGAGAGAATGATAGAAGAGGCCTTCATCTTTGCAAATGTTCTTTAATGAAAGTTGGAAAAAGAGTGCAGCTGAAGCGTCAAGAGAGAGACACCAGGTCAAGTCGTAGAGAAATGAAGGGACTAGCCAAGGAAGACGATCGCTGATCGCGAGTTGAAGGTGAGCGTAAAGGAAGAAAAGAAAAGGAGGGGTAAGAAGGGAACGAATGTTAGAAAAGAAAAGACAAGATGAGCTATTATTTATACTCGCTGACATTATAGGATCACTCTGATGGGCAGTTGGTTGCCAGCGAATTACAATTTCCGATTCTCTATTCACTCCCCGGTTGCCCCGTTACCAACGAAGAAGACTCATGTCCCTTCCAGTGTGTATTCCAGGAAGTATCTTCAGCATAACATGATTCATTTGAGATAAAAAAACACGCTGCTTCCAGAGAAGAAAAGGACATGCAACATGTCACCAAACAGTGCATCAGAGGCTGAGCACTAGCAAGAGAGGAGATATGTTGGCGGAGGATATTTTAAGAACGCCATGAGAGTATCTGACTTGCAACCAATCAGAGACGAGAACGAAGGAGAGGTAAGCATTCGGAGTTCTCGGTAGATCACGTGTGAGCATAACTGTCTAAATATAGATGCTCAGGAGGAGGTGGAAGTAGCACTTTAGTTTCAGTAACCATTCGAATGAGCTGTCAGTGAGTATGTATTTAGTTCCCCGCATTACTGAAAATTCCTGCTTGTACCTACCGTATATCCAATTGAAATTCTCGCACATCTCTCTGTCATGATATACGCATTGGGCGCTCAGGTACCTAGATGTGTCATCTTTGGACTTGGTGATTTTTTTCGAATTTGAATCATGACCTGAGGTACATACATACATACATACATCTTTCTTGATGACAGAGGAGTGGAGGGGATTGGTCGACGAGGCGGGTTACCACTGATGCACGTTGTGGTCTGCCTGCATAGCATCCGAGGTCCCCGACTTCTCAAACGAAGCATTCATCCTCACGCTCATTCACCTGAACTATCACACTGTTTGTTTGCCGATATTCAAATATCCATTGATGACTTGTATAAATCCTCCAGCTCAACTCTTCAATGATTTCTTTTAGCTTTGACTCTTGTCGTTTCTTCATAATTTGCTTTCATAGGATACAAAGGGGTTTCCTACGTTTCCTCGCTATTTTTGCACAATTGCCTCATCCGCGCACAATTGCCTCATTGGCCCCCTTTGTCTAATCATGCGGTAAAGTGCGACAATGATATTCATCAACCACAACAGATGCCAGATGCCAGACGATACTGCCCCTTCGAGGACGTGAACAATGCGTTCATTGGTTGCTTTTGCTGTTTTGCTGTGTCCGTAGGCACACACAATTGCCAAGCGTCATTCAGCATCAATATGCATCAATGTCGACCTTGTGGACAACTCAGCGTTTTGTTCGTATAAAGGCAAGGGTGGAACAGACTTCGACCCTCAGGTCTTACCTGTTTTTCCCTTCTCTCCACTCATTCACGTCTGTCCATTTCCTTGCGTCGATCAGAGATCGCTTGACCTGGTGTCCTTCATTTCAATCCAACTAACTACAACTCGTACATTCTTTAATCAACAACTATGCGTGCTGCTCTTGTTGCTTCTCTCACTCTTGGTTTCGTCGCCGTTTCTGCCCGACCTATGCGCCGTGCGTCTTTTACCCTCCAGAACGGACAGGATGCGATTGCCTTGAACGACAAATTCAAAACACTCACTGCAGACTCTGCATGCGACGCAGGCGAAGATGCATGTGTACAAGGAAAATTCGCCCAGTGTGTTAGTGGCAAGTTTGTTATTCAGGCTTGTGCACCTGGTACAATGTTAGATCAATTAATTGTCCTTCTCTTGAACAATCTTATTCAATTGTTATATAGATGCGCTGCTCTTCCATTGGACAACTCTCCTGGAACGAGTATTACGTGCACGACTCAGTCTGATTTAGACGCACGTATCGCTGCGGTAAGAATAAATTCTTGAACTTGGATATTTCAGTCATTCTTATAACCAATTTCTTTAGACCGGCGCTACTGATGCCTCTGCTGGTTCTAGCTCAGCATCGAGCTCTGCTGCTGCTGCAAGTGCCAGTGCTTCCAGTACTAGCACTGGTACTAACAATGCTGGATCCGGCTCTGCTGCTGGTTCAAACTCTGGTGACCTACAGTCTTCGCTCACACTCGACTCGTCTGTTCTTGCCAAGGGATTCGAGAATGACGGTCAAGATGTGCCTGCGGCCGGCCAAGTAGCTTCGCTCACGTCAAGTAACAACTTTATCAACTTTTGTGCACTGACCCTCCCTGCGACGCCTCTTACGAGTGAGTAACTTTGGATCTTAACATACCCATCATGAATTTTTTTTGACGACCCAACCCGACAGACGGCCAACAAGTCAAGACTGGCTCCTGCAACCCCGCACCAATGGGATTGATTCCGTCCACGGCCAACATGCCTTCGTCCAAATTCATCAACCCCGTCAACATGCAGCAGATTAACGAGAACGAGACGTTCAACGTTGTCATGGGTATCCAAGGCATGGAAACAGGACACTTTGTCAATGCAGACGAAAACTACTTCTCTGCGCCACAACAACTCAATGCCCAAGGCCAAATCCAGGGTCATTCGCATATTGTGGTGGAGGCGATTGATTCGTTCACTTCGACCAAGATTAGTAACCCTTCTGTGTTTGCGTTTTTCAAGGTGGGTGTATTTGATGTGGCGTTATGTGTCCGGGTACTGATGAAAATTTTCAAGGGGTTGAACTCTGCGGCTACGAATGGCCAATTGACGGCTACTGTCGACAAGGGTCTTCCTGCTGGATTCTACAAAGTTTCTTCGATCAATACTGCTGCTAACCACCAGCCTGTCCTTGTTCCTATCGCTCAGCACGGTTCTCTTGATGATGCTGTCTACGTGCGTTTTTCATTGCGTAACTCGATCTGCTCGTTTCTGACCAGTACTTGACAGTTCCAAGTTGTTGCTGCTGGTTCTGCCAACGCTACAAAGTCTGCATAGAATGTCCCTACGCATTTATGACCGTAATGGTAAATTATTATTGTTGCTGTTGTTTAAATATGTTGTAGTCGTACGAAATGAAAGTATTGGATGAGTGGAGCAAATAACTGTCCGGATGCAAAGGTTGTTTTCTGACTGTGGTGAAGTTAATAAGAACTTTCTTATTTCATATAAATAGCAAGCGAGTATAGATCAAGGGTCTGTCTCAGTATCTGCGTAAATACATGTCTACTTGGGAGGCTCAGCATCCTCAAGAGGTGGTGGGCCATCATCATCAGAATCATCAGAGTCATCAGCAGCGGCACCTGAAGGTCCTGCTCCTTCTCCCGCTCCTGCTCCGCCCAATCCTGCTTCACCCATCTGAGCCATCATCTAGATGAAGACGTTAGCATGTATGTTACTTGTGGAAAGTAGGACTTGCTTTTTCGAAATCCATGCCACCCATGCCGCCCATGTCGCCCATACCACCCAATCCTGGCATACCACCCATACCGCCTAATCCAGGCATACCGCCCATGCCGCCCATGCCACCCATGCCACCCATGCCGCCCATAGGATCCATATCTTCTTCAGGGATCACCTCACCGTCTTGCTCGTCCTCGTCTACCCATTTCGAGAAATCAGTCTTGAGGAACGCATTCTTAACCTTTTCCTTGGTTAATCGAGGCCAGTACTCTTCTTTCAGATCGGCTTTGCGTAAAACTAGATAGAGAGATCGCGAGTTGAGACGCTTGGTTGATTCCTGTGTGCGGTGGCCGCGTTAATCAGCTAAAGGGAGTTTTAGTGTTCTGCGAAACATACGGTCGGGTCTATGGGAGCGTATAGCTCGAGATCGAAAGAGTACTCTTTTTCTGTGAGGTTCTTCGAAGCGCTGGACGAACGAGAATCAGTAAATTCGTGGGGAAGCGAACGAGGATTACACCTACTCTCCGGCAGTTGCACTGAAAGAAACACTCGTTTGATTGATGCTAAACTTCAATGTTGATTCGATAATATCAGGTAGGTTTACTGTCACAAAGACGACATTCTGCGCGAAGGGGAGGAAAATATGACGCGTAAGATCGCGATAGGATCGCGTCAATGAAGAACGCGTACTTTTGCTGGATCTGTAGCAGAGCTTCTTTGAGCCCAAAGAACTTCAGGATGTTGAGGCATAGTTGAAGGAGTAGAAAATAAAGATTTGAGGAAGAGTGGGTTAAAAGTCTCAAGCGCTTCTGGGCGAAGGTTGGAACTCGTTCGAACGCTCCAGAAATTTGGCATTGCCTTCTGGAACAAACAAACCCTTGAGTTTACCGCTTTTGGTGTTCTGCTCGGTCTACAACTTTTGCATTGCAATGTGGTACGTATTTGGGTTTGACCTGGGGAATTCTTCCATAGCTTTTTTTGCTGACTTGTCCTTGTGCATATATAGGTGTACAAGATGGTTCTTACCCCTGTTATTGCTTCCCCTGCCTACTGCAACGCCGTTCTTTCTGCTGTTGTTTCTGTTCACGTTGACGATGCATGCTAAGCCATGGTGGGTTTTTTCTACTTTCTTTTGGGATAGTGTGTTGAGTGATTCTGCTGCTAGCTTTTACTGCATTATACTTCTCGCGACGTTATTCGTTTCTTCATGCTACTGGCAGCCCATGTCACTGGATACCCCGCTTTCGAGACCTTGGTCGGAAAACATCACTACCTTTGCTGAAGCTCTAAAATCTACACTATCACCTTCTTATACCAACCCTTTACCTTCCTCCATTCATCCGATCGACCGCTGCTGGTGTGACGTCTCTACCAGCGGATTCTTCGAGCCATTTAACACGACACATTGGGAAGTCTTGAGCGTTCAAAGGCTCAAGGATCACTTGGAACGCCAACAAAAAGCTGAAGAAGCAAAAGAAGCAGAAAAACAGGCAGCTGCTAGTAACTCGACTGATTCTATACTCAGCATGCTTGGGGCCTCTGATACCCCAGATACTCTCGATCTACCAACAACGTCAACAGCTGCGTCTGTTACTCCTACCGCTTCTGCTCACTCAAGGAGTCATACTGTGGCTAAAGCAGCAAAATTATGGTCTCTCTTGAGGTCTCGGAACCTTCCACCTAGACAGTCTCATTCCGCTGACGAGCAGAAGAATGCAACGATGACAAGTAATACAATACTGCGGTCTGCTGCTTCGCCACTTCCTCTCTTTCGCAAGGAGTATGACCTCAGACCGTATGGTGTAGGAGTGTTTCTTGACTTTGGATTTACTCCGTCGACGTAGTGTAGAAAATGCCCGGCGTGTGTTAGGGATGGTTTCGCAGTTTTTACACACATGTATTGTTAGCTCGTTGTACGATATAATGTTTACCAGCAGACTTCCATGAAAAAAGTATAACAAGTTATATATGTTGCGGCCAGAGACTCGTGGGAACACTAAATGGGCAGTGGACTTTGAAGTTCGCGTATATAATCTTCGCTTCTCTTGACGTCTGCGCTGACAACCATTTCAGCGGCGGCTGTCGCTCTTTCACTCCATACTTGATGTCTTCAGACAACAAGGCTTCATCGTCTGATGAACGCCGTCGAAATGCAAAAGCTGCATTGGATCCCGTTATTACAACAACTCCGGCGGCAGGTCCGAGCAAATTGGAGCTTGTTCAGAAAGCACTCATGGCACCGTTTCACCACCGGAGAAATGAATCTACAAGGATATTCACAGACTGTACGCGACCTTTTTTTCTCTATCTTCTCCTATGTTCCGGGAAACTATCCCCGGGTGATGTCGACTCGTTCCTAACTCTTCCGTTTTCATTGTTTTTGCGCGTTATGAATTCATAGTGGCACCGGTGATAATGACACCCAAAATGATGAATTCGGCTACTACAGTTTCTTCAAGACCTCGTCCGTCGGTTGGAGGATCTTCGATGGCCAGACCTCGAATGGACTTTGCGACTTTAGGTCGTGCACCACTGCGCCTTGGAATGGGCTCGCGCCGAGTGACATCACGCGACTTGGAGATTGTGGAGGCTACTGAGCAGCTGCTTAACGTTGAAGTACCGGAACCCGATGGAGTGGCATCGAACGTTAGTCTGTTGCGGGGATTCAACGCGACTGTACCTAGTGCGGACCAAGGCAAGACGCGACGAAGGCAGATGAGGAGTGTAGATGCGCCGCATTTGGGTTTGAAGAAGTTGGGGATGAGTGCGAGGGGTTTATTAACTGATGACGAGGATCATGAGGGGCAGAGCGTTGCTAGTGAGGAAGATGTTGTCTTGGTCCCGAGGGCAGAAACTACAACGAAGAAGGGTAAACGACGGGGGAGAGAAAGTCTTAGTGCCACGAAGATGTTGGGGAAGGATGAGTTGACGCGTCAAAGGAAAGAGATTGTGCGTGACAAGGAGAACTTGCATGTTAAACGAGTAAGTTGTGTTAGTTCATTCACCTGTTACTGTTACTCATTCGTTGCTTTAGAGCTTGATCAACAACGAGATATTAGAGATTACTCATAAGATTGAAACTTTGGACGGCATACGAGCTAAACTTGAGCAGGATCTTTTAAAACTCCAAGAGGACGAACTAGAACTTGATGACGAGTGTAAGTGGGCATTCATGCGTTTCGTATTATGTTTAGTGCAATAATGCTTGTGTATAGTGGAAGGTGTCAAAGAACGTCTCGAATTTGAGCAGACCAGTTCGAATCGGGCGTCCTTGGCACCATCGCAACCACTTCAGTTACCCCACAGCTCCAGAAGGCGGAAGGGTAGGTTGACCTTTATTTCTAATCAAACTTATATACTCAAAACATACGTATAGGCCCCGCATTCCTGCCCTCTGAGCACGACGAACTCCCGCCAGGTATCGCCTTCATGGTAAGTCCTTACTGATGCTCTCACTAGTTGTCACCTAACAACGCTCATTTTTGCAGACCCTGGATAGCCATAGAGCTCCAATCATGGCTTTAGATTTTTCTGAGCCTTACGGCACTCTTGTAACCGCTTCCCAAGAGGACTCGCAACCATTCGTTTGGGATCTATTCTCCGGCTCTGAGATTGGTCGTCTGCGTGGGCACACTGAGCCAGTCAAGTGCATTCAAGTAGAGGATCATGTTTGCCTGACGGGCAGTGAAGATGGCTCAGTAAGGTTGTGGGATCTTAGGCGGGTAGATGCTGATGGTAGTGACGGTTGGGGTGAGATGGTTAATCTCAGCGATGTTGCGGAGGAGGAGGAAAGCGACGAAGGTTCGACTAAACTTAATGGAATTCAAAATGGGGATAGTAAGAAGGAGGAGAGCAGCGGTGCCTGTGCTCGCGTATTGGAGGGTCACACGCGAGCGGTTACTTCGTTGTTTTTCGAAGGCAACTGCTTGGTATGTGCGATTCACATGCTGCAATTATCAGCGAGTCTCATGCATCCGTTTCTAGGTCACTGGAGCTTCAGACAAAACACTTCGGCAGTGGGATCTTGAGACTGGCCAATGTGTGATGACAATGGACATCTTGTGGGCTATCTCCCATCCCACCTCGACTACTCTAGGGTCTGCTATGCCCAACGGCCTATTCGCTGGTGCCGCAGCGTCAGTTGGCACGTTCGCGGTGCCATCGCCCCCCAGAGCAGACGGTAGTTGGGATATGTACGAGGACTTTGTCGGGGGCGTTCAGTTCTGGGGATATGGTCTTGTTAGCGGAAGTGGAGATGGTGCTGTACGGATGTGGGACAGTACGTTCATGACATTTTGTTTCCTCCATGCCTAGCTAACGACCACTTTTAGTGCGTACTGGTCAGGCACATAGGACCTTGCATGGACACACTGCACCTGTTACCTGTCTTCAGTTCGATGAAATCCATGTTGCCAGTGGTAGCTTGGATAAGACCATTCGGGTAAGAATACCACTGGTTAACAATGGCTCTTCTTCTGAACATTGATATACAGATATGGGACCTTCGCACTGGGGCGGTGTTCGAGACCTTGAAATACGACTATCCCGTCAGCGCTCTACAGTTTGATACTAGGAAGGTTGTGGCTGCAACAGGAGAAAACGGAATCAAGGTTTGAGTTGGCATGACTGAAAGCTGCTCTAGAACTCACGTTTGCTCATTCTGATTAGATCTATAACCGGACCAGCATGCAGCATTCGACACTTTTAACGAATGGACACACGGCACCTGTTGAATGTCTGCGATACATGGACCGCTACTTAGTTTCTGGTGGGCGTGATACAACGGTGAAAATTTGGTCGTTATAGACTTGATCACTTATAGACTGGTGTTTGGAAGTAGAAAAAAAGAGTACAATTGCGAAATTAACTTAATCTTACTATCATTACGGTGGCTTTACGGCTGCATCCAAGTGGCCCACTTTGGACTCACAAGTTTAAATAATGATCGGAAACAGCTTTCAGCATACAGCACTAGTTCGAAAATTATGGGCAGTGAATGCATGTATCATACGCAACCGATCAATTGCTCTGCCCATGGAATGAATTTTATTCCAGTAAGTCGATCTTATAGCTGTTTTTCAACTTTTGCCTCACCACTCAAGGACTCGGAGGTTAGGAGGAGTTGAGGAGGAGCGACCACGTGAATACCTCCACGCTACGCGCGCGCCGCGCGGCGAGCGACAGCATTGACGCCAAAACCGTAACGTTTTCTTTCTCGCGCCCTCACAGGAGCTCTACAAAGCATGTTTAATGACATGAATGCACCACGCCCTACATCGTCCAATAAGTAAGTTACGCTTCAGTCCTATCTTAACGTACATTTTAATAAGATGCTCAATGACGAGGACACTGGGCAGAACGACAAAACCTTGTGTCGCTTACCAAATCACATAAAAGCGAAAAGATCGTAATGCCCGTGTAGGTCTCATCGGTCGAGCGATATATAATAATACCGCGAGCCATTCTTTCTTCCTCTCCACCATGTTCTCCTACTTCCTGGTTTCCGCGTTCGTTCTTCAATTGACTATTCTAGGCCCATCTTTTGCTGCTGATTCTATATCAGTCAGTATACCTTCATCTCCTCCATCAACTAATGTCGTGCAGTCCAACTTTTTTGGCGTGAGCTTCGAGCTCAGTTTCATGAACCAATATTGTGGGTCGTTTCTTATCTTGTCCTCTGTACCATCCACCAACAAATGCCCGCCCAAAGTCGGAAATGACACATCTTCTATTCCGCAAGCCATGCTCAACTATCTCTCGGAGCTTCGATCGCGCAACGGCCCAAACATTCCAGTCCGAATCCGGGTAGGAGGCAACTCGGCAGATACCTCCACCTACGTTGCGACACAGAACTCGCCCATGCTAGTGCTCACCGATCCAAACGCGAACTCGAACAATCAACCAGTTGATTATGGTCCCATGCTGTGGCAGGTTATGAACCGGGTCTCTCAAGATGTGGGCGGGGTTGAATATTTGATAGGTGTCGCAGATTCTGATCTGACTCGATGGAACTCCACTGACACCTGTGGTTCCTTTCAGGGCTAACTATCAACGAGAACAACAATTCGGACGCCATTATCGCGGGAGCGGCGAAAACCGCCCTTGGTGGCAATTTGGACGCTATTCTTCTAGGAAATGTATGTACATGGGCCTCATGCTCCGGAGTCAAGGCGATAGAGCGGTTGTGATTGATTCCTGTTTGACAGGAACCTGACCTGTATGCTGCTCACAATCAACGACCTAACCTCCAAAACTATACAGTGCAAGATTATATCGGCGTACGTAACAGGTGTCTCCGTATGGAAGTATTTGATGATAAGACTTGTACACACAGGAATACTCTGCTGCAGTTAATGATCTCACAAATACGTCTGCCGGAAATCTCGTGGCTGGTCAAAGTGTAGCTGGTCCAACTATATGCTGTGCTTGGGTAGGATTCTATGTGCATCTCGATTGGTACAGGGTGAATGATATTTTTTTTACAGGACTTGGCTACTGTGCTTCAACAAGGATGGCTGTCGACGTTTAGTAACGTCCTGAAGTATATCACGTATGTGCACCCATGATTGATCTACGGGTACATAGCTGATCCCGAAGGGTTCCCAGTCTTCAGCATTATCCCCAAAACAACTGTTTCGGCAGCTATCAGTATCAACTTCCATATTATCTTGAGCACGCAAACGGTAAGGGTTAGCCGTTGTTCTTATGATACGTATGGGTCACACATTCACCTTAGTTGTCGAGCTGGCGGCTTGGCAGAAACCTGGAATTGATATCATCGCGAGCAATACATCGTCGGCTGCTCCTCGCATGCTCATGAGCGAGTTCAACAGCGCTTCTTGCGGCGGGATCCCAGGGATTTCAGATACCTTTGGAGTCGGTACCCTTTGGTCGATAGATTACGCGTTGCAAATGGCTTCTGTCGGCTACACTGCCGCATATATCCACACTAGGGAGCAGGTACTTCTTAACCTTGCCTTCTGACAATAAATTAGACCTGAAGGAGAATCTAGGGAATCTCGTACAATCTTGTGACGCCCCCTTCCTTATCAGATTTGGACTCTGGCTCCTGGACAACAGAACCGCCTTTCTACGCTGTCATGGCTACAGCTGAGATTCTGGGGACCGCAAGCGGCGGCTTCGTTGCGGACCTCGACGTTGGCGGCTCAAAGACCAACGAAAAACTAACATATGCAGGCTATGCTGTATACGACTCCACGAATTCATCTGTGACCAGAGTTGCTCTCTTTAACTTCGGTAACTCGACTATGGAGTTCGCGCTTCCCGGCGGCCTCAAGGCTACTTCCTCAAAGAACGCCCTCGTGAAGTATCTCTCCGCGGCGAGTATCAACGAAAAAACTAATATCGCCTGGGGCGAAAGAACCTTCTTGGGCTCTACGAACGGAACCTCTGTTGCCGCAAACACGAGCAATGGGTGGGCGTATCCTAACCAGAATGTTGATTGTTCCAATGGCTGCAACCTCACTGTGCCTGGACCCAGCCTGGCAGTGGTGTTCTTAGACGAACTATCTTCAAATAACTCTTCTTCAAACAACTCTTCATCTAGTACCAATACGGACAGTAATGACGCACTACGACACTACGACTGGACCTTACTATCATCTGTGCTGCTCACTCTGTATGTACTGGCAGCATCGGCCAGCTTTACCTTCTAGACTCTAGTATTTCCAGGAACATTCATCTCCGGCTTGCATGATTATTGTAACTGTCCCTACATGTATATCCTATACACAGTGTATTACATTCCAAATATCTGTAATATCTATCGTCTAGCCACATCTATACGAGCCAGGATCATGTAACGCGTCGAAGAACGCGCCATCGTGACACGACATAAAGCACGTGATGTTCACGCGTCTCGATTGGCACGGACTCGGAAGCAAAAGTAGAATTTCTTCTATTACCGCCGCCTACTTGTTCTCATTGTGATGTTGTTCTGCTTTCACTGCTCTAACTGCTGAATATGACTGACATACAGCACTCTCGTACTACTCTCTCTCCATCGAGGGCTCACAATTCTCCTGCAGCGCGCACCAGAAGAGAGGACGTTAATTCGAATGCTCATGTTGAGATTGTGCCTGACAGTGAAGAGGATAGACAAGCCGGGCAGCTGTACGACACACTTCTAGCTTCTTGCAAGTCACCTAACTGACCACATCTGTCTCTATGTACAGAAACGAGTCAGACACAGACCAACTTGAATCTGAAGCGAAGCCACTGGAAGTTATTGTGATATCTTCGGATGACGAGGCAGAGTATGTACACTTCTAGACTCTCCACTGCACCCTTACTTAGTGCCTTAGTGCTCCCCGGCTTCATGGCCCAGATAGTCACGATGACCCCTTTGCGATGTCGACACCTGGTCCATCTACCACCGTACGGAAGAAGAGCATAGCTGCATCAAATAGGTAAAGTAACCACTTCACGACTGCATGACTGCACCAGATGCTAACGCTCCGGACAGTCTATCTCTATCTCAAGTCAAGGCCACTCCCAAAAGAATGTTTCGTCCAGCCCGACGGATCGTTGAAAGTTCAGATTCGGAGGATGGTCCATGTTCGAAAGGCGAAGCAGTCGAGCTCACGGACTCTGATTCCGAAGAGACAACATTGCGCGCAAAACCTGCTGTGTCTCCGTCAAAGCCTCGCTCAGTCAAAGGCAAAAGGCAAACGAAGGCTCCGGTCTTTCCTAGTCCCAAGATTCCACTATATGATGATGACGACGAAGACGAAGTTTATCAACCTATACGGCGTGATGAAGCCATTTTAGTCTTGTACGGTGATCTCTTGACTGCTTGCTCAGCTGGTTGACGAAGTTTCTCACCCATAGGAATGAGCCTAAGAGCCACCGAAAGACAATACCTTTGCAGCAGAGTCTTTCACGCAACCTCGAACCCGTTTCGCCTTCATCTTCTCCAAAGAAGAAATTCTCGGGAAAGAATAGTGCTGCGTCTGTCAGCGTTTCTTTCGACATTCAGTTCACTCCTTCAGTTTCGGTTGGCATCGCTTCCCCTTCGAAGAAACAACCTCGGCTCGGGAAGAAGGCTGCAGCTGCAGCTAGGCTTGAAGAATTAAAGGCTTACGCACAGACTTTCTTTGATGAATTGAACGTGTCGGTCTTCGACAGCGGGATTCCGGCTACTACACAATTGACATGGAACAACAGAATGACTACCACCGCAGGGAAAGCCAGCTACCATAGGTCGATTTCACCACCTGAAAGCTCTATCTATACTGACCTCCATGAGAATCTAGATCTAGAGAAGGGGTGTCTACAAGCACTATTGAACTTGCTATCAAGATCTTGGATAATGAGGACCGGATACGCCGAACATTATCTCATGAGATGTGCCATCTTGCTTGCTGGATAATCAGCGGGATGATAACCGAAAACCATGGGTCTCTTTTCAAGAGCTGGTGCGTCATTAGTCAGTATATGTGATCCTTTTTGTTGATGTATCGGCTTAGGGCTGCAAAAGTACACTCGATACGACCAGATATCGTTGTATCTGTGAGTCTCTTTTGAGGTGCTTCACAATTTACCTAACACTGTCCCAGACAACTCACGACTATGAGATCAAACATCCTTATCAATGGAAGTGAGTACTATCCTTATACTCCTTTACTTACCATTGATTGACCTGTATTTCTAGAGTGTCAACAATGCTCGTTGATGTAAGTATAGATAGCCATGTCCCAGTTGTCACTTACTTCCCCTTTTTTTCGTAAACAGTTATGGGCGTTTCAGTAATTCTATTAATCCTGATAAAGTTGGTAAGAAAATCCTAGCCTTTGAGACGTCCGAACCCCGCCTATGTACGCGCTCCTAGGATGTGCCACTTGCAGTGGTGGTCGACTTGTCCCATTGTTCACTGTTAAGTCGAGGAAGACTCCACAAACACCAAAAGCTAGTCGTATGGCGGCTAGTAAACCCAGAGGTAAGTTTTGTGTCTTCCTACAATGATATCCAATAAATCTCATATGACAATGCAGACTCTCCTTCGTCGATCCATCGGCCTGGCGTCCAACCATCATCAGAGGACGAAGTCCATGTTACATGTATTCATGATACTGACTCTGAGCCTGATGCCGCCAAGGTGGACGCAGATTCAGATATTGAAATCCTTACGACCAAGTTGGCTTCCACCACCATCAACAGTCCTTAGGGCGCCAGCAAACGCTCGGCCAGTCGTTAGACTATTGATTGGATTTTTCTTGCAACCAGAGCGAGTAGTATCAAATTCATTGTCATTGAACGAATATATCAATACAGCTGGGTATATGTACTATACATAATCTACAATATCTACCAAGATGTATACAAACTTGAATGCAGGGTACGACAACGTACAAACTCTAAAGTCCCAAGATAAATTAGGTGCTTTCTTCATATCGCTTGATTACGAGGGGGAGCTGGAGACCTTCTCGAAGTCGTCCTTTGATAAACGGTCGCGTAAAGACTCCGTTGCACTTCCCAATCTTTTGCCCCTCAACTGGAGCAAATGTGAAATGAGGAAGCAGTGCAGCCAGGAAAGCCTTCATTTCGGTAATGGTAAATTTGAACCCGGGACAAGAGTGGGGACCGAAAGAAAAAGTCATCACATTAGCAAGTCCCGGGAATGCTGGAGAGTGAGCACTGGGTGGAAGGGAGCTCCATCGCTCAGGTCTAGTGGAAGAATGAGTCAGTATGATGCATGGGGTATGTATATGTACTAGATAGCTTACCGAAACTCGAGGGAATCAGCCCCCCAAATCTCTCGCGAGAAGTTCAATCCTTCAATGGGGATATGTATAAAGCTCCCTTTGCGTATTTGAATGTGTCCCCCAGGCTGTACAACGGTGCCGTCGCGAAGAACCACCGGGTGTGAGACCGGGATCAGATCGTCCTTCGTGGCCACACGTAGAGTGCCGTGTACGGGAGGTACAAGACGCAGCGTCTCGCGGACTACGGCGTCCAGAAGCGGATATGAGTCCAGAGCGTCAAATGCTTGATTCTCCACTTGGAAGCTTTCGGCATACCCGGAGTCAACAATCGGTGGAGTTGTAAGCTCTGCACGTAAACGGCTCTGTATATCGGGGTGTAGCGCAAGAAGATGCAGACACCAAGAGAGAGCAAGCGCAGTTGAGTCAGACCCAGCAAAGAGGAAGGAGGTAATTTGGTCCAGGAGAACTGAATCGGAGAGTCGTTTTGAGGGATCGCTGGACAGGTTCGACTTGACTGAAAAAATACGATCAGACGCATCATCATCACAGATGAGTGAAAACGCTTACTGAGAAGACTCAGCAGATCCTTTTCACGGATATCACCCAAGCCTGACTTTTCTTCACGCATAGCTGCTTTCTTCTCGGACACCAGAGTCTGCCCAACCCCATATATCACCCGTAGACTCTCTTGCACAGTACGTGTAACGTCATCAGGCTGTATTAGAAAGATCGGTCAAAAGAATGGTTGCATTCCACAGCAGAGTAGCTTACCCAGATTTTATCCAAGGACGGTAGGAGTATGCGCAGCAGACTCTTCTTGTCAGCCATATCAAACATGCGACGATAGGCGACATAAACGTCCTCAGTTTCCCCATGGAGTGCGCCAAAGTTGTAATCAAGACAGGCAAGGCCAAATGCGTCAAATGTAGCCCGAGATGTCCAATGAGACACATCAATGGAAGAACTACTGTCTTGTGAAAGCATTTCATCCCATTTGAACCTGAGCTCCTCGGCTTTTTGGAAGAACACTGAAGACAGGTTCTTGACGGACTGTGTAGTAAAGGCAGGACCTATGATTTTCCTCTAGACAGGCCTTGAATACGAATCCAACAAGATAAAGCATAAGCGTAGCTTACCTGGAGGTCATGTTCAGCTCCTTCCATAGTAAATACACCTGTGGTTAGAGTGAGTTGAGGTTCTTCTCCTACCAAGTCTCATCCTTACCTCGGCCTAGTAGTGAAGAAACGAAGGAACGTGTCTGCCATGGTTTTTCATACAAAGACGATGTCAACACATGCGCAACAACACGAAAGTCAAACGACATCAAACGGTAGTCATACTGGAAGGAGGAGTCAGTGTTATAGCAGCAGCAGCGAGTCGTTTAGCTCAAACCTTTCCGGCTCCGTGATATCTGAAAGTCTTGCCATGCGTGTTCCTCCACTCCTCATGAAGTGTGGCGCTGAAGTCCGGGCTGGTAATAATGAGAATCAATGGGAGTCCCATGAGACCATATCACAGAGCCACTCACTCTGTTACTTGTCCAATGTGACTTGTGAAGAAAGAAGCGTCTGGTCCAGGTAGCTTCTTGAGGGGATCGAATATCGGAGAGATGATAAGTAGATTGACAATCCACCAGATCCCTCGGCCTAGGAGGACGAGGAAAGCGATGAGTATAGCAGTAGATAGATGGAGCATGCGTCTGAAAAGAAAAGTAGACTAAGAATGTTGAGTGTGTGGTCAAGAAGGTTAGCCGTATTTTAAGCGCTGCGACATACAGAATACTACAACTTCCTTTTACGGACAGAAATGACTTTTTAGGCAGTCTCGCGGTCACATGCTTGCTTTGACAGTAACCAAGCCAAATTCAGCGTTCTTTGTCTGATAAGGGACCATCGTACTTTACTCACATACTTGGAAGAGTCAGAGTCAAAACGAATCATAGCGGATCAAGAGATGCTCAGTCTTGTTGTCGCTAAGTTGCAGGTAGGAAGATTGAAGTCAAAAGGCATTTGCCAGACCCTTCTTGAGGAGGAAAAACGAAACATGAAAAGAGCCGCCTGGACTGCTGGAGCTGCGCGCTGAGGATCTAAAGAACTGCGTATATCCGACGTCTTGAAGGCGTAACTTTCATCTGCTACAGAACAAGGAGAGAAGTCATTATGACTAAGTACAAGGGATGTTGCCAGCTGAGCACAACGACACAACGAAGAGCATCTTGATTAGAAGATAGAAGAAAGCTGGAAGAAAGCCTGAATAAAATAATACCAGGCAGAATCCAGATACCAGGGCCGTTTCGAGGAGTATCCCAGTAATACATACGTACAACACAGACATGCCGGATGATGCCGTCGGACATTGAACCTTATGCTAGTAACTGTGTAGTTTACATAAGCGACTTATCTACAGTACCGGGAAAGATTGTTCGGGCCAGCGTATCGACAAGTAGCCTCAGCAAGGTGAATTGCAGCCTCACGTCGCTCTGCTTTCTCTATCTCTAAATTGTTATTTCAGCTATCCTCAAGCTTTCTCAAAATGACCCACGACGCAGTTTGGTTCTCTCGCCCTAGAAAATTCGGAAAGGGCGCCCGTCAGTGGTGAGCATCACTGTGGTCTACTGGGAGATGGGAAACCTCTGAAGACTGTTCTCAATCCTACCAGCCGCCTTTGCGCCCATCAGGCTGGTCTTATCCGCAAGTACGGTCTTGACCTTTGCCGTCAATGCTTCCGTGAAAAATCTGCTGCCATCGGTTTCGAGAAGGTGCGATACCTATCTGCCAATTTCATGATACTCGTACTAAATAATACGAATGTTATTCACCTCAGAACCGGTAAAAGCGCCTCAAGTATGAAGGATTCATTCTACTTCTACGATATTTTTGCGCACTTCCGTCTGTATGCGGTTTTAGGGATATGCTTCACATAACATGACTTCAGCCAATGCTCCTTCGTCTCCCCACATAATACTTTTGGCCAGTGTCTTGTAGAATAACATACTTATTCGTCAAGCGAGATTGCTTGACCACGGCAATATTGAACGTTGAAGGTTTATATTGAGTTGCATTATTCACATTCGTCGAAACATTACAATGAGAACAACCAAAGAACAACTAAGAAACAATGATATAACAGATCCAGATGGCAAAGTATCTAATTAAGGAATTTATACAGCTTGGGTGAATAACTACAGGATGACAGACAAATAGTGCTGCTGGGAGGACTACTGTTAGACAAACAACCGAGTTAGAATGAATGAAGTAACCTGTACAAATGAGTAGTGCCAAATAAGAAGTGTTCGAAGGAAAGCGCGCGAAACATTGGATGGAAATATGCAGGTGGCAAAATACAATGGAGGATGGTATGGTAGATTCGGGTGATAGAGACGCAAAACGCAGATAAAACGATGTTATGGTTGATATAATGAGACAATGGGGAGAGCAATTCAAAATTGAGGTCTTCGAGTAAGGTAGATTGTTTGGTATCAAATGCAGGTTGTGCAAGCGGCTGTTATCCTTGTGTTGTTACATCCCGTAGCCAAAAGCCGAGCGCTGGTAAGGGTCGTTGAGTGTACTGTGCAGCGCAGACCCGCCGAAATGGTTGACACCAGCAAAAGAGGCAGCAGAAAACCCATTACTATGGGAGGGCGAAAGACCCTGACTGTGATTCGAGTTACCTTGCAAGACGTATCCATCAATTGCTTGTGGTTGCAGCGTGTGCAGCTGAGAAGTCAACGGCCCTTGTCCGTATGAAGCCTGAGCTTGCTGCAGCGAGTAGAGACTGCTCTGAGCACCATAAACATCAGCGAGAGGATTCCCTTGAAGCGACGGCGAGATATGGCGTCCTCCACTCTGGGGAAGGCCCATGCCCTGATTGGTGAGCGCCATGTTGACCAGGGCCTGCTGGTTGTGGTATGTCCCGAATTGATCCATCTGCTCACGTTGGAGCTTGTTCTGGATACGCTTGCCATAAGGTGTGTTGCGTATGAGAGGGAGCACGGGTCTAATCCCTTCAACAAGAAGGGCACGTTGCGTGGGTTCTGCATAGTCCAACGCTGTCTGCACGCAGTAGTTGCCGTAGGAATCTCGCAAGAGCTTCTCTAGCCGTGTGCGATTGAGAAGCTCTTCAATGAGCATTTTTCGAGTGCTGTGTTCCGCCACGCGAATACACTACACTACAATCAGTTGTACTCTTCATAGACCAAAATAGCAGCACAGTACCTTCTCGATGACATTAGAACTGAATTTTTGTACTGATAAGGCGCAAACGTTGCCAGCGAATTGACGAATCACGGCATCACTGAAACGGTTGTCGTTCAAATCCAAAATATACTGTACAACCTATAGGAGAGGTGAGTAGAGTCCTTTCTATCCGCCCTTGTATATCCTACGCACATAATTACCGTAGGGATCTTGAACGAGAGTGAGGGCGTTGAACGTGATCTCATTAACGAGCTGGATGCGCTGGTGATCAGAGGCATGATCGATGCACCGCTGAAGGACGCAGCACCCATGTCGATGAGTAGCAACCTCAACACAGTTGGCAGCGACTGCGTTGTAAATGAACTACATGGAAGACACGTTGAGCTACAAAAAGAGAAAAAGACGTTAGAAACTTACTTGATTGTCCTCGGGCGACAACTTATTCAGGCATTTCTGGATGACGTGATTGCCGTTGAGATCTTTGATCAGCACTACAACATGAAGACTGAGTGCAAGGATGATAGAGTGGATCTGAGCATTGTATCTAAGATCAGTCTGCTTTCGCGGTCGTAAGTGTGATAGGTGAGAAAAGTCTGAAAATCGTACTTACCTGTCTCCGAGTGGACAAGAAATCAATCATCTTCTGAACAGCACGGGTACCATGCATGTTAAGGGAGATGTTGACTAAATCCTGAGCAACAGATTCGCATATCACGTTGCGTTGATCATCCGTGGAGTATTCCAACAGTTTCTGACAAAGGTAGTTGCCGAAAGGATCTGGAAAGAGATGAAACGAGCAATTTTCCTTCGAATGGTGGTTGACTGACCAGTCATGAGGTCTGCGAAATGACCAAACGTTTCACGGAAAATCATATCGCGATGCTCAGGAACACCTTCCTCCAATTTCTTTTGCAAGTATCTGCATCCGTGTTGATCTTTACACAGAGCGGGAATTTCACCCTGAAGGTCCTCTAGCCGTGTTCCAGCGAAGCGGTTGACTGAAGGAGGGATCTTAGTCAATTGCGAGTCTCAGAGCAATGAGGCTTACACTCACGATCCATATCTCCGCGCTTGTGCTTGGGTCCATGCAAGCCATTCATTTTGCTATCAACACCTGGGTTGGCGCGAGTAGGGAGGCCCAATCCATAGCGAGAACCGTTATGATGGTAAAGGGCCGTAGAACCACTGGTGTTATTTCCACTCGCGCTAGTGCGGCCACTAGTGTCAAAACCAAATCCATTGTACCGACCACTATCCAATCCGCCGTTTAGACCATAACCAGGTTCAGATCCGTACTGCTTGCATCTGTCAGGTAACACTGTCTCGGATGAAAAAGAGGAACGTAAGGCTCATCAAGACCTTGTTGCATACCGTTGAAGTTGAGGCTACCATTTTCATAACGTCCAGAAGGAAGTCGAGACAATGATGCTCCAAGATCGTTTGCAACATCACCAAATCCATGAGAGCCTTGTCCAGAAAGCCGGCCGTTCATATTTTGCGAATCACCAAGAGGAGTTCCAGGAGTCTTCAAAAGATGCGAAGCAGCACTCGGCATCCCCAAAGGAGTAGCGGGAACAGATCGGGTCGTCCCATTCAAGCCATCAAGCAAACCTAAAGGTGAATCCCGACGAGGCGAAGGGGGTTGACCATGAGAAAGACCCTGAGGATGCTGAGCCACTAGCGGCGTAGTGGTTGCGGAAACTGTCCCAGATACAAGGCTGCCTGGCACATCACTAGGAGTAAGTGCGAGACCGGGATTGGTAACAGCGCGCCTATCCAACTTGGACGATGCGAGGCCCTCGGGGCCACGAGAGAACTGCGGCCACTCAGAAGATTTCTCGCGATCAAGTGAGCGATTAGCGAAAGAATTCCGGGGAGAAGTCTGGGATATGTGAGCCAAGTCTAGAGCCGCAGATGACGTAGTGACCTAAAAAGGCATCACTGAGCAACTTCTTGCACTCTTGACAAAGATATATTACCTTGTTTCCATACGAATTATGGAACTTGTCCTCATCAGACGTTGGAAGATGCCTCATAGCATCTAAAGCATTCCGTCAGTATCGGAGGCAACTTCGAACAAGGATAGACGGACTATGCATCTCTTGGTCTAATTGCTCATCCAGCATCATGCCTGCATTGTAAGTACTGGCATACCGAGCGCCTTCATCATCTGCGTAACGAGAACCTCGGTTGAGGATGGAAGCTGACACTGACGGAGGAACAGGAGAAGCTCTGTTGGAGCGCTGCCCCTCAAGAGTCAACCCCTGTAGATGCCCAGCCAACTCATCATCATGGCTACTAGCAGAAGTCCGCCGACTAGCAGGCATACTTTTCGCACCAGCGGACCGAGAGTAGCTGTTAGCCACCCCGGAAGAGAGGTCAGGAGAAAGGTTGACCGAGGGTGCATAGGTGACCGATTTTCGCTTGTCTCCGTTGCCAACTGCGTTCGAAAGAGAGTCCGCGTCGACAAAGTGTGAGGGTCCGTATTTTGCAGCCACTGAGCCATCTCCTTGCAAGGCGACATTCAGACGAGGCGGCGTAGTAGGAGCCGAGACAGCCAAATGCTGGATACCCGTGTTTCCATTAGGAGCCGTAGTAGGATCATAGGGGATACTAAGCAGCTCCTGTGCTTGCTGCTTCTCGAGTGCTCGCATTTGATCTTCGAACATTTTGCGCTGAAGAGCACGCTGCCTTTCGTGTTCAAGGCGCTTAAGCTCAACACGCTAAAACTATTGAGTCCTCGTTAAATTGACCATTAGAATTCCAAACTCACCGCAGAAAGGTCCGTCATATTACTCCCCAATCTGGCTGCCTATAGCACAAAAATAACACATTATTGCAACTCTCAGGCCCTTCACCAATACTGGACCTACAGAATCAGCAAGGTCCAAAAAAGCAGGTGGACTTTGCTTCCGCTCGCCAGAGGGAGAGGTGTTATTATCAGTAGAAGCAATAGGCTTTTCCGAAGAAGCATTCATCTTGAAATATATGAAGAGGAGTAATCCGGGGCGGTGAACGACAGAAAACGAAGTGAACGAGTAAAAAAACGGTGCAACAGAGAGATAAGCTTAGAAGCACAATGATATCCTGATCAGAGGAGAGGCATTGAGCGATAGAACTAGGCAAATAACATCTCGAAAAGGCAACAGACCTGAAAGCCGGTTTTGAGCCTCTAGAGGTAGGTGTTGTTACAAATTGGCAGACGAGCTTTGAAAGGCAAAAAACATGAGCTTGGAAATGAGTAAAGAAAAGAGAACTAACCCTTTTAAAACTCCAGATTCAAGCAAGAATAAGGAGAGAATGAAAGGATCAGTTCAGAGTGTATTATATGCTGGTCGCTGAGCACGTTAGAATTCTGGACCCTGAGCTCAAAAACACGGCAGATGCCTTTTATATTATTTTTAAACTCCGGCGTCCCTTAGAATAAAAAATATCTGTGCCCTTCGCTCTTTTCACATTTTCACCACTTTACCCGACTCTCGACTTCACAACCTTTGTTCTAGCGGTCGCATAAAAGTTTTGGCTTTTGCGAGCTAAAGGTGAAAGGAATGCTTTTACATCCCTTGCGACTCAGATTTGCGTCAATTCGCGAATTGACGGACACTCGACACTCAGGCGCTTACAAAGTGCTGCGATGTTTTTCGTCGTTTCTCCATACGTGCTGCATTTGCAATCTTCCGTCAGGTTGCCAGGAGGGACAATTATGTATGGCCGGCCGATAAATCATTAGGAGTACATACTTACATATGTAGAACACACGAGATTTCGGAAAGCTAGACTTCCCTGAGATTGATTATTATTGTACCATGCATATTGTTCAGCTGTCGCGCTAAGTATTTCGGAGGCCAAACACACTGTACCAGTAAGTACCGAAGAAGTTTGTGAGCATTCTTGGAGCCCGGATATGAATGGTTCGTTCAACCAATGATCAATCTTAGCTTCTGTAAGTGAACATACCAGCCATAGCTATTTCGATTCACTTTTAGAAATCAGCCAGACCGAGCGTGCCGACGTCCGACGCCCGACGCTATTCAATCAGTAACCACTTTTGAACGCGCATTCTGAACTCTGAACTACCGCGCACCCACAGGCCATAGGTACTTACACAAGTTACAGCATCCGAATCAATATTGATATCATGCATCACAAGTACATAAAGTACATAAGAGTCAACAAGTCGGAAGTCCACGCGATCCCTCAGTTACCAAATATCTACTCTCCACGTACTTACAGGAGATATGGAAGAATATGGACCTGCAACGTAACGGAGCCACTACAGGCCATTGCTTGGCTCGAGTCCCAAAACACGGAGCCATAACACAGGGACTCTTTTTGCTTAAATCCGCAGCAGACAGCTTGAATATCGTATAGTAATGTGTAAACAAGTAAATATGTAGAATGCAGGAAATCTACTCTGAAGACTGTGTGATAGGAAGGGCAGTGGGAGCAGCGAAGGACGCCGCCGGATCCGTTGCATACTTTTCTTCCGGTACAACTTTCGGGGCCGTACAATCAGCCAAATGGCCATTGCTAAGAGACATCTTCCCTTCTTCCTGGTTTGCGGGGTCTACATCGCTATTGAGAGCCGAAGACCCAATAGTGCGTCTATCGCTCTCATCCTCGCAGAAACCACCGTTGTCCTGAGTATTCTCACCTTGACCTGGGTCCGGTGAAGTCGTCGCCTGAACCTCGGAGTTTTCCGCGCTCTCGCCCGTCTCGTTACTGCGTGTAAGCAAGGATGACGGGTACCGTACACGAAGGAACCCTGCAAATGGCGATAGGCCCAGAAATCGCGAAGATTTCTTCAATGTATCCATGGAGACTCCTGTAGGTGTTGTCGATCCGCTCGCGGGCGGAGTAGTCTCGTTGGGTAATTCCACAGTGCTATTAGCTTTAGGAGTCGTAGCACCAGCTCCAGTACTGTTTTCTTGGGACGGTGATTCAGCCCGAGGTGATTCTAGTCCGGACAAAGAGGCTAACGGAGAGTTCACATGCCGAGGCGGACTAATAGATATCACAAACACGAAAAATCAACGGAGAGCTCTGCATGATAGATATGGCAAACGACAAACTTACCCGACAGGGACGCCCTCGCCGCTGGTAAGGGTGAGAAGCAGATTCTTGAGGTTCGGTAGTGTGTGCCGGATGTCGATGGCACGAAGTTCATACTCCACCATGACCTGAGGATGGTGCACATCAATAGGCGAGCCATAAAAATCTAAAGGGCCGAACTCGTACCATCTCAACATCCTTGTTTAATAAAAAAACGCCATACTCGAACCTGTACGTGTCCACTCCTTTAGAAAACAGAGGAAACCTTCGTAGCAGGCAAACATGAGCCTGAACGGATCGACAAATCATCGAATTACGAACTCACATGCGAGGGCCAACCATGGCTGATATCCCATCCCGAATAAGACTTCGACTTCCCACATAGGTGATAGGATAGACGAGTCTTTTGCCCAAGTACGCGGCTAGCAGATGCACGACCAGTGCAGCATAGCCTAGGGAAGTGGCAACGGCTTCTTCATTCACCTCTTTGTGATTCGGTAATGAGAGCGGCGGTGCTGGGTCGTTAGAAGAGAGTGGAATTGGAAGGGGTACGTCGACGATAGTGAAGAGGAGGTCAGGAGGGGAAAGCAGTTCGATGGGGAATATGGATGACAGAGTTGAAACGAGCGTTGTACGCGTAGGCTTAAAGAGACTTCGAAGCGACTGGAGACGTGCCCTAAGAGAGAACAATCGACATAAGTTTCAAACCGCACTAGAAGAACAACCCACTGCTCGTCTATTAAGTCTTCTTCAATTTCTTCTCCGCGTCGTAACTCCGCTTCTTCTTGCTCCCGGACCAGAGCAAGTAATCTCTGCCGTTCACGGAGCTCTTCTCGGCGGCGCAGAATGTCATCCCGCACTGCAAATAAGGAAATTAATGATAACTTCGCGCCACTCAAGATGGTTCATACGCTGTTGGGACTGACTGCAAACACGTGCGTAGTTCGCTCTCAGCTCAGATATGCGACCTTCTCGTTCATAGATCTCGCGTCTCTGAAATGTTCAGACTTCAAATCAACACCAAAAGATAGAATACTGGAGTGCTTACCGTCATAGCAGCTTGATCTATGCTTAACGTACGATCAATTCCATGTATGATTCCGGCGAGCGATGATTCGTTATCCGAAATGCAAGTCTGAAGAGTGGCTAGTCTTATGGGGAACGATCTGAATTGAAAAAAGTTCATGAACTATGAAAGGAAAAAAACTTACTTGAAAAGATCCTGCCATCCCGCTGTTCGGGCAACATTTGTTGGTGAATCAAGGTCACGGCCGGCGCCTCTCCGATACCTTCTACGCAGAGGAAGAGTATGTGCATCTGACAGAGTCATTGAAGAATCGGAAATGTCGCCTGCATGCTTAATGCTCCGCACATTGGACTCCGGATCAGATGCATAGCCTGCTGACGGTGAAGGAGATCGTGTACGTGAGATAGCAGAAGACGGAGCAAAGAAAACTTGTCCCGGAGGATTCAGAGTAAGAAGCAGAGAATTAGAAGGAAGGTGAGACGAGGAGCTAGACTTTTCATCCTACAAGATGTTAGGATTACATTTCACATAGGCTTCATGAACTTACGTCTTCAGCAAGCGGAACCAAGTTGTTGAGATCTATATCCCACTCCTGTAGTACCTGCCATTCATTGTCCTCCTTTCTGTCTGGTTGATGAGGGCACGCCTTTTCTTTCCCCTTACTATTCGAATAGGCCTCCTTCCAGACTGAACCGACCTTCGCCCACAATTCAAGCTTCAGCATCCCCCCGCTTGTATCCGTCCACGGTGCATAGTCTGATTTTGAATCAATGGCAAATGAAGGATTAGTCGAGGGTCGATGAATTGAGGAAAGGTAATTAGGCACGGGCGGTTCTGCTGGCTCTAGTAACGTCGATGAGGAAGAAGACTGAGGAAATGACCTTTGTGACGCCGAAGGAGAATTTGCTGATTTACCCTTACTGTGTACGTTTGATGGAGCCAGTGAAAGGGTCCTGGAATGACCATTAGGGGAGACTGCAGATGCCGTTGTTCGCGATGACGACCAGGATTCGCGACGTGAAGAACCATTTCTATCAGCAACAGCTAAGTCTTTGTCTTTCCGTGGCGACATACTACCAGAAGGGAATTTGGGCGAGAGTGGAGATTGGGGGGGAGGTGTAGATATTGGTGGGGAATGCACTCGTTTACGCGGAGACGGTGTAGGCTCAGGTACATTGACATACTCCTCCATCGAGGGAGGAACATTGATTGCAAGAAAGGTCTCCACCAGACGGGACTTGATGACCTTTTCTAATCCGCATTGTGAATGGTCTTGTAATATTGTTGAAATTGGGAAACTGGGAGCAGAGTCTCCAGTTATATCTGAAGTACCTGGCGGAGCAAACGAAGTCGAGATAGCAGAAGTAGTACGGACTCGCTGTGTCCTGATAGTAGGTGCTGATCGGCCAACGGAACTGGATATTGGCCTGTCGCCCTTCTCTTCCGGGAAGCTCACTCGTGAGCTGGTCCTCCTTCTCCCTCTGGACTCTTTGGCTGTGTCTGGCGAGCTACGACTGCCTTCTCCATCGTCTGAGCGCAGACTTGGCAGCGTGGAAATTGAATTAACGGATACTCGACGTCGTCTACGGGTCAGAGCCACATCCAGATCATCAGGAAGATGCCCGTGAGTTGGGAACTGGTGCTGTTCGACTGGCTTAAAGAGGGCTGAAGCAAGAGCATCTCTCGCGGGGAATGGTGTCAAATTACGGACTTGAATCGAAGTTATATGTCGAATACGGCGCTATGTTGAATGTCAACATTATCAACAGGGTTTGACTAACAAGGAAAGTGAGAAGGAACCTGTATGAGATGCTTGCTGTCGTGAACATCGTAGAATGGCACAGATTGTGTTGAATTGTCCGACATGTAGAAGCTTTAAGGACCGTCAATGTCCTCTGACACGTTGTCGCCGTCGACGACGTTGCCCAGCGTAAAGAGCGTCGAAGGTTGGGAATTGAATATTTGAAGTTAGCGAGTAGATGCTAAACGCGGAAAATCCGGAAATTAGACTTGTCTTGTTTCCTCCATCAAATACACATGCCTCCCAAACCTCTGTCTGCTTCCAAGCCTTCCGGTATCTCAAAGGATTCTACTGATGCTCAGACAGTAAGAGTAGACAAGGATGCAATGGCCATGCCACCTCCACCAGTTCCGGCGCCTCAGTTGGGCATCCTTGAACCAGAAATGAATGCTCTATCGGCTTGTCTAAAGGTTCGTCTGATCTATCCAAATCTTTTAAATTATGTTCATTTATCGTCTCACAGAATGCTACAGTGAAAACCGGTCAGATTTTGCAGTTCTACGCGGACACTCATCGACTGTGAGGTTATGAGCAAGTTATTCTTCATCGAGAAGCCTCACGTTCAGTTGGATGCGTTTAGCCACATAGAGAAGCATGCCTCGGCTCCTCCTCGGTCCCTTCAGGCTGCCTTGGGTCGTGAACTTGAGAAATATGACCAGTTATGCGATTCTATCGAAGCTCATCTTGTGTGTTCCTAATTCTCATGTTCTGAACGGGAACTAATTGAGTGATAGCTTCGTGCCATTTCTGTACTCCAACGAGATCTGCAACGAGAGAAACAGCGAATACAGAATGCTGAGAGAGAGGCGGCTGTGGCAGCAGCAGCCGCGGCCGCTGCAGCTGCAGAAGCTGAACCTATATCCTCATCTCCGGCATCCAGTCTTAAATCGCTTCCTGCAGGATCTATGGACTCTATCGGAGTCAACGCGGCTCCCAGCAGCGATGCAGGACCCAGTCAATCGCCTGTACAAGGTGCTCCACTTTCTGGAAGACGACCCTCCGCTATATCGATATCTTCACTCAATCGACCAAGTTTTCCTCTCAAACTGGATTTGTCAGCATCATCTCTCCGTCTCTCTGCAGAGGAAGCGTTTCTCTCTAGCGGGTTGCATTCTCCTGTTACGTTGGCTCCCAAATCCGCACGACCGACAGATTATGATATCATGGCTGCTTTTGCTTCTTCCGCATCGGATTCAGCCCCCCGAGTGGACATTGATCTGACTCTGTCCGAGGGAAACCCAACAGAAAGTATGAACATTGACCTCGATTCGTCCCTAGGCAATTCAGCCGACAAACCCATTGAACTGGACATGGAAGGCATGGACATTGACAGAGCTATGAGCGACTTATTTGGGGACTCCACCGAAACTGCATCCAATGATGCGAATGCGGTGGTCGATGATCTATTCTCGCCTGTAGTTGACAACTCAGGCAATCCTGCGGCTCACGATATATTTGCTTCTCTTGGAGCAGGACCTGATGATATCAGCACCTCTCGTCCAGTGAACTTGACGGTGCCTTCGGGAGAGCATGAAAACGCTCCTTCTCCGGGTTCACTACTGGCCAGCTTCGCCTCTCAACCGCCACTTAACGCTGAAGAAGGGTCGTCCTCTGAGAATGCCCCGACTTTGACGGCGGGCGAACCATCGTTTGATCTTGGAGGTCTGGATCTGGAATTTTTCACCGCCGACAACACTTCGGATATGAATTTAGACGACTCATTATGGACCATGGACGGTCCTCAAGCCGATGGAAGTGGCAGCGGCGGGGATGGTGCTGGGATGGTGTCAGGAGACAAGCCCAAACCATGAGTAGTTTTACGTGAGACGAGTTGCATTGAAATCATGGCATAATTCAAGGTGACTTAACTCTTACCACATATTTTTTGGACTAGTTCTTTGATTCCCATTGCATTATCGACGTTTTGTATTCAGGAAGTAATCAGGAACAAGAATCAAAGGCGTGCCGCTATCTTCGTTGAAGTGAATGTTCTGTCACATGCACATCTAGTTGCATAGTGATAGAACTTAGAAGGCGTAAGATTGGAGGATGGGTGCCGTATAGCCTGACTCCGAGAACCGGAAATTCAAGGGGTTAGGCCAGCTCCAATCGTTTCACACACCATGTCTGCCTTAAAGCCTCAGCATCAAGAGGGAAGTTCGCTCCCGAGATCAAACAGTGCGTGAATATAGCGATTCGTCTCACTGCGTCGAAAAGGCCACGCAAAGAAAGAATTAGGAGGATGTTCCATTGTTGAGGCAACCCAGGATAAGGTGTCCTGTTGCAAGGTGTCCTAGCCTACCTTCAGTCAAAACATGAATATACGCACTCGTCGGAGGGCGCCGCCAATGCATGATACTTTAGACCTCCTTTCGGCGCTCTCATCCTCTCCTCAGGCTCATATACTGCTTCTACACACTATCCCTGGAAGAGACTAGTCCGTTACCCAATTTGCTGATCACGAGTGTCGGGAAGATGTTGAGAACGGCGAGGTAACTGCCTGGCGGGTGCTTATAGCTAGGCAAGTTCGACGCTATCCAATTTTTAGATTTATGGGCACTACATACTGTGTATATACCCGCGCGCGCCTTGATGCCACAGGCATCGAATTCGCTGCCTCAACGACTCGAGCATAGGACGAGTTGCATAAACACCTCTGAATGGATGAATATATATTTGAATAACCTGTTCGTAATAGATCAGTATAATAGATGCATCGTACCCTGATGACCTGGGATACTTATTAGAAGAATAACTTCTATCTCAGATTTCCCACACTCACATCTGCTTGGGATTGTATATTTAGTCCTTCCGACTTCGTACTGCCCTCAAGGCGGTTTCACTTTATCCATCATCTCCAGGTATCACAGTACCTCGGTTATTCCTACGTGGGCTACCGTTCGTTCATTCTGTGAATCTGAGGCTGCAGAACTGCGCTATCAAAGCCATTCTAGATGGTAACCGCTTCATTCTAGTATCTCGCCTTTGCTGAACCTCCTACTCGCTCTGACTTTCACTTGTAATTCCAGGTGTACGTGAACAGCAAGAAATTTGCCTGGTGAGCACCATTCTCGCCTCGCAGTGTTTTTCTCAAGTACTGATGCCGTGTGTATCATAGCGAATCCTGCATAAAGGGGCATCGTTCTTCGACTTGTCACCATACTGATCGCCCCCTTTTCGAGGTCAAGAAGAAAGGTCGTCCTGTTTCGCAATGCGAGAAATGTCGTGAACTACGACAGTCCAAACGAGTTCATTCCAAATGTAACTGCAATCCGGGTGAAGGTTCCTCCACCTTGAAGAAAGCCGACCCAGCTTCACGCACAAAATGTTTGTTTTGTTGTGTATGTGTGGATGTCCTTACACTGATACATTCTTCAGCCAAGCGTTATGTTCCTATCGTTCCCGCGCTTCCTAATGGCATCAAAGACGTTTTCCAGGCTTCACAATCTGAATCAACCATTCCCTCTAGTACTCGACAACGAGGTATTTCTTCCTAATTCCTTCTTCGTATCACTTGATCTCATTTTATTTCATTAGTTGATTCTCTTCTGAATCCATGCACATGCAGAAGTCTTCGGGGTTGTAGATGTCAGGAATCGTCCCTCGAACTTCCGGCTAACGGTGGCTTGGCGAGTCTCGCCCGTGCTGCGGAATTATGCTACAGTTTGGAACCCTCTGTTGAATCAAGTACGCCTCCATCGAATGTCGCTACATCGTCTTCCTGCTGCGACCGTCGCAAGCGCTCTAAGCACACTCACAACGATGTACCGGGTCCAGAACTGCCTCCTGTCTTGTTTCACGACTCTGCCGCTTTCCCTGTCCTGGACAGCGTTCCTACGTTTGCCACTATGCCTTCTATGAGCGAAATTAGTTCTCTTGCAGGTTCAGGATGTACTTGTGGTGTTTCATGTAATTGCCCAGGCTGCGTTGAACATCGTGGTCCCGAGCATGCTGAAATGGATCGCCCAAGTTGTGCGCATGGGTGTGGAACCTGCGTCGATAACACTCATGGCGTTGCTCTCCCTGGTTATGAATCAACATCTGCTTCAACCATGATCGACCGCTTCCTGGCTCGTGCAGCATCCCTTCCTGCTCCTCCTCCAAATCGTAAGATGGGCACTGGTGCTCAGCTTGACCCTATGAATGTCATAGTATATCCTTCAGCCGCGATGGAAACAACAGCGCAAGGCATACCGTTTGGGTTGATTAACATTCCCAAATTGGAATGTTGTGGTGGTCGGTGTGGATGTCCTGGTGGTCGCTGCGGCTGTGGAAAGTCTTGCGATGGATGCTGTGCGGAGCATGCACACGGCAAAGGACCAGAAGAGCCGAAAGAAGTTCGTAGTTTGCAGGTACCTCATGATCCTCCTGTAATTAGGAGTTGCTGCAGCGGTTCGTGAACCTTGCGTCTGGGAATATGTAACAATGATCTCTACCTCGTTATGGGTTTTGGTGTTTATTGTATGTATCAACTTCTCACATGTATGATCTTCGTATTTGAATACAAAAGATGTCCCATACAATCCATAACCCTGCATTAATCAATTCCAAAAAGAGACATAAACTTGTGGCTATCTAGCTAACTTTCCTCCTGATGAATGAATATTTGATAAGAAAAAAACAGGTATACCATTGTTCACACCCTGCTAGTCTTTAAGCACCCGAAAGCGAAAAAAGTGATAATGAAAGAGGACGTACGTGTCATCTAGAAGGCGAGATCGATACCAGTGTTCTTCAAAAGTTGGGTACACTAAAAATAGCATAACACTCACCGTCGTAGTGGAAATGGGTCTTTTGCACAACTTTCAGAGGCGAGTGTATATGGAGATATTTGAACAACATACCTTCTTGGGATTGTCCGGGGCATGTCGAACGTATCGATCATTGTCAATGGGCCTGTATCATGACGTGGTAACTTGAATGTTCAAGGAGTCAATTCAAGAAATCATACCGATGTTTCTCCTATGGCATGATTAGCGAGCGTTCAGAAGAAGAGGAAGGAGATATGCGCACTTTACAGGAAGCGAGCATGCTTTGCAGTGTAACACATACTGCGACGACGCTCAGAACGGGGGACCATTCATTCCCCAGGATGGAAGCACAAATCTAGAGCGCGAGCAAAGGAAAGTCTTAGATGTTTTCGTGTTGTATTCTTGGGAATGAAGGAAATCATACGTGTCCGTTTGAGTAGACATGCTGTTGGCATCGATACCAATCAGTCAGTATCTATCATATGCAGAACAAAGGGTAAGGGGGGTCACATACTGGATGGATGGGTGCCTCTTTTCCATCGGTGACCACAAACTGCACGGCAGGTGATGATATCGGATAATGTGAATCAAACTGGAACTGCAAGGTGAACTTCTCATTCTGTAAATTTGTAGACTGTTTCAATCGCAGTCCTCGGCGCTAAATGGACGCAATAGCGTGCCTGGTACAGGGATTCACCCATGACCTCGATGGTGAACCACCAGATCTGAAAGTCGTCAGCCTTGACTAGAGTAATACCTGGGGTTATGACAGAGTGTTCATTTGCTAGAAATGGGTAGAATCATAAGGGCGACATACCGACAGGGCATCCGTCGTTTTGTATTTCAGATAGCTCCTTCGCTAGTCTCTTTGTTGATATCGAAGACATGATAGATACCTAGTGAGTTCGAAGAGATAAATGTGAAAAGTTGCCAGCGATAACAAAGGATAGCGAGAGAGAGTAGTGAGTGGCGCCTGCTTAAAGACCCCTGCAAAGAGCTTCTCGCCCCCGCGGTTTGCGGCTAATGAGATAGACAAACATGAGCAAATATAAGCAATGGTATAAGAGGACCCAGACTTTCAACTTTTTTCTTCAATGTCATAATTTTTGCCTCTCCGCTTTAGAGTCACTTGTCTTCCCATTTTCAACAAGAGGGATTTGCAGGCGCTCGCGGTGAGGCAGAGTAAATTCTTCTCTCATCACACTTGGAGGTGTCGCTTTCCAAAAACACTTTCGTCGTGGTCTGGCTAGATACAGCTTTGAGCAACTTTAATTTACTATCTCTACAACACAATACAGCTTTCTATCTATCCAGATATCTTTTCGTTCTTTTCTTGTGCCTCTGCAATCTTCTTTTCACGGTCTGCGTTGATTGAGTCCAAAATCTCGCGAGCACCAGTCTCAATGAGAACTTTCGCCAATCGTGCGCCGACGTTTTCAGCCTCTTCCTCGCTTTTCACCACCTCTTTTATCGTATGCTCCACATGTTTGCTCCCATCTAGAGCGGTCACACAACCAGTGATATTCAAGATATCACCTTCACTGCTACGTTCCAGTGAAGACCCCACGCCTACGGGTACACTGCATCCTCCTTCCAACACCCTCAAACAGGCTCGTTCAGCTAGGCATCTCCATGCTGTATCACGATGAGATATCTTCTTGCACAGTTCTAGAGCTTCTGTATCATTACTTCGGATTTCGATAGCCAGTGCACCTTGAGAGACAGCATGATAAAGCACTGGGGGTCCCAGATCGGACGTGATGCGATCACCCATGTCGATACGGACCATTCCAGCTTTGGCAAGAATAATAGCTGCGTAGGGACTATCGGGGGCATCGAGTTTGGCCATACGTGTGTTGCTGAAATAAAAGGTGGACTTAGTGGCATGAAATATGTTCTAATGTAACGAGAACGTACAGATTTCCTCGCTGATCACGAAGAAATGATAATTGTCAATTGCTAATGCAAGTATACTGAGTAGTCTACGCACCACATCCTTGAATACGAGGCCAGGGTATTTCCGCTTTAGTTGAGCAACCCTCCGAACACTGCTAGTTCCAACTACGCTTCCCTCTGGTAGGTCTTCCAGCGTCTTCCAGACGTCCAATTTGTCCTTCCTGATAACGAGGCTGTCTACAGGATCTTCTCTCTCCAGGATCCCAGCGATTATACAACCTTCAGGAAGAACAGTCGGAACGTCCTTAAGGGAATGAACGACCATGTCGACATCGTTCTCGAGCAAAGCAACCTCGAGTTCCTTCGTCCAAAGTGCTTTTCCTCCGAGTAGATACAAAGCCTGAGACTGATTTTTGTCACCCCCAGTGCTCATAAATGATGTAGTGAATTTTGGAACAGAGTCGGAGGACGATGCACCGTGATACAGAGCTTGCAAGCTAGCTACGGCCAAATTAGTCTGGACTTGAGCAAGCTGCGAACCCCGAGAGGCTAAAACGAATGTACGAGGCGATGTTGAAAGTTTGTCGGACATGGTAGATGTCGGTGGACGAGAGTCAGGGAACAGAGTAAAGACTGAGATGAATACTCATTTTGAGCGCTGCCAGAATAATCGATAAAAAGTTTCGTACACACGTGTCGTGTACTTTACTCGCGGTTAAATACAAATGTTACATGACATGTATTATATCGTGAGCGTATCTTCACCGGTAAGAATGTACATGCAACTAATCCGTCTAATCCGGTGTGTAGGTATGGCTCCAAACTCACACCGACATGTACTGGGCCATTCTGTTACAGTGAAGAAGGTTAGAAACCTGTGGGAGACGCAGAACCGGCAACACGTACGGGGACTTTTGTTTCGTGTCTTTGTTTAACCTTTTCTCTAGTTTCTTGAATTCGTCGAGGGCAATCTCTTCTTCTTGATCCAGTACCTATTACAGGAGTTAACACGGCCGTTAGAATAAGACAGAGGTATAGGAAATCACCTGTTCAACACCTTTTACTTCCGGAATGTAATGCATCAGCATCCTCTCGATCCCACTCTTCAAAGTCACCGTGCTAGAGTCGCATCCTCTGCAACTTCCCTTTAACTTTATCTTGACCAAACCAGATCCTTCCTCTTCAAAACCACGATATTCAATATCTCCTCCATCCTCCATTATCGCCGGCCGCACCCTAGTCTCCAACAGTTCTTTAATCATCGCAACCGTCTCCGAATCCGTGTCCAGAATCTTCGTGTCCTGTGGTCCAGCATTTTCTCGCTCTTCTTGAGATCTGAATAAAGCCTGCCCGGAGGAGAAGAACTCCATGAGGATGGAATAAACTTCGGGTTTGACGACAGCCCAAGGGTTTTCAGAGTCTTTCGACACGGTAACAAAGTCGGGGCCATAGAAGACGGTTTTGACACCTTCGATACCCATTAAACGAATAGCTAGTGGGGATGCAAGTGCGGAGCGAGTATCTAGAAATTCAGCTGTGCCCTCGCCCATGACTGATACACCAGGAATGAACTTGAGAGAATCATCGTTTGGTGTAGTCTCCGTTTGAATGAACATGGAGCGTGCTATAAGTCAAGTTAGAAAATAAGAGGGTAGCAATGGTTGTATGCGCACTTAGAGGTGGATTTGGCCTACTGGGCGCACGAGACGAGAGCCCGGGTGAAGTGGCCGACGAAGAGGCAGTCGCAAGAGAGCGTTGATGGTACGCTGGTCTAGAAGAGGTTGAGGAGATCATGCGAGATTGAGACAGACATGACTTTTCGCTGCTCAACGATGTCTGTCTCTTTGAAGCAGCCCTTAACGAAGAAGTAAACAGATTTCTCGACATAGACAATGACATGGTGGATTGAGGTAGAACGAGTAAAAGCTCGGAGCCATATGAATAATGTGGATTACCGAGAATGCCACGGCAAAAATAGACCGGCACTTCCGGCAGTTTCTGTCAAATTATGACCACAACCACCAACGCCAGCTTCAACGACCTCAATGTCACTAACATACTTATTGGTCTCTGTCTCGTGTGGGTCTCATGGAAAGGATTCATCTTCTTCAAACTCTTTGAACCTCGAAATGAGCATTCTCTTCGCTCAGTAGTTATTCTGGTTCTAGGCGACATTGGTCGAAGCCCGAGGATGATGTATCACGCTGAAAGTTTCGCAGAGAACGATTTCTTGACTTATGTGGTTGGTTACGGAGGTGAGCAGTATTGTAATTGCTAATTCTTGACTGATTAAGTTGTTTGTCGCGTAGGTTCAAAACCTATTCCTGCACTGGAACGGCTTCCCAAGGTCGAGCTATGTTACCTACCTGAACCTCCGTCGTTCCTCAAATCTGTACCGTTTGTAATCGCTGCGCCATTCAAAATACTGCATCAAATTACATCTATTCTTCGAGAACTATTGATACAAATAGCTGAGCCGCCAGAGTACCTTCTCGTACAGGTTCGTTGCTTGTGTTCATTCTTTTGCACGCTTCACCTTTTGATGAGACACTAATAGAACCCACCCAGTATCCCAACTCTCGCGCTTGTGTGGCTTGTGGGGCGTATACGAGGATGCAAGGTTATTATTGACTGGCACAATCTGGGATATAGTATACTTGCTTTAAAGTTGGGCGAATCTCATCCATATGTCAGGATAGCCAGATGGTAAGTGGTATTGGTTGCTTCCATCCTCCAAGTATCTGAACCGCTGCTTCAGGTTCGAAGCGAGTTTTGGACGATCTGCATATGCACATTTGTTCGTGACTGAGGCCATGCGGGATTTCCTTGTCAGCGAATGGAATCTCATGTGAGTCCTGAAGTACAAATGCAGCAATATTCTTTCCTCTAATCTATCCCTATAGTGGCGAGAAGGCTGTCCTTCACGACCGTCCGCCTCGTCATTTTCATCGGTCCTCCCCCCAGGAAATACATGACGTATGTGCAACCATCATATGTCTCTTCACAGAAGCTTACCCTCTTATCAAATTAGCTATTCATTAGGCTAAAAGCTCCGCTGTCCCAGCAAAAAGCGTTGAGCGAGTTTTTGCCCAAGTCGGAGACACCATATTCGACTTCGCTCACTGATACCACAGAGCATTTATCCCCTCGTCCCGAGGCGCACGATCCTATTGTGTCTATCGGCGCTGAACCTATATCTACGACTGCTCCGACCTATACCCGTGTTCACCCACCTTATTTACGCCCGGACCGACCAGCATTGGTGGTGTCTAGTACGTCCTGGACACCTGATGAAGATTTTGGCATCCTTTTGGAGGCGTTGAAACAATATGAGCTACGAGCATCGGAAATTAATAAACTGGATGGAGCAGAGAAGTTACCCAAGTTGTTGATGGCGGTGACTGGCAAGGGACCCCAGCGAGAAAAGTATATGAAGGAGCTTAATAAGCTGCAGAAAGAGTGGCACTGGGTGAGATGTGTGAGCTTATGGCTGGAGCCAGAAGATTATCCCGTTTTCCTAGGTGTGCTTTACTCAGATTACTGTCCATTTCCATTGCCTAACTTTCCACTCGTGAAGGATCGGCGAATTTGGGCGTATGTTTGCATTCAAGCTCTTCAGCACTAGATTTGCCGATGAAAGTCGTGGATATGTTTGGATGCGGGCTGCCTGTTTGCGCATTGGATTTCAAGTGGTATGTATCTCAGTATTAATGTACTTGCCTTTCTGTGTGCTGATCTCTGCGGGTAGTTTGAATGAGTTGGTCAAGCATGGTAAAAACGGATTGGTGTTTAAGGATTCTGCCGAGTTGGCTGAACAGCTCGAGGTGCGCTCTTTCACATACACAGTACAACACTTGACTAAATTGCAATGCAACGTCAGTCTCTTTTGACTTCGTTTCCGACTGCACCTCGACTCGCCTCCTTACAGTCGTCTCTGGACAGATCGACCGAGGGTAAGCGTAGTCTTCCACAGGAGAATGGGACAGAGTGGGAGTGGTGCACTTGGGACGAGAACTGGAATCGTAATGTGAGGCCATTGCTTATGCGTCCAGTTAGGATTTGAGATCTTGGGGGTGAACGACCGTATCAATGTATAATGTACGAATATGTGATATCCCAACTTTACACCAGCAAACAAACAATAGATGAAAGTACAATATATAAGTACACTAGTACACAAGATCATGCGGACGCTGTGGCTGCAAAGGTCAAGGTTTCAATTCTGCCTTTACCCTTGCATTCCTTCTGTAGTAACTCGTTGATGGTACGAAATTGGCCGGGATCGATTAGCATGATCTGGAAAGAGCAAGACGTCAGTTCTAAGCGTAGAGACGTTGAAGAGATTTACTTACAACTTCCCAATCGTCCTGGCCCATCTCGTCACTTTCGACAGTTTCTGCACCTTCCCGGATTTTCTCTCGCAGACGCTTGCCATCAGCATTGGGCATCGTAACTCGAACGCGCATTCGGGCACGTTGTATAGGAAGAGTAGAGCCTGTTTGGAGGACTCTAATGCACTCGGAAACCTACACAAAACAATCATTTGTGAGTAGCTAGGTGACGACATGAGGTCTCGAGACAAACTTGGCTCTTTGCATTCTTCCCTTGCTTTAAACTGAATCCGGCTTCAGTCATCGCTTTCTCGATCATACCGACTGGGTACGGGCGCTGGGTGGATGGATCTACGCATTTCTCTGTGACAAGGGTGGCAATCTCCTTCCGGAGGGATGTTAGATCATGATCTCGTTCTTTCTCTCCGACTTGAACTTCGCCTTTCTTCAGAATCTGGTCATTGAGAATTGATTAGGATGGATGAAATATGGAATGGGTAAAAGTGACGTACTTCCTCAACGATATTTGAGATCTCTACTGTTCCAAAAGCTTTCTTTAGATCTCCATGTTTGGCTACCTCTCCTTTTGAGACATTCACGAATACGTTGCTGATCTGTAGTACGTCGTCCAGATTGGTTTCACTGTGAAGTTTGGACTTTTAGATCTGCGAGTAGTGAGTAACTAATCAGATGCGTACACTCCATTCCTCCATTCTTGAACCTTGTTCTTGTAGCATGCGATCTAATGGGATAGAGCAACTCAGTGCTAATTGCAGAATGACAGAACTATCGTGTGGGTGGTACCTCGAATCGTTTTCCGCCTTTCTTGAGTCGTACAATGGATACATTTGTTAGCCTAGAGGACTTGTAAGGTCAGTTCGAAGACTAGAACAAGCTAAGGAGAATTTACTTTATTTGATTTGAGGGCTGCTGAATTAGAGGCATTTTGTTGATGAGTGAGTGGTGAGTGAATGAGTGAGGAAGTTATCTGTAATCTGGGATATGTAGTAGATCGGTAAGATATGAATCAGTCTTCGGAGGTTCGGTCACGAGAAACTCAATGTCGGGCCCGAGGAACTCTTTTTCTTGAAGCTCGTAAATTATTTGCATAGCTTCCTAGCCATGAATATTACACAATTGAAGGACATTTCCATCTTACCGTTCGACAAGTTGCATTGGTAGTAGTAGACTTGCAGTCAGATATGATATGAAACTTGAGCAATCTGCATGCCTCAGAGAGCATATATTCAGTTTACAATACAATCGCAGCAATTTCTCGAAAGCTGGATAGATGAAAAGCATCCATCCCGTGAGAAGGTGAAGGCTCTAATTATAATACCGAAGCTGTGCCTGCCTTGTACATTTGCCAAGTTGCTTATACTCTCTTTCTCTCTCTTCAACATTCCTTCCCTGCTTCATTCAATAAGTCTGAGAATATGAAGGGCTTCACAAAGGCGGTGAAAAGGTACAGATTCTCATAATCTGGGGAAATCCTTTTACTAACTGAATTATAGGACTCCGTTCTTGGTGACCAGTAAGGTTGGCATGTCCAAAAGTAAGCTTACTTGCTCCTGGATCGCTCACTGAAAGCTCAAATCGAACGTGTATCATGCTTGGCTACTTCTCCTCCCTTCATCGCCCTGTTTTCTCGTTAAGAGTCCAGCGATCCTGAATTCGATGACTATCAACGCCATTTTCAATCTATGGAACAAGCGGTTGAGAAATTACTCAAGGACACCAAGGCTTTTACTGACGCTGTCAATGGTACGACACTGCTCGCTCAACTTGCGCTCCATCCGGACTGATTTTGAACACTTGCTTTTCCCGACAAATAGCTCTCTTTACTTCTGGCGCTGGATTTGCTTCACACTTTTCCACCATCTTTCACCCCATCTCTGGCGAGTACGATCTGATTGGAAAACATCCCAATGCGGCACATACAATACGTAGTGTGGATAAGTACGAAGGCGCTTTCGAGGATCTGCGTGTGTCAATATCACCCGAGTTGGAACTCATAGAGAGTCGAATCGTTGGACCAACCAAAGAGTATCAGTCCATCATGAAGATGATACGGAAAACTATTGTCAAGAGGGACCATAAGGTCTGTTTTCACCACTCTACCGCCCTTTCTCATGGATACCTATATCATTCTGCTTACAGCTGGTCGACTATGATCGGTTTAACAATTCGTTGACGAAACTTCGAGACAAGAAGGAGAAATCTTTGAGTGACGAGAAGAATTTGTTCAAGGCGAGCTATATTACTTTTATCCTCAGAATTGGCGCATTAAAGACCCTATAGCTCGAGCAAGACTTTGAGATGGCTACCAATGAATATGATTACATCAATACCGCACTCAAGAATGATCTTCCCCGATTCATTACAATGTCGACGCAATTCATTGATCCCCTCTTCCATTCGTTTTTCTATATGCAGTGAGTAAATTAGATGCGTCGTGTGACGAAGGATTGAGATCGCCCACAGGTTAAACATCTTTTACTTGATCCTGGAGAAGATGAACAACTTTGCAGAAGAAACCAAGTATGATGTTTCCAATATTCCCGGTTCCCAGATATCCTCGAACTACGAGGAGCAGAGAACAGATGCGTGGAGTCAGATAGAGAACTTGAATATCACAAAACGGATTATTTCCACTTGTACGTTGTCATGTACTCCTATCATTGAAATACTGAGGATTATCGGCAACAGCCAAGTTGGTACAAGCAAATCGTGCTGCTGGTGGTACTGGCAGCGTGAATCGTACCCCGTCGTCTACCTCGTCCGTGGGTTCAGCCAGATCCCCTCCGACCTCAGGCTTTAAGAAAGCACCCCCACCACCACCCCCTTCGATGGCTTCAATGGCTGCACCTCCCCCTCCTTATAGTCCCTCTAACAGTGCGACGAGTGTGTCAAGCTCTGCTGCGACGAAGAGAGCCCCGCCTCCGCCTCCACCTTTGAAACCAAAGCCTCAACTTGCTCCGAAGCCACAATTCGTTGTAGCTTTGTATGATTTCGCTGCTCAGGTATGAAATTCAGATTATTCCCTCGTCTAATCCCCTGATGTCGTCCTGTGCAGGCCGAAGGTGACCTTTCCTTCAATGCGGGAGATCGAATAGAAATTGTGGAAAGAACGGCTAGCGCAGAGGATTGGTGGACTGGGCGATTGAATGGCCAACAGGGTGTCTTTCCTGGTTAGTCCTGATTACTTACCATTGGGTCACTCATCATTGAATCGCATTTTAGGCAACTATGTTCAAGACACGTAGCGTGCTATGAAGAAGGAGTTTATTTATGGCAAAGGATGTGTAACTACTGTTCGCATAGATTCATGTCCGACCGCTCCGACCGCAATCTCTATCTTATTATTTTGGATGAAGTCACTATCCTGTGGGATTCACTGCAAGCTGTCTGTCTATAGTAGTGGGGCAGTGGGGCAGCGTCTAAAAATGACGTTCAGCTAATTGTAGCGCTCTGGCGCTCCGAACTCAATGGATCTTATAACTGCATATTGTGCACTGCATGGTGCAGTGTAACGTGTGCACATGTTGACGTTGAAGCTTTGAAGATTTACCTCGACCTCAAGACTCAAGAGGGTTCGATCAGAAACAGAAATAGTAAAGTTCACGATGCTGTTGAAGAATTGCCTCTTAGAGAGAAATTATCACGCTGCATGATATTACCGATGCAAAAGTGACTCTAAATTAGTTTCAATGAGGAGCAATTTTCCCCGCGCGCCTTTTCATCAAGGACGTAAGACTGCGTCTTGCGGAGCATGTGTACGCCAGCGACCACTGAAAACTTTTTTTTCTGGGCGCTCGCGACGAGCCCGAGGGCGCAGTGGTCACGGCGGGCTGCGCACCTGCGCACGGCCCATCACTATAGATATAACGTCGAAGGCGGCGGCGATTGACGAACAATGAATTAGCACAGTGTCTGAGTGGCTGGGAAAAGATTCGTATCATGGATCATATGTGCTGCACAGGAAACCTTCTGAATGGTGAATAGACGCTTTGTGGCGTTGCTTAGCGCCGAGCGCTGAACGAAAGGTGTGCACCTCATCCAAGGTACTTGAGAAAGAAAGGCCTTGAAAGTGAATAATTTGTAAAGACAATGGGATTCAGAAAGTGTTCAAAGTGTTTCGAGGAAACTTTGCTGCGGTCCAAGCTGCGAGTAGGTGACAGAAGCGCAGAATGATAGACAGGAAGAACATATGATAAACGCTGAAGAGGGGTATTTGGAATTCGAAGAAGACACAGATTAGATACCTCTGATGATGAATGAGTCAAATTGAATACGGAGGCGATACCATCCCGACAGATTGAAAGTGACTAGAAATGCGTTGATGTGCTAGTAAATAGTATTCAGAAGTGATATAAGTAACAGCATATACTCAACTCCAAGTCCCAAGTCATCATCCACTGCTACACTCAACAATGCCAGGAAAGCACGTACGATTCGCAGAGGGCACTCTCGCCTACCCTCCTACTCCTTCACCCACCTTTTCTTCTTCGTCGCTTCCTTCGACATCGGGGCCATTCACCCCGCCTCCTATAAACCACTACGGTTCGCCCTATGCAACCACAGATCTACCACCAGTGCATACAGTTATCCATCCTGCTCTCGCTACGAGCAACCCAATCCAATTCGACATGTCTCTTCCTTCAGAGAATGTAGCACTTCTGCACCCCAAACTGCTCTTACAATCAGCAACCAAAGAGCCGCTATCCATTCTAATCATACAATTCGGCCAATGGCGAATTCCCATCACGCCGCGCCCCGGATCTGGGGTAGCATTCATAACTGTTGCTGATGTCCTCGCCGGACTGTACTCTTATTTCCGAATAAACGCCTCAACCCAAGAATACTCAGCGTTAGCACCCAAGCAGCAGCAGGTGGTGAATGACGCATATGTCGCCCGCTACAGGAGATGCCCTGGTGAGCAGGGTAGGCTTGAGAAGGCAAAAGGAGTTAAAAAGATCGACTTTTTGGGTGGACATAGTATGTTCAAGGGGTTATCTCCTTCGAAGGCACCGGGCGTATGGGAACTTCATGTTTCTCACTCATGAATCCCCATACTTACTCTCCTACCCCCCTTCACCCGATACCCAACTTGACGATCCATACCCCTTATGCCTTATTATTGTATTTCTAGTCCAAAGAACATTGAACCCCCCACTTACCTATATACTCATGTGGATTTGTGTAGCTACAATTAGTTTATGTAACCTTGATACGACTTGATGAATGAAATAAAAAGATGGAACGACAATCCAGACTGACAGAGTGGAGTCGAGCAATCCGCCAGTCGAGGCATAACTCGCCGAGGCCATGCAGGCTGAAATGAAATCAGTGGATTCTGATTGGCCAGTGGCAGTCCAGACCACGATGACTAAGCATCGGTCAGCTTTTTGGGGGGCTGAATCCGGATATTTAATTCCTTCGCCTCTTTACCTTGACTATAGACAATCATGTCGTCCTCGCTCATTCACCTTGCACGTCTACAACATGCTGCACGTTATTCTGCTCTCCCATTTCTTTATCCTTGTACCCCGACATCGTCCGTTCCAGTCCGCAGAGCGATGATGTCAGCTTTCCGACCTAGAGATGATCCTCATCATCCTCCACTCACTGATTCGCCTCCGGTGGTAGTACCGTCTGCTACTACTTTGTCATCGGATGCTGCTGCGCCACAGACTGCGGCACGACCTCCTCCTGCACCCAAGGCGGAGAAAGCTAGGCCGAAGATTCGGGCCAAGAAGGCGGCATTGACAATCGTACGTTTCCTTTTCTTCTCTTCATCCGGCTAGCAGATCGCTGAGTGTGTTGTTCCTTAGACACCAGAGGCAGTGTTGAGACTACGAGCATTACAACGAGGGCCGACTCCTCAGCTCATACGAATTGGCGTCCGGAACAAGGGATGTGCTGGTCTATCCTACCATCTAGAATACGTAGACAAACCGGAGAAATTCGATGAGGTGGTGGAACAAGATGGTGTGCAGGTTGTCATTGACAGTAAAGCCCTGTTCTCCATTATTGGAAGCGAAATGCTCTGGCATGAAGGCGCTTTGAGGTATGTCAGCTGTTGTTCTCTGCCTGATGAGTCATGCTTATCCTATTTCTTCCGTTTCTAGCTCCAAGTTCGCTTTCAAGAACCCGAACATCAAGGACGCTTGTGGATGCGGAGAGTCTTTCACGGTTTCATCGTGATCGTAATATTCTATGTCATATTATATTCTCGCCATTGTCGCACACGCCCCAGATTCACGATATCCCATGTATCAATATCTTAATCGTCTGTAGAAGCCACGTCTTACAATATACACACTTTTGTGCATCAAAGTATATGCGTGATTTTTTGCAAGCAGAGTGAAATTTAATTGTACAGTTGTCATTACAGAGTTACTATTCCAGGGCGAGGCAGAAAGAACGAAGTGGGGCGATTTAAAGCTGTCCAATATGCACAACGACTATCTCATGAGTCAAGGAACTCCTTTTGCATATCTGCAAAGGCCGCGGCGCCAACCCCAGCTAGGCCGAGCTGAAGTATACACACAGCCGTGTGCCTGTACAGCGTCTCAAGCGCCGGGTGCACTGGTCGTCCTTGAGATTCTAGAAAACAAGATCGTTAGGAACGAAAAACTGACGCTAGAAACGCTACAACTCACTAAGGATAGCCTGATTAAGTTCATTCGCCAACTGACTTCGAGCTTCCTGCCCCGCCACCTCTGAAATTGTTCCACCGGCATTCAGTGGGTCAGGCGAAGCAAGAATAGAAAACGTTTGCATGAAAATCGACTTTATCTCAGGACTATCAGTCGCCCGATATTCCTTGTCCAATGTTTGTCCATACGTTAGAGCTTCATTCAGCGCTGCCGCATATCGGCTTTTGCTCGAGGGGGTTCGGGATATTGGGGTATCGGCAGTCTCCACCCCATTCGTCCCATTCGTCCCATTCGTAGCCGAGCCCTTCAATAGAAACATCTCGTCGTCTACATCCATCCCCATCCCGTCTTCCTCAACTCCGACGTCCTCCCATGCACCCTCCTCCTCTTCCCCAGCAGCCATAGTAGCTTTCATCTTCTTCTCCAGCTCTGCCGCTTCCAAAACAAGCTCGACAAACTTTCGGCATCGAAGTTTGACGAGCATTAACCCTTCCTCTGCTTCTAGCACCGTAGGATGGTGCTTACGGGTTTCCGTGAGCGCCGAATCGATGTTACCGGAAACAACAGAATTGACGATTTGTGTTCGGAGCTCGATGTCGGCTTCAAAGTTAAGGGAGCGGCCTGAGAGTCTCGAGGTCGAAGGACCGGGTATGTCGTCCATTTCGACGTCGTGATCATCCTTGGTGGAAGAGGATGGAGTGGACGCGGGACGTTCATCCGTCAGACCCTGAAATTGCTTTTGGAATGTCCGAGCGGTCTTGACATACCCATGATGGGCCAAATAAGACAGAACCAGCTCATTGATGGTGCGCTTGCTCTGTTCTTCTGATACAGTCTGTGTCGGTTTCATATCGTCCTCCCTCTGTCGTCTGAAAAGTCCTGCGTCCAGCGGTTTGTGAAGAATATTCAGCCACGTCTGGTTGCGCTGCTGCTGAACGTGGTCTTCAATGTCAAATTTGAACGGCTCGTGGCCAAAGTTGACTTTGATGGACTCTCCTTGGTGTTGGAGACCGACAGAGGGGTATAGCTCGATGCCTTTACCGACGTTTTCGAACACAGGACCTGATCGATGAGGATGGTTCAGTCACAATGTTTCACAAGATCGTCATGCGGCAAATTACCTAGGAATGTCCCGTTTTTGGTAAAGAAGGCCCGATTGGTACTGAAATCGATACCACATCCTACAATGTCTCCCACTGTGACTGTCAGTTCCTGTATGTTTCGGAGAAAGCGCGGAACTTACATCCAAACGTAGGTCCGTAAGCAGTCCCATTCTTCTCGGCGGCAAAAGAGCACCCGTCATCCCCGTGGTATCCCCAAGAATTGGGTTCCCAGCCAGGAAGTCGTGAAGTCCGAACATCGCGGCCAGCGAAACTATTACGAACATACGCAACTTGAAAAAGATACGTCAATGACAAGATTCGCGAGTACATACCCAATGCTTATATTACTGCACAGCAACATTGCATTAGAGATGTTTGGGGCAGAAAGAAGCTAGACTGACGCTTTTTGATTCTTACTACGTATCTCTACTTCGTAGTAGTAGATACCGCATGCCGGAGGGATGGACTGAATAGTTCGAGCTGCAGCAGGGTCCCGCTCCCCATTGCAATTAGTACCTTGAAGACAATCAGTTTAGAGTAAACGTCTTTAGAAGGAAAAGAGACCACTTCACTGACCCTGATACGTGAGTTCACGCCCGCTTTCGGAAAGAGTCAGGAGATTATGGCGAAGCTCATCAGACCATCTTGTAGGCAATTTCATGATTTGGTCTGGAGATGCGACCGTCCTCACGGGAGGCATCTCACGAGGGGGCGTGCTGAAAGTACTTTCTTCATCACTCTCATTCGCAGGAGACATTACTCCGGAGGAAGTGCGGGGCTCCTGAGTTTCAACGTTAGGCTTGCGACTGGGAGGCAGAGATGGGGGAGCTTCAGTCTGCAAGAGATGCCTCAAAGCTGAATGCTCCAAGTAAGCAGGGCGAGGGAATGAAGCGGATGAAGAGGGCATAAGCTGAGAAAGGTTCCCGGTCGAGCTTCGTGCAACACTTGGAGCCCTGACACCAGTAGCACTAGCACGTCTCGTCCTTGTAGGAGACGCGGAGGAGGATGGTAGACATGAAGGGTCAATGTTGCGTAAAGAATCCGCGCGGACAATCCGGGGTTCATATGAATATGCAGTCGATCGAGTTGGCCCTCTGACCATCGCTCCAACGGGTTGAGTGAATGACCTTGCTGCTGGTCTTATCGGGGAGGTACTGAGAGCAGAAGCGCTAGTAGAGGTTCCGCGTACGCCATGAGAGACACCTAGGCCTCTGTGATCGTCCACTGAAGTACGGGCTGAGTAGCCTTGGCTAGTAGGACGGGATCTACCGCCAGAAGTTCCAATAGGAATAGAGATAAAAGACTCTATATTTCTTGTTGGGGAAGTCGATGCATTGTTTCTTGGAATAGGGATACTGGCTGACCTAGCGGGTCGAGTAGTCATGATATAAGCTTGGAAATGACGGGGGCCAGGGCAAGCACAAATAATAGATATCGCAAGGACGGGTTGATATGGGCCGAAAGACGAGAAACAGAGACCTGTAGAGAAGAGATACGAATAGTGGGAGTAGCGGAGAAAGAGATACTAAGGATGTTTTGGGCCTGAGAGGTCGAGATCATTTCAGTCACGAGATTCGAGGTCACACTACTTACGCGTTCCATCCTTTCTTGCTTTACCTTTTACTCTCACTTTCTTACAATGGTTCGTTCTATTCATCATGTTTCATCTCAGTTTTGCTCACAAACGAATCTTAGGATCCCTCTTTTCGAATCGTCCCTGGAAGCGCGCCCAAGTCTGCCTCCGTCGCCAAGACCTCAAACAGTCTCGGCCTCCATGACACTTTACAATATGGACCTCGCAATATCGCAACAGAGGTCAAGTCGGAGGGAACCCTTAAGGAGCGATTAGAGAACGTCAGTAACTTTTCTCTATTCCATCTTTGGAGACCCACTCATTCGTTGCGTCAGTGGGAGGAAACTCAGGACAATCTGAAACTCACCATGATGCGCAATGTGCATGGGTTGCACGCGCCTATGAGGATGTTGATGGAGCGAAAGATCGTTTCAGCCGTGCGTCGTCTTTCCCTTTACTATATGCTTCCTGAATCTGAGTTGATTTTGATATCAAGTCCCCACATATGCCAGCACTACCTCAGTCCAATCTACATCTAGACGTTCTGATGGGCCGCGATGAGATAATAGAACCTGCGGACGTGTTTGGTGGTGAGTAGATCATGCTGAATGTTGATTGTGCATTCTCTGAACTTCAGTTTAGGCCCGATTACCGGCCCTCCGCTAGACATTCACCAAGAGATGGAAAAGAAACTTCGCATGTAATGGTCGCCAGTTCTGAGGACCTCGGGTTCTGTATCATAATTCTACACTCTCGATGAAAACATTGACGTTGTAATGATTGTGTTGGATTTTTTTTCGCGATTGCGCCCGCGTTGAGGTTCTGTGTGTGTGATCTACTCCATAGCCCACTAATCTACCTTGAGATGCCAAAGATGTTTGAAGGCTCATGTATGTACTACAGTATTTCAGCAGCGCCATTTTTCTGTTAGTAATGAACAGGGAAAAGTTTATTTCTCACTGTGTAGTATGCATCGCTCAATGTAGTACGAATTATATGAAAGAAATTTGTATCTTGCCACTCAAGTCAGTGCGCCACGGAGAGCATGGGAAATGCCGCACCGTTACGCTTTCTCCAAATTTGGAAATTCAGCAACTTCACCTTTCTCTGACTTCACAATGTCAACGGCTACACGAAAGCAAGCCCCTCGAATGGCACGACCAGCTGCCAGGTATTGGAAAGGGAAAGCACCCAAGGGTGTAGCACAAGTAGAGTCCGATTCTGATGAAGAGGACGAGGCGCCAGAAGTCGAGGAAGAAGGGGACGTTAATATTGGGGGAGAGGACATCACCGCGGAAGATGAAGGGGACGAAGATGGAGAGATGCCTATGAAGAAGGAGGCTATCAAGCCCAAGTCAATGAATATCGCGCTGAGAGATGTCAATATCTCGAAGGAGGGCAAAGTTATTGTTGCCGGAAGAGAAGAATCGGGTAGGACAACATTCGAGGAAGAGGAAGAGGGTAAGGTCTTTACTTCGTTTTCGCTGAGTGATGAATCTTAACTTGTTGCAGAATCAGAGGAAGATGAAGATGAAGATGTCAAGCCAGCGGCCAAGGAAGAGGAAGAAGAAGAGGTGCGTCCTCATGAAACTTTTGTTCAACTATAGTACCAATACTTCTCTCTCTTCTAGTCAAGCGAATATGAATCTGACTCAGAGGAAGAAGAGAAACCTAAACTACAGTTCAGACCCGTGTTCGTTCCAAAGTGCGTATCATATACAACTCAACCGTGAAAGCTCACCAACAAGTGTTCTATAGACGCAATAGAGATACCGTTGCCCAAAGGGAAGCGATGTCAGAAATCTCTGAAGAAGCTTTAAAAAAGAAGGAAATGGAGCTCGAGGAACGTCGAAAACAGAGCCATGACCTTGTTGCAGAAAGTATACGGCGTGAACTGGCAGAAAGCAAGTCACTTTACCTCACCCCCTCATTGACACTAACTGAACATTGCTTCTTAGAGGAAAAGGAGGAAGAAGTCCCGGATGTAGATGATACTGACGGGCTGGATCCTCCTGCTGAGTTTGAAGCATGGCGGCTACGCGAGTTAGCGCGTATAAAGAAAGAGAAGGAGGAGGAAGTTCGCAGGGAAGAGGAGCGGCAGGAGATTGAAAGACGTAGAGCAATGCCTGAAGAACAGAGGATGAAGGAGGATATGGAAAGAGCGCAAAAATTGAGAGAGGAGAAGCCGAAAGGCCAACAAAAGTTTCTACAGAAGTATTGGCACAAAGGTGCTTTCCATCAGGTTAGCCAGTCCGATCTCGTTTTTCTTCAAAGATATCTCATTATTATTTACTAGGACATGGAAATCCTCAAGCGACACGACTTTACAGAATCTACCGAGTCTACTGTCGATGTATCCTTACTGCCCCAAGTCATGCAAGTCAAGAACTTTGGTAAACGAAGTAGGACAAAGTATACACATCTGCTGGATCAGGATACCACTGTATCCACAGGAGGTTTCGGTGGTACGGCAAACGTTAAAGCTGGGGGATCGTCTACCGACGGCGGTGGTTGTTTCTTATGTGGTGGTCCTCACTTGAAGAAAGGTGATCATTTCGCGACTTCCTTTGCACTTCATAGAAATGCTTAATGCGATTTACTAGACTGTCCCCAAAACACTGGTCCCAACGCCCAGCCGCCTGGGTCGGGGGCGAATGCTGGGCCGACTGGAGCTCGGAAATGGGGGGCTCCGCCTTCGGAGCCTAGGAAGTGGCGCGATGGTGGTGAAGTTGACCGTGGACATTGGCGTGGAGGCGACCGAGATAAGGGTCGTGAACGTGACCGTTCACCAAGACGCGAACGTTATAGAGATTCAGATTCGAGAGACGATAGACGTTCGTCAAAATCCCCGAGTAGATACGACGGGCGTCGTTCGAGTCGAAGGTCGCGCTCGCGTGATATGTCGAGATCACGATCTCCGCCACCTCGACGGAGTAGCTGGCGTGATGATGGGCATGGTCGAAAGGAGAGAAGGCGTTCCCGAGAGCGATCAGAGGAGTGTTATGGCGAGAAACGACGGCGTGTAGAGTATTAGGGATTGCAGTTGTATTTGATATCGCATAAATGGGGAAAGGTGGTCCGCTCTCGGTTGCATTTTATCTTTTATCTGTTGTATCATTATGTAAGCCAAGCCATGCTGGCAATTTGCGATGGGGTTCGGGTTCAATCACTGATCAGGCTTTAATTGAGCTTCTGGACTTCCGAGGCATGGCCCCTATCTCATCCATTTCTAGCCATGGCTCGCTTTTGAATAATAAAGTCCAAGTGAGCCTTTAAGCGAGTCAGTGTCAGTGTCAGTGTCAGTGTAAATAGAATTAAAAACACACACCAAATTATGTAGTGGGTGGCGGCGGGTGTGTGTCCGGTGGGGGGTGCTTCTCACGCACCATCATTTGTGTAACATGCAACCACGCCTGTTTTTTGCAGGCGAATTTATCTCACCATTCTCAGTAATAACTCTCCATTTCCATCCCCATGGTGTCTTTGCTCTAAGCATTCGTGACCAGGACAGTAGAACTGCCAGATTTCACGAGAAACAATGCCTCGAACGGTTAGAATTGCGATTATTGGGAGTGGTTTAGCTGGCTTGACCGCTGCTTACTTGCTTTCTGGCCCTGCTGCTGAAGGAGACGTGGTGTTTGAAGTACACATCTTTGAGAAGGTGAGAGCAGCTCACTGGACTTGCGTGCATGTTACTGAAGTTAACTCCGGTAGAGTTCTGTTTTGGGTATGGACTCATCGTCTATATCTCTTCCCAACCCGGGAAAAGAGCACGACTGGAGGGTGGATGTACCAATGCGATCGTTTCAAGGAGGTCTGAATTGCTAATATCCTCGAAAATTCACTTCGTCCTTACTGGTTTCACATTTCATAGGATATTATACCCAGCTAATTTCCCTGTATAAACATCTGGGAATCTCCTTTCGGAAGACAGATTTCACCTACTCCTTCTCATTCCTCACCCCGGCTTCTGAAAGGGAAAGTAGGAAGATCTGTGCCAGCATGATTTACAATGGTGCTTCTGGCACTGCTGGAGTGAGTATGCCTTCCAAGATGCAGGAGGCGTATCTACGAAAGGGAAGTTGTGGATTTGCGATTCGTGCAGCCGCCCGAGCCCGGTCGTATGGGTTGTTCTTGCTCTTTGCTGTGCAAATTTTACTGCTGTATATCAGAATACTGCTACTATCGATACCGATTCTGCGGCCTTCGCGAGTCGAGAAAATGACTTTCCGCACTTGGGCTGAACGGACTATTCCTAGGGGTTTCATTGCACGCTGGACTATGTTTGATTTCGCATGGGTTGAGTTCACGAGACACGTCTTGATACCATTATTTTCTGCCGTTTGCACCGCACCCGAGGAAGTCATACAAGATCACCCTGTAGAAGAATTTTTAGGTACGGCAGTCCATTTGCTTGTATGTGGAAAGACGCTTCATTACGAGAATTTTTAGATTACATATGGTTAACGCTGGGATACCACCATTACGTTGCTTTAAATGGAGTACGCGATGTCGTGTCAAAGCTAACCTCTTCCGTTCGGCACATCCATCTGTCCTCACCAATATCTAGAATTCAAATCGATCCTGATGATCCCGCTCTTGCGTCGGTGCATTGTACACTTGCGCATGGGGTACAAGTCCATTCGGGTTTTCATCACATCATTTTCGCAACCCAGGCCAACAGCGCGATACCTCTTCTCGAGTCGCTCGCATCGTCTCTACCCGCACAAAAGACACGACGGAGAGCTATTGAAGAGCAAATCGATTGCTTACGACAGTTCACCTATTGTCGTACAACAGTGGTCAATCATACCGATCCATCGTTATTGCCAGACAATGTCAGTGACAGGCGAGATTTAAATCTCATTTCTGTTGATATGAGAGGATCTCTTCCTCTTTATGCGGACGATGACAAGACGCTTGCCTTACCGCCGACCTACACCATGGCTACCCATGTTATACCTAGACCTCGAGGCTTCCCCACACATCTTCCCTCTATCTTTCAGACGACGAATCCCATTGTGGAGCCGAGGGAAAGTCGAATTCTAAGCGTTGCAAAGTTGGAGAGGGCTGTCTTAACCGTACCAGCAAAGCAAGCTCTGAAAGGACTGAGTGTTGAATATGGAAGAAAATGGTGGCAAGCTGCAGGACAGGGGAAGAGCAAGCTCGGTCGACTTCAGGGTGCAGGACGCTTGCAAAGTTCGCAAACTTTTGGTATTTGGATCACTGGGTCGTTTGCGTATTCTGGAATTCCTTTATTAGAAGGGTGTGTTGTTAGTGCAAGGAATGTTGTTGAGCAGGGTATTTGGAACAGTGAAGGTTGTCGGGGACGAGTACCGTGGTGACCATACTCATGTCTGTTGTTCAAATTTATAATCATCTTAACACAAGACACTTCGTCTCTATCATCGCAGAGAGAAACAACAAATGATTATTACATTGTGTAAAATCTATCTACATTTTGACCATCAACAGATACTTCACGCGAATCTGATTGGTGTTGTAAACGATGTACTAAAACGATGTCAAGATATGGTATCAGGTAAAAACATGCAACGCACCTCGTTGTATTGCAGGTAGCCATTGGTAGGCACATCTTCACCTCCACCATCGGGCATTGAGCAGCCATTGAGTTCATCGTTCCCGAGGGCTTCGCCTGCGTCTTTCCATTTCAATGGTTGAGTTCTACCAATACCTTTTGTGGCTCTATCAAAGGCGGTCAGCATCAAGTGAATCGAGGGCGTAATTGTGCGAACCTGCTCCCGCTCTTCTTGCAACCTACGTCGGCATTGTATTGCTATGAACATTTACTTTCATGAGACATTTGCATATGACACTATCTGCTATCGACTCACGGCATCGTCAAGTTCATAGAATGGCTTTACAGCGACATCACAGAGTAGGAGGACACCGACGCCGCCGCTCATGCTACGAATCCGAGATTAGTGCAAGCAGAAAAGTCCATTAGTGGAAACGTACCCAGGATAGCAATACCCGGCGGACTGTTGTGAGATTGTTAGATATATGAAAAGACAGTTGATAGTTTTCTTGGACTTACTTTGGACATCATCTGCATTCACTAGTTAGTATCATATCAAACAACGGAAAGGAGAACTCACATCAGCAAAGTAGACACCCTTTCCAAACATGTATCCATTGACAGGCGCTGTTGTGGTGGCACAGTCAGATGCAGAAGAGGAGTATATATACGAATGTACCTTCAGGGGGAGCAATGCGAAGACCTTGCTTGAGGATCCCAGCAAAGTTGGTACTCCTAGAACCATGCCACAAGAGCATACGTTCACCGTCAGGAAGAGAGTCGTAACCTGCGTTGTTCCACGCCTCGGTCTCGGAGCCCCTGAAGTAATCCATTGAATCAGATAGACAGTTTAGAACGATATATGTACCTCTCAACGCGGTATATATTCTGAATCTTCACACTCAAATGACCGTGTGTCTTGCCATGAGTATCTTTGGCGTATTTTTCGAGAACCTTGAACTCTTGAGTGTCGTGACGGATGGGCTCCATCTTGGACAGGGCAAGGGAATTGAACTGTGCATCGACCGGGTTCACAGGATTACCTTCCTTATCGGTGACTGTGCTAGCTTGAATGAGTTCCGTGGCAATTTCCATGTCACAATTAAGTTGGTAACTGGAAGAAGAGAGTTGACGAGTGCTACCATGTCACCCAAAGCATCGACAAGTTCCAATTCCTATAAAACTAACATGAGCGTAGAACGAGAAATGAAGTTGGGCAACGGACCTTCTTCAATTTGACTACGTTGTCAATAGCTTGGAACCTTGACCTTCCAAAGTCGTGGGGAATGATCCTACGCACTACTTAGATTGCTGTCTCAAGATATATGGAGACACATACGAGTAATATCGATTTGTAAGTTCTTCGCAGCCTGCTTGTTGACTGCCCCATCTTTTAGCTTCGTCGCTGTTGGGGTTTTCGATAACTTCCGAAAGGGCCTATGGGGATATTAAGAAGGTGCAGATAGGCAGAAACGCAATGTATTCCTTGCCTTTAAAGCTTCGAAGCCTTTCAGAATTGTAGCCTTGGAGAGTTTACCTAGACTAACGTTGAGATGGTGTAGGTCACAGTTTCAATAAGGCATACCGAGTGGTAGCTTGTTCGCGTCATAGTTCATGGAAGACAACGTAGCATCAATGATACTAGATTCTCGTTAGCGAGGGCACTAAGTCAACAAATCGAGGCTTTACCTGGTATTGAAGACGAGGCGGCAAAATTCCTTGCGTAGGGCAACCGCATGAACATAGTGTGCATTTGGATCTTGTAACGACGTACCTGAATTTCAGGGGCGAGAGTTGATTCAGGAATAGGTTTATCTTCAGCAGGGCTTTTCTTCTTCTTGCCACTTCCTCCCTCCTCCTTGTCGCTTTCTTCATCATACGAGCGCTCTTAATCGCGTTCTAGTCAAGGTAATGTCGGCGTTTGTAAAATGAAAGCATACCTAGGAAGAAGTATTTGCCTCGAAGAGAGTTAGTAAATGCCGTTCTCCTCGAAAGATAATGTACCTTTCTTGGGTTCCATGCCGATCCTGTCCTCCCATTGCACGCCAGCTTTTGCTTTGAATTGCTTTTTGAACTCTCCAACAGCAATTGCAGGTGCCCATGGACCCTAAATCAACAGTCAAAGTGAATTGATGTCAACCTTCAGTGCGTGATCCTACCTTGATCTGCGTCGCTCCTCTCTCGCCAACTCGACCCCAATGGGTGAAGAGCTGACAACTGTTAGGGTCACTGATGGGGTGTAATAGCTGCAACACGTAGTATCTATGGCGAGCACGTTACAATATTGCCTTGGACTCTGTAAGAGATACGTACTTGTTCTTGTTATCCTTGATGTCGGTCTGGTTGAGCATGGCATCCCAGACACATTCGTCATTGGCATAAACCTGATGCGTAGCTGAATTCGCGTCAAAAATTGTATTCAACTTTAGAGGTTTAATTTTACACACAGGTTTTCCCAGCCTCGGGATCTACGGGTGCAGCGCCACGTTTCAAGACCTACGAGTTAAATGATCGCATACGACATGTGTCTGAATAAAGAATTGAACATACCTGAACCATTTTAGCTGGTTTGGCGGGCTTTTCTTCATCTTCTTCTTCAATAGCAGGTACTTTCTTTGACTTTTTGCTGGCAGGTTTTTTTGAAGTGGACGCATCAGCCTCGTCGTCAGACTCGGCGCGAGCACGTTTCCCTTTCGACTTTGGTTTCGCGGGGGCTTTAGCAGGTGCTGCTGCAGGTGGAGGTTGAGAAGCAGCAGCATTAGCAGCAGCAGCCTTTGTACGAGCACTTGAACGCGTAGGAGCAGTAGGAGCAGCGCCGTCGACAGTTTTCTTGCGGGGAGGCATGGTGAGCAATTGTGAGAAACAGGGGCGAAGCGCGTCTATTTATCAACCGTGTTATTAGATTACCTAATTTGGAAGTGGCGGGATCCCGAACCGACGTTGACTCATTTAGACAGGCGGCCCGCCTCAGAACGTCGGGACCGCTCTGAATGGATTTCTTGTTTGACTCAGATACTTTCTATCCAATTGTAGTAATTCTAGCTGTCTGCATCGAGGCGGCCACGAAGCTTCTTTCTATCGATAACATGCATACGATGGTCGCGACATTTAACCCCTTAAAGCACAACTGTACGGGTCGGTTTGCAACGTGGCAAAGTCACGTGATACGAACAAAGAGGATTGATTGTGTAAGCGGCACAAATTGTGATTATATCGAGGGACAGTCAACACGAGGCAGTCACGATGTGACTTTGTGAAGGGTGTTCCCCTGCACATCTTTCAATGTACCGTATGTTCCGTATGTTCTCTCTTTCCTATAAGAATCCAATGGCCCGCCTTCTCTCTATATCCTTTATTCGTTCCCTTTCGATTAAACTCGATGTCTTCTACTCTGGTCTGTTTCCCTTTACTTCCTTATATTTCTCAGATCTAACTTCTTTCTCGACTTGTAGTGGTCTTTTACGTTCCTCAGAACGGTAGCGCGCAGCAGGTCGACTTCACTGCGATCCCTGGACATCATGCTCTTGATGCAGACGCGTCTTCTACGTTGTCTATGCAGATGGGCTCTTTATCGCCTGTCTTCTCCCAGTCCCTCGAGTACGTTCCAGAATGCAACCAGTCTAAGACTCCGACTGCCTCTAGGTCATCTCCTCGTGCTCTAGCGCCGAGAAAGGGCTCTCCAAGACGGGAGATGCATATCCCTCGTCCCCGTAATCCATTCATGATCTATCGCTCGGAGGTCTACGCTCAGGCGAAGATCACTAGTGGTGTCGAACGCGACCATCGTCACATAAGTCGTATCATCGGTCATCTCTGGAACAAGCTCTCCGAGGCTGAGAAGGCCCCTTGGCGCCTCAAAGCCGAGCAAGAAAAGATTGAGCATCAGCGAAAGTATCCTGGCTATCGTTTCGCTCCTGGTTCTCGAGCCATGAAACCAGTGAAGAGGAATGTCAAGAGGAACGGAAGTATCGATTTGGCCAGATGCAAGAAGGTCGCTGACCTGCTTATGGCCGGAAAGCAAGGGGATGAGTTGGAGTCCGCTGTTCAAGTGATAGATGCCAAAGCTGTTCAGGCTACTCCGAACGAGCACAACGCCAACTCTTCTTCCTCGGCTTCGATCTCTAGCTCTTCTGCGCGTATTCGCGGACGTACTCCCCAAAGTGATGAGTCTGAAGAGGCCGTCGTACCTTTGTTCCGAAGCCCTCTTCTTCCACCTAGGCCCCCTCCGGAAACGGTGGATGCTGGTTGCCCACAGTTCCAGGTAAGCGACCTATCCGAACATTGCTCCATACAGAGTATTGACAGTGTTCTAGCTCCCGCCTCCAATTATGGATTCCCTCCAACCCGACACATCTTCTGCCCTTGGAAATCCCTCCCCTCCGTTTACTTTTGCCACGCCATCCCAGATGGGTCCGATGCAGCCTCCCGTGTCATACCAAGGACAAAACTTCGTCTACGACAATATCTTGACCCAAGGCCATCCATCATTTCTTCCACGCTCAGATGCAATCGCTCCGGAGGTTCCTTTCCTAGCACCTGATTATCAGATGCTTCTTCAGCTGCAGGCGATGGGTACGGAATATCAAGCTTTCGAGTTTCCGTATCCTCAGGCTCAGGGAGTCACTGGTGGTACTGTGGTATTCAACAGTAGCGCAGGCTTCTACCACTCGTTATCGTCGGAGATTCCAACTGCTTTCACTAATCCATTTGACCCGGGCTTCTCTTTCCTGCATCCCGAGTTTAGGGGACCTGTTGCCCCTCTTGCATGGGATTCCACTACAGATTTTAGCCTCTGACGGGGGGTCGGTCACTCGTAGTCTCCCAAAATTCTGGCATATTATGGACTTCTCCACTTCGCATTCAAAAGACTCTTCACTTTTGTTCCATTTTCCTAAATACAGCTGACTATTCTTACTATTGTCTCCAGTCTGCTGTTTTTGTAAATCTTATACTTATTCCTCATTTTATGCATACGGATTCTTCCAGTTGTAGCTTTATCCTTCACCAAATGCGCTTCTAGATTGTATTAGTATTCTTTGATTCTTTGTGTGTATGTTCACACTACGTCTTCATTACTGTACTGAGGACACCTTTCAATACAAAGTTTGTAATACCATTCTTCAATTTGAAACGAGCGCGTCTCTGTTACTTGAATATCAGTTTCATTTACCAATATACCAGGCTTGGACAAAGGCTAAAGCTGAATTGCGGGGCAGAATGCCGGGCCGAGAGACCGACAGTATGCCACTCAAACGCGTTTCTTGTTCAAAACCTCCATGTCCAATTCAAGTTCGAGGCCTGCGACAAGAAGCACCTCAGGAACTCTTCCGTCAAGCTCTCGAAATGTACGCGCTACTACCTCGTCAGCCAGCACAAGCCGCATAGGGACCAGCAGTAGCAGTGGTGGCTTGAAGCGCGATCGCGACACGTTTTCTGCAGAGCTCGAGCGAGGTGGGTTGATGATTCTTCTGTCTGGCATCGTATTGAACGGTTTATTCAGATACCAATCTTCCAACAAAGCGCCATCTTCGTACGAATTTGAACAATACTTTGACTGCGGCTTCATTAGAGAGGCAGCTTGCCACTTTACAGACTACTCGCGTCTCGTTGGAAACAAAACTACGCGAAAAGGAGTCTCAAATTGGATTGTTGGAACAGGATAGGCGGTGGTTTGCCGAAAGAGAAAAGGTGGAACGAGAGGAGCGAGAAAAGACTGTAGCTGAAAGTAGTGAAAGAGAGGTACGAGACTAAGCTAGGTTTCAGATGTGTTCTAACTAGAGGTTGTGTAGACGAACCTGCACAATGAGCTGTCTGCGCTCAAAGCGGCTTATTCGGCTCTGCAAGGCGCACATATCGATCTGCAGGAGGCACACTCTGCTCTCCAGCATACTTCGACACATCAAATTGAGGTGTTAAAGTCGCAGCTCAATGCCTTGGAGAAGCAGAATGCCTACTTGGAGGGACAGGTTGAGGAAGAGCGAACTCGAGCAGATAGGGCTTCCGTTGCAGATCTGCCCGGCGGTATCCCGACCTCCTCCTCGTTAACGTCTTTAGGCTCGGAAAGCGATGCGGACCATCGTCTTCTTACATCCGAGCTACATCGTCAGGCAGACTATCTTCGCGAGCTTGAATCCAAAAATACGCGCTTGCAAGCGGATTTAATTGTCATGCGGGAACAAAATTCAGTGTTGAGCGAGAGGAACGCGGAGGTCGAGGTTGTGAGGGAGGAGAAACGTGGGCTGGAGAAGAAGTTGAAGGTAAAGGAAGCGTTGGTAGAGAAGTTGATTAGGGAAGGCGAAAAGATAAAGTAAGTTTGGGATTCCTCTTGCGCAATCAGTCTCATGTATGAGAGGCAGGTCGGAGCAACAAGAACTGCTGCAACACCATGCTTCACCCCTTCGCCGATCTGTTTCTCGGATGAGTCTTGGTTCGGGATCAGGTGCTTTATTCACTCCGAGGAAGAAACCTGGAGCTTCCGGTGTCTTGAATGGTCATCAAACGCCTGATACACAATCTCATCTTCCTCTCAACCCATCAACGCTCTCCACTCACCTCGGGCTCGATGATGAATCTGGTTCCAATATGGAAGAGGACGACGAGTTGATGTCTGTCGATGAGCTCCCGACGATAGCCACGACTTCTGAACTCAATAGTCTTCGCTTGAAACATGCTACCTTACTCGAATCACACGGACAGGTCGCGGCTGACCTGGCAGAGATGACGGCACGCTGCAGCGCACTGCAACAGGAGCTCAAGGAGCTTAAGGAAGACGAAGACGAGAAGCTGGGAGAGGCTGGCAAGAGGAAAGCAGAAAGGGATGCTGAGGTGAGCAAACTTGTATCCCATGTGATACAGGAACGAGCAGAAATGTGTCTTTTTCACAGATTACGGACCTCCATATTCGAGTGCGCGTAAAAGATCAAGAGCTCGAGGCTGCACAAAGAGAACTTAGTTTCTTAAGCCAATTTGTTGTACGTGCCCTTGCTACATTAAGGAGATCATTATTTAACACGGTATACATTATAGGATAAATTATCATCAGACATATCTCCAACGTCTTCACATCCAGCAGCAGACCCTGAACGTCTATCACAGCTTGAAATACTACTTGCTGAGGCAAAAAGGTCTAATCACGAGTTGCGACGGGAGGTCGACAGCTTGTTAGAAAGGCTCAAACGAGAACGTGTTTTAGCCGAGCAACGCACGCGGGAGGTTGAAGAGGTTAAGAAGGAGATGGACTTGAAAAGGAAGGAAAGCAAGAGAAAAGAAGCTCAGGATGCGGAGGCTACTCGTGCGCTTGAGACTAAGGTGGTCGAGCATGAGAAGAAGAAAAGAGAGGCAGTTGAGAACGGTAAGTATTTATTGATTTTCGTATCAAAGGCGCCAGGTCTCACCAATGTATTCAGAGCTCCAGGAAGCTCAAACAACTATCGCAACTCATCTCACAACCATTGATAATCTTGAACAGCAACTGTTTGATCTCGGTGGCGAGATTGCTGGTGGGCGACACGTTCCACCGGGTGTGCACATTTTGAGTATGAAGGAAAATCCGGTGCAGGAGTGGTTTGATCTACGGCAGGTTGTCTTTGACCGCTTGCGGGGCGAGAACGAGGCTTTGCTGAAGAGGTTGAGCGAGGTTGAAGCAAAGGTAGGAAATGTTCCAGAATTGACTGCTAGCACCAGTTCTGCCAAGGAGCTAGTCCCGAGAGAGAGTTGGGAGCTTGTGGTGAAGGAGAAGGAAGAATCGGACGACATGGTCAAGCAGTACGAGAAGAGGCTGCTGAGGTTGAAGCAGGTAAGCGGTTTGCTCTCTGTTGACTTCTTTTTATTAACGCCAGCGTTGCAAGGTTTTCGCTGCGAAAACTACTGAGTTTCGAGAAGCAATCGCAGTTATTCTTGGTGTGAAGTTAGCATTTTACCCTAATGGTCAAGTGCGAGTGACGTCTGTATTTGATCTTTCCGCATCGTTCGTGTTTCAACCTGTGTCGAAGGTGTGTGTTCTTGGTTCCTTGAATGCGTGTATAACCAACCCTTCGGCTATCTAGACTTCCTCGAGTGAAGGCATGAAAATGCAGTTGGTGGCGCAGGGAGAAGGCGGACCTCAAGATCTTCCTAACATGATGCAATATTGGATTAACACTGAGCAGTGTATACCTGGGTTCTTAGCAAGTGTTACGCTGGAGTGCTATGAAAACTCAAAGCGATCTATGGATACATGATTGTAGACTTTTGCCGTGCCTTGTATTGTTGTACGAATAGTAATTCTTATACTGACTCGTCATTGCCATTCGAGGATGCTTTCCAATATGCCGGACACAGAGAATTTCAAAAGTTACCGCTATCAAAAATACTTGTCTACATTTTCCTTCTCTGCGGGAACTACCGAGATATCTCTGAATGGTTCTACTCAACAGCATCGCGATTGAGCCAGCGTTGATCAACTCATCCTGCGCTTGGGCTTCAGACTATGATCAGCTGAAGGAGTTGTACGTCTGCCCACATACAGGCGCGGTCACGACGCGCACAGCGACATTGACTGGGTATCAGGAAGATTCCAAATGCGGCGTAGGTATTTGTGAAACCTCGTTGGTTTTCTGTGCTAAAGCATGAAACAGGTTGCATTCGCTAAAACGTCGACAACAACGATTAATTCTTATGGGTATTCTCCACATCCTTTGGCATCGTATCTCGGATGGGTGAAGGATATACTAGCGAGGACACAATCGAAAAAACCGTTCATCATCAGCATCACCGCTTCTAAGCCGGAAGATTTACGGCTTATGGTCGAACAGATTCAAGAGTTGCGTGCTGGTGGACATGAGTCACTGATTGGGATCGAATTGAACACTTCGTGCCCGAACGTACCAAATTCGCCGCCGTCAGGATATACGCCCAAGTCTCTAGTGCCATTGTTGGTAATACTTTCAGAAGCATACAACGGGGATCAAACGTTGACAATCGGGCTCAAGCTGCCTCCTTATACGTACCAAGGGCAGTTTGATGGATTGATTGAAGTATTGAAGGAGTTTAGCTATGAAACAGGGGGAGAGAAGAAGAACGCGTTCTCATTCTTGACGTGCACGAACACGCTCGGGAACTCCATTCTTTTCGAAGATGAGGTGGATAAAATCGTCGAAAAAGGGGAGTTTGCGGTGCCAACGGTGTTGGGTGGGATTGGAGGCGAAGCAATGCATGCTCTAGCGTTGGGAAATGTGTATACATTCTCTCGGTTGTTGAGCTCGACGGATGGACTGGAGAGAATAAAGATTATTGGAGTCGGAGGGGTGACTAGCGCAGCTGGGATGGACCGAATGCGCAAGGCAGGGGCAGCAGTCGTTGGCTGCGCAACGTTGTTGGGAAAGGAGGGTGTCAGTGCGTTTGCTAATCTGATAAGATAAGATAAGGCTGTGAACGTGACTCAATGTGACATTCATGCGTGATACCGTGACAGATTGCTTGTTGAGAGCGTCCATGGTGCCCAACGGCGGAATGCAGTCGAGGCAGGGTCCCATGCCGGACCTGCAACAAATGATCGCAGTATGTTCAGAGTCACAGAACATATGTCTTCAATGCTTACTCTTTAACAGCGTGCCAATTTTCTTCGCAAGAATCCCACAGAACAGAAGAATCCAAATGAACTCGAGAGCCTTATGAGGTATATTCAGGCCATGGGCTCAAGTGCGTGTCAAAGCAATCTTTTGCTGCTTTTTCTCATCTGTTCTTAAACTTCAGGGCAGAACCAGCAGCCAACACAGTCACAGACACCTGTCTCTTTCACCCCAGACCAAATCAATGTTCTCCGTGCTCAGATTCAAGCATTCAAACTTCTCTCAAGAGGTCTTCCTCTCCCAGATTCCGTGCAACAAGCTATTCAGCTCAACAATACTGCTATTTCTGATCTGGAAAATATCCTTCAGCCACCCGACATTAATTCTCGAATCGTCGACAATGCAGTCAAGTCCGCAAAAGGTGAATTCGACACCGTACTACCCAAATCCGAGGAAAGCGATGCTGTCATGCCCGTTGACCCAGCTGACATGCCCAAGGGTCCTTTCCTTGAGGACGATGTCAATTCAGGAATATACCCCTACAACGCTTATCGCCATCCTTTCTCTCATCTCAAACGAAGCCCAGAAACTGACCCAGCCTTGTTTGCCACCCGTCTTCAACGTCTTCTCATCCCCACTATCATGCCTACTGGCCTTGACGCCCAGCAGATTCTCAACGAGCGCGACCGCTTCATAGATGCACGCATTCAGCAGCGCATACGCGAACTCGAAAATATACCTTCTACCATTGGCGACGGCGGTCTCGAGACTGGCATTGACGTTGAAGAAGACACTGCGAAAGATGAAAACATTCTATTCCCGCCAGCATCCCGAGGAAAACTTTCTACCCTCATAGAGCTTAAATCACTCCGTCTCCTCGAAAAGCAACGCACGATGCGTGCTCTCGTCGCTGAGCGGCTCAATCACGGCTCCCTGCTACCCATTTCCCGCACTGATTTCCGTCGCACTCGTAAACCTACCCTTCGTGACGCTCGCGCGACCGAGCATCTCGAGCGGAAACAGAGGGAGGACCGTGAGCGCCGCGCAAAACGGAAGCACGTTGAACAGCTCAATGTCATCTGTAATCATGGAAAGGAGGTCGTTGCAGCTAACAGAGCAGCACAAGATCGAATACTGAGATTGGGTCGCGCAGTCACCAGTTTCCATGCCCATACCGAGAAGGAAGAACAGAAGAGGATAGAGAGGATTTCAAAAGAGCGTCTGAAAGCTCTGAAAGCCGATGATGAAGAGGCCTATATGAAACTCATTGACACTGCCAAGGATACCCGTATCACGCACTTGCTTAGGCAGACCGACGCGTACCTCGACTCACTCGCTCAAGCTGTTGTTGCACAGCAGAACGAGGGAGGCGGTTTACCCCTTCATCAAGGCTTCGAGACGGAGGATGGACCAGCTTCGGAAGCTACGTTTGGTGCCAAGGTCGCTCATGACGACAACGAGGACAAGACCAAGGTGGACTATTATGCTGTTGCGCATAGGATATCCGAGAAGATCACTAAACAGCCAAGCATGTTGGTGGGTGGTACATTGAAGGAGTATCAAATCAAAGGTTTGCAGTGGATGGTCAGCTTGTATAATAATAGATTGAATGGGATTCTGGCGGACGAGATGGTGAGCTTTCATTACACCCTGTCTTATATAGAATTGACTGGCTTGCTTTTTCACAGGGTCTCGGAAAAACAATTCAAACCATTTCCCTCGTTTCCTTCCTAATTGAAGTCAAACGCCAGCGCGGACCTTACCTCGTCATCGTTCCTTTGTCTACTATGACCAACTGGTCAGGGGAGTTCGCGAAATGGGCCCCGTCAATTCGGCTTGTCTCGTATAAAGGCAATCCCGCACAGCGAAGAGCGCTGCAGGGCGATTTGAGGATGGGCCAATTCCAGGTGTTATTGACGACGTACGAGTATATTATCAAGGATCGGCCGCACCTGAGCAAGATTAAATGGGTGCATATGATCATTGATGAGGGACACGGAGTTTATGGATGGTGTCCAGTATTAACGCGTTCGTATAGATGAGGGACACAGAATGAAGAATACCCAGTCGAAACTCGCTCAAACTCTCACTACCTATTATCACTCCCGCTACCGTCTCATTCTCACTGGTACCCCTCTCCAGAACAACCTCCCTGAGCTCTGGGCGCTGCTCAACTTTGTCCTCCCTAAAATTTTCAACTCCGTCAAATCGTTTGATGAGTGGTTTAACACACCATTTGCTAACAGTGGAACTGGAGATAAGATCGAGTTGAACGAAGAAGAGGCCCTGCTCATCATTCGTCGATTACATAAAGTGCTAAGGCCGTTCTTGCTGAGGCGATTGAAGAAGGATGTAGAAAGCGAGTTGCCTGACAAAGTAGAGAAGGTCATCAAAGTACGGATGAGCGCGCTCCAGAGTCAGCTTTACAAGCAAATGAAGAAACACAAGATGATTGCGGACGGGAAAGATTCAAAAGGGTGAGCACCTTGTTCTGTCATGCAGATTTAGGGGATTTCGAACCGGCTTTGCAGGAAATCTGGAGGTGTCAAGGGTTTAAGCAACGAGCTCATGCAGCTTCGAAAGATCTGCCAGCATCCATTCTTGTTTGAGAGCGTGGAGGACAAGGTCAACCCCAGTGGAATGATTGATGAACGGATCGTGAGGACTTCGGGCAAGCTCGAGCTACTGAGTCGTATCTTGCCTAAATTTTTCGCGACGGGTCATCGGGTACGTGTCATCCCTACTCAATCGGCTTTGTTGTCGCCGCTTACATTCCCTCTCCTGTATAGGTCCTCATTTTCTTCCAGATGACCAAGGTCATGGACATCATGGCCGATTTCCTAAAGTATATGAATTACAAATTCCTCCGACTAGATGGAGGAACCAAGACTGAGGAACGAGCTTCGTTTGTCACGCTGTTCAATGCTCGGGACTCGGAATACACAGTCTTCATTCTTTCTACGCGTGCGGGTGGTCTGGGTCTCAATCTTCAAACGGCCGATACCGTAATCATGTATGTTGCGCGCCTCAATTTACTCATGCTCGGTGTATTCTGACTGAACAATATTACATTTTCGACTCTGATTGGTAAGTAGCGGTTCGGGATATGACTAAAGCTGTCTATCATGTCTCTTGGTATAAGTAGATGACGTCTTCTCTTTGCTTCACAGGAATCCACATGCCGACCTTCAAGCCCAAGACAGAGCCCATCGTATCGGGCAGACGAAAGCCGTGCTCATTCTCAGGTTCATCACTGAAAAAAGTGTAGAAGAGGCTATGTATCAACGTGCCAGATACAAGCTCGATATCGATGACAAAGTCATTCAAGCTGGTCGGTTCGATAACAAATCAACGGTCGAGGAACAGGAAGAGTTCTTAGTGAGTCGGTGGAGCATGCATCCTCAATCTTCAAACGAGCTTACGTCGGGGTGTTTCTTTAGCGATCAATTCTCGAAGCTGATCAAGAAGAGGAGAATGAGGAAGCTGGTGATATGAACGATGACGAACTGAACGCTCTTCTTGCACGCACAGACGAAGAGAACCTGACGTTCCGTCAAATGGACATTGAGCGGGAGAGAAGCATGTTAGAGAATTGGCGTGCAGCAGGTCATCGTGGCAAGCCTCCTCAACCACTCATTCAGCTAGAGGAACTGCCTGAGTGTTACCAGACGGACGAGCCGTTCGAGATCAAGGAAACGGACGATACGCTTGAAGGGAGAGGACAGAGGAAAAGGAATGTGGTTAGTTACAATGACGGACTCAGTGATGATGCGTGGGCAATGGCATTGGAGGACGGGGAGGATCTGCAGGAGCTTACGGACAAGAAAAGGGAGAAGAAGGAGAGGCGGGCGACCAACAAGTTGCTCAAGGAGGCGGAGGCTTCGAACCGTGGTACACCTGCTTCGGACACCGAGTCACGAGGGAGAAGAGGTAGGAAGGCCAAAGCGAAGGTGATTGATGAACCTCCGATTGGGGCAAAGAGGAAGCGAGGGATGAAATCCATGTCTGTCACGCCTTCAATTGCTGACGATGACGACGAGGACGATGAGCGGGAGCAAGTGAGTATTGGTTAGTCCTGCGTCGGATTTTTCTTACCCTGCTTTCCAGAAACGACGCAAGACGAAAGCGACCGATGTTTCGCCAGCTGTCAGGGAAAAGATGAAGAAGGCCTTCAACGAATGTTACAAAGCTGTGTTAGCTTGCGAAGCTGAGGACGGACGGAAGAGATGTGAACTTTTCCGGGATCTTCCTGATAAGAGGGTAAGCCTGCGTGCTGTACAATGACCTTTGTGCAAGCTTAACACTTCACGATTAGGATTACCCTGATTATTACCATCTCATCAAACAGCCTATAGCTCTTTCCCAGCTACGAAAACGCAGTCAAGGAAACCACTACAAAGATGTTCAGCAATTCAAGAACGACTGGCAACTCATGTTTAGCAATGCTCGGACATATAATCAAGAAGGATCTTGGGTATATAATGACGCAGAAGAGATGGAGAAGGTTTTCAAAACCACTTTCGATCGAGTGATCAATGGTTCTGGATTGCCTGGTGCATCTGCTGTCTCGGGCAGTGGATCCGCCACGGGCTCTTATGACTCCGCTCTCACACCAATGGACGATGATGAGCGACCACCACCACCATTAAAATCAAGAGGTTCCGGAAGGAAGCAGGTGCTCAGTGATGAAGAGTACCTTACAACCCCGAGCGACGAGGACTAATGTATTGAATCTTTACTGTCTTGTACAATTATTCTCTGTAGATTCGACCGCTGTTACAATTAATTTACTTTCTCACATTTTCATCACTTGTTTGTTTGTTCAACATTTCTTTATATATCTTACTATAGGTGAACAGAGAGGTTACGATATACCACTGACCGAAAAAAAATACACAATTGATACACCCAGGAGCTGCAAGGGTCGAGAAAAGGCACTATGATCGGCAGATCATAGAGCCTACAACCCTGATAAACTTGGCACGAATTGCCAGATGGCGACTATACGCAAGCAGATCGTAGAGATAAATGGATACATCGGAGTGAAGGAAAGACAGATGGAAAAAAGCAAAAATAATAGATGACATGACGCGCGAAATGCACAGAGCCGACTGGATATCCTGAGACGAATTATGTATCGTCGTATTATCAGCCCGTCAAAGTCTATGTCCTGGCCTGATAGGACGTAACGTCCTCGAATACACAGAACGACGCTGGCTCGATATGGCGGGCGCAAAGCAGCGCGGATGTGTACGCTCCATCAAAGGATAGGGTTTGTACAAGGATTATTGTTGTTGGTGCTGCCACTTCTTGGCCGCAAGTGCTTCCATGATATTGTTCATGCCCTGAGGCTCTAGTACCACCTTGGAGCCATCACACCGAGCTTTGCTGGCGAACTCGGCGCACAGGGAGGTAATGTCACATTCCTTATATTGAAGACTAATCAGTGAATGCTTCAACCGGAATCAAATAAATCTACCTTATATTGAGGATCCCGAGTTATGTTTCTCCAGGCATCAAGCACCGGTACATTCTGCTCGCTCTTCTCCACCGAAGGAAATGCGGTGCCGCCTTGACAAGATACAGCAGGGACCAACTTTGAATTGGGATTTGCTTCCGCCGCATTGACAAATGCTGAGGGACCTGAGGTCGCAATATGCCTACAAAATTCTGCTTTTGTCTTCGGACACTCTTCACCAGCGTCGGATTCCGAGGAAGAGCTCTCTCGAGTACTGAATAGCGGATCGGAATTGTGTGATGCAGGTGAAGAAGAGGCAGACGTGGCTGGAGAACCCATAGTCAGGTTAAGATTTTGATGATGAACGACTGGGCTGATGGATGAAGGTGTGCCTGCAGTGAGGAAAGCATTGACATCCATATGTTGCTGTGAATTCAAGAACCCTCCGAACAAATCATCCAGCGTCCCAGCGTCGTGGGTATTAGATGATGACGTTGGCCACGGAGTAAGAGAGTTGAAATCAAAGCCGAACGAACTTTGATCGTTGCTGGTGGACGGCTGAGATGGAGAGGAGGTTGTCGAGGGAGTTAATGGGGGTGGAGCGGCATGATCAAAGACCGATGCGAGGGAGAAGAAAGTAGGATTGCTTGCGATGGTAGTATAATTCGACGGATTAAAGCTAGACTCGTTATTCCCGAAACCAAAGTCCATAAGACTGGCACCGTCCGTAGCAGTCGACTGCGGACTTTCTTCCAGGAGATTTAACACGTTAGGATCGAACGACATCATTGACGTCACATCTAGGGGATTGGTGAACTTGGTAGGATCGGGAGCTGTATATGTGATTCGCGGTAACTTGGAAAAGAGAGAGGTATCTGGGGTAAAAGAGGAGCTCTTTGCGGAAGACGTGCTGGCGGCTGTCTTGGGGACTGAGAATGTAAAGGAAGATTGCCTGAGTGCCATGTTCTCTGTTTGTAACCTAGATAGCAGATCGCGAAGATTTTCATTTTCGGTAGTAGCTTGCTCGTTCTTTGCTTCCAAGGCGGCCACCTTGTCTTCAAGCTATAGGAGACATATATAAAGCAAGCACTACTGTGAAAGATACCGATGAACACTCACATCTTTGACATGTTTTTCTTTGCGCTCCCGGAACGCGCGCTGCGCTGCACGATTTTGCTCTTTGCGCTTCAATAAACGAGTTTCATCCTGAAACCAAAACATAGATCAGAATCAATGAAGGAATGAGAATACAGATACTTACAGGACCGGAACCAGAAGTCTTACGCTTTGTTGCCGAGATGGAGGACTTTCTGGAACCAGAGGCTATGAGGGCACAGTAAGGACACGCATCATCTTGCCTTGGAACCTAAACTCATTGTACTAACCGGTGTGTGGATTCTTCTGACTTGGACCCTCTTCCAAATCTTCACTGCTGGCCTTACGTTTCAGAGCAGATTCGGGCGAATCCTCAGTGGCTGCCTCCGGACTTTGTTTTCTGGAGTCTCCATTGGTTCCCGTAGGAGGGCTCGGGCTACTATCGTCGGAAGGAGGAGTGACACCGGGCAAGGAATACTGAGAGATGTTCTGGGGATTTACGCCATCTCCAAAGCCAATATTCCCGTCCAGATGACTGGCACCAGGAAACTGCTTTTGGAGTAGGGCAAGGAAGTCGTCGTCTGGTAATTGAGAGAAGTTTGTGGCTTGCGAGAGATCCCAGAGAGGAGCAATATCAGAAAAGGATTCCATTGAAATAAAAGATAAAGTATAAAGAAAGTGGAAAGTCAGACGGGCAGCTCGACGCTCGAGGACACCGAGAGCGATGGAGCAGATGAAAGCGGTGAGCAACGGGACGAGTGTCGCAACCCCACCTACTATCACAATTACTCAGCATTGTGGCTGCTTGTTTGTTCGTATTGATCATGAGACTGACGCAGCTCCCGTGCCGAGATCCAACGTTGCAACCCTAACCCCAATCCGACCTTATCCCACTCGGTTCTCGGGGCCCGTAATCATGATTATCTCTCCCCCTTCCACGGACGGACATACTGGCCGGCTAGCTTCCGAAGGCACTGACCCACTATGTTCTAGTTTCAGAGCAGCTCGAGGGGCTAGAGTGTCAGGCGATCATTGACTCGACTCGGGCGCTTTATGTAGGAGCAACATTTCTCAATCTACGAATTAAGTGATTCCATACTGTAACAAGTAAGACACCTGACGATAGATAGCAACATAAACAACAGAACAAAGGTGGAAAGGCGCACTAATTATACTTTATATACCACTCTGATCAAACATAGAAGGAATGGAAGCCAACACGTAGCTGACAATGGATTGTTACTACTGCATGAAATGAGGGGTGCATGTATGTGAGTTTCAATGGTGACCATTGGCAGAGGCAGGCAAGCACTAACATAGTATTCAATCTCAAGCTAAATTTTGGGGACATCACCACAGATCATTCATCAATAGCTACTTCACGCAAATAGATCCGAAAATTATATGACTCACGAACAAGAAAGCCACACGCCGGGGCCACAGCAGATTCAATCCTGCGGGATTATATATCTCCAAATTCAGCTCGTTGAAGAGATGTTGCAAAAGTTCCATTTCCTATTCATTCCAACGTCGGCATGTTCCGAGTTTGTGTTAGAACAGCATGAAAAGCAAGACTGAACGTTTCTCCCACCCTCTCGTAATGTGAAGACCACAGAAGCGTAGACAGGTGCAAAGTGAATATGGCGAGGAGATTGTCGAGCATAGAATGTCGGACGCTGTGAGCTGATATTAACAGCTCATTGATGCAATTGATTGACTCCAGGAATTGTGTCGGTGTTATCTGTGAGACGGAAACCCTCACAGTTAGCTTCTATTTCCCAAACACATTCTCAAGTGAGATGTGTATCACTTACGCGTCCTTCCAATTCCAAGGGGTAAATCGGCGCGAATTGGACGAGTTCTCCTCCAGAATAGTCCCGCTCTACACGGATTATCTCTCGTGGATGGTGTACACCTATTTGCCCTATAGGAGGTGTACCATAAGCTGACCCAGGAGGAGGTGCTCCGAAGTAATAGGACGACTTGGGTATCAAAGATCGATCCCGCCTACACGGAAGAGGAGAGAAATATATAAAATTGCGGACGAAACAAAACAAGAGGAAACGTGCGTACGCAGAGTTTTGCAAGACGCTGTACTTTTGTGAGGCAACAGTCGCATAGGGTGGATCAATGAGATCCCAAGGCTGCGGTACAGCAGGGGGTTTGATCTGTAGTTGTGAGCTGGACCCTTGCTGTCCCTGCTGTCCCTGTGGATACAGGACGCGACCATTAATATCTACGACAGAATCTCCTTCATACAATGCTGCATTGTCCCCCGATACCTCAACCTGGTCCTCTTTCACTTCTTTAGCATTTTCATCATACTGCAAAGGGTCCCACTCCGGATCTGCGATGTCTTTCTCCTCCGTGGGTAAGCGTGCGCTTGCAGCATGGGATGCTCTACTCGTCTCGGAATTGGATCTTGTGAGGGGCGGGCTGGGGGGTAGGTCTTGCTGAGAAACTCTGACTTCTGGTCTCCCTGCGGCAGTATTCATGACTTCAGTGACAGCCTCTTCTGTGATATCGTCCGCCTTCGGTTCCATCGCTGATTGCGTGAATCAAAGTCTATGCTACATTCAGGTTGAGCCTCTAGTATGATGTGTCGATGTCAAAGAAGAATACTTGCCTAGTGCATTGAAGGTCCCGGTTTCAGCAAGCTTTCGATTTCAACACATGTAGAGTTTTCGCCAGAGAGGTGGCCACTCGTGGCCAGTTGCACATGTCGCTTACGTAACATTTAATGATTAGTCATTCCAGTGCACTACATACACACTGCTCAATATCTCACAGATTCTCACTTACTCCTCGCATAAGGTGTATTCGCAGGCTCGATAATGCTTTTAGCTCCTTTCAATGCAACGGAAATTAAACTGTAGAGCTTTACTGTGATGAATTCTCGTGCGATGATTGTGCGAAGACCTTTTCTTACCCCACTGTTACCGCAACTTTGAACCTACCATTGACTATTGCTCTGTGAGTACTTGAATGAGTTTAACGGTTCTTATAAGTTAACATGATTCTATTATCGTCGATTGTCCGCTTCTTCCCGTCCTCAAAACAGGATTACTGACAATGTGACAAAAGGCCCGGACACGAAATTGTCTCGCTTCATTATACGCAACTTCGGGAAGAAGAACCTTGGTCATGGGTTTTGATTCAAGAAGTTTAGTGATGCACTAGAGAGAGAACCCACTCCAAAATCGTAACTGAACGTGCGAACGGACCTTGGAATGTCCATATTGCTACCGCATGCTCAAAACGCAACTGATGCCTCTTTTGTATCTCAAGTCCATTCTCGACCAGGAACCCGTGCAAATTCCATTTCGATACGGCTGTTGCAAGGTATATTGGTCTATCCAATCCCCTGTTCTCGTAGGAGAAGCAGCAAATTGACTCGTTTTGAGAGTCAGATGCGCGTTAGAGGGGGCCTTGAACCTTCGGATCCGGAACTCGTCTACTGGGCGTGGCCTATGGCCTATTCGCATGTACTCAAAGTCCGTTTGCACGGATGTTTTCACCTCAGTGTGAACGGCCCAGGATGATATTTCTCAGAAGCATATGTTGTCCGAGCATGCTGAGAAGAGAAAGAAAGAACCAAAAACTTTGGAAATCTTCCCCAGCACGTGTCTCGATACTTCCTTCGACCTCCTGATGGTCATGGGTGTGAAGGATTTCATGGGTCTTCGAGAAGCCTCGGATTAATGTTGGAAGTTTCGCTAATTATAAAAGGGCATTCATATCGTCCCCGCACTCCCAGCGAGGCGCGCCGTGGGTATGCAGTATTCCTGGTGAACAGATTCGGTATGGTGCGAGATAAGGCTTTCAGAAGTCCATCGGTTGAGCCGGGAATCCGGCAAGTTTCCTCAATGGTCAGGTTCAAAGTTTCTATCAATCCCTGGAAGGATAGGAGCGAGGCCTTTTAAAGACAACTATAGCGCAGAACGTGTAAGTATCTAATGTCCACAAGATCAAAAGTATTGCCTTGATCAAGTTTAACAGTGCCTTTAGAGCTTGAGAATCCCACTTTCTATATCAAAATCCGAACTCAGCTGGGAGACATCTGATATCCACGGTGGCATAATTCTATTCATACATATGAGCTTTGAACGCCCATAAACGTCAATGTACCTATGTAGGTTCTCTTATGATCGAAGAGTTGTTGCCGCAGCACAGAGTTCAAGAAACACCGATTACCAGGTTTTCGGGATCTAGCGTGCACCGCCGCAGTTTGCACAGGGAAGATCGATTCGGTCGATGTACTACCTATATATATGCACGATGCATGATAGATGACTGCCTAGTTCCATGGGCGGCCTCCCATCGACAGCCTAAGTAACGCAACCGGTCTAGATGGCTTCTCCAGATCCATCCATGACATTGAATAATATCTCGGATATGTACTCAGAGGTGTGAAACCGTAATCCGGTGACCCTTGCTAAGTATGTATGCTCCTTGAGTGGAAATTACTTCGCATCGCAGGCAAAATATTAGAGTTGTGCTGCAGCATGCTGTATGTACATCTGATTATCGTTGTATCATGGTCAGACACAACAGAGCTTTCCATCTACCCGCTTCCCATCTACCAACTGCCCCCTACAGACGTTGTCAGCGCACTCAACCATAAACAGTCAACAGCCAATATACAAACGGTTACGTGGCGTTCACAAGAAATCTAAGGTTTACTGATCGAAGCGAAGCAGATTTGAACGTCAGATGATCCCCTTTGACGTGCTGCGTAGTAACCCGTGGCCACAGCAAGGAAATGGCTGGCTCAGATCATCGAATGCATATCACCAAAACATGATAGTGATTGATTTGCTGATAATATACGGCATATGTACAGAAAGGAACAAAAATGCTACAGTGTGGTAGTAGACGGCAAGAATCAAATTTACGTAGTACATATGGAAACATTGGGAATGGCTTTAGTCTAGAAAAAAGAATAAGAGGTATCAAAAAAGCAGAAAGGAAAAGCTAAGACTTGGTATGTTGATGCAAGGGTGTATCTGTGAATGTGTAGCAGTACTGCGTCATTACAACTCATGATCAAGAAATAAAGAAATCGACCCGCCGGCTGCCAAGCCATCACAACAGGAAATAAGAAAACAAGCATGCCATTATACACAACTTCTAAGGAGCAGGCTCCTTCTTCTCAACGCCAGATGCGGGTGAGGGTGTATTCTTTGGGGGAGATCTGGTGGATATTTCAGCCAATTTTGAGCGCGGCGGTGACAAGGAAGGACGAGAAGAATCGACCTGCATGCGATCACGTTCATCACGCTCATTTCCAGCGCTTGGAGACGGTGCACTTGAGTCAGGCGAAAGTGTAGCAATAGGAGGCAAAGCAATAGAATTGTTGTTAGAGTGAGAAAGCCCAGCGCCAATTGGTCGGGGATGAGGGGGAAGAACAGCTGGCAGTGGTGGACTTGGAGGATACGGGTCGTGGCGCGCCTCAGGCGAGTGTGACGTTGGCTGAGTGCGGAAAGGAATTGGCGAAGGTCGCGTCGAGGGAACAGGTGTGCGTCGACCAGAAGGAGACGATCCTCGGAGTTTGAGAGCATCTATACGAGACCGCTTGCTATCCATGTTGTCGTCAGGACCAGGACTCAAAGCCCTCTTCAAAGGCACTGGCTGAATCGACGGTGAGATGTGACTTCTGTTCGAGGAGATGGAGTCGCGGTGAGAAACGGTAGGTCGGGATGACGGATCACTGTGACGGCTTCCAGTTGATACTGTCGGAGAGTGCGCATGAGTTTCAGAAGAAGGCGGAACTTCAGAACTAGGTCGATAGCCTGCCAATCCCATCAGTGCGTCAGCAACACCCGGTTCATCATAATCATCATCTACGACACGTGAAGGCGGACGAGGAGTGGTCGTGCTAGTGGGCGACGGGCGGTTTGACCCTGAGCCAATCGAACTGCCTGGCCCAGGTGAACCAGGTCCCTTACTGTATCCATGACCCTTATTATTATATCCACCTGACATTGAGCTGGTTGCTCTATCCATCGCGAACGGTTTCGACATCTCCGGGCCATCATCCTTTCTCTTGGTCGATGTACGCTTCTTGCGTTCCTTCTTGGGCGCACCGTTATCTTGTTGAGGTTGAGGTGTCATGACGAGCTGAGGCTGAGGTTCTGGTTCTTTTTCCTTTGCCATTCGTCTTCGACGTTCTTTATCACTGGAAGGATGAGGACTCTCCGAACTGTGACTGTGAGTCATTGGCGGCTGAGGAGGACGAGATGAATCCCGGTGGTAAGACGGCCGCTCTTCATACTCTCTGTGATCTCGGATTGCATCATATCGAGCATCGAAACGACGCCCAGGAAGATCATTGGGCGGTGAAGGGGGACGACTATGGTGAGCAGACTTGGGAGCACTATCCCAATACCTCGAGGCGGGGTGCGCAGAGCGAGGTGAAGGTTCCGGGGGGCTTGCGCCGCGGTGAGAATGTCCAGGGGAGCGAGGAGGATAGAAGGCACCAGGCTGACCAGGATAATCACTGCTGTGTCGCGACGCACGTCGAGCGTGTTCGCGATCCCAATGATCATTAGTAGTAGGGCGGCCACGACTCTCCCAGCTGTTGTCAGGTTCGGGACGTCCAGGTTCTGGTGCTGGGTAGGTACGAGGTGAACGGGTTGGCAGGGGCTGGCCGGGACCCACAATCGGACGGCTTGAAGGAGGGAAGGTCTGGAATGGCGGTGGAGGTGACCTTGCACGGTTAGGTGGTGGTGGAGGAGAGATCGATCGAGAGGAAGGAGCACGGTGAGAGCGAGGGAAGTATGCTTCACCGTGGTGGCCATGAGCACTACGACCATCATCCGCTGACGACTGCAACTGCGACGAGGGATGATGGAGCAGTAGGCCCTGATGCCCAAGTCCTCTGGAGCTTCCTTCGCGTCCAGAGGAAAATTCCCTCGGATGAGATGAGATTGGTCGATCAACATCCATCGGCGCTAGTGGCGTATGCGGTGGTACATGGCGATTCTCGTCAATGATGACGGGTGGAGGAGGACCACCACGGAAAGGACCCGGGGGTGAGCGAGTCGAAGTAGCTTGGGAGGGAGGGGGAAGCGAGATCTCGTTAGCAGGGCCGCGAGAGTCAGTCCGGAAAGCACGCTGATTAGGAGGTTGCAACAAAAGAGGAGGCCCTGAGAGTCCGGGTGGTGGGACGACCGCGCTAGCGTATGCTGTTGGATGTACGTCTTGCGGGCCAGGTGCGGCAGGAAGCTGTCCACCCGTTGCCTGTGCTGTTTTCAAGAGCTGTAGCCTCGATGAGATCAGTGGGTTCCCTGGGTCCAGTTCGCTGGCTCGGGCGTAAGCGTCGATGGCATCGGATATCTGATTGTTACAGCTCTCGTACAAGCTGCCAAGATCAAACCAGACCTCGGAAATGTATGGGTTGATGCGGATGGCTCGGGAATATGCATCTAGTGCATCTCGGAACTGGTTGATCTGGAAGTAGAGGACGCCGATGGAGCACCAGAACGTGGGGTTACGGCCGTCACGATAGACTGCTTGCTGATACGCTTCGTAAGCTTTATTGTACTTCTGACCAGCCATGTAGGCACGCCCGAGTAGGTACCAACTTTGTGCATCCGAAGAATCTTCGGAGAAGGATATCAGCTGTCAGAGCATGACTACGGTTTAGATTAGGACTTACCTGCTTCGAGACTCTTGGTCAAATATTGGATAGCGAGTTCTTGATTCTGGAAAGTCGATCCGTCCTGATGATAGAGCCACCCCAACTGCTGGAGAACTTTAGCATGGCCGGGGTTGTCGGCAACAACACGTTCGTAGGCATCTTTAGCCTGAAGGTGCTGTCATGGGGTAAGTAAGAGGCTATTATTAGGTGAAAGAAATACTTGCATCTTTCTGCTGCTCGTACACATGTCCGATCTGAAACCAGATATCGGCATGTGCAAGGGGACTAGGAGGATTGCGGAGAATGCGATCGAAACAGGCAAGGGAGTCGTCATACTTGCCCTGCTGTTTGTATATGATTCCCAATCGGAAGAGAATCTCGTTGGCCTTGTCAAAATCTAAATCTTACAAATTAATAATAGAGATACCCGTCGAGCGCAGAAGAAGCGGACTACCAACCTTTGTCCATCCTCAAGACAGATGAAAAAGCTTCCTCGGCATGGTCGAGGGAACCGTAGCGGTCATAGAGAATGCCGATACCATACCAAAGCTTAGGATCCTCCTTGAATGGGAAATGAGTTGACAGCAAAGAGAGAAAGGAGAAACAAGTTAACTCACCTTGGGATTAGGAAGGAGATACAAAGCCTGCTGGTACGCGGCGTAAGCCTTCTGAAGGTCATCCTGCATGAGGTAACAATGACCTTGAAAGAAAGGAGTTACTATGGAGATAAAGGAAAAGATAGGGGTGAAAGTACCTAGAGCACTCCATACTTCGCCATTCTCCTCCTGAAGACTGAGAACACGCTGAAAGAACTCGATCGCCTGATTGGGAAATAGATGAGCAAGATCTGATCTCGGAGGAAGACAAACAAGAGCAAATGTTTCCGGCGGACAAGAGTGCCGCGGACGAAAGGGGACGGACCAACCTTGGGATAATTTTCTTTGATCCGAGCTATGCCAGCCACCTGCGTAAGTCCGGAGAGGGACATCGGGTTATGCCGGAGCGCATTTTCATATGCGGATAATGCATGTTCCAAGTCCCCCATCTGCTCCGCAACTCTCCCTGCATCACATCACACGCTGAGAAAACCGGCTAAATAAACGGGGCGCCCGACTCACCTATCAGGAGCCACGTCTGTTCGTTTGCTGTGTTGAGTTTCTGGATCATTGAAGGAGGCGGCGGAATAACGCCGTTGGGAGGTGCAGTAGGGGCCACTGAGGGGGAGACATGGGTACCATTGGAGAGCGGGACTGGGGGAGCAGAAGAGGAAGGGACAAGATGAGGATGAGGAGGATCATGCATACGAATGTCGCGATCTGACTGTCGAGGAATGTGGCGAAGAGACATTGATGAGAGGAAGAGGGGAAAGAGGGAAAGAGAAGAGAAGAGGGAGAGGGGGGGCGAAAAGATTATTCGCAGGGGCGGAGTGGAGGTATATATAACCACTAGAACAACCGCGCCTCGCACGATCAATAATGACGATCAAAGGAGAGATCTCGGGTCCTTCTTCTCTCGAAACAGCCGCGTGCCTTTCCATCGAGATCCTCGCGTGCGACTTATCAACTCAAAGAGCCTAATCTATACTTTTTGCCCAAAGATTGTTCCCGATATGGTAGTTACGTCATCTGAGTACTTAATCTTATCAATTTCATCATTCATCATGTGACCCGCTATTCCGGCACCGTTGCCATGCAAAATCACCAACAACATATCATATTCTCCTCCTCACAGCTTTATCTATTTCTCTGCAAATCTGATCCTGTATGTCACAGCTCCCATCGGCCCGGTCTAGTTCTGTTGGTAATTGAATTCGATTCAATTTGATCTCCGTTGTGGGCTTGCTGCATTTCTCCCGTCCTGACATCTTTCTCACGTTCGTTTGACATCTCGGAAGCTCTTCGCGGCGGTAACAAGGCAGCTACACTTATTTTAGCGGTGATACCCCTGTACTTACTCTTCGTAACACAACAAACGTCGGAATAACCTTGACCACGTCCCATATGCTCATTCCACTTTCTCATCATGGTCATTTTCGGCATCTCCAAATATTATTCTCCTGCCGCAGAATTAGGCTATCCAGGGGGGTGTGCAGGGGTGTGCCACTCAAGCTTCAATTAGTTCAATCGCGTAAGCGCAGCGCTCATCGAGATTGTAACGTATTAGTAAATAAATTGTGGCGATCCGCCAACCTTCGAGTAATATTTAAACTCCGAAATCACTCCGATCCAATATTCCTCCACGTTGACACTCCACCACATTGACCATCACCATCTCATTACTTGTACCATGACCCGTGAGTGTTCTATTGCCTCGTCTTCTCAGCATGCTCTTCGAACGCGTTCTTTTTGGTTTTTAGGGGGCAATCAACGAGAGCAAGATCGTCTCAAGGCGCAAAAGAAAGCCGCTGCTAACGCAAAGAAACCAAAGGAGAGTGCAAGCAGTCTCGCAAAACGCAAAGAGGCGTAAGTATCTCTGTTATTGGCCATGGTAACATCATCATCATTCATCCCAATATATACCCAGAGATGCCGAAGTTTTGAGAGCGAAACAAAAGGTACAAGTATATCTTCCGACTTTGATCGGGCCCGCATCTCTTTGGGGATCTCATGTATTGACCACCATTTCATATCAGAAAAAGGAAGAGGAGAGGCTGGCAGCTGCTGCTGCCGGGGACGGTGGTACGAAATGACATGGCCGTTTAGGCCTTCCTCTCGTCATTTCCAATGTCAGTTTTTGACTTTTTCATATGCATTTCTATACATACCTGGAGGGAAGGGTCGTGTTCAGCCTGAAATGGTCTTTGCTGAATCAAGCATGTAGATGTGTATATGCGGCTTCTCGCACGTATCATCATATACATATCTACAATGACTCGTACACGACCCTGCATGTCTTGTTATCGGGTTCCTCAAACCAGACTAAGCTGTCAGAAAAATACCTGCCTAGCCCACGCGCACAGCACGGCGTAAAATAACCCACCAATCAAATAGACTCCAAGCAAGCTAAATGTAGGGTCGTGAGCTGTAGAAGCCTTTCTCGGGAATAAAATGGTTGTAAGTAAGTAGCCTAAGGATGGGTTCGCTCGGTTGTTTGATTCCTCGTGAGACTCGAAGAGAAGAGTAAATAAAGGCAGGGTGATTCAGGGTGGGGTGATTCCACATCAGTTTGGCGGCGTTCTGGCTCACCGAGCTTGACGGGGTATCGCAAAGGGAGATCAGTGGGTATCTCCGAACCTTCTATCTAAGCCCTGTCTATGAATATATATCGAAGTCTGCGGTGAGGAATTGCGTGTCAAAGAACAAAGCGTCAGGATGGATCTTGGAGTTATATATATGTATGTTGTAAGGACTGATGGAAATCTTGCTCCGAGTCTGGCCCATCTGACATAAAGTATGTACATACACACCACTTCACGCGACATTTTGTCCAAGTTGGGGTACGCATGATAATACCGCCGGATGTAAGCGAGCGAACCCTTTCATTCCAGACTTCGCCTACCAGGAATCAGGAGCCTTCCTCAGGGTACACAGAAGACAGAAAGGGTGTCCATCTTCTCCCACATGGACAGCTGATGCCCGGCTTCGGGAACATCGATCATATGTTCTTGGTTGTTCAACCGAGCGAGGTTAGCAACATTCAAATTTGAATTGGTAATCCATTCAAGTATCATACCATTTGTTACTTGATGCAAGTCGTAAAGTTGATCAACAGCCCATCGCGCTAAGCTCCTGGCGAATCAATAGATGGAGCGGTCTACCGGCATTCATTGAGAAGTCTTCAACCAATTCAAATGTGAATGTGTGTAAAACACTTGTACAGCAGCGCCCAAGCAGAGAAACTTGCGGACATTGTAACATGGTGGAAAGAACCATGATATTCCGTTATGGGGCCTTAAATGAAAATCAGTGGCAACACATCACTTATTAGATCCTGAAACGTGAGAAATAGATAGATGGGTCCCTAAGCCATAGTGCTATTTAATCTTCACAGACATACCGCCTTCTATACGTCGCCGCCTTGTTGGAGTCTGATCTACTTCGTCATCATTCCTCCAGGTTCGCCCCCAGTTAGGTGTAGGTGCGGGAGAAAGATATCCTCCGAAGTGATGCGGTGGATACGGAGTGTCATGGACGATGGGGAATTGCGGTGTATGAGCCGGCGGTCCCTCGGCAACAGGCCGATGTCGAGAGCGATACAGGGACAGTAGCGCATTAATAAATACCGTTAAAAACGAAAGTGAAGTCAAGGTAAACGCCTGCAAGTTACACAAGGACATTAGCACCTGGTTTGATACGATAACACCGCACGTGTAATAGAAAGCTCTCACAAGAGTTTTCCAGCTAATGGGTTCCACAAACCCATTCACGACTTCAGCTATCAACTCGGCACCGACTCGAGCGCGGCCAACTCTAGTTGGGTCTCGATTCATGCAAAATTCCCAATCGGAGCATGCATCTTTCAATCCCGGAAGTGGTGTATCACAGTGGTTGTTCCGATATTCAAGTGAGCACCTGGCGATTTCTTGCACGATGTCTGCGTATAAGTTTAGAGTCAGATAGAATCCTATCAACACTGAAAACGAGCATACCCATTGAGTACTCTGAGATCCGATGCTCCACATCACGCTGGACTGTAAGAATAAACTGCAGTACCAGGTAAAGGAAGACGAGAATCAATGAAAGGTTGAAGAAGAATTGCAAATAACTGCAAAAAAGGTTAGACGGTGATGCTTGGGATGAATCTACTGTCATTACCTACCCCAGGAGTATATATGGCGTGTCAGACTGAGGACCAGGCGGAGTCGGGATATTTAGAGTATAGTGGTTCGATGTATTTTGGGTAATTGGGGTAAGTTCTCTCGTACCGTCTTCGCTCTCGTCGCCACTATCAACCTCGTTGTCAGCCACAGGCTCTCTAGTACGTGAGAGCGCGAGCCGACTGCCGCGGGCCTTGTGGCGAGCTTTATAGACTCTACGCAAAGCCCCCGTCGCCACAGCTCGGTCACTGTCCTGCTTTGGCTCCTCGGGTTTTGGGGGACTAACTTCAGTCATGTCAATATCTTTGGGTTCACCCTGCATTGAAGGAGGAGGAAACGCGGTGGCAGGGGAAAAGTCTTGTGGTGGTGCCCATGAGTAGGGCTCATTAGGTCGACGCGATGGAGTTGCAAATATAAATGGAATGTTTCGATTTGCACCGAAACCGAAAGGTGATGCGTTCGTGGGCGTAAAAGGCGTCAAATCATCGTGAGGTCCTACATAAGAAGTTCAGTCAGAGATAGTTGTCGAACCTTGATTGCTAAAAAGCGCACTTTTTCGAGGAGTACTGGGATTATCGTCAACCGCTTTCCAAGCAGGTGTCGTAGTAGGTCGAGACGTGAATTGAAAGTCCATTGGAGCATCCGTCGACCTTGGAGAGCGAAACATGTTTGCGCTCATCGTGAAGAAGCGACAAAGACGAGGACTAGAATAGTCACCAGTGCACTGAGCAAAGTTGTGGTTACGCCTGCTGCATGTGTTTGTCAGCATTTACGCGTCAGGTCACGAGAGGGTGTTTTCGTCCACTCAGTCCACTGTGACTTATGTTCCGCTCAGCCTTCTCATCGTCGTATCGACGTTTTAGTCCAGTTTCTCGCTCATTTCATCCTTTAGCTGGACAATGGTCTACTCCTTCAAGCTCTGGTCTTGTTCCGATAGTCATTGAGCAGACCGTAGGTGCTATGCTACTTTTCATCCGCCTGCCTTTTCACGTGTAGACAGGGCAGAGGCGAGCGTTCCTACGATATTTTTTCGAGGTTACTACGAGAAAGAGTGATCATGCTCTACGGTCCAGTGAGCAGTTTGTGCTCATCATCAGGATAAGTCGTAATACTTCTGCAGATACGGGACACAGATTCAACTCTTGTCGTTGCACAAATGCTGTTTTTGGAAGCGGAGGACACCTCCAAACCCATCCACCTTTATATCAACTCTCCAGGAGGCAGTGTGACAGCTGGGCTAGCTATCTATGATACAGTATGTCTTTCATGCGTTACTGTCTGCTTGCTATTTTTCAACTGAGTAGATGCAGGTTGGCACCTTTTAAACTCCGGATTCCAATGGTATTGAGGTTAAGGTTGATTAGTATGTTTCCTCGCCTATACATACCTACTGCATAGGTCAGGCCGCCAGCATGGGCTCCCTCCTGCTTTCTGCGGGCGCCCCGGGGAAAAGGCACTGCTTGCCCAATGCCAGTATCATGATACATCGTAAGCGGCCGCCCTGTATTTTTCAGTCCAGCTCTCAGATTCTTCAAAGAACCTTCTGGCGGAGCTTCTGGGCAAGCTTCTGACATCGCGATTCACGCAAAGGAGATTCTGCGTATCAGGGAAGTGTTGACAGGCATTTACCAAAAACATTGCGGAAAACCAGGGGAAAGCCTGGCTGCCGGATTGGACCGTTTTGGTGCGTATGCGTAGATCAGTTTTGTGCTGTGGCTGTGAGTAGTTAACATTTTAATTCTTGGCACAGAGAAAGCGCTGGAACGTGATTATTTCATGACATGTATGTTGTCCCCTCTTGATTTTGCCGACCTACATTAACTAGTGTCCACTGTCTGGATAGCTCAAGAAGCTCTTGATTTTGGTATTGTCGACGCGATCTTGGAGAAAAGTCCTAAATCGAAGTCTGGTAATCCTTAGTACAGACTGCAATGAAACATAGGTTTACAGCGATGTTCAGCCGCTGCAGGCCGCTTTCATGAGTTTTTCTGGGGCTTTCAATTGAGCTATGTAATTGAATCGTGTGCCTATAATGATCCCGGTGATGGGATCAAGCTCCACTGGATGAGACCTACACTGACCTACATACCTGATAGACTGGCTGGGGATTGGCCCACGAAACTTGTAAGAGATCTATCTACTACCATTGGTTAAGTACGATCAGATCGTCCCTATGACCACCTTCCAGTGTACACCCATCAAATATTCAACACACATTGATACTTGACAAGATAGTGCGAACTCACTTCCACTCCAGACCGTCGACTCCATGGGATGAAGCAAGAGACTAGCCTAGCCGTAACGGAGCGATCAAAGACATGTTTCCGCGTATCCGAGCTTAGCTTGGCGTCGTGGCAAACCGAAGCGAGCTGACACTGTAAGTACCACAGTACACCAGCTTGCATGCTGCATTTGCTCATACATTGTGCGTAGAAAAATGACAATAGTGCCTATCGATTCTTCGAGGTAGAAAAACATACTACTGGAGCCAAGCCGACTATGATCTTCTCAATTATGACAATATTTTATCTCGTCTTTTAATGAGAGTGAGACTTGCTCACAGCCCGAGCACAGCGCTAAAACCCTTCCCTATTATGTCCCTGGTTCGAGGCGAATGACTAAGTTATGAATATAGGAGATCATAGAGCTCGGCGCCCACTCAGACATTGCCCCCCTCTTTTTCGGACTACCATGCATTTGCTTCTGGTCTTCAGTCTCATATACTTACTTGACAATTCGTGCCCTGCTGTTGCACGATACCAGAGGCGAGATGCACCTTCCTTGCAGCCACTCAATATACCAGTCAAGCTCGACCAGAATCGGTATTCAGTCGGTGTTGTAATGGTACGTAAATGTCATTCCATGCCTCATGATTCTTTTTGCAGACAATGCTGTAGGGCTCTAACCAGCAATCCTTCGACTTCGCTTTGTCCACCAGTACTGGCTACAGTGCGGTAGCAGGAACTGGATGTAATTCATGCGACGATGTTCCAAGGTTAGCAATCTTGATCTACTTTTTCCTAGCATACACGTCTGAAGGTCACTGTGTCCATTAGCTACAATGCCTCAGCTTCCTCTACTTCGCAGAACCTTCCCGGCTCACAGGGCGTTTCTTTCGTGCAAAGTAATGCAAGTGGGAACCTGATAAGGGAAAATTGTGGACTGACTCAGTCCAATGGATCTGCGTGGGCTTATCCTAATCAAACACGTATGTGTCCCAGAGTATCTCGAAGTTTTGGTGGACTTCTGAACACAATGATCCAGTGATAATGGCCAACCAGTCCACCGACCTGTTCACACCAGGGATCTCGGGCGTCATTGGACTAGGCAATAACGGTCAGTGTTGTCATTAGTAATTTCGTACGTCGCGACTTACTCTTATTATACACGTAGCACGAGGCGGAGATTTTTCCTCCACTGTGTATAGTGGCTGGCTTTCTAGACATCCGTCTAGATCTAATTTCACCTTTGGAATGGCTCTGAATACTCCGAATCAAGGATCCTCTTCAGATGGTGGCGTTCTTCACTGGCTAGCACCTGATCCCTCATTCTATCAAGGCGATGTCTCTTGGAAGACTCTATCCCCGTTCAATTCCTCTTCATCAGTGCAGTCTGACTGGTTCATTGACATGGACGGTTTCTGGTTCATGAGCGCAAACGGCCCCAATATATCTGAAACCGGAAGTCTTTTAACAGTTGTGGACCCTTACTATAGTACTATGACCTTTCCGCAATCTATATCGCGTGCAATTTGTGAGTCTCTTCTGTTTCTCTTTTACTACGGATATCTGATCAACATACATAGATGGAAATGTTAACGGCGCGTCTCTGTTGCCCGCAAACTCCTCAACCAATAGTTGGACAGTCCCATGTAACACGCAGATGCGCCTCGCACTCACCTTTGGCTCGTTGTCTGTCACTTTAGACGAGAGCACACTGGTGGCGCAATCAGGGAATCTCTGTTTTGGGACAATCGAGCAATGGGCCGACCCAGATGTCGCAGAGTATGTCTTGGGTTCTAGTGTCGTCTCTGCACTGTACATGTAAGTATCATAGTACATGTTATTCCTCACTCGTCAATTGATACATGTCATACATTGCAGCATCTTCTCTATGTCTAGTTCAAACGGAACTATTGGGTTCGCTCAGCGAAAAAGTTCAAGCAGTGGTCTTTCTGGTGGTGCTATTGCAGGCATTGTGCTGGGAGCCCTTGCTTTTGTTATTGCATCAATTACTCTCGGTATACTGCTTTATCGAATATGCGCACGACGACGAAAGAGATCAACTCAGCAGAACGGCGATCGTCCTGAAACTCCACCTGCAGTGGTGCAAGCGCCGATGTCCCCGATGTCTGGCAGAAGTGATGAAAATGCTATTCTTTTGCCGTGGGGCGTCAGCTCTCTTCCCAGCTCGCCAGGTTCTCCTAATTGGACCTTAACCTATAACGATACCGCATCCAATCATGAGGGTCAAGTGATAACTATTTCTCCCAGTTATACTCACCCAGATGGATCAGATGTGGAGACGCTCCCTCCGTATGTGGCAGGATCTCACAATGACAGCAGGCCAGTATCGGTACCTTTATCCCCTCCCAGAGATCGGAAGCGTCGAAGTCAACTGGCATGATAAATTTACTAGCACTTGCAGATCTTTTTTTCTATGAGGTCGGTTTATTGTAGTGACTTATTAGCACATTTTTCGTCTAATGTGAATGTTGTAATGTTTTAATCAGTCAGGATGCTTAGTATTTTAAAATATGAGTACATCATCTCCTCAATCCGTTGTATATCGTATCATCCACCCAGTTCGTGCGAGACTGATGAGAAGGTTGGCCAGATGGCCGGGAATGTCTGTTTACTGGCGGTATGTGAATGTTGTACTATTCTAATCAGTCAGACTACTTGGTTTTAAAATATGAGTACATCATCTCCTCAATCCATTGTATATCGTATCATCCACCCAGTTCGTGCGAGACTGACGAGAAGGTTGGCCAGATGGCCGGGAATGTCTATTTACTGGCGGTGCTTGCAATGTAGGAACGCTAGGGGTTACTGTTTCAACCATCGAATGAAGTCGGTGAAGTGAATTTACACTCACGAATTGGGAGCGCCTGCACCACTACCGAGTCGTTGATGGTGCATAGAAGGCCCAGGTGTCATGACCACAGGTACATTCGTGCGCTTCCGACGAAGTATACATCGGCGAATAGCTGTCATACGTTTAGCTTGTGCTCGAGGGAATGGGCCTTGAATACAAACCTTGGATGATTGCCCATAAAAGGAGAAGCAATACAATCCCAGCAACTACAGTTACTGGAATTGCTATTTGCAAGTTCGACGTGTACCATGCCTAAATTCGAGATGAGTTTATGTGGAAACACTGACAATATGTCTTACCTTTGCAGTGTCAAGTAAACTGCCACTCTGGCAATTTCCGGATGAGCAGGTGCCGCCATAACCTACATGGATTAGCAATGCAATAGGGAATATAAAACAGGCAAACAACGACGAACCACAAGGAGAGCCATTGATAAGCATCGTAGAAAGCACAACGCAGGAATTAGTATTATTTGGATCTTGACAAGTGATTTGACAAGTATTCTGGTGGCTTGGACAAGCGCTTGTGAGTCCCATGCTCGCGCCTACGGACTGACATTGCTGAGCAACAGAAGTGCATTGTCCGGAAGCGCAAGTTAATCCATTGCTACCACAAGACTGTCCATTCGGCGCGACTATGTCCGTCGGGCAGGACGAGGAATTGCCGGTGCACATCTCAGCGGGATCACAGACACTGTTCTTTGACGATCTACAAACTTGTGTAGAAGGTGCAAAGGAACACTATTGGACCATCAACTTCATGAATGAGAAAGCCATCACTATTCTACGAACACTGCGTGGTGCAACAAGGGCTTGAATCTGGATCGCATTGCGCACCATTCCGGAACTTGCAGGTTGTTGAATCGCAACATGAAGATGTAACATTACTTCCAGGGTCGCCTGAATGAGAATGAAGTTGAAAAAGTCGGATACATTTAGAGGATGCACTACGAGACTTACAATCCTCGCCCTCCTCAACAATCCCATTCCCACACTGTTGCAAAGAAATGACCTTGAGTGACGAGTCCGAAGGATCGACCAAACAGGATGTGTCAGTTTTACCACCAGAACTGCTACCACTCATGAGAGAACCTGTATAAAGGTAGTCAGAACTTATATTCATGAATGGGGTGAAGATGGGAGCTCACAGATATTTCCAACACTGCAAGGGCTGAAGTTCTTTTCCCCTGACTGTTAAGATATCAGAATGACGACTTAGTCGCTGTGAACACCAAGGTCATCGAATGGACTCACTTGAGCTACGGGGCTCATGATGAATTGCGCATTCGCGTCACAAGACGAGGTGGATAGAGGACAACAAGATGTAGTGGAATTGCATCCATCCGCACAGTCATGCTGAAACTCACTGGTCAGAGGACGAAGAGGACTGAAGTGAACGACCTACAATGGCGCCAAAGTTATGCCCTATTTCATGTGCGACGACCTGCCATTCGGTGAGGCCTGCAGTGGAGACCCCAGTCCCAGATGAAACGGATCCGGTGCTTCCGGATGCTGACTGCTGGCATCTGAGGCAAAGTAATTATGCGTGACATTAACGGGATTTTTTGAAGAGTACGAACAAGGTACCAAGCCAAGCAATCCCAACTTCGGTGCCAGTAGGGCATCCGCTCCTGCATGATTGTCAGACTACTAATTCATGATAGAGAGAAGATTAACAGACTTACATTAGATGCCATAGGCCAATGCTATCGTTACCCTTCTGACCTCGCCATTGCGAGAACAGCGACAGTCTATCGTTCAAACTTACGCTACTGCAATCAACGTTCCATGGTATGGAAGAGTCGGCAGTTGAAGGGCACCTGAAAAACCAAATATCAACTGAGAAATACAACCCAATTACAGGCTATGGTATATACGTGGAATTCATGACTTGCAGCTCAACGATTCCAAGGCTCACATTGAAGGTGTTCTAAACTAATCGTTAGTACAGCGACGGAAGCTAACGCATTCGACTAGCCTTGTACAATGAACTCGCCGAATTCCAATCTGTCAAGATCTGGGAGGTGGCGTTTGAGGTTCCACCATAGTTTGACACGTATTTACAATCCGCAGCAACACCCATGTACAGCTGTGTCTTGTGAGCACTCAGGAAAAAAAGGCCAAGATATGGTATACGTACAGAAGCCTCTGAGAAGTCGGGCACCCGGCAGTGCTGCCAATACTTCCAGCAAAGTTGTAAAGGTACGCTATATTGAGCATCTCCGTATATTCGGGTAGATTCAATACCTACTTGGAAGATGAGCCACTTCCAGCCACGTCGTCTCGACGAAAAAGAGAGAAATTGCCGAAGGGACTGAATGATGTACCTTGAGGTGTAAAGGGCTTTTGCAAGACGGGATTTAGGAGAGGATCCGTATTGAAAGGCAGGTCATCATGTCCGCAAACGTGAGGTACGGAGGTAGCACCAATATGAGAAGGCTCGTCGTCGGGAGACATCAGATCGGAGTCTCGCCAAATGACCAACGAAGAATCAATCTCATCTACAGAATGAACAATGTCGGGATCAAGTTCATGTTTATTGCGCAGATAATTGTCTTTAGTCATGATATGATGGACTATGCCGTTGACAGAGAAAGCGCCCTCGAAAATGGGAGCTATACCCTGGTCCATGTCGCCTTGATGGTGTACCATTATACGGGCCCATCCAAGTTCCGACGGAGAGTAAGATGGTCGGGGCAAAACGCCCGCCGCATCTTCCCTTAATCTCGCAACAGAATCATCCCCATGAATGACCTCTCCCCAATACGCTTTGACCGTTTCGCGGAGCAGAGGTTTCGTATCTGAAACATATGGGCGTCCGTCCGAGTCGAGGGAATAGTATGTGATTCTTGCGGCAGGATGAACGAGGTGATCATTGGGGCGTAGGTGAAGAAAGTACGTTTCATCGAAAGCAGATATTATCAGACGAAAGGAATCGCTGTAGCGGAGTGTGTTTGAACGAGGAGTGAGTAGCTGATGCTTGTCGAATGCTGACACAGCGGAGGTATATCTTGGATGTTGATGTCGGGGTAGAATTTCAAGGGAAAGTGTAGAGGGGTGTGCAAATCTCTTCAGTCGGCCAGCAGGCTTGCTAGAAGCTGTGAATTTGTCGCTTCGTCAGAGGACGATCCCCGAGCGCTAGAACGACTGAAACCGAACTTGTACTTACCAGACGAAAGATCGACTACAAACAGCAGGAGCACGACGGCCAGCGCATAACATGTAGAGAAAGTAAACATCAAAGAAATGACCGCCTAGATGATGAAGGTCAGAAACAAGTTAGATGGAAAGGCAGGTCTCTAAAGCTTGGCTCTCGGGAGCCTGATTCAGCACAGGATATAAATGCCGCGCTGTTCAAGGGTCCACGATCGATAGACTGACGTGAAACATACCTGCGGTAAGTGAGAAATAGAAAAGGCAGAAAGGAAAGACCTGAAGAGAACCAAGTGCACAGGCCAGTGGACGTTTCCCTTGAAGAATCGTTCACTGCGACGCACTACCCCTCAGCGGCGGAATATACCAGTTTCCAGGCCGCTTGATCGAAATCGCTACAATTATGTAATCCATTTAATAGCGCAGCATTCACGCTTAGATATAAAATTGTAAAGAAAGCCATGTTCTGACGGTGCCATGTAAATACAGTCTCGCTAGAATAATGGTACGTATCCAATACATAGTATGATCATCGTCACAAAGTCCTTCCAAGTCTCATCCAGAGAGGGGTTGGAACATTCAACTTCAACACAGAGGTGTATGGACTAGTACTGTCGGCTGAAAGTACGCTTGTTACCTTTGCGCTGTAAAAGAGGATCAGTGAGAGACTCGAGGGGGTAGCAGAAATTACACGTACGCCTTTACCTGCGCCTTTACCTGTACCCTTAGCTGCGGTGCCAGTGGCTGCGGTGGTGCCAGTGCTACCATTGGCCGTCTAAATATATGTTTCGATGAGTAAATTCAAGGCCTTAAAAGACGACGCCACGTACGTTGGACGCTGCATTGTTGTTGTTTCCCTCCGTTAGCTGAGACGGAGAAATACACGCAATCATCAAGAGAGCCATGTTGTGCGACAGGGACAATCGCGGGCTGGTGGTTGGACGATGAATTGATCGAACACATTCTGTAGGCACCCGAGGGGAGACCATCAGTGACATCAGCGGTAACTACACCATTCTGCGCGGCCGTGTTAATTCCCTGTAGAGCGCAATGAGTTAAGTACGAAGATGATAATTTCGCGCTTCACACCTTGAAGAATGCAAACTTCTGCGGATCGGTTGGTGTGGTCTGTCCAAGCGAGTTCAGAGCTTCAACCACAACGTGACTATGCCCAATGATTTGGCCTTTGCTATTCAGCTGCTGTGGGGCGGCAAAATAGTTCTGTTGAGCATTGACAAAGTTGCCGGTCTCTATGTTGGTAATTGCCATCTTGATCGTGAATGCCTTGTTCGCAGCTATAGTCCCGCCGTTGGCGGGAAAGGTGAACTTGGCGGATGGCATATTACCAACGGCGGGAATCGCTCCAATAGGGGCAGGGTTGCATGATCCGGTTTGAATCTGCTTCCCATCTGAGTGATTATCAGTAAGAGAAGGTCAATGCGGCCAGAACTCTTTGCATACTGGTGATAGGCAGATTAGGGTAGGTCAAACAGAAATTGATGAAATTGTTTGTCGATGTCAGAGACGGGACCTGGCCTGATCATAATTCAAGCAAGTGACAAAATCAGAGGAACAGCAACTTACCCGCTTCCGGCTGGTCCTGACCATTGTTTGCGAATCCGGTGGCAATAACTTTAGAGTCCAATGCTACCAATGCAGTATGAGATAGGGTAACCAGAGTCATGAAAAAGCCGCATACTGAGAGACTTCTGAGGGTCGTTGTTGGTATTGCCATTATTGTTGGTTTTGGCGGCGTTCTGGGTATTCTGGCTTGCGTTCTTGTTCTGATTCCCACCGTTCTGAGATTTCTTTCCCCCACCAAAAGCACGACCGAAAGCGCGACCCACGACAAAGGAACCAGAATCAGAGATAGGTTCCGCCGATATCTGAGTTATGAGAGGCAGAACCACAAGAAAAGACGAAAGGCAAGGCAGAAACTTCATTGTGTCTATAGAGAGCAAAAGCTTCACAGAAGTCAGGAAGAAAGAACGTGGGGTGAAGTATAGACCAAGAGGCTCGCACTAGGGAGCAGAAGGGTAAGAAACGGGAATCGAGCACACAATCTGGACTCACGAAAGAAACAAAACCAGGCAGCACTGCTGCAATATGAACGAGGGAGGTGGCGGAAAGGGAGAACAGGCAAAGATTGAAAATCGTAAACGCAGAACCTCCTTTATACCGGAAGCCGAGCTCCGAGCAACACAAATATTTCAATAAAATGGAGCCTTTTCAAGCATGCTCATTATTGTACCCTAAAACGCAGTCGCCGATCGAAACCTCGATCTTCTTCATAATGTCTTGAAACTGTGATCGTAAAGCCAAAGAGTTGAACCTAGGTCTGAACAATCAGGAAAAAGGTCAAAACTTGGGCAGAGAAATGAAGAACTAGTTAGTTTTTGGGACTATCAGGAAGGGAATGCCAAGCTTTGAACCTAACGTGAATGGCGACCGTTGCAACTTGCTCTTTCGCGTACTCGTCAAAGCCAAGAGATTATCGAGAAAATTATTGGCGTTGCCTTCGCGTTGCCCTCGTCCGGTGGTTGTGGTACATAAACACGGTGTCTTGAAACAAGGTCGGCAGTATGTATACGCAGGATGCATATGCTCGATTGGAGAATACTCCTGAGCACGACTGCAGAATGACTTCTATGTCCATATCCTGACTCTTGTCATGTTGCCAGCACACGAGAGCGTTGATGGAAAGGAAAATGTCCCACCGGGCCCCGCAACTCTGCCGAGTCTGCGAAATCAGAAACTCGCTACATACGAGATATGGACGTCAGTGCCAAGTCTTAGCGAGGAGACTTGAGGGGAGTGACCGTCACCGATGATTAGTCATACCGTCACACGTTGGTGCCGTCCTTCGTGACATACAAACGTTTTCGTTAATTGTCGACCATCATGAGCTCACAAGACAACGATCCTTTTTACCTCAGGCAAGTTCAACGGCTAGCTATAATCACTGTTGATACTCACATTCTCTGAATCGTTAGATACTAGTACGTGAACTTCCAATAGGTTTTTACGCCCCATTTCATGATTTTGTTAGTACTGGCCATTCTGGGAAGCACGGGCACGAGTTTCTCGAGTTTGAGTACTCGCATGGGCGGTTGCGATACGCGAACAACTCGAATTATAGGAATGACAGTCTTATCCGGAAAGAAATGTGGGTGTAATTCTGGTTTTTGTCGGGAGACATAGCGGCTGACGAACTTCCAGTGTGGGTGGGCCCTTTGGTCGTGAAGGAGCTTAAGAGGATAATCGAGGCTAGTGAAATCACCAAGGAAGTTGTCGTGATATATGGATCTTTGTTTGTCTTTTCTTATTCTGTGCAGGGAAGATGACACGAACTGGCCCAAGAAGAACATTGTCGGGAAGCAAGAGTTGGAGATCCGTATTGGGAACGATCATATAGCGTTTGAGGTTTGTCAATATATAGTTTGGGGTTCTGTGCGCGTCTCTGAATTAAGTTTTTGAGACTGCGAAAATTGGATCTCTGATCGACATTCAGGATAGCGAGGACCCAGAAGGACTACGCGTGTTTTATTATCTGATTCAGGATTTGAGGGTATGCCGTGTGCTTGTTGAAAATAGTCTGCGTTACTTACGCCCTGCAGTGCCTGGTCTTTTCCCTCATCTCACTGCACTTCAAGATCAAGCCCATTTAAACGCAAGGTTCCCTGCGACAGAAAGGTGCTGCCTCGTGGATGTACTACGACATTGGCGGACGTCATTGCACGACTAGACTGTTCGACGTCGCCCTCATTCCGTCATTGCGTCAAGAAAACGTGTGTTCTACAATTTTAGGTGGGCCTCGGTCTTGACATGCGTACCATTGTGCGCTGTACTGACGACAGTCGTAGGTTGATAAAACTTCTTTGCTGTAAATAATGTATATGCTTCGAATCAGAACATCATTTCACTTGCTTCATATTGTGTTCGCGAGAATTTCGGCACTATTTCGATTGCTCACTTTACGCTCAAAAGGTATAGTGTAAAAGTATTATTGGCCAATGACATGTAATGTTTTGTGTATACCCACCAGTTCTAACGGCCAGATGAGATGCGGGTATTGTCTAGTAGATCATAGACGACATGTCAGAGCGAATACGGTTGTAATCGAGCAGACCCTCAATGCTTCCGACAGCAGCAAGAGCAAACTGAAAAAATAATGAGTGATCAGAACTTGTATGTGTAAAACCGTACTCACGTCTTTGTCCCATAGGTAGGCTTTGGCAACACGCTTTATGTCGTCAACAGTGACGGCGTCGACGGCATTCTCAATCTGTGCAGGGGTCATTCTCTTTCCGCTGGTGACAATCTGTCTTCCAATATCCTCGGCAATAGCTGTAGATCCATCGAGAGAAAGTAATAGACCGGCCTTGAGCTGACTCTTGGCACGCTCAACTTCGCCTTCAGTGGGAGCAATGCTCATTCGCGCCCATTCCTTGAGAGTGAAGTGCATGACATCGTCCAGATTCACGAGGTTCTCTGAGACGAGATAGATACCCCATAGACCGGTGTCAGAATATGAGGTAGAGAAGGACATGAAAGAGTTGGCGAGATTGTTGGAAGAGATGATGTGAGAAAGACGGGAGGAGAGAAGGGGAGAAGCGCCAAGAGAACGGTCCCAGTTGCCAAAGATGGACTGCATGACCATCATGGGGAAGTAGTCGGGAGAGGACCAGCCGACACCTTCGACGGCGATGGCAATGTTGGCTGTAGGGATATCGTCGTCACGGACACGGACCTCGGAGCCAACAAAGGTGGGTTTGCGGTCCACGGAGAGACGGCCGAGAGGGAGGGGGTTGGAGGAAACGGGTAGAGAGGAAAAGTGCTTCTCTGCAAGCTTGACAAGCGAAGAGTGGTCGACACCACCAGTACCGACAAGGACCATGCGGTCGGCAGTGTAGTTGGTTTTGATGTAGGAAGCAAGGTCGTCACGCTGGATAGAAAGGATGTTCTTCTTGGGACCGAGGATGGTACGGCCTAGAGGCTGACCCTGGAAAGCGACTGAGTGAAGGTGGTCAAAAAACGACTTCCTCTAGCTGCTTGTCGACCTCTTGCTGTTCACGAAGAATAACATCTCGCTCGCGCTCAATGGCACCTGCCTCGAGCTTGGAGTTCTGGAGAATGTCACTGATGATGTCAACGGCTGCGGGGACGTCCTTGGAAAAACTCTTTGCGTAGTAGACGGTCTGCTCGCGAGAGGTGTAGGCGTTAAGATGTGCGCCAATGTTTTCAACCTCCAGCTCCAGAGCGTGCTGGGAGCGACGACCAGTACCCTTGAAAGCCATGTGCTCGAGAAAGTGGGCGGTACCGTTTGTCTTGTCTGTCTCTGCACGAGAACCAGCATCGATCCAAACACCAACGGTAGCTGTCTGAGTTGAAGGATGGGACTCTGTAGCTACGGTAAGGCCATTGGAAAGAGTGGAAATTTCAGTCAAGGGGCCGAGGTTTGTAGCAGTAGCAAACGACCGAATTGACCGCTAAATAACTGTTAATAAAATCTGAGTACATTTACACTAACTGTTGGCTCACTGGACTGCGCGCAGCGCTTCTGAGGACGCGACTGAGCATCGTAGAAGAGAGAGAGAGAGAAAGCAAAGACGTTGTGCAAAGTTGTTTTCGCCGTGAACTTCCGATTGTATTACAAATCAATAATGATAGGGTTAAGGTTTATTGAACTAGACTATTTTAACAACTCTTCTCTGTCCAAAACAGACTTTTCGAGCTTGATGAGAATTGTAGTGCGTAAAGGGTACTGGGAATTGGGGGTATGATGTGCGGTGACACGAGCAGGCTGAATTGGGTCAGAAATAGAAAGAGAGGGAGTAAAAAAGAAGGGACTAACAAAGCCTAGACCATCCAGGACGGCTTCGACTATGCCGGCGGTAAAGGAAGAGCAACTGAGCTGGGAGAGGTCGCGAGGGACAGAGATGTGACGTTCAATGATGGGGTCGTTGTCTATGATCATGTCTAGATAGAGAATGAGAAAAATTGAGAGAGATGAATGGAGGATAATAGGACTCACACTCGTCGCCGTTCTCTACACTCTTTTCGATAGCATCGGCTGGCCTGCCGAAGACAGCACGCCAGACCTGGGTGTGTATTGACATGAGTGCAGGCAATAAACGAGTCTCTCGCTTGGGAGCCTTTGAAGAAGACTCTGCACGATACACGGAGAGCTCAAGGACACGAGTGCCTATACGATAGCCGAGGGTATTGAGCCTGAAAAGAGATGAGAAAAAGAGCAAAAAAAGAGAGAAAAAAAGAGAAACCTTCTCTCGAGATCATTGATACCACTAACCCTGCTTTGAGAATACTGCACAAGCTGCGAAAAAAGAAAAGAAAAAGCAGAGGCAGAGACCTCCTGGAGACGAGGACTTGTTGAGATTGCGATCGTAAATGGACATGGAGCAAGAGAGTCGAGAACATGACGTCATTTCCTGAGGGGAGTATTTGTTCCTGCCCTTTCGACTCCTTTTCCCCCCAAAAGCCAGCAAAGTCAGCATGGATTTCTTTTCAAACAGACCAGATCCGCCTGACAGCACTGATAACACGCATACATTCGCAAAGGCCGTCCTCGACAGATCTGTTTCGAATCCCCTCTTCACCCCCGCCGCTCTCAATCCTCCCACAACCACCGCCAGTCCCATTCCTCTCGTTCCTTCTGCTGCTTTTCCTTCTCTCGACCCAGACAAGCTTCAAGAGCTTCTTTCTTCTCCAGGTGTTCTTTGTATCGATATTAGACCCACATGCTGCATACACCTTGGCTCGTATTCCCAATGCCCTCTCCCTCTCCGTACCTTCCACTCTTTTGAAGCGTCCCCTTTTTTCTCTCGAACGTCTTCTTCAGATGTTGCCTTCACCTGCTGCCCGAAATCGCTTTTCTCAGTGGAAAAAAGCTACCCACGATCGGTCGTTTATGACGTAGATTCAGCTGGCTCTTCAGCTGGTCCTCTCCCAGAGGGAAACAACATTCTCGGTCTCTTGCGCAAATTCGCTACAGACTCTTCCGGTGGGACTACCTATTCAGGTCAGCTTTTCTGGCTCAAGGGCGGCTTCCAGAGAGTCTGGAGAGAAAAGAGGTCTCTCGTCGATGTAGGTGACCCAGAGACTGAACTCGAGGACGACGATCCTGCTTTATCTCTTGCTCCTTTCTGCTCCTTCTGCTTCCCGCTCTTCGTCCTCAGCACCTCTCAATCACGGCCTTTGGATCAACTTCCACCACCGTCTCTCTTCCAAGGAAATTGCCCCACATCCACACTCAGCGCTTTCCAGGGGAAATGCGCTCTCGCTTCCATAAAACCAGACTCCTACAAACTCCCCCTTTGCCTGTCAATCCCTTTTTTGACACCATCAGGCAGAAACGTTGAGCTGTCTCATGTGAGTCGTCCGACTCTTCTGTTACCCCCTTCTCTCCTTGTTGATCTCCTCTTTAGGGTGTCACTGAGCGAATCCCTCTTCGGCTTCCCAAACGCGTCCGACACCGTCTCAACGAGCTGCCTTTTGACTGGCTAAAGGAGATTGGGCAGGCGCTCAGATCTCAAATGTGATGATTCTGATGATCCTGATGTTACCATCGTTTCTAAAACGAGTCGATCCCACACCCTCTCGCGCTCGTCCGATCACGCCTCCAGATCCTGCCCTCGTCGATGCGGGTATGGAAGCTCTAGCTATGCAGTTTTACAGAATCGAGCTCGCCGAGCAGCGACGCTTGATCGGCGTCATGCAGCAACCATTCCAAAGAGAGCGATGGTCCTGCTTTGAGGAAGAATACTTCCAATTCGGAAAGCACCTCGTCCAGAGACAGCCTGGAGGATGACGATGGCGATGTTCAAATGCGTGGTTCCACCTCTCCCAAGAGCCCAGGATCCTCAACACTTTGGAAGAACGAGAAAGAGGACGGAAAGAAGAAGAAGCAGAAGAAGAAGCAGAAGAAGGCGACGTCCTCTCCTCAAGAAGACAAACAACTTTTCGGAAACCTTGGTGGCTCCAAAAAGTTAGACACTCGTCCCTTCCCATACAGTATTACCGCTGGGGTGGAAAAGGGCGCAAAGAACCGGTAGGTATCAGAACGTTTTGTTGCAACGTGCCCCTACTCATCGTGCATTAGCTATCGTCACATTGGCCGTTTGAACACGCCCGGGTCAGATTGCATCAAAGGAGATCTCCGCCTGCTTCTTCTTATCCTCCGTTTTTCGCGTCAGCATCCACCTCTTCGTTACCTCTGTCGTCGACGGCTGCCTCCAACTCTTTCCCATCTGCACTTGCCGTTCTCGATCCGACCCCCTTCAGGCGCACTGACGGGGCCGATTTCATCTTTCCCGCTCATGAGGTCTTTCTCTGCCAGTCCAAGAGGACGAAACAAACCCACTGGTTTGGGATTGACGGCCAAAACCTTCCTTCACGTTTGGAGCTTCGAGCTCTTTTACTCAGATGCAGCAGCGCGCTGGGCCCGGGTCTGGATCGGGAGGTGAGGAGACGAACGAGAGTGAACAGGAACACGAAGATGTGCACGGCTCCGGCACAGAGCATGACGACTATGTGAATGCATCCTACGTCCAGGCCTCTCTGTACGCGCAAGAGGTATATTGCCACGCAAGGCCCGTTGGAAGCTACCTTTACTGATTTCTGGACGTGAGCTAATCCCTCTATCAATATGGTAGCCCGCAACTAATTGTCTTGGTAGGCTTGTGTATCAACAAAATGTGCATGTCATTGTCATGCTCACGCGGGAAATTGAAGGGTCTATGATCAAATGCGGCCCGTACTGGAAGGGTGAAGTGTTTGGCCCTCTCCGTCTCCGACTTTCCCATGTAGAAGGTCGAGAGGAAGAGGGCAGAGACGATTCCGTCAAAAAGGATGCTGGAGGGTTTTTCAATCTTCAGGATTTCTCAACCTGATCCGAAATCTGCAGATTCGATCATTAAGAGAGTTTTTCACCTCTCGCACACCTCTTACCCTCACCTGCCGCCGAGAAAAGTCGTGCAGCTACAGTACCTGGGTTGGCCCGACATGAACGTCCCTGATGACCCTCGCGGAGTGCTCACGTTGATTCAAGAGGTGGACCGCGCTGTGGAGGATGCCACGTTTTTGGACGGCGAGGTCGAATACGACGAACAGGCGCTCAATACTCCCTCCGGACGTTCCAAACTACCTCGGTCGGCTTCGGACGAGGCACTTGATCGCAACACAGGTATTGCAAAGCATGCGCTCGGGCGCAAACATGCTCCAGTCTTGCTGCATTGCTCTGCTGGTGTTGGTAGGACTGGAGGATTTATCGCTATAGATGCCGTCTTGGATGGGATCAGGAGAGAGGTGAGGAAGAATGTGGAGAATATGCGTGCGGATGTGCCCGCCACGCCGATGGAGGTTGATCTTCCAAAAGATGTTGATGGTGCTTTTGGACCTTTCAAGACGATAGCCATAGCTACCAAGCACAGCGGTGATATATTGCATGTTCCCGTACACAACGGCTCTTCGAATAGTCGTTCGGTAAGCGACGTTTCTGATTTGCGTAAGACCACCGTTGGACCTCAAGCTGATGATATTACTACCCCTCCTGCTCGTGTATCTCCAACGCAGGTTCTGACGAAATCTGCATTGGAAGAGCCTGCTTTACGATCGCCAGTGCACAATGCTGCTAGCAAGAGATTGAAGGAGGGGGCGTCGACAAGGATGTGGGCAGAGGATGTCTCGGATCAAACTGGTCATCATGGAAGAGCAAAAACGTGTCGAGCAGGTGAGGAGAGAATCGCATTCTCAGTCACGACTTAGTGAGCTGGATCACGTTCCGCAGCTAAAGGACGCATCTTCCGGACTGGTGACGATAATTGGAGCTCACATGCAGATTGCGAATCGACTCACAGCCGACCTATCGACTCCCCTCCGTTACGAGTTTCCTTCCTCAGTCGAAAGAGTCGACGTCCAATTCAGGCGACTCGTTTGGGTTTAAGCACCATTTGTCCAAGCATAGCGGGTTTACCTCTGTCTTCATCATCAGGTACTTCCCTGTCTTCCTTGCGATCGGCTACCAAGCATCTCAAGTCGGCGCATCGCGATGAATCAAGGTTGCGAACATGGTCTGCACCACTGTCTGGCCACGATGTTATACTAAGTTCTGGGGTTTCGAGTGGGGGTGACAAGGGTGTGACCAGCGACATGGAGATTTCGCGTCCTGCCAGCAGTGCTAAAGGTGAAGCTCGTACATTGCAGGATTCGCCCTCACCTCTTGGCACAAGTGGCGATCGCGGCACACCCTCGGCACCTGGATTATTGTCTCCTTCCAGATCTCTTTCCCCCAGTGGCACGGGCAGCGGTGGTAGCAGTAGCATAGACAGGTTATCAGCACCACCTTCTGGCGATGATGGTTCAAACGCGGACAAGTCTAGTTCCAACTCCGGCTCTGGTTCAGTGACACAATCTAGCTCTGCATCTGATCTTATGTCAGTATCCGCACCGATTGCTGCAATTGCGGCAGCGCCCAGAGCTGTCGTACAGGTATCTTACGACCAACCTCTTTCCGTGGCAAAATCGCTTGTCGATGCCCACTGCCAATTCGACTATGATCAGTGGTCATCGGTTGCAACCACTTGACATGAAGAATGTTGGTAAGACTCCCCGAGCTTCGGTGGGGTTTCAGACTACATGCGGCCAGCCGGTCAGCACGGGGAAGCTTCATATGGGAGGGGTACCAGTCCAACGGCCAAGTCACTGAGTGACTACGGAGGGAGCGCGGCTATGGGAAGGTTGACTGGGCAGGATATGCGTGAAGCAGAGATATGAGCCTGGCTGTCAGAGTATTAATGTCCGGCAATATGGTGTTACGATAATGGGAACACCGCAGGCGTGTTATCGAGGTAGCGCGTGTTTGATGGTTATGGGAGTGAGGAGCTGGGAAAGTGGTCAAGGGTTCGGATCGACAACTTCGAGCCAAGTGCAGACAGAAACCTCCCTACTAGCTGTGTCATGCACTGGTTGCCGAAGCAAAAAAAATTTTGGTTTTGTTCCGAGGGCTCCTCTATTACCGCACTATCACTACTTCAACTGCTCGCCACTACGGGAAAACGCAGTGGCGAGCGCCTGGACCGTGAACTTCCGAAAAGAGGATAAGGAATGGGAGGGCGGCATGGCTGTTCAAAAAGAAGGCCGAGGTTCTGAAGCGAAAGGGTGGAGGGGTGGTAGTTATTCTGATGAGTCTTTAGATAGTCCGGCGCAAATCGAAGGAAGATTTTGAGATACTAAATAAAGCGGAACTTTTGTTTCATCGCGGCACCCCCAGGATTCCTATGTCTAAGTAGTGTAGGAGGAACTCTTAGAAGTAGTTGTACTTTAAATATGTGCTTTTGAACATTGTATGCACTGGTATATAGATTGGTTTTTTCCTTGCGGTATGTTTAGCTCAAGATCCTCAATAGATGTAAGTTCAAATCGCTTGTGATCTTTTAGCCCGAATCATCACCCCGGTAGAATCATATTATTGAAACAGCTAAACACATCGTGGTTATGTAGCGCCGTGTGACATACAAATAAAGGGGAAAAAACATGGGAGGGGGTGTTTTTTTTTTTTTTGTTGGGATAACAAGATTTTTTATCCTTCATACAATAAGAGTGCAGCTAATAAGTAGTCTGTAAGAAAATACAACAACATCTTGCAGGAGGACAACGGAGTGGTGAGACTCATGTCTTACAGTTCATCTGCCTCTCTACATAATATGAAATATAGAATGGTATCAATTTGAGCAGTCGTTGTCAAAGAGCCATGTAAGTCTGAGAGATCTTGCCTTGGTTGAATTAAAATATTGTGCTCATATTCCCAACAGACTCTCTTCATCAGATGGAAGTGTAGTGAGACATTGTCGATAGCCAGTCAATAGCGCACAAACTGGCTTTGAACTGAACAATAAATTGAAGCCAAATGTTTCCACTCCAGTCTGGAATAGACTCATGAAGCATAGGCCTGAGCACTGAGATGCTCGCTTCTTCATTTCCAAATATAGTGCCAAAAGTCTGCAATGATTCAGAGTTGGTACCTGTTTGCCTTGCATTATTAGAAACCTCAAGGTTCTGATTGGTTACTGTTGCCACCATGTCTAGTGAGGTATGATAGTGCTAGCACCAATCTTTGAAAACTGTTCTGAGGGCAATTCAAAGATTTGGCTTGGCAAACCATAGAATCATCATTAACTGCATGACAGTCACCATTTTGTCCTGTCGTGTATCAGTGAATCAGCACTGAGTTTGCACAATTCAAGTTTCAACCTCTTGTTCGACCTTATTGCAATGTAAAACTGATCCTGAGCAGGATATCAACTATTTTGCTGTTACTTTGAGCTGGAGGGCCCTGTGGGCCTTGAAAACACCAAATGAAAATGGATTTTGGTGGAGGCAGGAACGTTCCGCAGGTGGCAAAAACCCTCCATTGCCTGACTGATAGGTCTAATACACAGTGATTTTGAGTTCCGAGATAGGAGTGAGAGGAGAGGTGAGGGAGCAGAGCTAAAAGACAAAGGTTATAACCTCTAGTGATAGTTGAACACCTATTATATTATATGTATTTATACCTAATAAGACAAAGGTTATACTATAATAAAGAATGAGTAAGAGGATATAGAAAAGAGAATGAAAAGACAACTTACACCTCAAGTGATAGTTGAAACACCTGACGGTGTTGAGACATGTGATGACTACCAATGTAACGAAGAGGTGTGATGTGATGTTGCGTGACTACCTAGCCGGTATGCACTCGTTCATACAAACACTCCCCCTCGAGGTGAACAGGCTAGTCGTGTTCTACGAGTAGTTAATGAAGTCCAAGCATAGAATGAAAACAAGTGAATTTAAAAATGCGAAAAGAGATTTTGTAAAAGTATCAGCAAATCATAAGAGAAGTAGGAACATAAGAAGAGAGAAATATGACCTTAGAAGAAATGGTCTGGCATGAATCCAATGAAAATGAATGTTTAAAATTCAATATGCTTTGCTACGAAGCATGAAAAGTAGAGTCTTTAGATAAACAAATTGCACCCTGATTATCACAGTACAAGTCAAAAGGACCTTGATCTGCATCAGGCAAAATAGGACAAAGTTCCTCCAACGGCTTAGTTGATCACCAAATCCAGCTTCCTTTGCAGCATGTAGTGATGAAGCACAGGACCCAATACCCCGATTTGGTACACGAGAGGAGTAATGATTGGTTGTTTCTTGGTGCTCCAGGAAGGACAACACCAACACAGACAACATACAACCAATGAAGTAGGGCTGATCCAAGTGGAAATAGAATGACATATGAGATCTGTGAAGGCCCACACAGATGCATCAGAGTAACCAGCCATATATAGCCGCCTGATCTCCTCCTAGCTTCAAGCTTCAGGACCCTAGTCCCTTTAAGGTACCTGAAAACGCATTGTAC